>OU342740.1:459995150-460591361 GCA_910589775.1 Avena eriantha
GAGGGAGTAGTTCTCTCTCGAGGCTAAGGGTTCTACCGGTAGCTATGTGTTCATCTCACTCTCTATGCATGATCTTATTGAGATCATGAGCTTGTAATCTATAGATCTACATTGCTACTCAAGTGCTTTAATAGATCTCTGCTCTCCCCATGTGTGTGAAAGTGACAGCATGCTCACCATGGTGGCACTTAGGCTAGAGATTACAAATACTTTTTACGAGTTATATTTGGAGTTGGATGTTTCTATGAAATTGTGGTGTTTGTTGGACTCATCTAGTACTCAAGGTGATAGTGTGGGGTTTTCTAGATGGGAAATGCTTACTTTGAGGAGTGCTGTTATAGCCCTACCAACGACAAGAGTGTTCAACCGGAGAGTAGTTAAGAGTAGTATCATAAAGAGAGGATATATTTATGATAGAGTGTTCACTAGTGAAAGTATGATCCCTAGGCCTTGTTTCTAAGGATTGATACACCGTTTGCAATTAGATCTGTTACATGTTTGCTTGCTTCCATCTTTATTTCAGTTTGCCTTTAGTCTCTTCCACGCTAGCAAGCTATTTTCTCGCACTGTTACCACTTAAAATTATCCATACCACTTTTATTTCACTATCTCTTCGCCGAACTAGTGCACCTATACACATGACAAGTGTATTGGGTGTGTTGGGGACACAAGAGACTTCTTGTATCTTGATTGCAGGATTGCTTGAGAGGGAATACCTTTGACCACTTCCTCCCTGAGTTTGATAAACCTTGGGTGATCCACTTAAGGGAAAACTTGCTGCTGTTCTACAAACCTCTGCACTTGGAGGCCCAACAACTATCTACAAGAATAGAAGTGCGTAGACATCAGTCCACCATACCTACCTATTAGCATATGCTATTCCAAGTATATTCATGTTTTTATCTACCTTCTGAATTAAACTTGTTATGAGAAAATTAGTGATTAAAGCTCTCACGAACTTGATGGCACACTTTACATTTCTTGCCCTTAATAATCTTGAACCATTGTGCCATCTATGTTGTATATGCTTGCACTTATTTGTTGGGGATTAGAAGAACCATTCTGTCATGGGGAACGCTTTCAACATTGCACTTGTACTTTGTACCTAGTTGATATCATGCTCTTTTGTCTATAGATGTCGTCGGTGTGAAATGAAAGGGGAGCTTGTAAGTCCATGGAGTTATGTATATGTGTTAGAGAAACACCTGGGCCGCTGGTCTAATCCATGTTGACATGGTGGAAACCTACAGCGTAACCATAATGAGCTGTCTATGAAGCATTCTTCTTATAAAAAAAGAGTCAGATGTTGAGAAAAAGAAAAGAAAAAGATTATGAAAAGAGGATAGAGAGAAAAACGCACCATTTTCCCATGGTAAATAAGAAGATTTCTAAGATGATCGTTGTCTGCTTGCCTTGTCATTTTGATACGGGGATTCTTCCGTATCATCGGGCAAGGGGTACCCCATTGGCGGTTCTTGATACGTCCATTTTGCATCATTATTCTATGTCTTAATTCACTATTATTCTTTGATATATTTCATATTGAGAGGTGATACTTATGTTATTTCATCTATTTTTGCATGGTTGATGACTTTTGGAGCATGGACCGCTGCAGTCAGGATTCGGATGGAAACTGTGTTGTTTGGAGGCAAAATTCTCGAAGATCAGGAATACGGGAAAATAAACGGAAAATACTATTTTTCCAAAAGACTAAGGATGCCAGAAGACGGACTGGAGATGGGCCACAGGGGCCCACACCACCCCATGGCGCGAGCAGCCCTAGGCCGCGCCAGGAGGTGGTGTGGCCACCCTGGCCCACTCCAGCCTCTCCTCTCTGGCGTATATCATCCTCCCGAAACCCTAAGACTCGGGGAGCAACCACAGAAAGATTCCGCCCCCTCTACGGGGCGGAAAACACCGAGAGAGAAAGATCTCTTCGGCAGACAGATTTCTGCCGAGGGAATTCCTTCCCGGAGAGGGGAGATCGTCGCCATCAACACCACCATCAAGATGGACTTCATCGAGATCATCATCATCACCACCACCATCATCACCATCAGCAACCTTATCGCCATCTCCATATTGCTGTAACAATTGAGTTGAATCTTGCATTAGTTCATAGGGGAAACTTTCCCGGTGTTGATTACTCCTTGTAGTTAGAGTGTTCAACCGGAGAGTAGTTAAGAGTAGTATCATGAAGATAATATATTTATGAGAGAGTGTTCACTAGTGAAAGTATGATCCCTAGGCCTTGTTCCTAAACATTGAAACACCGTTTGCAATTAGATCTGTTACATATTTGCTTGCTTCCATCTTTATTTCAGTTTGCCTTTAGTCTTTTCCCACGTCAACCACACGCTAGCAAGCTATTTTCTAGCACCATTACCACTTATAATAATCCATACCACTTGTATTTCACTATCTCTTCGCCGAACTAGTGCAGATATACATCTGACAAGTGTATTGGGTGTGTTGGGGACACAAGAGACTTCTTGTATCTTGATTGCAGGGTTGCTTGAGAGGAATACCTTTGACCACTTCCTCCCTGAGTTCGATAAACCTCGGGTGATCCACTTAAGGGAAAACTTGCTGCTGTTCTACAAACCTCTGCACTTGGAGGCCCAACAACTGTCTACAAGAATAGAAGTGCGTAGAAATCAAGCTATTTTCTGGCGCCATTGCCGGGGAGATAAGGTAAAATGTACTCACATCCTCCGGTGTGAGTGCTCGAAGTTATTTCCTTTAGATTCTGCAATTCTGTCTTTTTGTTTCTTGTTTTCACTAGTTAGGCTTAATGGGAAACAAAAAAAATTAGAGAGCTTTATATTATTTATCTTGAGTTAGGACATATAGTGTTTGAAGAGAAAATTTAAAAACCTATGCAACTTTATTTGCATGCTAATAGCAATGTTGTTAGTATGAATTCTTTGGACACCATTATTGCTAATGCTATGGAAAAGTCTAAGCTTGGGGAAGCTAGTTTTTATGAAAATGATCTTTTTAGTTCCCCAGCTTTGGAAGATAGCTATTCTATTGCTTATGATGATACCAAACCTCCAATATATGATGATTATAATGATGAATATGATATTTTCAGTCCACCTACTATTGAGGAGAAAATTAATTCTGATTACAATATGCCTCCTATATTTGATGATTATGGTGATGAGAATAATAATGATAGCTATTTTGTTGAATTTGCTCCCACCACAATTAATAAGAATGACTATGCTTATGTGGATAGAAATAATCATTTTATGCATTTGGATCATGATAAGAATGTTTTATGTGATTGTTATATTGTTAATTTTATTCATGATGCTACTGAAAGTTATTATGAGAGAGGAAAACATGGTTTTATGTGTCTCACCAATATTAAGTTTCCCAAGTTACACTTGTTTTGCTTTCCTATGCTTATTGCTTTGTGCTTTCATGACTTGTTTCTTTACAATATTCCTATGCATAGGAAGTGGGTTAGACTTAAATGTGCTTTGAATTTGCTTCTTGATGCTCTCTTTTACTTCAATTGATATTCCTTATGTGAGCATCTTCTCAAACTATCAAGCCTAACTTAAAGGCGTTAAAGAAAAAAAATACTTATTGGGATATAACCCAAAAGTTTTAGATGAGTCTTGAAAGTTATTACTTCTATAATAACCGCTCCTTATCCTTTTTATTTGCTTTTTGTGCCAAGAGTAACCTCTAATGATAGAGAAGTAATGATTGGGAAAGTTGCTGTCCCAAAACAGATTTATGTGCTTCACCGTAAAAATTCGTGAAAAATCTCTGTACGTCGTTTTGAGGCGTGGGTTTTGTGCTTCTGCCCCAGGTTGTTATCTAACTTTCGTTAGTTCAACACTTTTTGATTTGAGCAACAGAAGGTCTTCGAAAAAATTGGTTTTTACCTGCTGGTCTGTTTGAGAGATTTTGCCATTATTTGCATTTGCTTCTTGTTGATTCCTTTTTGGGTTCTTTTTGGGGAATTGAGCTTTTGAGGGAAGTGCTACAGTAGCTTGTGTTTTAATGGAGGTTTTATTGTTGTTGAAACTGAACCTAAAGACTTATTATCTTGAGTGCACTAATGTTGCTAATAAAGATTGTGTGAAATTTTGTATGAAGGAAAAAATTTCAGGTGTATGGAAGGAATGAGTAATGAGATGAAGGATGGACTAAAGCTCAAGCTTGGGGATGCCACGCGTGTCACCCCAAGAAATATCCAAGAAGTACAAGCGTCAAAGCTTGGGGATGCCCAAGCCATCCCCTTCTTCATCAATAAAAATTCCAGGTTTCTTCCAAACACTTCATTTTTATAGTTTCATGCACAGTTGTGTTGTTCTTGAAGCGTCTTCTTTTTCATTTTCGTTTGCTTTGGTTTGCTTAGTTTGCTGTATAAATTGGTTGGACCCCCTCTTTCATACATTGGTTTTCAAATAGTTTGGTTTGGATTGGAAAAGAGTAGGAAAGTCCATGCTTAAGTGGTAAAAAGGAGCTTGTTTTTGACTGTGGCCTATGCTTTGTCATGCCATGCTTGATATTGATTTGGATTTATGCTTAGTATTCTTTGTTGTAGCATGACATGTTATAAACAATTGAGATTGCCTAATGTGCCTTGGAAGGATCATGCATTGTTTTAGCATATTAAAGCATAGTATTGTGGTATTCTCTTTAGATGCTTTATTTGGGTTGACTTTGCGCATGCTCACACCGTGTTATGACTATCCCAAGTCACCATATCCTTTATGATCCTTTAGTTTTCAACTTGTAGTATCACTTTATGCTTTGATTAATGATCTTTTGTCGCTCTGCATGATTATGGCCATTATTGCTCTCTTAGTTTGTCGCTCCAAGTCTTTTTCTAGCCTCCACAACCAAGTATGATTTCCACTCATGCATCCAACTCCTTAAACCAAGTTATTCTAAAGAGTCCACCATACCTACCTATTAGCATATGCTATTCCAAGTATATTCATGTTTTATCTACCTTATGAATTAAACTTGTTATGAGAAAATTAGTGATTAAAGCTCTCACGAACTTGATGGCACACTTTACATTTCTTGCCCTTAATAAACTTGAACCATTGTGTCATCTATGTTGTATATGCTTGCACTTATTTGTTGGGGATTAGCAGAACCATGCTGTCATGGGGAACGCTTTCAACATTGCACTTGTACTTTGTACCTAGTTGATATCATGCTCATTTGTCTATGGATGTCGTCGGTGTGAAATGAAAGGGGAGCTTGTAAGTCCATGGAGTTATGTATATGTGTTAGAGAAACGCCTTGGCCGCTGGTCTAATCCATGCTGACATGGTGGAAACCTGCAGCGTAACCATAATGAGCTGTCTATGAAGCATTCTTCTTATAAAAAAAGAGTCAGATTTGAGAAAAAGAAAAAAAAGATTATGAAAAGAGGAAAGAGAGAAAAACGCACCATTTTCCCATGGTAAATAAGAAGATTTCTAAGATGCTCGTTGTCTGCTTGCCTTTGTCATTTTGATACGGGGATTCTTCTATATCATCGGGCAAGGGGTACCCCGTTGGCGGTTCTTGATATGTCCATTTTGCATCATTATTCTATGTCTTAATTCACTATTATTCATTGATATATTTCATATTGAGAGGTGATACTTATGTTATTTCATCTATTTTTGCATGGTTGATGACTTTTGGAGCATGGACCGCTGCAGTCAGGATTCTGATGGAAAATGTGCTGTTTGGAGGCAAAATTCTCGAAGATCAGGAAATCCGGGAAAATATACGGAAAATCCTATTTTTCCAGAAGACTAAGGATGCCAGAAGACGGAGTGGAGATGGGCCACAGGGGGCCCACACAACCCCATGGCGCGGGCAGCCCTAGGCCGCGCCAGGAGGTGGTGTGGCCACCCTGGCCCACTCCAGCCTCACCCCTCTAGCGTATATCATCCTCCCGAAACCCTAAGACTCGGGGAGCGACCACAGAAATATTCCGCCGCCTCTGCGGGGCGGAAAACACCGAGAGAGAAAGATCTCTCCGGCAGACAGATTTCTGCCAGGGGAATTCCTTCCCGGAGAGGGGAGATCGTCGCCATCAACACCACCATCAAGCTGGACTTCATCGGGATCATCATCATCATCACCACCATCATCACCATCAACACCCTCATCGCCATCTCCATATTGCTGTAACAATTGAGTTGAATCTTGCATTAGTTCATAGGGGAAACTTTCTCGATGTTGATTACTGCTTATAGTTGATGCTATTGAGTGAACCATTGAATTATTGTTTATGTTCAGATTGTTATACATCATTATTCCATCTCTGGTCATGATCCATATGATGTTTTGTGAGTAGTTCGTCTTGTTCTTGAGGACATGGGAGAAGTCTTGGTGTTAGTAGTGGAGTTGCGTTGAGAAAGATTCAATAGATTGTTATTTAAGTTGTGATGTACTTCTTCTAGTGGTGTCATGTGAATGTCGACTACATGACACTTCACCTATATGGGCCTAGGGTAATGCATTGTGTATTTGGCTACTAATCGTAGGGGTTGCCAGAGTGACAGAAACCTGAACTCCCGTTAGGAAACCATTGCACAAGGGACATAAGGGTCTTAGAGTTTAAAGTTGTGGTTAGGTTTCTACCTTAATTACTTTCTTGTACTTATGGATGTTTGCAAGGGGTATAATCACAAGTATGTATTAGTCTTGGATGGGGCGGTACATTAGCACAGGTTCACCGACACAACACTTAGCAAGCTAAAGAAGATTAATCAACTATATGAAGCGAAAGCACTTGACAGTCTTCCCATGTGTCCTCGAGAACTTTTGGTCATCTTAAGTAATACAACTGGCTTTTCCTTTGCTGCATAAAGGATTGGGCCACTTGCTGCATTTATTCCTACTGTCTTTTATTTACTCGTACTTTGTTTACTTGCTTTATCGAAAACACCTTAAAAAATCCGTTTGCTAGGTATTACTACAGATCAAGTTAAGAAGTTATTCTCATTATCACTAAAAGGAAGAGCTGAGGAATGGTATAAGCTGCTGAAGAATGGTCAAGCTCTGGAATGGGAGGAAATAGTGCCTCTCTTTTATTCAAAGTTTTATCTCCTAGTGAGATCCATAAAGATCGGAATCAAATATACAACTTTTAGCCTCTTAATGGAGAGAGTACAGCTCAAGCTTGGGGGACATTGAAGTTACTAATGCTCAAATGTCCCATTCATGAGCTCCCCAACAATATTATTATCAACAACTTTTATGCAAGGCTCCCTCTACATGACAAGGATTTATTGGATGCTTCTTGTGTTGGATCATTCACTCGCATGGAAGAAGAAGCTAAATGGGACCTTCTAGACCGTATTCAAGACAATGCTGAAGCTTGGGAGAATGACAAAGGTAGAAAGTTAGGTATAAATTATGACTATGAATGCATTGAATCTTTTATGGGAACTGATGACTTTCAAAATATTAGAAATGCTTATGGTCTAGACTCTCAAGCTATTGCTTCTTATTTTAAGGCTTTTGCTTCCTACATTGAAGTGCCTAAAAAGAAGTGGAATAAGTATCATGAACCTTATAAAGATGTTTCTAAGAGTGTTCCTGCAAGAAATACTGAAGTTTATACTGCTAATCATGTTTTACCTAAACCTTATATTGAGAAAATGCCTTTTCCAGTTAAGGTAAAGGAACATTCCATGATAGCTAGTATGGTTAATGAAAGTACAAATAAAGCTGTTGAACCTGATAAACAAATGGTTGATGAACCTATAGTAGCAAGTGTGAAAGACTTTGTCACTAAATATGAAAAAGAGGGACACACTATCCTTTGTAAGGATACCTCTAATATTGTTTCACAAAGTAGTGTTATGAGAGCTAGTATTCCCGTGTTTTCTGTTAGAATAAGTGATCATTGCTATGATGTTCCTTGTGATAGCTATATTGTTAAGTTTATGCATGATACTGAAAGTTTTTTTTTTTGAAATTTCATGATACTGAAAGTTATTATGAGAGAGGGAAAAGTGTTCTTATGCATCTCAATAATATCAAGTTTTCTCGTTTTATGCTGAATGTTTTTATGTTGCACTTCTTTTGCCTTCTTATGCAAGTTGCCTCTGGTTTCGATAACTTGTTTGTTTACAAAATCCCCTTGCATAGGAAGTGGGTTAGACTTAAATGTGTGTGTGTTTTTGCTTCTTAATGCTCTCTTTCACTTCAATCCATATCCCTATGAGAGCTTCTTCAAGATTATCATGCCCATCTTAATGGCTATAAAGAAAGAGCTTTATGGGAGACAACCCAATTTGTTTTTTTGCTTTTAGTTTGTTTTTGTTTCTTTGAGTCTTCGAAGTTATTACTTTGGTAATAACCGCTCCTTATCCATTTTGTTTGGTTTTTGTGTCAAGATCAACCTCTAATGAGAGAGAAGTAATGTTTGCGGAAGTTGCTGTCCCGAAATCGATTTTTGTGCTTCACCATAAACATTTGTGAGAAATCTCTGTATGTCGGATTGAGCTGTAATTTTCTGTGCTTCTGCCCCAGGTTGTTATTTAACTTTCGTTAGTTTTGCACTTTTTGATTTGAGCAACAGAAGATTTTCGAAAAAATTGATCTTTACCTGTTGGTCTGTTTTGACAGATTTTGCCACTCTTGCATTTGCTTCTTTATTCGATTTCCTTTTTGAATTATTTTTGGGTTTTCGGAAGGAGTTGCTACAGTATCTTTTGTTTTGATTGTTTTCAGTTGAAGTTGGACTCAAAAGGTTTTATCACTTCACTTATACTAATGTTGCTAATAAAAATTGTGTGAAGTTTTGTGTGAAAGAAATTTCCAGGTAGTGGAGATGTTGGTGTAATAAGGAAGAGAAAGGTTTTATGACTCAAGTAGTAAGTGTATGAAGATGAAGATATCAATGATATTTAAGAGATGACTCCATAAGAATCTACTAGATATCAAATTCAGAGACCTACAGAGTCTGTTTTCAAATAGGTAACAGTTCTGGTAAAAAAAGTTCCGCAAAAATACAATCCAACTATGTTTTTGCAGTCTTCAGTCGATAAGGAAAGCTACGAAGCGAAAAAAGGGACGGGAACGGAGCCAGGGTGGCTCACAGCACCCTGTGGCGCGGGCCCACCCCTGGCCGTGCCACCAGGTGGTGAGTCCGCCCTGGACTCCGCCCCGGACTCCGCCTTCGACTCGTTTTCTCCCAGTACCTTCCTTTTGATATGAAACTTCGTAATTTATAACCCTCCGGGTCCCCCGAGGTCAGTATATCGTGTTTTCGTCGTGTTTTTGTTTTGATCTGTTTCTGTCAGGACATACTCTTTGAAAGCTTAGAAGCACAATGGTGTCCGCCAATGATAAAAGGAAGGAGCATATGGAGGAAGATCTCTAAGACCCCGAGCAGGGGATGGTACCTTTAGTCTCTTGCCCTGCATCAACGGAAGCCCTACGAGTCACTAAGGAGTTCTACGATAAGTACCGAGACTTGAGGAGGAAGGTGGACATGCTTCAATGGGAGAATAATAGGCTTCGCAAGATGCTGGAAGATTTCCTCACGTCAACTAAGAAAATATTACCACCACCATCGAAGGAGTAACTCGTCATCAGGTTTGGCATCCCTTTGGTTTGTTCCAAGCTTGGGGGAGTGTCGCGGTATCATATCACTATCTTCTATCTTTTTACCTTATTAGTAGAGTCATATCATGATTAGAGGAATTATTATGTAGGATGGTTTGCATTATGGAAGTGTCCCCTCTCTCGTTAGATATGTATCCCTTGGTGTGAGTTGCCGATATGGAATATTAATGAGAAGTTCTATCATCCACTCTTTTGCATAGCTTATATTAGTTTTCAATTCGTGGTTATATGATTGATCTTGTTGTTAGTATTGGTATCACTTTGGGATCATTGAGTTAATTTAGTTGGTTTTGGCAAACCTGACTCGGTCAGTAGCACACTATTTTTGAGAGTTGAATGAAAAAGATAAAAGTACCTTTAAATAAAAATTATTTCATCATCTTTCTTTCTTGATTTGCTCATAAGTCTAGTATTCTTTAGTTAAGATCTTTTGTGCTTCCAAGGAAGATTGCATGTTTGTCTTTATCACTTGTATGTTTGTTTGTTTCCTTCAACTCTTATACTTGCTACCCTGCCTTGCTAGCCAAAAACTTGTACTGAGAGGGTATTCTTCTCGTGCATCCACCTCCTTTAAACCAAAACCTTTGCCATTTGTGCCCACCATACCTACCTAGTAGCATTATTGCTATTCCAAGTAAATTCTTGTTTTATCTACCTCCCAAATTAAACTTGTTATGTGAAAATTAGTGATTAAAGCTCTCACGAACTTGATGGCACACTTTACTTTCTTGCATTTAATAAACTTGAACCATTGGGTCCTTCTTTGTTGCGTATATGCTTGTGCTTTATGAGTTGAAGTTAGCCGAACCATGTATCATGGGGACCACTTTCAACACTTCATTTGGTACTTTGTACCTAGTTGATATCATGTTCTTTTGCTTATGGATCCCGGCGGTGTGAAATAAAAGTGGAACTTGTAAGATCATGGAGTTTATATGTGTGTTAGAGAAACGCCTGGGCTGCTAGCCTAAGCCATGCCTAATCATGGTGGAAACGTGCAGCAAACTATAGTGAGCATTCTATGAAGCATTCTCAATAAAAAAGATCGCTGAGATGCTCACTGTCTGCTTGCCTTGTCATTTTGATTATGGGATAGCTCCTATGTCATGTGCAAGGGGTACCCCGTTGGCGGTTCTCAATGATACGCATGTATTTACAATGACAAGAGCTTGCTCGTGACTAAAGTTGAGTAGCATGAGGATCGGTACTCATAAGTAAGGGGCATGAGATTTCAACTTATAACTTGTCAAGCATATCCTCTTAGTTGTGTCACTTTAACCTTAATCACCTAAAGATGCCTATGATAGGGGCAATGAGAGCTGAAAGCTAGTAAGTATCATAATTTTTGGGAGCTCTTTATGAGACTTGCAATCCCTGCTTCCCTCTTTGAAGGGCCCTTTCTTTTACTTTGTAGTTGAGTCAGTAAACCTATTCCCTTCTACCACAGCAACTATTTTGAGTTGATGTGTTTCATTCGTTCATATGATGATTTATTCATTCATGTTTCTTATGTTTCTTGTTTTGCACATTGCTCTTATCCTGATGTTTACTACTTTGAATGCTATCATTGAAAAACCAGCTATTTGTGAACTCCAGCAAATTATCAACTATTCTTCGACCAAGAGCTAAGTTTGCCATTACCAATTATGATTCACTTTATGTATCTTTACTGTGTTTCCTTTACTTATTACAAGTTGAGTTATATAATAGTGAGTTGTCTTCTATTATGATCTATGCTTTTGATGAATGTGATGCTTCTTGTCCGTATTCTTTTATCGACTCTTCACTCCATAAACCTGAGGCCATGTTTATTGAGCTCAGTTACGCTTGGGGACAAGCGAAGTCTAAGCTTGGGGGGAGTTGATACGTCCATTTTGCATCATTATTCTATGTCTTAATTCACTATTATTCATTGATATATTTCATATTCAGAGGTGATACTTATGTTATTTCATCTATTTTTGCATGGTTGATGACTTTTGGAGCATGGACCGCTGCAGTCAGGATTCTGATGGAAAATGTGCTGTTTGGAGGTAAAATTCTCGAGGATCAGGAAATCCGGGAAAATATACGGAAAATCCTATTTTTCGAGAAGACTAAGGATGCCAGAAGACGGAGTGGACATGGGCCACAGGGGGCCCACACCACCCCATAGCGCAGGCAGCCCTAGGCCGTGCCAGGAGGTGGTGTGGCCACCCTGGCCCACTCCAGTCTCTCCCCTCTGGCGTATATCATCCTCCCAAAACCCTAAGACTCGGGGAGCGACCACAGAAAGATTCCGCCGCCTCTGCGGGGCGGAAAACACCGAGAGAGAAAGATCTCTCCGGCAGACAGATTTCTGCCGGGGGAATTCCTTCCCGGAGAGGGGAGATCGTCGCCATCAACACCACCATCAAGCTAGACTTCATCGGGATCATCATCATCATCACCACCACCATCATCACCATCAGCACCCTCATCGCCATCTCCATATTGATGTAACAATTGAGTTGAATCTTGCATTAGTTCATAGGGGAAACTTTCCCGGTGTTGATTACTCCTTGTAGTTGATGCTATTGAGTGAACCATTGAATTATTGTTTATGTTCAGATTGTTATACATCATTATTCCATCTCTGATCATGATCCATATGATGTCTTGTGAGTAGTTCGTTTTGTTCTTGAGTACATGGGAGAAGTCTTGTTGTTAGTAGTGGAGTTGCATTGAGAAAGATTCAATAGATTGTTATTTAAGTTGTGGTGTACTTCTTCTAGTGGTGTCATGTGAACGTCGACTACATGACACTTCACCTATATGGGCCTAGGGGAATGTATTGTGTATTTGGCTACTAATTGTAGGGGTTGCCGGAGTGACAGAAACCTGAACCCCCGTTAGGAAACCATTGCACAAGGGACATAAGGGTCTTAGAGTTTAAAGTTGTGGTTAGGTTTCTACCTTAATTACTTTCTTGTACTTCCAGATGTTTGCAAGGGGTATAATCACAAGTATGTATTAGTCTTGGATGGGGCGGTACATTAGCACAGGTTCACCCACACAACACTTAGCAAGCTAAAGAAGATTAATCAACTATATGAAGCGAAAGCACTTGACAGTCTTCCCATGTGTCCTCGAGAACGTTTGGTCTCTTAAGTAATACAACCGGCTTGTCCTTTGCTGCATAAAGGATTGGGCCACTTGCTGCATTTATTCCTACTGTCTTTTATTTACTCGTACTTTGTTTACTTGCTATATCAAAAAACCCTTAAAATCCGTTTGCTAAGTATTTGCAGAGAATTCCTGATCCATACCACTAGCCAGCACCTTTTGCTCCTCATTGGGTTCGACACTCTTACTTATCAAAAATACTGCGATACACCCGCTATACTTGTGGGTCATCAGTTCTCTATGATACACATGTACTTACGATGACAAGAACTTACCGGTGACTAAACTTGAGTAGCATGTGGAGCGGCCCTCGTATTCAAGGGACATGAGATTGCCAACTTATACTTTGTCAAGCATATACTCTATAGTTTGTTCACTTTAACCTTAATCACTTCAAGATGCTTATGATAGGGGCAATGAGAGCTGAAAGCTAATAAGTACCATAATTTTTGGAAGCTCTTTATGAAGCTTGAATCCCTACTTCCTTCTATGAAGGCCTTTCTTTTACCTTTTTCTTGAGTCTCCACCTTCTACCTTTATGCACCTACTTTGAGAGCATAGTGGCCATTCTTAGTTCTATGTGCATTGTCCCAAGACTTGTTGATTGATGCATAACCTTGATATTGCTTGTTTTAAACTATTTGTATCTAGTCACTCTTATGAACTTTGAAGGTGTCCTATGCATTTATATTTGTTACTCTATGAGGGACAAGCTGAATGCCACTATGCTATGTTTTTTTATGTGAAACAAACAAACGTCTTGCAAAGCATTGTTATTCATGAATCTTTTGTTTGTGCATTTTCTTGTTGCAACATAGTTCCTATGTCTTATTGTTAGAACTTTGTCTTTCATGCTATGTAGAAGTACTATGATTCCAGCTATCAATGTTTTACAAATAGTTTGATCAAGTTTATGATGGTGCATGTCACCTCAAAAATTATTCTTTCTTTTTATCACTTACCTACTCGAGAACGAGTAGGAGTTAAGCTTGGGGATGTTGATACGTTGCTAACGTATCTATAATTTTTGATGTTCCATGCTTGGTTTTTATCTGCTTTCTTATGTTATGTTCCAACTTTCAAGTATTTCTATACATTTTATGGAACTAACCTATTAACAAGATGCCACAGTGCCAGTTGCCTGTTTTCTGCTGTTTTTGGTTCCAAGAAAGTCAGAAAATGAATATTCTTGGAATTGGACCAGACAAAAGCCAAAGTCGATATTTTATCGGAAGACTCACGGAGCCAGAAGACGAGAAGGAGAGGAGCCACAGGGTGGCCACACCATGTGGTGGCGCGGGCTAGCTCTGGCCGTGCCACCAGGTGGTGTGGCCCCCTGGCCACCCACCGACCTTGCCTCTTCGCCTATAAGAAGCCTCCCAATGCATAAACCCTAAATAGTCAAGCCTCCAGCCACGAAAAGTTCCGCAGCGCCGCCACCACCGAAGGGGAGATTTGGGGGACAGAAAGTCTCTATTTTGGCACCCTGCCGGGACGGGGAAGTGCCCTCGGAGCCATCTCCATCGCCGTTGCTGATTCCCATGATGAGGAGGGAGTAGTTCTCTCTCGAGGCTAAGGGTTCTACCGGTAGCAATGTGTTCATCTCTCTCTCTATGCATGATCATATTGTGATCATGAGCTTTGTAATCAAGTAGATCTACCTTGCTACTCAAGTGCTTTAATACATCTCTGCTCTCCCCATGTGTGTGAAAGTGATAGCGTGCACACCATGGTGGCACTTAGGCTAGAGATTACAAATACTTGTTATGAGTTATATTTGGAGTTGGATGTCTCTATGAAATTGTGGTGTTTGTTTGAACCATCTAGTGCTCAAGGTGACAGTGTGGGGTTATCTAGATGCGGAAAGCGAACTTTGAGGTGTGATGTTATAGCCCTACCATCGATTAGAGAGTTCAACCGGAGAGTAGTTAAGAGTAGTATCATGAAGATAATATATTTATGAAACAGTGTTCACTAGTGAAAGTATGATCCCTAGGCCTTGTTCCTAAACATTGAAACACCGTTTGCAATTAGATCTGCTACATGTTTGCTTGCTTCCATCTTTATTTCAGTTTGCCTTTAGTCTTTTCCCACGTCAACCACACGCCAGCAAGCTATTTTTTTTATGAACACTGTGAGGGAATCCCCCACAGTAATTTTATTAAAAGAATGTTCTTAGAGATACATATATACAAGATCCTATTTACAAAACCCTATTTACACAATTACAACAGAGAGTCAATCCATTGTGAAAATTCAGCTGTATGCTTGTCTTTCACTCTATGCACATGCAGAGTGACCTCATGGATAAACTTCCTTCTCCAAGCCCCAAAGGAAGGCTTCACCTTTTCAAAAATTGCCTCATTTCTCACCTTCCAAATATGCCAGCACCCAAGAATGACAACCTCCATGAAGAATGGTTTTGTGAATTTCCTTTTCGCAGATAAAAACATTAGCTCCATAGAATCCTTCTGGTCCCATTCCACTTGTAAATAGTCCCAAACTCTTCTACTAAAGTTACATTCAAAGAAAAGATGCTCCCAGTTTTCAATTACCTGTATTGGACACAACTCACATGTGTGGTTACTAGATACATTCCAATGCCTTCTTCTTAACATATCTCTAGTGTTGAGTCTATCACTGATCAATAACCAAGCAAACACTTTAATTCTAAGAAGCACTCTGCTTTGCCATATCCAGGAATGCACTTTACTAGACAAGATATTCCTGAATGTGAAATTGTAGTATAAATTGGCAGTGAAAATTCCATCCTTCCAAATTGTTTTCCAGGAGTCATTGCATGCAGTCTCAAACTGCATTGATGTCATGACACCATGAAGACTTATCATTTCATTATAAGCTTATACCGACATGGGTCTATGAAATAATGTTGAAATATCATCCGTATTAAGAACCATCTGGACTGAAATGGAAGGGTCAAGAGCATAGGAAAATAACCGTGGGTACTCTTTGCCAGGGCATTGTCCATTCCACTTATCATGCCAGAACATAACCGAGTCTCCTTTTCCAACCTTGACATCACACAAATCCCTATATTTATCAAAAAGCTTCATAATATCTCTCCACCAAAAAGATCCACAAAGATTATAATTATGAGGAGGACCATCAGTGTAATAATTCCACACGAGTTGCACCTAGGGGATATTTTCTTTATTATAAAACTTATGGAGATGTTTCATTAGAAGGGCCTCATTTTGTCTTGTGAAGTCAAGGATTCCCAATCCTCCTTTATTCTTGGGTTTGCAAATCACGGCCCAAGCCGCAAGGGATTTTCCTTTGGAATCAGGCTTTCTATCACTCCAGAGACAATGCCTGATGATTCTGTTCATCTGTTCAATAATTCCAATAGGGATATCCAGAGAGCAAAGAAAGAACAGTGGCATTGAGCTAAGACAAGATCTAATCAATTGTAGCCTCTCTCCATAAGCCAAGAAAGTTGAAGTAGCAACCAATCTTCTTTCCAACTTGTCCACCAAAGGAGTAAGATCTTGAATTCTTGGTTTGGTTATGCCCAGAGGCAGACCCAGATAAGTAAATGGCATGGAACCCACAACACAACCAAACTCCATAGCCAGCTTAGTGATTTCCTCATCAGAAACATTGATAGGCAGCATACAGGATTTATGATAATTTACATAGAGGCCAGTTGATTTACTGAACTTGTCCAAAGCCTCCTTCAAAGCTATTAATTGGTCTCTATCAGTAGGAATGATTAATAGAGTATCATCTGCATATTGTAGAATTGGGAAATCAGGGTCACCTGTCTGTATTGGTATGTCAATCAGATTTTCCCCCACAAGATTATTAACAACATCCTGCAAGCTATTTTCTAGCACCATTACCACTTATAATTATCCATACCACTTGTATTTCACTATCTCTTCGCCGAACTAGTGCACCTATACACCTAGCAAGTGTATTGGTTGTGTTGGGGACACAAGAGACTTCTTGTATCTTGATTGCATGGTTGCTTGAGAGGAATACCTTTGACCACTTACTCCCTGAGTTCGATAAACCTTGGGTGATCCACTTAAGAGAAAACTTGTTGATGTTCTACAAACATCTGCACTTGGAGGCCCAACAATTGTCTACAAGAATAGAAGTGCGTAGACATCACCGGCACCTTTACAACAAGTTCGAGGCACACATCCACAACTTAATTGGAGGCTCCCGAATCCAAGCAAGCTGTCACAACAATCAAATACAAGCTTGTAAGAACCAAATCAAAAGCTAGGGTTTCCCATGAAACACTAGAACAAGGGGCCCTCAAGTGAATGAGGGGGAAATGGAAAGCTCTCTTGGTGAAGTAGTAGATCAAGGCCTCCTCCTTCGATTCTCCAAAGCCAAGGACTTTGGATGGTTGTAGATGGAGTTCTTGTTGATTTGGTGGCTCTAGGGTTAGGGTTCTTCAATTCTGGAAAGAGCAGCTTCTTAAGGAAGAAGAAGGGGCCTTTATATAGGGGCCCTGGAAATAGAGCCGTTGGGAGCCACTTACCCCGGACAGTCCGGCAAAAAGCAGCTAGACAGTCTGGCCCAGCCGGACACTCCGGGTGACATCCACCGGACACTCCGGTCTGGCAGAGTTTCCGGCAAGAGTCTGGCCAGAGTCTAGCTGGTGTCCGATATGGCACACAAAATGTCCGAGCTGGTCGACGAATCCTCGGGGCCGGACAGTCCGGCGGGCACCATCCGGACATTCTGGCTAGGCCGGATACTCCGGCTAAAATCTACCGTACAGTCCGGCGTAGACTTGATTCTGCATGCTGGAGACTCCCATCTGAAAACCTTTCAGAGGCAAAACTGATAGAAACAACAAAACTGTAATGATCATAACATTTGCATCCGGGCTCCGATTGACCCGAAACCAATTTTGTTGGAAAGGGGGTGACAAGAGCTACCAACAAAAAGTCAAAATATTGGATATGACCAAGAGAGAGCATTTCATGTATTATGATGTGAGATACCTCTCTTGGTGAGAAACCGGAAAAACCTCCAAGATCAAAAACGCAATTAGGTATACAGGGAAATCTGTTTTTGATGAACTAGAGCTTGTTATGAACACAAGCTCTAAATCCTCACATGTATAAGATCTAAACAAGAACCAAGAAAGATGATGCTAAGTATGCAAAGGTATGAGCTCTCTCCGAAGGATATGATCTAGTTACTCACTCGAGAGCCCCTCTTGATAGCACGATTATCGATCCTATAACCCGGTCTCTCCAACTAACACCACGAGACAAGAAGGAAACCCTATCAAGACCATACCTTTACCTTGCGCATATTCCACTTGAGCTCGATGATGACGATCTTCTCCACCTCAAGATGGAACACCTTTCTTAATTGCGCTAGCTTGGTGAAGATTTGCAAATTGCTCCCTCATACTCCACTATGGTGGAGCTTCTCTTTTGGGCATATCATCTTCCTATATCCATGATCACCATAGGATGGCAAGCTTTAAGCAAATGATCTCTTCGAGATGGCTCATCTTGAACTTGCACATCAATTCTTCTTTCTTCATTATGTTGGTGTCTTGAAGGTATATAAGAGATCTCTCCCCAACTTTATTCTTCAAGACACACTTGCTATAGGCCCAACTCTTACTTGACCAATCTCCGGATCACTCATTAAAACCTTGGTCAACACTTAATCTTCTTCACTTTCTTCTTCTCCCAACCTTGAAGCTAACATATGGTTTAAGCATTGCTTATGGACAAATCCTACAGATAAAACTCAATGCAAACATAAGTCCATAAAGATTGTCATTAATTACCAAAACCACACATGGGGGCACACATGCACTTTCAACGGTGTAGCCGCCAGTCCTTATAATCTTCTTCTTTCATGTTGCCCCATTAGTTGGCTCGGCTTTGTCGCCACCATCGACATCAGCATCATCGGCATTCATCGTGGCCCCTCCATCGCCATCCATTGGCTCGGCATCGTGCCAAAACAATGGCTCGTTGTTGATGTTGACAACACTTTTTGTACGTCATCGATGGGATCGTCGTCCAAGGTTGTGGCCTCTGTGATGATTTGGTGTAACAAGGCCTCGTCGTCCTCCTCTCTTATGGATACACGGTGAAGAAAATCGCCGAACAAGACACAAGATGTGCACATGTTTTCCGTGTGGATCCTGTGTAGGCCCTTTCCATCGTCCTGCGTCAGTTCATCGAGGTCGGGTGCGGTTGAGGTCGATGCTAGGCTCCTCTAGCATCAATTTTATCTCAGGCGATGTTGAATAGGTGCCGCCTAGTCGGTAGCACGGTTGGACATGCGCAAGGGGAGTGCAGAACCCCTCTGCAGATGTAGCAGCGACCGTGGACGGAGAGGCGACCACATAGTGGCCGAGGAAACCGAGTTGTAGATGATGCGCCGGCCACGACATCGGTGCCAGCCAGGGCCAAGGCTTCGTTGAGAGCCTTTTATTTAATGAGAAGAAGGGCATGGGAGGCGAGCCCTTTGTCGGCAACTCTAGTGCTTGTCTTGTCCTGAAGGGCGGCGACGACCTCTGCCTGTTTCGCTTCTTCGATGGGGGCTTTTGCTTCTGTCACCCATGCCTTGTTCGCGCCTCTCCGGGCGTCGTCTTCCTGCTCTTCTACGCCCGTTCTATATCCGTCGGGACTTCGGCTTGAGAACGGTCTTCGGCTTGGTGTCCTTCTTGGCCTTGGCGGTAGTTAGGGTGGCGGGCTAGGGCAAGACAAGAGAGCGACACGTCTGGGTGCGCACTGGGTTCGACAGAAAGCCATCCGAAATTTGGACTCAAAATGGGTCATCGTGGACTGAGCCGGGACGGGTCACGCCGCTAGGCCGCATCCCGTGTCCGTTCAGACACGTTTGGACATCTTGTGGTCGTTTGGATCGACCTGGTGAATATGCACTAAGGCGGATGCGTCCACGGTCTTGTGGTCGTTTGGATCGGCCTGGTGAATATGCACTAAGGCGGATGCATCCACGGACATCTGGACCGTGTGTGTGTGTCCGTTATTCAATTCTGCGACTTCTTTTTTTCGAAAAGGAGGACTACATCAATTGATGCACTCAGACTTTATTGCAAAACAGTATCGGTCATTGTATTTGAAATTATGGAGTCGGCTTGGAGCTTCGAATTTGTAGCTGATAGTTCAAAATCAGATTCGAATAAGTCCCCATTTTATAGTTAGCAATTAAAATTTGACGTGGTAGTGTGGTCTCGATTTGCAGATCTAGGTCGGGAGCGGGAGTCCGAAGTGTTTCAGTTCATTCGCAGTGTATCTAACTGTGGACGAGTGGGAAAACAGAGACACCCTGGATCATTTTGACGTTGAGTTGGGGATAATCTTTTTTTTTTTCAGTTTTCTTTAACGATCACCCCCAATTCAACGACAAAATTATCAACATCGACCGATATACATCTCTGCGAGAGCCAACGACTTCAGTTCCCACACAGTTGCCCCATCGACCAGGACGCGTAATTCGATGATGACAATGATCGATCAGACCAAAGTAGTAGTATGTCAAGGCACTGACACGTGCTAATGAAGCTTAATTAAAACACGCGTGGCCGACTGGCCGATGTTTCCAACCACTCCAGCCGCCCGAACGGTCAATAACACGATCCTACCTAGCACCTGGTGCCCATATCATAATCCCATCTCGTCCAACCAACCAACTTAATTTCAGCGTGTGTTTCCAATCCACCTGTGCAGGGCACAGTGCACTGTCAACGTTGTCGTCTCGTCACACGCTGCCGCGTACACGTACGAGATTCATTATCCATATGCTACTCGTGCAACGCATGCCGGCAGGCCGCGCACGTGCCACTGGCCGGCCGGTATATATTGAGCGAGTGTCCTCGGCTCCCAGCTGCACAAACCAGTCGAGCCACCCTGATCGAACAAACAAATCAAGCTCCTCTGCTCCAAGGATTTCGAACTCCAACCAATCGTCAACCACATGGCTTTAGATTGCAGGACGTCTCAGCCGGCGGCGGCCGCCTGCGTTCCCGCCGACTACGACGAGGCGGCGAGGCCGAGGCTGGGTGTTTCGTCTACCGAGGGAGGGGACGTGCTGATGGAGGGGAGCGCCATGGCGATGGACGTGCCGCTGCTGTGGAACGACGAGGGGAGGATGAAGCGCGAGCTAGTCGCATGGGCCAAGGCCGTAGCGTCCATGGCCATCAGGGAGTCGATGCGGTGCTAGCTAAGATATATATACACGCGAGAGGCAACTGGGGCGCCATGGAAGCTGTGCTTCTTCTGCTTCGTGCATATGCCCACTGCACTGATCCAGTAGACTAGATTTCTTTTTGTTCTCTGAATCCTCTTTTCACGGAGCGATCCCCATGATCTTTTTTTTTTGTTTGACCAATCGACAATCGGTCGATCATTCTGCTTGTACTACATGTGTTGAGATCCACGATTAGATGGGGAAGAAGGTCCAGGAATCACTCAAGAACATCAAGTTTCATTTCTTGGGTGTTTATTGTACATGATGTGGGAGCTCAGAAATACAGGAGAGGAATTGCAGCTTCTACTCTTCTCTCCGTCCCCTTTGATATTTACATGTAATTTTACATTTTCATCCTCTAACTAACACTCCCCTTAGGATGGGGCAAATGCATCATGAAGTCCCATCTCAGCACATAGGCTAGAAAATACCTTTTCTGATAAATCTTTACGGCCATTCTAAGACATATAGACAGTCTTGCCAGCACGAAGACCGAATCCATGCCTGACACTTAGGGGGAACGATTCGTAACAGCACCGAACTACCGAATCCACGTGACACTTAGCGGACGATTCGTAACGGCACCGGCCTATTACGAGAATATAAGGTCGTTTATCTGTCAGCATGACAGGACCGAGGAAGGCAGTAAGAACAAACATTATCTTATTAGAGATATTCGATACATGATACATCAAGCAAATTGGCAGAGACATATGTCATCTTATTAGATATTCACTACACGATACATTATGCAAACCAGCCTAACAATAGAGAAAACAACACGATACAACACACAAATTAGTAAAGACAAACAACATCTTATTAGAGATTTATTACACGATACAATTTGCAAATCAGCAGAGACAAACGATATCTTATTAGAGATTCATTATACGATACAGCATGCAAACCAGACTAACTACAGTACAAAAACACTGGACCTTCCTCGGTACAATACAAATGTGGAACCTACAAAAAAGGGAAAATAACTTTTTTACTGTCGCGTAACTCTACAAATCTAACTGCGAGAAGACGATGATGTTAGCTCATACAGCCGACGATGTCCGTATTCGCGTCCATGGAAGAATGTCTGCATGCGGCGGTTCCTACAACAAATATGGAAAATAAGGTTAGAAATAACGTTTACGATTAAGCAGCTAGAACTTTCTCCAGCAAAGTAGAGCGTAGCTGAGACAACAACACCATGTACGTGTGCATCCTCGTCAGCCCCTAGAGGCACGATAGCTCATAGGGCGAGGGGTAGGCATGGCTATCCCTCGCTTGCATGAAACAATGGACTATCGTGAGTTTTAGGCATACTCGCCTCTCTTCGACTCGGCGTCTCCATCGTCGCCCAGCCGTCATGACCGGATGTCGACAGAGAGGCCGGTCCGATGAGAGGAGCGTTGCCTATGAGTAAACCTGGGAACAGAGAGGAAAAAAGCTGATAGGATAGTGAACAATGAGAACGACCAGTGGTGCTTGATGTCTTATGAAGGAACTCACAGTGGCCCCATTGTAGCGGGAAAACATGGAGACATGTGTCCGTCCAACATGTTCGCGAAGGGGACCCATGTAAGGGTACATTGCTGCAACATGTGGTTTTGGTAATCAATGAAAATCCCTATGGATTAATATTTCCATTGAGTTTTATATGAATGAATATTCCATAGATAGCTTGTATTCCATGTGTTGGATTTAGCTATGGATGCCATGAAGATAAAGATAGACCTTGAGTATTGACATCCAGATCATTAATTTAAAGAGAATAATATAATATGATCAAAAATAAGAAATGAAGATGGAGTTCTTGTGCGGAACTCAAGTTATCCATGCTCTAGCTTATGTGTTAAGCAATGGATGTTCAAAATCTTAACAGTTTGATCTCAAGAGAAGACTTCGAGATTTGGCTCTAAGTCGGCGTCATGATAATCTCAGTGGGCTATGTGTGACTAAGATTTATAGCACACTATAAAATGAAGAGTTATGTATGCACCTGAAGATATTGAGATGGAGCATGAGAAGAAATATGGTTGACAAATATAAAAAGTGAAGATTTAATTCAAGTTCGTCAAAACATGAAGCATAAAGAATGTACCACAAGGATCTTGTGCTCGTGAGAGGATTACATCAAGTGGCGATCATCATCAAGGTTAAAAAGCGCAAGTTCAATATAAGCATCTCAAGAAGATCATATACTTGAAGCTTGTCATCCATTTGTTGACAATGGACATGCAGAGATTTGTGTTAATGAAGCTATCTCATAGTGGTGTAAATGAGAGAAAATTATGAGTCTTCACGAATCAATCAAGTGAAGCATTCTGGCTTGAAGCATTGTCATCAAGATCAATAGGTATGCACAAGGCAAAGGTATGGACTTGCTAGGTTTTACTTTTACCGGTCTCAAGGTGGTTGTTGGAAGATCGGGTTATAGGATAGATATCCGCACTATCAAGAGGGGCTTTTAGTTGGGTAACTTGATCATATCGTTATAGGGAGCTCAATCCTTTGCATCTCCCTATTTTGTTACTTCTTGGTGTTTCTTTGTGAGAGGTTCTTGAACTTGTTGCTAGCTCTTCAACAAGTCCATGTTCATCGAAAATGGAATTCATATGCATCTTCTATTGCGTTTTCGAGTTTGGAGGTTTTACCGGTTCTTCGCTTTGAGAGAATCACACCTATTTTCTCTCTTGGTGTTTATGTGCATTAAGAGCTAGAGATTGTTGTTATCTTCACAAATGGCAGCACCTCTGTGGTTTTGCACACGTCTGGTGCACGATGTCGATCTCCGATTCTCTGATCCAATCAAGAGTGTGCAAGTAGATCTTCTAGCCGTATCTCTGCAGCACAACGGTGTGCCTTAGCGAAGCACTCCCTTGCGCACGCAACCCTGACTCGGGGCCATAGTTGCAAGAGAGGAGAGAGAGATTCTCTAAGGAAACTGCCTTAGAAAATATCTTATTTTGGGTGTGTCATTTTCCTATCTATAGGACCCTCCTTATATAGGGAAAAAGGGGAGCCCCTATCTCCTCAAGTCCCGAGGTGGGACTAAAGGAAAGGGAGAGGTGGATGCGCGTAGGAGGAAGTGTCCAGCCAGATGGGTGGGCCCCATGCGCGCGCGGCCCAAGGAGGAGCCGGGCGGGCCCCACCCTCGCGGCGGCGGCTACTGTTGGAGATATGCCCAAGAGGAAATAATAAAATGGTTATTATTATTATTACATCTTTATGTTTATGATAAATGTTTACATCCCATGCTATAATTGTATTAACCGGAAACACTAATACATGTGTGTTTTGTAAACATATAAGAGTCCCTAGTAAGCCTCTTGTTAAACTAGCTTGTTGATTAATGGATGACCGTGGTTTCCTGATCATGGACATTGGATGTGATTAATAACAAGGTTATATCATTAGGAGAATGATATGATGGACACACACCCATAGTAAGCGTAGCATAAGATCAAGTCATTTTAGTTCGTATTGCTATAAGCTTTCAGATACATAGTAACCTAATCCTTCGACCATGAGGTTATGTTAATCACCATCACCGGATGGATACTTTGATGACATTAAACGCCGCTTCGTAACTGGGTGGTCATAAAGGTGTCATTGGGTATTCTGAAAGTATGTGTTGAAGCGCATGAACCGAGATTGGGATTTGTCCATCCATATGACGGATAGATATGCTCTGGGCCCTCTCGGTGGAATGTCATCTAGTTAGCTTGCAAGCATGTGACTGGGTCACAAGGGATGACATATCACGGAACGAGTAAAGAGTATTTATCAGTAACGAGGTAGAACTAGGTATGGAGATACCGACGATCAAACCTCGGATAAGTATAGTATCGCGAGACAAAGGGAATTGGTTTCGTATGTAAATGGTTCTATCGATCACGAAGTCATCGTTGAGTATGTGGGAGCCATTATGGATCTCCAGGTCCCGCTAATGGTTATTGATAGGAGATGTGTCTCTGTCATGTCTACATATTCACGAACCGTAGGGTGACACACTTAAGGTTCGAAGTTGTTTTAAGTAGATATGGAATGTGCGTTGGAGACCGAATGTTGTTCGGAGTCTCGGATTGGATCCGGGACATCACAAGGAGATCCGGAATTGTCCGGAGAATAAGATTCATATATTGGGGATCATTTTCTAAGTTAGGAAATGTTCCGGAGTATTTGTATGAGGTTTCTAGAAGGTTTCGGAATGTTCCGGAAGGTTCTGGAAGATTTCTTGGAGTTTGCTTGAAAACCAAGAAAGGATCAAGGAGTTCTTGTGGGGTAAGACAAGGATTCGTGGGGGGGGAGGACTCCTCCCCCCACCTCCCAATCCGCCGGCCATAGGAGGGAGGGGAGTCCTACAAGGACTCCCCTTCCCATGGCGCCCCCCCTTTAAATAGAGGGGTAGGGGCGCCCCCTCCAAGCCCTCCTTGATAACTCCAAATCGCCGCCGCCTCTCTCCTCCTCCTTTCTTCTTCACATGCATAGGCGAAGCCCTGCAGAATTCTCTACTCCACCACCACCACCACGCCGTCGTGCTGCTGTGATTCCGTGGAGAAGATCTACTACCTCCGCTGCTCGCTGGAACGAGGAGAGGAAGGTCTGATTCGACTCCGCACGTGTGACCGACTGCGGAAGCGCTGCCGAAACGCGGCGCTGGAAGGATCGTCCACTTGACCGACTGCGGAAGCGCTACCGGAACGCGACGCCGGAAGGATCGTCCACACGATCTTGAGATCAGCAAGTGATCGACTACATCAACCACGAGATCTAATCTCGTTAACGCTTTCGGATCTACGAGGGTTAGTTCCTATCTATCTTGTTGCACATGTCTAATAGATTAGATCTTGGCTTTTATCTAGATTAGATCTGGGTTTTGTTTGTTTTTGTGGTAGAATTTTTTTGTTTTCCATGCTATGAACCCATCAGTGGTATCAGAGCCGTATCTATGCGTAGATCTGTTGCACGAGTAGAACACAATGTTTTTGTGGGCGTTGATGCTTTTGTTGTCGGTGTCTTAGCGTGTACTTTGCATCTTGCGGCATGGTGGGATGAAGCGGCTCGGGCTAACATTACATTTCATCGCACATGAGACTTGCTCCACGCTTGACGTGCAACTTGCTTTGCACAAGTGGCTTTGCGGGTGTCTGTCTCTCCCACCATAGTTAAGATTCAATTTACAATGAGCATCTGACAACACTTGTATCAATATTGTGGTCCTTGTTCGTAGGTAAGATCGGTCTTATGCGAAAGCCCCAAACCACGTAAAACATGCAAAGAAAATTAGAGGCGTCTAACTTGTTTTTGCAGGGGTTTTGTGATGTGATATGGCCATCATGTGATTGTGATTGTATTTGATGTATGCAATGATCCTTGTTGTAATATGGCAACCGGCAGGAGCCTAATGGTTGTCTTTAATTCTGTTAAGACCTACGTGTCTATTCATCTTGTAATAGCTTTATTCCAAGTAGTTGTAATAGTTGCTGGTGATGATGGATAACCATGAAGCGGCGCCACTGACCTTGACGCAATGCTGGTGATGATGGAGATTATGTTCGTGCTTTGGAGATGGAGATCAAAGGCGCAAGAAGAAAAGGCCATATCATATCACACTAATTATGAATTGCCTATGATGTTAATCCTTTATGCATCTTGTATTGCTTAGATCGCGACGGTAGCATTATAAGATGATCCCTCTCACTAAATATCAAGTAATAAAGTGTTCGTCCTTAGTTGGCACCGTTGCTAAGACTCGTCGTTTCGAAGCATCTCGTGATGATCGGGTGTGATAGACTCTACGTGTGCATACAACGGGTGCAAGCCAGATTTGTACATGCGGAAACTAAGGTTAACCTTGACGAGCCTAGCATGTACAGACATGGTCTCGGGACACGGAATACCGAAAGGTAAAGCATGAGTCATATGGATGATATGATGAACATGTTGATTGTTCGCCTTTAAAGCTACATCATCTCACGTGATGATCGGACTTGGTGTAGTGGATTTGGTTCGTGTAATCACTAAAACAACTCGAGGGATGTTGTTTTGAGTGGGAGTTCATTTGTAATTTGGATTAGTCGAACTCAATTTATCATAAACACAATCAAAGTGAATTTGCATAGTTTGTTGTAGTCATTGGCATCCATTCACCACCTTACGCTTAGTTATAGTTGAGATAGTGGAACTATAGAAATTCTGGATATTTACTTTACGAACTGGTATCGTATTGTTTTGAATGTCAATTTAAAGTTTATAAGTCCTATTGCAAACTTTCAGCAAACTCTATTTACTCCATGAAGTTTAATAAGTAGTATTAAATCAAGAGTAAGAATTCCAATGTTAGTATCTAAAGTATCATGTTTGCCTCCATGATTCTTGATACTCAAAAGATTGTTTTTAATATCAAGTTTATCTAAGAGCTGAAAGCAATGTTTCAGAAACCATCATATGTGAAAGGTATTGTGATATCTAAAACAATGTGTTGGTTACAACATGATAGAGTATACGTCCTCATATTTGATGAGAATTTGTGAAGGTTGGAGACGCTAGTCATCCTAATCCTCCAAAAGGTTTTGAAAAGAAACATTATACTCGCAATTCACCTTTATAAGCTATAGCAGCTTGATCATGAAAGTTGTCATGATAAGGATGAATAGAAGATGTAAGTAAAATGTTTACTACACTAAAAGATTACTAAAGAATGGATTTTTGAAAGAACACCAAACATTTGATGATGGTGATCCACCTCAAAGTGCAAGTCCAAAGGTATTAGTAGTTGACTATATACGCTTTGTACCATGTGTCATGTTGATGACACCACTATTGATGTTGATAGATTTTTTTTTAAGAAAAGGAATTGCTGAAAGAGAATCTATAAAATATTTGGCAGAAAATAAAAGGTTGGAGATGTCCAACTTAGGCATATAGAAGATATACATGTTATGGTTGTATTCCTTGCTTGTTAAACAATGTGGTTCTCCAGTATTGGATACCGAATTGGTTGGTATGAAGTGTCATACAGGACAACACAATTCATGAACTGCAATGGCCTAAGTAACTAGCAAGAGAATATGTGATGATGTTCATCGAAAACAAACAAAGGGTTGTTGTGTTGCTCGTTGACATCAAAGCTTACCTTCAAGATTTGTTTCAATAATTGTTATTTTGATCAGGTATTATGACGACAAAAGGTTGTTCAAATAATTACCGTATTCCATAATAGATGGATAATATACAAGTCTGGTAGGAGAAATAACGACCATAAAACTAATGCTAAAATGTCGCAAGACAAATGATTGAAAGATTACTTGCGAAGTGACATCGCCGTTTAAATTATATTGAAAGGGATACATGAAGAAACTCCATGTTAATGGATTTTTGGAGTCTTTGATTTTGATCAAATGACGCTTGTGATACTTTCCTGGAGATAATTAAAACTCCGTTCGTAGGCCAAAAGAGGAACGGACGACTAACTGATTGGAATTTGTACATATTGATGTATATAGTCCATTATGTGTAGTCGTGGGTGATGGATTTCAACTTCATATGCTTTCTCCGAAGATTTGAGTGAGTATATGTATGTACTTAGTCAATAAGGAAGAAGTATGAAACATTTGAAAAATATTCAAAGACTTTCAAGATGAAGTGGAAAATCATTGTAACAAGAAAATAAAAGAGTTTATGATTGGATCATAAAGAGAGATGTTTGAGTTACAAGTTTAGCAAAACACCTAAGATTTGAGGAATCGTTCCATAGATTTGCATTTCCCAAAACACCATAGAAGTATGGAGTGTTCAAGATATGTAATGAAACCTTGTTTGACATGGTAAGATCAAAGGTGTCATTTATAAAACTGCCATTATATATTAAAGATTAAAGCTTTAGTGACTACTGCTTTTACACTGAAAAGAGCTCCATCGTGATCCGTTGAAATGACACCATATGAGTTATGGTTTAGGATAAAACTTGAATTGTCTTTTCTTAAATTTTGGTATGCTATGCATAAGTAAAATGTTTACAACCAAAGTCGGATAAGCACGTCTTTGTAGGTTATTCCAAAGAATTTGTTGGGAATTTCTCCATAACGCCGAGGACAAAAGAGTTTGTCGCTTGGAAACGTCAAGTTTCTTGAGAAAGAAATTTTTCGTGAAAAGTTAAGTGGGAGGACAATAGAACTTTGATAAGGTTGTTGAACCTTAGCTATATGTGCTAAGTAGCGCAGCGCCGGAAAGTGTCCCGGTGACAGCCACAATGCTCATGGCTCTTGTGATTACAAAAGGTGTGATCTCGGAGATTAGAGTTCCTATAGAACCATGTGGGTCGGTAAGAATCAAATAGTAAGATTTGATAAACAAGTCGTTATTGTTTTGACAATGATAAACCGACTACATGCAAAGAAGCGATGATGGGCCCTGACTCCATAAAATGACTAGAAGTCATGGAATCCGTGATAGTATCCATACACGAGAAATCAAGTTTCTGAACTTAAAAGACCCTCCGGAAAGGCGTGAAGCCTATCGGTCGTGTTTGGATCTATAAAGAAATAGACATGTATGTTTCAAATCTATGAAATATTCGACATGTCGGAAAGAGTTTACGACAATGTTCAAGGAATTGACTATGATAAGATCTGATCTTTCATAGCGATATTTAGTCTGGACGGATTAATGTAGCAACCACTACATATATTTTGGTATATGGTAGTTGAACAAACAAAACAAGTTCTTCTAATAGAATGGTTACCTAGGACGTGTACATGACACAATCCAAAGGGTTTTGTTTATTCAAAGGATGCTAAAAGATTATGCAAAACTTCAATGGTTGAAGTGAGCATCGCGGAGTTGGAATCTTCACCATGATGAAACTGTTAAAAGAGTTTAAATTCATCGAAGATGATGAAGATGCTTGCATTTGCAAGAAATTAAGTGGGAGCGCTGAGACATATTTTTAATACATTATGTAGAGGACATATTGTTGATTGGAAATGATGTATCTTGTATTGACACAGGTTAAGAATTTCATTTCGATGAAAGACTTAGGCATAACTCAAGAATCAGACATCAATGTCTATATGGATTTGCCAAATGTACATAGATAAGATGTTGAATGAGTTCAATATGGAAACAAACAAGAAAGGTTCTTGACGCACGGAAAGGACTGAATCAAGATTCAAGTGTGTTGACACGAGATTCAAGTGTTTTGACACTTGGTAAAATCGCAAGAGTATTTTGATCAATCATTCTTTAAGATGTACACATCCAGATATGTCCTATGCTCTAAATGTTATGAGCATATACCAGAATGATTCATAAGATGATCATTGGACAATGGTAAAGATATTCTTATGAGCTTTGGAAGAACTAAGAATATACCATGTATAAGTGACAAATAGTTAAAGGTAGTTCATTGTAAAGTGTTACATTGATACTAGTTTTGTCACAAGATACAAATTAAATTTATCTCAATTTTGACTATGGGTGGCACAATATAATGGAAAGGATGTTCCATGATGGATTTGGATGAGTTCAAAAGTTGAGACATTGTGACGGATACTACAACAAAAGGCTAAGTATATAACTATTGTAGTAGCAGCAAAGGATGGCATTTGTGTTAAGTAGTTTATCAAACTAGGTGTGGTTCAAAGTGGGCTAATACTATGAAGATATATTGTGTGACAATAATATCAACATATTTTGAGCCGAAGGAACTAAAGGTCTCACCAAAGGACCAAATTTATACAATGCCATCTCATTGGAGAATGAGTAATGCGTAGAGACGCAAGGACATGCAAATACACACGGACCTGGAAGTGTCAGATCCGAAGATTATGTTTACCACTAGAAATAGTGTCTATACAACACCAGAAAGCCATAGGTGTTGAATGCACAAGTTTTTAACTAGATTATTGACTCTAGTGCAAGTGGGAGACTGTTGGAGATATGCCCAAGAGGCAATAATAAAATGGTTATTATTATTATATCTTTATGTTTATGATAAATGTTTACATCCCATGCTATAATTGTATTAACCGGAAACATTAATACATGTGTGTTTTGTAAACATATAAGAGTCCCTAGTAAGCCTCTTGTTAAACTAGCTTGCTGATTAATGGATGATCGTGGTTTCCTGATCATGGACATTGGATGTGATTAATAACAAGGTTATATCATTAGGAGAATGATATGATGGACACACACCCATAGTAAGCGTAGCATAAGATCAAGTCATTTTAGTTCGTATTGCTATAAGCTTTCAAATACATAGTAACCTAATCCTTCGACCATGAGGTTATGTTAATCACCATCACCGGATGGATACTTTGATGACATTAAACGCCGCTTCGTAACTGGGTGGTCATAAAGGCGTCATTGGGTATTCTGAAAGTATGTGTTGAAGCGCATGAACCGAGATTGGGATTTGTCCATCCATATGACGGATAGATATGCTCTAGGCCCTCTCGGTGGAATGTCATCTAGTTAGCTTGCAAGCATGTGACTGGGTCACAAGGGATGACATATCACGGAACGAGTAAAGAGTATTTATCAGTAACGAGGTAGAACTAGGTATGGAGATACCGACGATCAAACCTCGGATAAGTATAGTATCGCGAGACAAAGGGAATTGGTTTCGTATGTAAATGGTTCTATCGATCACGAAGTCATCGTTGAGTATGTGGGAGCCATTATGGATCTCCAGGTCCCGCTAATGGTTATTGATAGGAGATGTGTCTCTGTCATGTCTACATATTCACGAACCGTAGGGTGACACACTTAAGGTTCGAAGTTGTTTTAAGTAGATATGGAATGTGTGTTGGAGACCGAATGTTGTTCGGAGTCTCGGATTGGATCCGGGACATCACAAGGAGATCCGGAATTGTCCGGAGAATAAGATTCATATATTGGGGATCATTTTCTGAGTTAGGAAATGTTCCGGAGTATTTGTATGAGGTTTCTAGAAGGTTTCGGAATGTTCCGGAAGGTTCTGGAAGATTTCTTGGAGTTTGCTTGAAAACCAAGAAAGGATCAAGGAGTCCTTGTGGGATAAGACAAGGATTCGTGGGGGGGAGGACTCCTCCCCCCACCTCCCAATCCGCCGGCCATAGGAGGGAGGGGAGTCCTACAAGGACTCCCCCTCCCATGGCGCCTCCCCCCTTTAAATAGAGGGGTAGGGGCGCCCCCTCCAAGCCCTCCTTGATAACTCCAAATCTCCGCTGCCTCTCTCCTCCTCCTTTCTTCTGCACAGGCATAGGCGAAGCCCTGCAGAATTATCTACTCCACCACCACCACCACGCCGTCGTGCTGCTGTGATTCCGTGGAGAAGATCTACTACCTCCGCTGCTCGCTGGAACAAGGAGAGGAAGGTCTGCTTCGACTCCGCACGTGTGACCGACTGCGGAAGCGCTGCCGAAACGCGGCGCCGGAAGGATCGTCCACTTGACCGACTGCGGAAGCGCTGCCGGAACGCGACGCCGGAAGGATCGTCCACACGATCTTGAGATCGGCAAGTGATCGACTACATCAATCACGAGATCTAATCTAACTATCTCGTTGCACATGTCTAATAGATTAGATCTTGGCTTTTATCTAGATTAGATCTGGGTTTTGTTCGTTTTTGCGGTAGAAATTTTTTGTTTTCCATGGTACGAACCCATCAGCTACCCCTTGCCTCCTTTGGTGGATTGCCCTATCGAGCCCTTTCCCTCCGGGGTTTTGGCCAATTAGGGAAGATTCGCTTTTTAAATTTTAAATATTGATTTAATATTAATTCCAATAATTAATATATAAATATTGTTTCGAGTCAAGAGGAATTTTTAATATTGATTTAATATTAATTCCAATAATTAATATATAAATACATATTATTAAATTCCTATTGACTCGAAACATCTTTCGACTCACTCCAAACGACTTCGATTTCTCTGGGAACGATTACGATTCTCTCTTGGAACTGTTCCGGTATTCTCTCTTACTTACTTTGATGATTCTATTATAACCAAAACGATCTCCGAGCGTCAACATGCCCTTAAGTGTGTTACCCTACGGTTTGGGACGATCACAGATATGCTAACTCTCATATTAATGATTAATAGCAGGACCGAGATGCCCATAATGACCTCTCTACATTCCACGATGTCTATTGTCATTTGAACCATAAACATCTAGTCCAATTCTCTTTGTTACTTTGATACCTAACTTGTTCGAGATCTGACCATCGGTATCACTATATCTTATTTAATCTCATTACCGACAAGTGTTGTTTTACTCATTATGTGATATTTCATTCCCGTAACCCAGTCACATGTTGCGCAATATTTTATGGATGTAATCTCACTGAGTGGGACCAGTGTCTCTTCTCATCACACAGGAGAACAAATCCTGATCTTGATGCACATGCCTCAACATATCCCTATTGAATACCTAACATACACCTTTATGATCATCATGTTACAGTGTGACGGTTGATGTAGTCTAAGCAGTCGCGGGTGATAATGATTAAACATGATCTAACGGTCTAATGATTAGATACTTTGTTTCTAACTATTGCAACGATGACTTTATGACTTGGTCATGTTGCAATACTTATATTGGGTAACGCCCATCGTATCAGTCACTAATGATAATTCACTAATGATATGACATCATTATCAATTGGCATAGAAGCTCCATGATCAAAAAACCTTGATCATCAGTTGCCAATGAACTAGTTTAAATAGAGCCTACTAGGGGTTCTGGTTTGTTTATATACCACACGTGTATCAATGTTTCTAATTGATATGGTTATAAAAACTATCATAAAGTAATGAGATATGATAATAATCAACATTTATTATTTGCCTCTAGGGCATATCTCCTTAATTTCCATGAGAAGTTGTTTGATTGTTGCCTTGAGAAAAAACAATCTTGCCTCCATGAAGCATGTTTGTTCTCAAGGCTGGTTTAACTCTGATGTATGTGTTCCTTATGTTCATCACTACCAAAAATTAGAGCTTCTGACATGGTATTTCTTATCCTGCTTAGAGCATCTCTAGCATCTCTAGCAGATACTACAAACGTGGTTTGCGGTATGAAATTTGTCGTGACGGAACATATACATTAAAATGAATTGCTTAAAATAAACGTTGGCGCCAATTCATACATAAGTTACCGCAAACCACGTTTGCGGTATGAAATTTGTCGGGACAGAACAGATACACCAAAATGAACTACATATTTAAAAATAAAACATTGGCGCCAGTTCATACATACGGGAGAGTTTTGATCATACAAGATCACCATATTTACAGCAAAATATTGGATGCCTAGCCTAGAAGCCACTGGCGGTACCTACTCACCGAAGCGTCGACGTCTGTCGCCTACTCGAAATCGGAGTCGGAGCTATCGTCGGAGTAGTCGAGGACGAAGACCCCAAGCTGGGTCTGGTGCTCGCGGGCAGAGCGGCGGCAGACGGGCGCTCGTCGCGGTGGTGCTTCTCGCGGTCCCAGACGTCCGAGACGAGGGTCCCGAGCAAATTGAACTTCGCTTCACGGACTGCGTCATCCTCCTCCGAGCCGGAGTCCGCCTCCTCGTCGGAGATATGGCCCCACCGTGCAGGAGCGACAGCGGGGGGGGGGGAGTGGGCACGGGAGCTGGAGGCGGCGTGCGCACCACCGGTGACGGCTCGTGGAGGCACGGGAGCTACCCGCCTCGGCATCGTGCGCGGCGGACGCGAAGCTGAACCTGGCCCATGCCGGGAGGTCATGCGGGAGCGCGCGAGGGCATCACGCGCGTGGGCCTGCTCAGAGCGGCGCTGGCGGACCTCCTCCTCGCTCGGCGGAGGCGCAGGAGCTTGGGCGGCGGAGCTCGCTCCGCGCCGTGGCGAACGATTGCCTCGTCCGGCCAAATTCCGCCACGATTGGCCGGCCATGGCACGGAGGGGTGGCTGGGAGGTGCTGGGTGATGGCGATTTGATTTTGGGTGAAGGACGCGGCCAGAATCTGAGTGGGCGGCGGCGACGATGGTTTCTATGCGGGGAGAAGGGGGCGAATGGGATGCGGTTTACCGTATCCGACCCCTCCCGTCCCGAATATATGAGGGACAGACGGGCCGTTTTGCGGGAAACCGCAAATTTTTTTGTGGTACGGGTCATTTTGCGGTATCTACAAAGGCCATTTTTCGAGATCGATACCGCATATCTGCCCAAAATTTTGTGGGATGCTAGAGATGCTCTTATATATCTCGGTGATATAGTTGGTTCCTATGTTGAGGCCTCATCTAGCTATATGCCGATATGCATTTCCGAATAGTACTAGTTTAGTGTTTTCAGGATTAACGTACTTGAATAAGTCACTTGTCTCATAATGTTTCAGCAACATAACCACCAATGCAATATTATTGGTTAACTACTCTGTCTGTGTACGTGAAGTAAATATTCTTAGCGTTTTTTCTCCATATTCGGTGAATATGTTAACCAAAAGATAAGAGGTTCATTCTAAAAACTGTGACATACGGTGCGTTTCCTCTATGCACTGGCAGCGAGCAGACAGTGATGCAAATAAATAAAACGGATGAGCTCTGAAGCAGCATTGGTGCAATTTGTGAAACTACATTATAATTTATATTATTCAAGCATGTTACACCGATTTGTATAAAACTGTATTAACTATTTTTCACACATGATCGATGATGTGGTTGATTAACTTAAACTAAAAACAAATAAGTAACAGAATACATTTGTTTTCTTTCACTTGATTATGTATTCTAAACATTGAAGCTTATAGACTCAACCGGTACGTGAGGACTCTTGAAGAAAAGCGATCGTGGAGGAAGAGTAAAACCCATCTAGGGTTTGGTATTCCCGCCGGCGACGCCGTCGGTCTGCTCCGCCTCCCGTGGCCTCAGGGCCTCGGGGGTGTGGCGGACCACGGTCTTTCGCCAGCGGGAGGTTTTTCGTTCTTTGTTTAGGTCTTTTTTTGTTGTCTTTCTCAGAATGTTGAAGCGGCGGCTACATCTTGAAGTCAGAATAAGGTCCTCTCCGCCCTATCCCTGCTCCGGTGGTGCATCTAGCCCCGACGGAGGACGTGTGGAGTCGTGTGTCCGGCGGATCTTCTCGGATCTAGTCCATTTTCGTGTTTATTGGTGTGAGTTCAAGTCAGTCTCTTACGATTTATGGATGTCATCATTGGCGATGGTTGCTGTGCTGGTCCTTTGGGGCCTTAGCACGACGACTTCCCGTACGTCTACTACAACAAGTTCTACTACGACAAGCTTTGCCCGGCTCCGGTGATGGAGGGGCGAGGACGGCAGCGCGTCTTCGGCTCGTGCTAGTGTTTGTAGTCGTCGCTAGGTGGTCCGTGGACCTATTTGTATTTATTACTTTTAGGTTTCTTTGTACTGCCTGTTGATGATTATTAATAAATCAGAGGAATTTCGCAAAAAAAAAAGAGATAGCCTTTCTAGTTTACAGAGTGTAAAGTAATAAATGATCTATACAAGTGTTGCCGTATCGTTCTTTCATGTGATATCACGAAAGCTCAACGTAGCAACGAGATTTCGAACCAGTTTGGAATTTATATTTTTTGACATGTATTTTTTGTTGTAAAATTGGTTTTACAGTTACCTACAGAATAGAATTGGACTTTTGATTTAGTAAACAAATATGCCCCATCATCGTATCAAGATATCATAATTAAAAATGTTCAAATTTTACCTTTGAATTAAGTATTTTCATTGTTTCTATCAATATTTTCTAGAAAGTTATTTTCAAGAAAAAGTCTCACTGCCTTAGAGATGGACGGGCACAGTAATGCGGGGTTTCACGGTCTAGTTTGACATAGAACCGAATAACTACCAGAAATGAGCTAGTTGCCAGAGTGCGAAGTTTTTTGCCTAATGCACCTGACCCTTTGCCAGTCGTCAATTCCGACAATGCATAATCAACTCGCCTAGCTACCTCTGTTTCAACTTTCTGCACGCGCATTTTAAGATGAACTTTAACCAAACCAATTAAGCAACAAAATCAGGATTATATTGCACATAATTAGTATCGTTGGATTTGTATTCAAAAACACTTTCTAATAATGATGCTAATTTATAGGGGTGCGCTAGGCGTCCCCGGGGGGATAATTTCCCCCGATCCCCCGGGTCCCTAGGCAGCCATGTGTCCCTAAAATAGGGTCTAATCCCGCTTTTGCTACAAACAGTCCAAGTTTGTCCCGTTTTTGCTATATATAAAAAAAAAGTTCAATCCAAAAAATAGAAAATAGACTAGATCTCGCCGGAGAGTTCGCCGGAGATCTCACCGGCGACTTTGTAGCAAAATAAAGTCCTAATGTAGCAAAACTGACTTCGCCGGAGACTCTCGTCGGAAAAAAGTCGTCGAAGGCCTCATAGCAAAAAAATTATACTATTGTAGCAAAACCACAAAACCATTATAGCAAAATATTTTTTCTAATGTAGCAGAGGGGACATCGCCGGAGACATCACCGGAGAGTCCCGCCGGAGACCTCGTAGCAAAACCGTAGAGATTCGTTGTAGAAAAAAAATTATGCGTAAATAGCAAAAAGTATATGAATACATAGCAAAAATAATATGCCAAGGTAGCAAAATCGTAGCAAAGACAGAGACAAAAATAGCGACACCGGCCAACTAGAGTAGCAAGCCCTATAAGCTGTAGTAGCAACACCGGGCGCCCAACGTAGCAAAGCCATCCACCGGTCGGAGCTGGCTTATGGCAGCACAGCGGGCGCGGAGCTTTGTAGGGAGGCCGGGACGCGGCGGCCATGGCTGGTAGACTCCATCTTCAGTAGAGGCATCTGGGCTAATTCGTCCATGGCCAACGCCATGGGAGGCGGTAGAGAAGGGGGCGTCGTGGGGCTAGAGGGAACGACGATGGCGGGATCGCGGCGAGGCGGCAGCAGAATCCCCCACAGGTCATGGCAGCGGTAGCCATGGCGGCGCACGACGAGGAGCAGTGCGAGGAGCTGCGGGCGGCGCACGATGAGGAGCTGCTGGCGGCGAGCGGCGGGCTGTAGACGGCTGGGACGCGGACGGTGAACGACGGGCTGCAGGCAGCTGGGATGCTGGCGTCGCTGATTTGGGGAAGGAGATAGGAAGAGGATGGGCTGGGTCCCACCCACGGAGGCGCGACCGTACGCACGAGCAATGACCCGGGGCATCGCGAGGCGTTATCCTCCGGGAGCACTGTATCGTTTTCCTAATTTATATCAATACTCTTTACTCCCTCCGTCCCAGTTTACTGGGCTCATTAAACTCTGTGTGCAAACGAGTATATATTTTTAAGTAACTTCCCGTTAATTACTCCCTCCGTCCTCGTAACTTCCCGTTTAATTACTAGGATCCAAATAAACTCTGTGTGCAAACGAGATTTTTGCATGCGGCCTAGAAGATGTTTGGCTGAGCCAATATCGGGCCAGCAAGACAGCCATGCATTGGTCAATTATCTGTAACCGAGACAGAGGGAGTATATATTTTAAGTAATTCTTGAATTAAAAAACACAGAAAGAAAACGAGGATGCCTTATTAATTGAAACGGAGTGAGTATAAAATAAACATTGCTAGCTATCACAACAAGATTTTCACGAAAACAAAATGTCATAGGAAGGACATGACAGCTGATATCTGAAAGAACCAATAACCCCACTCCGGACATCCATTGGGAGTTGGGACACACCCATAGTCCATCACTGACGCAACTCATTGAAGATGCATAGGTAACTCCCAGTGTAACCGCGGCACTTAGAGCAAGTACAATAAGGTCCAGTCAGCAGACTATAGAATTTAAAATAGTATATTTGTGTTTAGTTGGATGAGAGAGAAGAGGTATATTTTTACCTCTAACTATTGTACATATTGGCTATTAGATTGACTCTAGATGATATGAAAATGGCTTATAGCCAACAGCTGGCTCTACTATTACCCTTGCTCTTAGAGATAGGAAGGCCTTTCCTAGGCAAATATAAACAGGTATAAAATGTGATCACGCATGACTGCTACTCCCGCAGCAATCCTTTCTGTTCGGTTAGTCAAGAAAACCCGTCAAAATCGTACAATTAGCCCTCGTGCTGCTGCTACCGCGCATATTATATGATGTCTTCTTCCTTCAGGCCTCCAGCAAAAAATTATCATAACCTTAGCGTGTCAGCCGGCAAAGATCTTAGAAAAAGGACTGCATCACCTAGGTAATGTCGACGTTGGGCCGTTTCACACTCACGAGACATCACGCTCAGATAAGAGTAGCACGTAGCATGGATACAAAATCATAACCTATGCCACTCGTGCATCACATGCTCGATCGCTCTCTGCACACGCGTGACGCGCCACTGGCTGGTACATATAGAGCTTGTGTCTCGAGATCCTTGTTGCACCAAATCCATCGAGCTAACACTCTCGAGGAGCAGAGAAGACCACCCTCACTTGTCATCAGCTCTCAGTGCGAGTTGTCGATCGTGATACAATTCGTCAGCTCGTCATGGCTTTGGATGCCGGGGGCCAACCGACGGAGGCGGCAGCCTGCGACCTCACCGTTGATTTCGACTTTGCTGCAGCGGCGAGGCGGTGGCCACTAGGGAACGGCGCCGGTGCATCTGTTACAGCGACCGGGGGTTTTGAGGGTGCCGTCCCGATAGATTTGACGATGAACGATGAGAGGAGGCTGAAGCAGGACTACAGGAGAAATCAGAGACGCCGACGGCCATTTGTCGGGGCCATCGGCGTAGAGGCCTGCCTCGGCGAGCTGCCCACCACGGCCGTCGGCGTAGCCCCGGCCGTCGGCGTAGGCGAAGAAACCCTCGGCGTAGAGGAGTTGTCGGCGTAGCAGGCCCGGCTGTGCCGACGGTGGCCCTCGGCGTACTCCCAGCCCTCGGTGTAGCCCCAGTTCGGACACGGCGGCGGGAACGGCGTTAGATAGTCAGTCTGTGCCGACGGCCAGACCGTCCGCGTAGGTCTTAGAGGGGCGCTACGCAGAGTTGGTTGGCCTTGGGGGCGCTACGCCGACGGCTAAGCCGTCGGCATAGCCTCCCTATTTTCCTTTATTTTGTTTTAGCCTTATATTTGGTACTAATTTATGTATTACTCCGACAGTAGTCATTTGTATCGTCCCAATAGCAGTCTCCATTGACGTAATTCCAGGAATCCCACGAAAATTTGTGTGTTGCCCTAAAATACCTGAACAAGTGGGGTGAAAGACATTTCGCGCGCATGCGATAACACTTCGAAACAAACTCAAACTGTAAAGAAGGTTAGACCGGGGATCTAGACATTGCATCCATGGACCTTCCACCATACTTGGACACATATACTAGGTCCATGTGCAAGTTCCACTGGGATTCCGGAACTCCGGCGGTCCTTTTCCAGCGAAACCCTAGTCGGTGGGGCCCATGGGTCTACCCCTTAGCTTTCTTAGTACGAGGTTCAGACAACGCGCTTTTTTGTTGGTTTATCTTTGTTTAGGTCATATCTACATAGAAAACAAAGGTTAGGACCTTATAGCACATGCTAGCCCCCCGGTATACCCGCAGCGGGACTGTTACCCCTACACGTCCAGAATCTACTAAGTGTTATCGCCCGCGGGTCTACCCCTGTAGCTTTCTTAGTACGAGGTTCAGACAACGCGCTTTTTGTTGGTTTAGCTTTGTTTAGGTCATATCTACATGTAAAACAAAGGTTGAGACCTTATAGCACATGCTAGCCCCCTGGTATACCCACAGCGGGACTGTTACCCCTACACGTCCAGGAATCTACTAAGTGTTATCGCCCGCGGGTCTACCCCTGTAGCTTTCTTAGTACGAGGTTCAGACAACGCGCTTTTTTGTTGGTTTAGCTTTGTTTAGGTCATATCTACATGGAAAACAAAGGTTGGGACCTTATAGCACATGCTAGCCCTCCGGTATACTCGCAGCGGGACTGTTACCCCTACACGTCAAGAAATCTACTAAGTGTTATCGCACGCATGTGAAGAAGCTCAGACCGGGGATCTAAACATTGCATCGATGGACATTCCACCACACTTGGACACATATACTAGGTCCACGTGCAAGTTCCAGTGGGATTCCGGAGCTCCGGTGGTCCTTTTCCAGCGAAACCCTAGTCGGTGGGGCCCGCGGGTCTATCCCTGTAGCTTTCTTAGTACGAGGTTCAGACAACGCGCTTTTTTGTTGGTTTAGCTTTGTTTAGGTCATATCTACATGGAAAACAAAGGTTGGGACCTTATAGCACATGCTAGCCCCCCGGTATACCCGCAGCGGGACTGTTACCCCTACACGTCCAGGAATCTACTAAGTGTTATCGCACGCATGTGAAGAAGGTCAGACCAGGGATCTAGACATTGCGTCCATGGACCTTCCACCACACTTGGACACATATACTAGGTCCACGTGCAAGTTCCAGTGGGATTCCGGAGCTCCGGCGGTCCTTTTCCAGCGAAACCCTAGTCGGTGGGGCCCGCGGGTCTACCCCTGTAGCTTTCTTAGTACGAGGTTCAGACAACGCGTTTTTTTGTTGGTTTAGCTTTGTTTAGGTCATATATACATGGAAAACAAAGGTTGGGACCTTATAGCACATGCTAGCCCCCCGGTATACCCGCAGCGGGACTGTTACCCCTACACGTCTAGGAATCTACTAAGTGTTATCGCCCGCGGGTCTACCCCTGTAGCTTTCTTAGTACGAGGTTCAGACAACCCGCTTTTTTGTTGGTTTAGCTTTGTTTAGGTCATATCTACATGGAAAACAAAGGTTGGGACCTTATAGCACATGCTAGCCCTCCGGTATACCCGCAGCGGGACTGTTACCCCTACACGTCCAGGAATCTATTAAGTGTTATCGCATGCATGTGAAGAAGGTCAGACCGGGGATCTAGACGTTGTGTCCATGGACCTTCCACCACACTTGGACACATATACTAGGTCCACCTGCAAGTTCCAGTGGGATTCCGGAGCTCCGACGGTCCTTTTCCAGCGAAACCCTAGTCGGTGGGGCCCGCGGGTCTATCCCTGTAGCTTTCTTAGTACGAGGTTCAGACAACGCGCTTTTTTGTTGGTTTAGCGTTGTTTAGGTCATATCTACATGGAAAACAAATGTTGGGACCTTATAGCACATGCTGCCCCCCCCCCGGTATACCCGCAGCGGGACTGTTACCCCTACACGTCCAGGAATCTACTAAGTGTTATCGCACGCTTGTGAAGAAGGTCAGACCGGGGATATAGACATTGCGTCCATGGACCTTCCACCACACTTGGACACATATACTACGTCCACGTGCAATTTCCAGTGGAATTCCGGAGCTCCGACGGTCCTTTTCCAGCGAAACCGTAGTCGGTGGGGCCAGCGGGTCTACCCCTGTAGCTTTCTTAGTACGAGGTTCAGACAACGCGCTTTTTTGATGGTTTAGCTTTGTTTAGGTCATATATACACGGAAACAAAGGTTGGGACCTTATAGCACATGCTAGCCCCCCGGTATACCCGCAGCAGGACTGTTACGCCTACACGTCCAGGAATCTACTAAGTGTTATCGCACGCATGTGAAGAAGGTCAGACCGGGGATCTAGACATTGCGTCCATGGACCTTCCACCACACTTGGACACATATACTACGTCCACGTGCAAGTTCCACTGGGATTCCGGAGCTCCGACGGTCCTTTTCCAGCGAAACCGTAGTCGGTGGGGCCAGCGGGTCTACCCCTGTAGCTTTCTTAGTACGAGGTTCAGACAACGCGCTTTTTTGATGGTTTAGCTTTGTTTAGGTCATATCTACATGGAAAACAAAGGTTGGGACCTTATAGCACATGCTACCCTCCGGTATACCCGCAGCAGGACTGTTACCCCTACACGTCCAGGAATCTACTAAGTGTTATGGCCCGCAGGTCTACCCCTATAGCTTTCTTAGTACGAGGCTCAGACAACACACTTTTTTGTTGGTTTAGCTTTGTTTAGGTCATATCTACATGGAAAACAAAGGTTGGGACCTTATAGCACATGCTAGCCCTCCGGTATACCCGCAACGGGACTGTTACCCCTACACGTCCAGGAATCTACTAAGTGTTATCGCACGCATGTGAAGAAGGTCAGACCGGGGATCTAGACATTGCATCCATGGACATTCCACCACACTTGGACACATATACTAGGTCCACGTGCAAGTTCCAGTGGGATTCCGGAGCACCGACGGTCCTTTTCCAGCGAAACCCTAGTCGGTGGGGCCCGCGGGTCTATCCCTGTAGCTTTCTTAGTACGAGGTTCAGACAACGCGCTTTTTTGTTGGTTTAGCTTTGTTTAGGTCATATCTACATGGAAAACAAAGGTTGGGACCTTATAGCACATGCTAGCCCCCCGGTATACCCGCAGCGGGACTGTTACCCCTACACGTCCAGGAATCTACTAAGTGTTATCGCACGCATGTGAAGAAGGTCAGACCGGGGATCTAAACATTGCGTCCATGGACCTTCCACCACACTTGGACACATATACTAGGTCCACGTGCAAGTTCCAGTGGGATTCCGGAGCTCCGGCTGTCCTTTTCCAGCGAAACCCTAGTCGGTGGGGCCCGCGGGTCTACCCCTGTAGCTTTCTTAGTACGAGGTTCAGACAACGCGCTTTTTTATTGGTTTAGCTTTGTTTAGGTCATATCTACATGGAAAACAAAGGTTGGGACCTTATAGCACATGCTAGCCCCCCGGTATACCCGCAGCGGGACTGTTACCCCTACACGTCCAGGAATCTACTAAGTGTTATCGCACGCATTTGAAGAAGGTCAGACCGGGGATCTAGACATTACATCCATGGACCTTCCACCACACTTGGACACATATACTAGGTCCACGTGCAAGTTCCAGTGGGATTTCGGAGCTCCGGCGGTCCTTTTCCAGTGAAACCCTAGTCGGTGGGGCCCACGGGTCTACCCCTGTAGCTTTCTTAGTACGAGGTTCAGACAACGTGCTTTTTTGTTGGTTTAGCTTTGTTTAGGTCATATCTAAATGGAAAACAAAGGTTAGGACCTTATAGCACATGTTATCCCCCCGGTATACCCGCAACGGGACTGTTACCCCTACACTTCTAGAATCTACTAAGTTTTATCGCACGCATGTGAAGAAGGTCAGACCGGGGATCTAGACATTGCATCCATGGACCTTCCACCACACTTGGACACATATACTAGGTCCACGTGCAAGTTGCAGTGGGATTCCGGAGCTCCGGCGGTCCTTTTCCAGCGAAACCCTAGTCGGTGGGGCCCGTGGGTCTAGCCCTATAGCTTTCTTAGTACGAGGTTCAGACAACGCGCTTTTTTGTTGGTTTAGCTTTTTTTAGGTCATATCTACATGGAAAATAAAGGTTGGGACCTTATAGCACATGCTAGCCCCCCGGTATACCCGCAGCGTGGCTGTTACCCCTACACGTCCAGTAATCTACTAAGTGTTATCGCACGCATGTGAAGAAGGTCAGACCGGGGATCTAGACATTGCATCCATGGACCTTCCACCACACTTGGACACATATACTAGGTCCACGTGCAAGTTCCAGTGGGATTCCGGAGCTCCGGCGGTCCTTTTCTAGCGAAACCCCAGTCGGTGGGGCCCGCGGGTCTACCCCTGTAGCTTTCTTAGTACGACGTTCAGACAACGCGCTTTTTTGTTGGTTTAGCTTTGTTTAGGTCATATCTACATGGAAAACAAAGGTTGGGACCGTATAGCACAAGCTAGCCCCTGGTATACCCGCAGCGGGACTGTTACCCCTACACGTCCAGGAATCTACTAAGTGTTATCGCACGCATGTGAAGAAGGTCAGACCGGGGATCTAGACATTACATCCATGGACCTTCCACCACACTTGGACACATATACTAGGTCCACGTGCCAGTTCCAGTGGGATTTCAGAGATCCGGCGGTCCTTTTCCAGCGAAACCCTAGTCGGTGGGGCCTGCGGGTCTACCCCTGTAGCTTTCTCAGCATGAGGTTCAGACAACGCGCTTTTTTGTTGGTTTAGCTTTGTTTAGGTCATATCTACATGGAAAACAAAGGTTGGGACCTTATAGCACATGCTAGCCCCCCGGTATACCCGCAGCGGGACTGTTACCCTTACACGTCTAGGAATCTACTAAGTGTTATCGCACACATGTGAAGAAGGTCAGACCGGGGATCTAGACATTGCGTCCATGGACCTTCCACCACACTTGGACACATATACTACGTCCACGTGCAAGTTCCGGTGGGATTCCGGAGCTCCGACGGTCCTTTTCCAGCGAAACCGTAGTCGGTGGGGCCCGCGGGTCTACCCCTGTAGCTTTCTTAGTACGAGGTTCAGACAACGCGCTTTTTAGTTGGTTTAGCTTTGTTTAGGTCATATCTACATGGAAAACAAAGGTTGGGACCTTATAGCACATGCTAGCCCCTAGGTATACCCGCAGCAGGACTGTTACCCCTACATGTCCAGGAATCTACTAAGTGTTATCGCCCGCGGGTCTACCCCTGTAGCTTTCTTAGTACGAGGTTCAGACAACGCGCTTTTTTGATGGTTTAGCTTTGTTTAGGTCATATCTACACGGAAACAAAGGTTGGGACCTTATAGCACATGCTAGCCCCCCGGTATACCCGCAGCAGGACTGTTACGCCTACACGTCCAGGAATCTACTAAGTGTTATCGCACGCATGTGAAGAAGGTCAGACCGGGGATCTAGACATTGCGTCCATGGACCTTCCACCACACTTGGACACATATACTACGTCCACGTGCAAGTTCCACTGGGATTCCGGAGCTCCGACGGTCCTTTTCCAGCGAAACCGTAGTCGGTGGGGCCAGCGGGTCTACCCCTGTAGCTTTCTTAGTACGAGGTTCAGACAACGCGCTTTTTTGATGGTTTAGCTTTGTTTAGGTCATATCTACATGGAAAACAAAGGTTGGGACCTTATAGCACATGCTACCCTCCGGTATACCCGCAGCAGGACTGTTACCCCTACACGTCCAGGAATCTACTAAGTGTTATGGCCCGCGGGTCTACCCCTATAGCTTTCTTAGTACGAGGCTCAGACAACACACTTTTTTGTTGGTTTAGCTTTGTTTAGGTCATATCTACATGGAAAACAAAGGTTGGGACCTTATAGCACATGCTAGCCCTCCGGTATACCCGCAACGGGACTGTTACCCCTACACGTCCAGGAATCTACTAAGTGTTATCGCACGCATGTGAAGAAGGTCAGACCGGGGATCTAGACATTGCATCCATGGACATTCCACCACACTTGGACACATATACTAGGTCCACGTGCAAGTTCCAGTGGGATTCCGGAGCACCGACGGTCCTTTTCCAGCGAAACCCTAGTCGGTGGGGCCCGCGGGTCTATCCCTGTAGCTTTCTTAGTACGAGGTTCAGACAACGCGCTTTTTTGTTGGTTTAGCTTTGTTTAGGTCATATCTACATGGAAAACAAAGGTTGGGACCTTATAGCACATGCTAGCCCCCCGGTATACCCGCAGCGGGACTGTTACCCCTACACGTCCAGGAATCTACTAAGTGTTATCGCACGCATGTGAAGAAGGTCAGACCGGGGATCTAAACATTGCGTCCATGGACCTTCCACCACACTTGGACACATATACTAGGTCCACGTGCAAGTTCCAGTGGGATTTCGGAGCTCCGGCGGTCCTTTTCCAGTGAAACCCTAGTCGGTGGGGCCCGCGGGTCTACCCCTGTAGCTTTCTTAGTACGAGGTTCAGACAACGTGCTTTTTTGTTGGTTTAGCTTTGTTTAGGTCATATCTAAATGGAAAACAAAGGTTAGGACCTTATAGCACATGTTATCCCCCCGGTATACCCGCAACGGGACTGTTACCCCTACACTTCTAGAATCTACTAAGTTTTATCGCACGCATGTGAAGAAGGTCAGACCGGGGATCTAGACATTGCATCCATGGACCTTCCACCACACTTGGACACATATACTAGGTCCACGTGCAAGTTGCAGTGGGATTCCGGAGCTCCGGCGGTCCTTTTCCAGCGAAACCCTAGTCGGTGGGGCCCGTGGGTCTACCCCTATAGCTTTCTTAGTACGAGGTTCAGACAACGCGCTTTTTTGTTGGTTTAGCTTTTTTTAGGTCATATCTACATGGAAAATAAAGGTTGGGACCTTATAGCACATGCTAGCCCCCCGGTATACCCGCAGCGTGGCTGTTACCCCTACACGTCCAGTAATCTACTAAGTGTTATCGCACGCATGTGAAGAAGGTCAGACCGGGGATCTAGACATTGCATCCATGGACCTTCCACCACACTTGGACACATATACTAGGTCCACGTGCAAGTTCCAGTGGGATTCCGGAGCTCCGGCGGTCCTTTTCCAGCGAAACCCCAGTCGGTGGGGCCCGCGGGTCTACCCCTGTAGCTTTCTTAGTACGACGTTCACACAACGCGCTTTTTTGTTGGTTTAGCTTTGTTTAGGTCATATCTACATGGAAAACAAAGGTTGGGACCGTATAGCACAAGCTAGCCCCTGGTATACCCGCAGCGGGACTGTTACCCCTACACGTCCAGGAATCTACTAAGTGTTATCGCACGCATGTGAAGAAGGTCAGACCGGGGATCTAGACATTACATCCATGGACCTTCCACCACACTTGGACACATATACTAGGTCCACGTGCCAGTTCCAGTGGGATTTCAGAGATCCGGCGGTCCTTTTCCAGCGAAACCCTAGTCGGTGGGGCCTGCGGGTCTACCCCTGTAGCTTTCTCAGCATGAGGTTCAGACAACGCGCTTTTTTGTTGGTTTAGCTTTGTTTAGGTCATATCTACATGGAAAACAAAGGTTGGGACCTTATAGCACATGCTAGCCCCCCGGTATACCCGCAGCGGGAATGTTACCCTTACACGTCTAGGAATCTACTAAGTGTTATCGCACACATGTGAAGAAGGTCAGACCGGGGATCTAGACATTGCGTCCATGGACCTTCCACCACACTTGGACACATATACTACGTCCACGTGCAAGTTCCAGTGGGATTCCGGAGCTCCGACGGTCCTTTTCCAGCGAAACCGTAGTCGGTGGGGCCCGCGGGTCTACCCCTGTAGCTTTCTTAGTACGAGGTTCAGACAACGCGCTTTTTAGTTGGTTTAGCTTTGTTTAGGTCATATCTACATGGAAAACAAAGGTTGGGACCTTATAGCACATGCTAGCCCCTAGGTATACCCGCAGCAGGACTGTTACCCCTACATGTCCAGGAATCTACTAAGTGTTATCGCCCGCGGGTCTACCCCTGTAGCTTTCTTAGTACGAGGTTCAGACAACGCGCTTTTTTGTTGGTTTAGCTTTGTTTAGGTCATATCTACATGGAAAACAAAGGTTGGGACCTTATAGCACATGCTAGCCCTCCGGTATACGCGCAGCGGGACTGTTACCCCTACACGTCCAGGAATCTACTAAGTGTTATCGCACGCATGTGAAGAAGGTCAGACCGGGGATCTAGACATTGCATCCATGGACATTCCACCACACTTGGACACATATACTAGGTCCACGTGCAAGTTCCAGTGGGATTCCGGAGCACCGGTGGCCTTTTCCAGCGAAACACTAGTCGGTGGGGCCCGCGGGTCTACCCTTGTAGCTTTCTTAGTACGAGGTTCAGACAACGCGCTTTTTTGTTGGTTTAGCTTTGTTTAGGTCATATCTACATGGAAAACAAAGGTTGGGACCTTATAGCACATGCTAGCCCCCCGGTATACCCGCAGCGGGACTGTTACCCCTACACGTCTAGGAATCTACTAAGTGTTATCGCACGCATGTGAAGAAGGTCAGACCGGGGATCTAGACATTGCATCCATGGACCTTCCACCACATTTGGACACATATACTAGGTCCACGTGCAAGTTCCAGTGGGATTCCGGAGCTCCGGCGGTCCTTTTCCAGTGAAACCCTAGTCGGTGGGGCCCGCGGGTCTATCCCTGTAGCTTTCTTAGTACGAGGTTCAGACAACGTGCTTTTTTGTTGGTTTAGCTTTGTTTAGGTCATATCTACATGGAAAACAAAGGTTGGGACCTTATAGCACATGTTATCCCCCCGGTATACCCGCAGCGGGACTATTACTCCTACACGTCTAGAATCTACTAAGTTTTATCGCACGCATGTGAAGAAGCTCAGACCGGGGATCTAGACATTGCATCCATGGACCTTCCACCACACTTGGACACATATACTAGGTCCACGTGCAAGTTGCAGTGGGATTTCGGAGCTCCGGCGGTCCTTTTCCAGCGAAACCCTAGTCGGTGGGGCCCGTGGGTCTACCCCTGTAGCTTTCTTAGTACGAGGTTCAGACAACGCGCTTTTTTGTTGGTTTAGCTTTTTTTTAGGTCATATCTACATGGAAAATAAAGGTTGGGACCTTATAGCACATGCTAGCCCCCCGGTATACCCGCAGCGTGGCTGTTACCCCTACACGTCCAGGAATCTACTAAGTGTTATCGCACGCATGTGAAGAAGGTCACACCGGGGATCTAGACATTGCATCCAGGGACCTTCCACCACACTTGGACACATATACTAGGTCCACATGCAAGTTCCAGTGGGATTCCGGAGCTCCGGCGGTCCTTTTCCAGTGAAACCCTAGTCGGTGGGGCCCGCGGGTCTATCCCTGTAGCTTTCTTAGTACGAGGTTTAGACAACGTGCTTTTTTGTTGGTTTAGCTTTGTTTAGGTCATATCTACATGGAAAACAAAGGTTGGGACCTTATAGCACATGTTATCCCCCCGGTATACCCGCAGCGGGACTGTTACTCCTACACGTCTAGAATCTACTAAGTGTTATCGCACGCATGTGAAGAAGGTCAGACCGGGGATCTAGACATTGCCTCCATGGACCTTCCACTACACTTGGACACATATACTAGGTCCACGTGCAAGTTGCAGTGGGATTCCGGAGCTCCGGCGGTCCTTTTCCAGCGAAACCCTAGTCGGTGGGGCCCGTGGGTCTACCCCTATAGCTTTCTTAGTATGAGGTTCAGACAACGCGCTTTTTTGTTGGTTTAGCTTTGTTTAGGTCATATCTACATGAAAAATAAAGGTTGGGACCTTATAGCACATGCTAGCCCCCCGGTATACCCGCAGCGTGGCTGTTACCCCTACACGTCCAGGAATCTACTAAGTGTTATCGCACGCATGTGAAGAAGGTCAGACCGGGGATCTAGACATTACATCCATGGACCTTCCACCACACTTGTACACATATACTAGGTCCACGTGCCAGTTCCAGTGGGATTTCGGAGCTCCGGCGGTCCTTTTCCAGCGAAACCCTAGTCGGTGGGGCCCGCGGGTCTACCCCTGTAGCTTTCTCGGCATGAGGTTCAGACAACGCGCTTTTTTGTTGGTTTAGCTTTGTTTAGGTCATATCTACATGGAAAACAAAGGTTGGGACCTTATAGCACATGCTAGCCCCCCGGTATAGGGACTGTTACCCCTACACATCCAGGAATCTACTAAGTGTTATCGCCCGCGGGTCTACCCCTGTAGCTTTCTTAGTACGAGGTTCAGACAACGCGCTTTTTTGTTGGTTTAGATTTGATTAGGTCATATCTATATGGAAAACAAAGGTTGGGACCTTATAGCACATGCTAGCCCCCCCCCCTCCCGTATACCCACAGCGGGACTGTTACCCCAACACGTCCAGGAATCTATTAAGTGTTATCGCACGCATGTGAAGAAGGCCAGACCGGGGATCTAGACATTGCATCCATGGACCTTCCACCACACTTGGAAACATATACTAGGTCCACGTGCAAATTCCAGTGGGATTCCGGAGCTCCGGCGGTCCTTTTCCAGCGAAACCCTAGTCGGTGGGGCCCGTTGGTCTACCCCTATAGCTTTCTTAGTACGAGGTTCAGACAACGCGCTTTTTTGTTGGTTTAGCTTTGTTTAGGTCATATCTACATGGAAAACAAAGGTTGGGACCTTATAGCAAATGCTAGCCCCCGGTATACCCGCAGCGGACTGTTACCCCTACACGTCCAGGAATCTACTAAGTGTTATCGCACGCATGTGAAGAAGGTCAGACCGGGGATCTAGACATTAGATCCATGGACCTTCCACCACACTTGGACACATATACTAGGTCCACGTGCAAGTTCCAGTGGGATTCTGGAGCTCCGGCGGTCCTTTTCCAGCGAAACCCTAGTCGGTGGGGCCCGCGGGTCTACCCCTGTAGCTTTCTTAGTACGAGGTTCAGACAACGCGCTTTTTGTTGGTTTAGCTTTGTTTAGGTCATATCTACATGGAAAACAAAGGTTGGGACCTTATAGCACATGCTAGCCCCCAGGTATACCCGCAGCGAAACCCTAGGCGGTAGGGCCCGCGGGTTAAAGGGGTAGATCTGCGGGGTCCCTCAGACTAGGGTTTCTTCAGAAAAGGACCATCGCACCACATGAATATATATTATAGAAAGGAAATGGAAAAAGGAGGAAAAAATAAAATTAAATATATTAAACATAAGAAAATAAAAATGAAACTGGAAAAAATAGAAAAAAATATGTTGGTCTGTGCCGACGGCTAGGCCGGCGGCACAGATCGGTGAAAAATCGGTTGGACTATGCCGACGGTTTGGCCGTCGGCACAGCCAGGGTTCCAACTTATCCCCCCGCGTCAGTCGCTCCCGCACGCACACTGCTCACGCACAACCAGGGTTTGACCCGCTCCGCCGCTGCCGCTGCCGAACCGCCGTCGCCTCGCGGCCGTGACCTGCGAGCCCGACCCGGCCCCGCGGAGCTCCCCCGGCCGCCGCCTCACCTTCCCCCGCGGAGCTCCCCCGGCCACCGCCGCCACTGCCTCACCTGCCCCCGCGGAGCTCCCCCGGCCACCGCCGCCCCTTCCTCACCTTCCCCCGCGGAGCCTGACCTGGCCTCGCGGGCTCCCTCTCCTGCGGCCCCGACCTTCCTCTGGACCTCGCCGGCGCTCTGCTCGCGGGTGCCACCATCCTCTGCTCGCGGGCCTCCTCTGCTCGCGAGGCCCTCCTCTGCTCGCCGGCCTCCTCAGCTCGTGCGGCCGCCACCGGGAACCTCCTCTACTACGAGCTCCGCGCCGCCAAGGTAAATCCTCTAGTCTTTTTTTGTTCTCTGTTTTAGGTAGTTAAGTTAGTATATATGATAGTTTTAGTATATATGGTAGTTTAGTATATTAGGTAGTTAAGGTAGTTTAGTATATATGATAATTTTAGGTAGTTCAGTTAGTATATTAGGTAGTTTAGATAATTTTAGGTAGTAGCAGTAGGTTTTAGGTTGCTTAGCGTTTTGCCGGTAGTGGGCTTTTTGCCCGGTAGGGGCTGCGGTGCTTCAGATCTGAGCGGCCAGATCTTGAGGTTTCTAGGCCAGATCTTGAGGTTTCTAAGGTTTCTAGGTTTCTAGGGTTCCTCCTTGTGCCGACGGTCTTCGTGACCCGTTTATCAAAAGAAAGGTAGTTTAGATAAATTTTTCGTGACCCATCTTCTGCCTTGATAGTGACCAAAAGAAGGAGGCATTCAAGTGGCTCAAATACGTCGTGATGTTCCCTGATGGTTATTGTTCAAATATTAGTAAGGGAGTCAATCTTGCGACGGGAAAAGTCACCGGGCTAAAGAGTCATGACTATCATATATGGATTGAGCGGCTGATGCCAGTGATGGTTCGAGGGTATCTCCCTGATCATGTATGGCGAGTGCTCGCGGAGTTGAGCCATTTCTTTCGCACTCTTTGTGCTAAGCAGGTATCTCCCGAGCTGATTGAGAGGCTGCATGAACTAGTGCCAGAGTTGCTATGCAAGTTGGAGACGATCTTTCCGCCAGGCTTTTTTATTCCGATGGCACATCTCATTGTGCACCTCGCGAACGAGGTACTCTTGGGTGGACCAGTGCAGTTTCGTTGGCAGTTCTGTATTGAGAGAGAGTTTAAGTATATTCGGATGAAATGTGGAAACAAAAGTAAGATTGAAGCATGCATAGCCGAGGCAACTCTGATCGGGGAGATGGCAGACATCACGACTAAGTACTATGCCGATGATGTTCCCACTCTGCATAACCCGATCACTCGGTACAATGTCGACGAGTTGGAGGAAGACCCCAAGATCCCACTCTTTCAATCTCCCGGTGGCAAGTCCGGTGCTGGAAAAGAGTACTTATTGAAGCCGAACGAAAAGGAGGGCATAATGTTCTATGTTCTCATGAACATGAAGCATGAACTTATCAGTTTCATGAGGTAAACTGATGAACAAATTACTTATTCCAACTAGTAACTCGGTTTCGGTCTAACACGCGTTTTCTCCTTTTAGCCAATTCAAGGATGAACAATGGTCAGAAATGACGGATCCCAGTGTCGCGGAGCTGGACACTCTTCTAAAAGATGGTGCCCCAGGAAAGAAAAAATTTGTGGCTTGGTTCAGGGCCAAAGTAATTTATAACATGTCCCTCTTTCCTTGCAGTCCGTGACTTGTCCCTATTATTACACATATCCCTCTTACCTTGCAATTCGTGACATGTAGGGAGCTGATCGCAACGTTGAGATGACGAATGAGATTCGATGTGTTTCACAGGGTTGTAGCCGTAGAGTCATGAGGTATCATAAGTACGATGTTAATGGGTACCGCTTCCATACAGAGTTTTACCAGAACAATCGGCCTAATGCAAAAACTATAAATACCGGGGTCTTCACCGGAGGAACCGATGAAGTTGATTACTACGGGATATTAGAGGACGTATACGAGCTGACGTTCGAGACAAACATAAAACTCAAGCTCGTTGTGTTCAAATGCCACTGGTTCGACCCCATCGATGGACAAAGAAGTACCCCTTCCATTGGGTTAGTTGAAGCCTTCAACCACCTATAGCGGAGCCGATGTGTATATAGTGGCTCACCAAGCCAAGCAAGTTTATTATTTGCCCTACCCATGCAAGAAAGAGGAACTCCAGGGTTGGGAAGTCGTCTTCCAGGTATCGCCACATGGTAAGCTACCCAGGCCCAACGCCGACGATTACGTCAACATTGACCCTGTAACATACGAGGGAGTTTTCTATCAAGAGGAAGAGAACTTTGGGGGTTTTGACATACAAGTGGGTCATGAGGGCCTCGAGAATGATGCACAAACTCGTGGTGAGACAGTGGTTGATTTAAAGGACGTTGATATGCTCACCAAGTTTCATCTGGCGAATTTCAACACTGATGAGCCTCCACCGTGCGAACAGCCTTACTACTCACGTGATAGTGATACTGATAGTGAAAATGAGAACAACCAAGTACTTTATGATAGTGATGATTAGAGGTGAGGGTCTTTTATGTCTTTATGCATAGTATTTATTTCTCAACATGCTTCTAAATTTCATTATGTCTTTATTTATACTTAATTGTTTACTCTTTCTCAATGCAGGTGATTGACCAATGCCTCGGGGGAGCAAGGAATCAACGGCCTCCCTTCTCAAGTTGATGAACCAAGAGAAGATTACCCAAAGGGGAAGGGTACATCGTCCCAACCCGCGCTACCCGAGAGCCGAGGACCCACCTCCCTCACAGGGAGAACTTCCCCCGATAGGAGGACGAGGACGAGGACGAGCACGAGGAGGTGCATCACGAGGAGGTGCAGCACGGGGAGGTGCAGCACGAGGACGAGGAGGTGTAGCCTCGAGTACATACTCATCTCCCCCATTGTTTATGAATTACGTCTATATTTTTTATGTCTTCAAGCTAAATTGTCTACTCTTTCTCAATGCAGGTGCAAGACTCGATTCAGAGGATCCAGACTCGTCTCCCCCGCGGCGTGTTGCTCGTTTGTCTGACTTACCCTCCGCTTCTGGCACTGTGGCTTCACAGTCAGATTCAGACGAGGAGTTGGAGGGGATGTCGGATGAGGAGGCGGAGGGTGAGGCGCCGCCAGAGGGTGAGGCGCCGCCGAAGAAGTTGCCGACTCGTGGGGAGGCGCGTGTCCCTACAAAGGAGCCTCGCCCGGAGGAGAGACCTACGATTGAGCCCTATGGCAAATAGTAAGTGACTTTACTAATTCGATCACCATCGTTCTTTTTTTCACCATCATGCTAACTCATGCTTTTGGTCACAACAATTTGGCATGTACTAATGTTTGTTTATTGTGCAGCAATTGGACACATCCTAAGGGGGTCCGCCACCCTAATAGCTTGCTTGGATCTTTGATTAGGAAGTATTGGCCGGGCTTGTACACTACAGTCCCCAATGGCCAGAGGAAGCTAGCTTGGTTTTGGGCGGACTATGAGGCCTCCACCGATTGCCCGGGCTTCGGGAGTGCTGTTGATGCTGTGATTAGCAGCTTTTGGGTAAGGCATACTTTTGCTCACCATCGTGCTAACTCATTACTTTCATAATTATTTTGCCCACCATCGTGCTAACTCATGACTTTTGGGTTGCATGATTGAAGGTCTTCTATCAGGTGAGACCTGAGCATCAGGTGGCGGCGGAGAAGACTTTGCTTGCAGCTTGTCGGAAGTTGACAACGCAACAATGGTACAACACCAAGAATACGTTGATCAATCACTTCCAAGCTGAGCACGGCCTTAAGATACGGAAGGATGAGATTGCCAAGGGTCAGAAGCCAAAAATGACGGTGGCTGATTTCATGACGGTAAGTAGATTATCAATGAGAAGTTCCATAGATGCTAAGTTCCCATTGCATTATCTGGTCTTCAAATAAGTGTTGTGGTTTCAAATTATGCCAATGTGGTGTGAACACAAAGAAGACGCTTTTGAGGTGTTGGCTGGTAGGTGGATCGGGCAAGACCCTGACTTCGAGGTCGTGAGCAAGCGGAACAAGAAAAACCGTGGCAGTATGGGAACACACAGCGGGGGAAGCCGTAACCATGGTCTCTTCAAGAAGCACTTGGTATATACATACATGGAACAACCTGCATTTATTTCCTATCATGTTATTAGTTGACACACATAATTAACATTTCTTTGGCGATGCAGGTGGAGACGGAGGGGGAGGTTGATAACCCTATTACCGACCTAGTCATGTGGGAGAAGATGAAGACAAAGAAGCCCGACCTACAACAGCCTCAACCCCAGCTTGCCCAGTACTACGGCAACGCCAAGGAGAAGCTCAACATCTACTGCGAGAAGCTCAAGGGTTTGCATCCGGAGGTGGATGAGCCCATGCACGTTGAGGTCGATGAGACTGCATTGATCATGGCAAGCCACGGCAAGCCGCATGGCCGTTTCAACATTCTTGATGCGGTGGTCCAGCCTACCATGACCCTCACACAAGTCAAGGCTACCCTCACCCCCGATCACCCCTCTATCGCGCCTCGTCCTCAGCCTACTACATCCACCGTCGATGTAAGTGTTTCTCATTTTCACCGTCTTTCCGCAATTTGATCTTAAATGGCTAAACTGACGAGATTCTTTATTTTTGAAATTGTAGCATGATTTCCAGGATGCCTACAAGGCCATCCAGGCAAATTATAACAAGGAGTATGATGCATGGCTTGAGCTGAGAGCAGAGTGCGATGCGTACTCTAGGAAAGTGACGGCTGTAAGTTTTAACCGTTACTTTTGCAAATGATGACAAGTCCCACTTCCTCTACTTTGAGCCTTTGTTTCTGCAACGACTGACATATAACTATCCTGTAGGCGATGAATCACTACTTTACCACTGGACAGCGGGTTCCAGTAGAAGGTGATCAGCCACCTGATCCTGGGATGCCGCCTCGCTGCATATCGATGGAAGATTTCGCTGCCAGATACTACGGAGGGACCCCGGTAAGTTCTTTGACAAACCACTTGTTACCGCTTTCATATGCCTCGCAAGTTGCTAAGTTTTGCTCAAACATGTAGGGCACGGGACGCTCCGGGACATCACCCTTTGGTCGTGCCCCGCTCTCGCCTAGTCCGCCACGCGATGGCGCACAACTTCGTCTCATGGCACCTGGTGGTTCAGCTAGTGGTTCTACTTCCCCGATGGCCCGACGTGCGTCTCCTGAGCTCGGGACGGGAAGCCTCGGGATCCTTGACACACCGACACATACACCGAGTTCGAGACCATGATCATGGACATGGTTAGAGCTAGAGCTAGATCTTGATCTTGTGTATGCACTTGTGATGATGTTGTTTGGATAACGAATATGTTTTGTGGATGATTGTGTTGTTGTTTGCATGATGATGGATATTGCAATGTCATGTTGATTGCTTCAATATTTTATTTGTGAATTTTGAAATTATTTTGCTGGTGCTAAAATGGATCTAAAATTGAAAATAATCAAAAAAAATGCCAGGAGCTATGCCGACGGCAATGGCTTGCTGCCACCAAGCCTATTATGTGCCATATGGCATAGGCTGTGCCGACGGCCTGGCGCTCGGCGTAGCAGATGGACCTGCACAGATGGGCATCGTGGCTCCCTAGGTTGGGCCTGTGCCGACGGCCGGGCTGTCGGCATAGGGGGACACGCGGCGGGCTCTGCCTACGTCCTGGGCGGGACCTGTGCCGACGGCTCGGCCGTCGGCGTAGCTTTAGGACTGAGCCGTTAGCAGACGGCCGTTGCCTGACAAGGTGGGTCCCGCTGCAGGAATTGTGCCGAGAGGGTTCTGCTACGCCGACGGGATTTTCGCTACGCCGACCAGGTGGTGCGCCGAGGGGGCTACGCCGACGGCCACCGTCGGCACAGGCTATATTGGACTGTGCTGACGGCAGCCGGCCGTCGGCGCCTCCACCGTTTCCTGCAGCAAGCCTGGGCAAAGGCCGTGGCGTCCATGGCTATCAGGGCATCAGTGCAATGCTAGCTAAGGTAGGACCTTAGTAGCACGTTTATTGTGTAGTAGTATTAATGAGTGTTCTGAGAGTCTTTATCAGATTTAGCATAACCTAGACCCACCTCTTCTCTGTATCGTCGATGGCCTTCGTCCTGTTTTTGCTACTGTGGTGGCTACTGTATAGTATCGATCTTTCCCTTTTCAATAGTGATACCTCTCGTGTTATTCGTTTGGATCCTCACCTTGACCGGTGTGGCTGTGGGTTGGGACTGGGAGGTTTGGTACATATGGGTCGTTGGCCTCGATAGCAGTACTGTTGTACTAGTGTTTTGCTGAAGGCGTGCTTGGAGGATGTGTGTGTGGTATGTGGGTGTGGAGATGGGATGTGTATTCGAGATCCACGATAATTGTTCCATTCTCTTGGGAGTTTACTCTCCTTGGTTCACAATGGGATCGACTCAAGTGAGATCGCTCTGCAATAATTATTCATGCTAAAGGGGGAAGAAAGATCCATGGACCTTACAGAGGGTGCAAGATGTCCAGGATCACTTTTATATTCGTTAATAGACCAAACAAGAGAAAAAAATCCTAGAACATAATATAAAGTTCAACAAGAGTTAGGTCCATGGACTCTATATGCCAAAGTTTGCGAATCTTACTGGCCTGTCAAGAAAATTGTGGCCATAGTTGAGTCAAATTTAGTAGGATCTACATTAAAGAAAACGAGGCATGCATATAAATTTTTCCAACAGTCAAACTTTACTAAGTTTGATCAAATATATATAAGAAAATGTCAACATTTGCAATATTGAATAATACACCATGAAAACATATTTTATGGTGGATCTATTGATTTAATTCAGATCGTGGATGTTCATAATTTTGTCCATAAATTTTTTCAAACCTAGAAAATTTTAACTTTTTGACTCCCCCCTTTTTTTTGAAAAAGCGTTGTGCCCAGTGGAACATACATGAAATATGGACACATGCTTGAGGGATAAGCATAAACAACAATAAATATGTAGTAGGTACGTACAGACATGTGTAATCATCATTCATCAAGGTAAATATAATGGTCACAACATGACAGAGATAATGATATTTCCCGACCGTTCATCTCGTAGCCATGGACAAGAAAGATGACATCGTCATGGATATGTTTGTAGCGATACGATCCCGTGTAAAAACATGCGCACGAGAAATGCATGCTCTAAATTGGTTATGGGCTGCGGACGCACGATTAAACAAGGCTAGCTATTCGCCAAAAGTTAACTAGAAAGTAGGCTAGCTAATTAACCACGAAGTCACGTAGGGGACAACCACTTTTCTTATATGCTATCTCCGTTCTAAATTATTAGGCATTTTGGTAGCCTACCAAAAACATCTTATAATTTGTAAATTGTGCTATCTACATGTGTACGTCCATTTCAATGTCTTGTGGAACCCGTAGCCTTGTGGGACTAAACATTCTTTCCTACTACTCCCTCCGTCTTAAAATAGATGTCGCGGATTTATTTAAATTTCGATGTATCTTGACACTATTTGTTTAAATTCTCACACCTATTTTGAGATGGAGGGAGTAGTATATATTCTGTGCCCTTCAAAGCTTTTTTTGGAAACCAAGTACAAACACATATACTCACTGTTAGAAATAATGGACCAATAATTTGGGCACATGCTAGATTTCAGATTTTACCTAAATCTCAAAGACCATGTGTGTGGAAGCTCACATGTGATTTGGTTCAAGTTGCTGGCAGCTCACTTGTGTGTGTGGCAATGAGAGTGGGAGCTAAAGTTTAGTCTCACATGAAAAGTAGACACACTTTGTAAGTGAGTGAGAAGAGAAGTGCTACACGCGCTCCTCCTCCTCCGACGCTACATGCCCGCCCGTCTCGTCACGACACGCACACGCCACGTGTTGCGGGAATCTCACCAAGTTTTCCCGAACTTCTCTAAATAAGCGCATGTGACACGTAGTCCTGCTGCAACCACGGCTACTACATCTATGGACAATCAGTACGTATAATGTCTATGTATAGATATTGTTGCGCTTATACTGTTACTGTTCATGTTGCTCAATACGTCTAGCATGTTCGAGTGTCACATGTTAGTAGCGATTGTTGTCATGCTTTATATTCTGGAATTAATCATGGAAATTGTGTCTAATAATCCAACAATTCAAAAACATTATTATAGGCAATTTCATGAGTTAAACATAGGACACCTGGCCTATGCAATGAAGCTGGATAAGTTTACCGGTATTCATTTTAAGTGGTGATAGTATAAGACCAGTATGTGGCTGCAAGCTCTGAAAATATTCGAGGGTAGTGAGGGTTTACCTGAAAGATCTATATCTGACGAGGTTTAAAACAAGTTCAATGAAACCAATCTTATCTTTGTGGGATGCGTTCTGAGTATTCTTGATAATAAATTGTGATGTGTACATGCACATCAAAGATGAAAATAAGCTACGGGAGGCACTAAACGCTAAGTTCGGTGTAGCAGATGCTGACAGTAAACTGTACATCATGGAAAACTTACATGATTATAGGATGGTTAACAACCATTCTGTAGTCGAACAAGGTCATGAGATACAATGCTTTGCCAAGGAGCTCGAGCACCTTAAGTGTGACTTACCTGACAAGTTTGTGGTTGTGTGCATTATTGCAAAGTTGCCCTCTTCATGGAGGAACATCGCCACAACCACTACTAGGAAAATAACTATATATAGATAAGGTATTTTGTGGCGCATATACAGAACCATGCGCCACAGAAAAACATCAGTGGCGCGCGTACTCCAGGGAATGCGCCACAGAAACTTGCCCAATTCTGTGGCGCATTTGGCAAGACATGCGCCACAAATATTATGTGGGACCCGCCAACCGGGGTGGGGCGACCAACTTTCTATGGAGCATACGGACATATGCGCCACAGAAGTAATAAGTTCTATGGCGCATATGTCCCTATGCGCCACAGAAAGTGGATGTGGGCCCTACCACTGAATTTTTTTGAACCACTTTCTGCGGCGCATATGGGAATATGCGCCACAGAAATGCTCAGTTTTTGTGACGCATATTCTGACATGCACCACAGAAAGTTGACGCGGGTCCCACCGCAGAAAGTGCACCGCCTTGTTCTGTGGCGCATATTGCAATATGCACCACCGAAATTTGAACTTATGTGGCACATAACTGCAATATGCGCCACGGAACAATGCGTCGGATCCATATGCAAAAAGGTGGCAAGATCACCCCCTCTATCCACCACCACCCATTTCACATCTCTTCTTCCCTTCTACACACCCAGCTCGTCTTTCTCCTACCTCCCACCCCATTTTGCCCATAGATTCTCTATTTTCTTATGATTAAACCTACTTTAGTTCATAGATTGGTAATAGGAAGCCTCCCTCCAACTTGTAGATCTAAAAATTCCTTACTTTTCTCTCCCACGTCTCTATTTGTTTACTAATTTCCTCTCCACCAACCTGTAGATATATTTTTCCACACTCTCTCATCGCGCAGTCTCGTCTCGCTATTATTGAATCTACTAGGTGAGTACTTGGTCATGAATAGGCATGTTTTGTAGGTGAAGCTTGTCACGCGGGTGTTGTGTGCGATGCATGGCGAGACGATGCTTATACATGAAGCTTGTGTGGTGCATGAATGTTTGCATTGGGAGGAAGTTTTTTGTTGCTTGCTTGTTGTTGTCCCGACCGGTGTGGTGCATGGATTTTTGCCGAAATATTGATTCATTTCTATTTGGCAAATATTTGCAATACCTATATGTCCTACTTTGAGGAAAGATCGTGCCGAATTTTTCGGTTACCATGCATGTGTGTGTGTGTGCATATGGTGTGGTTCTAACCTACTCTCTGTTGTGACCGCTCAAGCAACCATGGTCGTCACGATGAGCGAAGGTCGAATTGCTAGGTACAATAAAGACGTGAAGGAGGGCATGATTCTGAACAACAAGACCATGATAAGATGTCCATGTCGAACATGCAAACTCCAGTGCTAGATCAACCCTGATTCTGGACAATTGGAGGGTCACCTGCTCAGGCGTGGTTTCATGCGCCACCTCAATGAGACGTCGGCAGGACATGGTGGTCACGAAGACGTGGGCGCGCGAGACGACGAAGAGTCTCCCAGGCATGATCATCATGATGAAGGAGATGCCGGCGGGCATGATCATCATGAAGAAGGAGATGTCGGTGGGCATGATCATCAAGAAGAAGGAGATGCCGGCGGGCATGATCATCATGAAGAAGGAGAAGACACTAACACATAGACGCTGCTAACTTCGGCCTTGCAGGACCCTCATGTTCAAGAACTGGTCCTCATGGAGATGAGCAACGCCAAAGCTGCAGCCAGAGAGAAAGCCAAGCTGGCGCAAATGATGATAGACAAGATGACTCCATTGTATCTAGGGCGTCGCCCCGAGGATACAAGATTGAGTGTAACGCTCAAGGCTCTGCAGATGAAGGCCGGACAGAAATGGACAGATGTGAGCTTCAACACGAACATGGAATACTGGCACGACCGACTTTCTAAGGGAAACACAATGCCAATAAGTATCGAGGAGGCCAAGAAAATCATGTGCCCTCTCGACCTACCACACATTAAATGCCACGCCTACATCAATGATTGCGCACTTTATCAGAACGAGTACGCGGAGAGAACCACATATCCGGTGTGCGGCCAAGGACGGTACAAGAGAAGGAACACGAAAATTTCTAGAAAAGTGGTATGGTACTTTCTGATCACCCCCTCGTCTGCAGCGATATTTCGTAGATCCTAAGGAAGCAAAGCTTATGCAATGGCACGCCGAAAGGGAGAAACCCGAAGATGATCCGGAGAAGGGCAAGATCCTGACACACCCTTCAGACGCTAGCTAGTGGAATGCATTGGACATCGATTTCGAAGAGTTCGAGGGTGATGCAAGGAACGTCAAGATGGGTATGAGCACCGATGGACTCAATCCTTTTGGCAACCAGAGTAGCAGGCATAGCACCTGGCCCGTGTTTGTATGGTTGTACAACCTCCCCCCGTGGATGTGCATGAAGCAAAGGTACGTACACATGAGCATTCTTATTCAGGGGCCGAAACAACCAGGTATTGATATGCATCTATATCTCGGGTTGTTGAGAGAGGAGTTAGCCACATTGTGGGAGATGCCAGCCCATACGTGGGACGCCTACACAAAGAATATTTCCCTCTGAGAGTCGCGTTGCTCACGACGGTGCAGGACTATCCTGGTTACGCATATGTATCTTCCCAGGTGAACCACAGACACAATGCATGTGTCAAGTGCATGGATGATACACCGCATCTCCAGCTACCAAGGGATCCCAGGTCTTCGAAAATCGTGTTCCAAGGTACTCGAAAGTGGCTCCGCATGGTTCACCCGTGGAGAAAATGAGGTGACCTGCTAAATGGTAAAGACGAGCTCGAAAGATCCCTGCGTCCAAGGAGCAGCGAAGAAATCAAGGTGCTTTTGAATAATTGGGTAGATTCCCCTGCATCAGGAAAAAAGCGATCAAGGACAAAGCCGTTTCTAGGTGTATGGAAAGCAAGGTCTGTTTCCTGAGACCTTCCATACTAGAAGGTCCTCCACACTCCCCATAGCCTCGATGTAATGCACATCACGAAGAACGTTACCAAGAGTCTCCTTGGCACTCTACTGAACATGCCGAAGAGGACCAAGGATGGGCCGAAAGCAAGAAAGGACCTTAAATTACTTGGCATCAAGAAAGATCTTCAGTACCCTGATAGTGATGATGATGATCGGACGGAAGGGACTCAAGTTCGCCGCAAAAGAGTTAAGAAGAAAGAGCTGGTGCTTCATGTGGCCTGCTTCACTCTGATTCAGGAGGAGCTCAAGCAGTTTTTTAGGTGCCTCCTAGGAGTGAAAGTTCCTCACGGTTACTCGGAAAAGATAAGCACATTTCTGTTGGAAATATACCCTAGAGACAAATAATAAGGATTATTATCATATTTCATATAGTTTATGATTAAGTTTTATATCATGCTATAACTGTATTGAAAGGAAATCTCAATACACATGTGATATATAAACAACCAGAGGTTCTTGGTGAAACTCTAGTCACTAGTTCATTGGTCAACAAATGATCAAGGTTTCCTGATCATGTGGCATTTATGCCAGTTGGAAATGAAGTCATCTCATTCTGAGAATGAGATGATGAACTAATACCCGGGTGCGAGTTCGGCTCAGGATAACAATAGGAATAAATGGAAGGTTATCTGGAAGGCAAATGTTCCAAGTAAGGTGAGAATCTTTGGTTGGAGATTATCTCGCGACAACCTGGCGACTAAGAAGAATAAATTTAGAAGGAATCTTGAACTCGACATCACCTGTAGCTTGTGCGGAAGAGAGGAGGAGAGCAGCTTTCATGCGACGGTCAGCTGCACCAAAGCAAAAGCTTTAAGATGGGAGATGAGAAAACACTGGAACCTACCTTCTGAACAATTCTTCTCCTACTCCGGACCAGACTGGCTACAACATCTCTTGTCTGTGTGCGACAATGTTCAGAGAAGTAGAACTCTTATGATTTTGTGGAGATCATGGCACCTCCGCTATAATGTTACTCATGGAAAAGGGGAAGAGACCATTGCTAGATCTTCTTCTTTCTTACTCAGCTATGACAGAGACTTACAGACCCTGCCAAGCTTTGCCAAAGGTACTACTATTAATTGTCTTATACCTGCTACTAACTCGAACTGTGCCACAATTTGTTTGGACAGGAAGGAATGTGTAAGTTGGCAAAAACCATGTGATGGAAGACTGAAATTTAATGTTGATGCGTCCTTTGACCCAAACTCGGGTGAAACTACTGTTGGTATTGTTGGCAGAGACCATCGTGGGCTAATCTCGATAGCTGCCAGCCTCGCCATCGACAAATGCAGGGATGCGGAAGAAGCTGAAGCCTGTGCCATAAGAGAGGGCTTCAAGCTGAGCCTGGACCACAACCTGATGCCATCCTCGATCAAATCTGACTGTGCAAATGTTGTGACTGCAACCAACAAGCCTTCTGCTTGTGCTTCCAGGAGCTGGGGCGTGTACAAGGATATTGAGCGCCTAAGAGCTATTGCTTCTGATTGTGAGGTTATCAAAACCAGCAGGATGTGTAACTCTGTTGCCCATCAACTTGCTAGGATAGCGAAGTCGGACAGGATTAACAAAGTGTGGTTGCCTCCCGTTCCTTTGTTTATCTCTGATCTCTATGTAAAAGATTCTGGTATGAACTGGGTGATTAATGAATGAGTTTGTACCCCCTCAAAAAAAACATCGTGACCCTATCATGTCACAAAGTTCAAGTTACGATGATTAGAATAGACCTAGTATACTATTCCTTAGACCGTGAGGCTATATCATTCACTATCTCCCGAGAGTGCTTAGATAGCATCAAACGTCACTTGGTAGTACAGTGATCATAAAGGTGTGTTCAGGTATTCGGAGGAATAGTAGAGGCAATATATGTCAAGAGCCAGATTTGTCCATTCACGTGACGGAAAGATACTCCAGGTCCCACTCGGAGAAGTTATATCCAATAGCTGCGCAGCGTGTGATTTGATCACAAGGATATCACTTGTCGGAACGAGCCAAATAGCATTGTTCGGTAACGAGATTGAACCCAACATGGTGATGTCATTGATTAGATCTCGACCAATGCAAGTATAGAGAGACAAAAGGAATAAGACCTATCTCAAACTTCGTATATTAATTGTGTCTCAAAAAAACCTTCACAAAATGACCTATCTCAATCGAGGTTTCCTGGCTTTCAGGTCAAATGACCAATGTTATGACCAGAATCGTTGCATAGTTTGCAATAATGTGCCCATGTTGTGCATGCATGTGCATCATGTTATTGTGAATAATTTTGCAGGAGGAAGTTCTCCTTTTCGTCGCACCAAAAAGCCATTTTTCATTTTTCGAGTGCAAAAAACTGGGTGTTTTCTAAAGCAACCACCAAATGAAAGTTTCAAAATAGAACCACCCAATTTTTCAAAAATATTAGACAACCTTGCATGGACAACGTCCCACCCGGGGTATCTCAAACCTTTTCACCCACCCCTCGTGAAAAAAACAAATTCATACTGAATCGGTAGGAAGTGAGTCAGATTTGAACTACAGTTACATGCTCTGATGCTCGTAATTTTTTGAAAAATCATTTTTAGGTTCACAATATTCTATTTCATCGGAAATCCAATGCAAATTTAGCGAGACTCAGCCCCGAGCTAAGAATTTTCATGTCCACCGATTTAGAAAGTTTGACGATACTTTAAAACGTGCATAAAAAATTTAAAAACGATTGAAACAATGCAAAACCTTCGCGTGGTGTCATATTATATGACATAGTTGCAAGAAAAAATACCAAACTTGGTATATTGATTGTGTCTCAAAAATACCTTCACAAAATAACCTATCTCAATCGAGGTTTCCTGTTTTTCAAGCCAAATGACCAATGTTATGGCCAGAATCGTGGCATAGTTTGAAATAATTTGCCCATATTGTGCATGCATGTGAATCATGTTATGGTGAACAATGTTGTAGGAGGAAGTTTTCCTTTTCGTTGCACCAAAAAGCCATCTTTTATTTTCCGAGTGCAAAAAACAGGGTGTTTTGTGAAGCAACCACCAAATGAAAGTTTCAAAATAGAACCATCCCATTTAAAAAAATACTAGACAACCTTCCATGGACAATGTCCCAACCAGAATATCTCAAACTTTTCCATCCACCCCTCATGAAAAAGATAAATTCCTGCCGAATCGGTAGGAAGTGAGTCAGATTTGAACTACAGGTACATGATCTGATGCACATGATGAAATGACAAGGATGCTTCCTAGAGGAAGGGTGAATAGGCGGTTTGAAAAAAATTCTGAGAGTGGCTCAACAAAGGCGGAATTAAACTAGCGTTTACTTTGTTAAGCACAAAAACTATAACAACTAGGGTTCACCTATTTGCACCAACAACTTATGCTAAGTAAGACAAGCAACTATGTGATAGCTAGATATATACTTCAAGCACGAAGGCTATCACAAAATAAAGTGCATAAGTAAGAGCTCGATATAGAGATAACTGAGGCATGTGGAGACAACGATATTTTACCGAGTTCCTCCCAACATGGAGTACATCTCGTTTGGAGAGGGGGTGGTATCGAACCACCAATGCCACAAAAGGCCTCCCTTGTTCTCCTGTGAATCTCACCCCAACGGGATCGATCCACACTTCCACTATCGGTGCACTTGTCAGTGGCAATCCAGAACCTCTCACAAGGTCGGGGCACTTCTCTACAACTCAATTGGAGGCTCCCAACAAACAAGCTTGGAAAAGCTCCATAACTTAATTGGAGGCCCCAAGTAATCCACAAACCTGCAAAACCACCAAACCGTTTAGGGTTCCAATGAACCCAAGAGTAAAAAGCTTCTCAAATTTTCACCCAATCGAATCCTCATCGAGAACTCAAACCGATGCACCAAATGCAATAGCAAGAACACAAGAAGTGCTGAAATCCTTCTCTACCAAATTCCACCAAAGCTACAAAAGATTATGGGGGAATAAGAGAGGAACAACAATGGAGGAAATCCACAAAAGACTCCAATATCTAGATCCCAAGATGTTCCCCTCACTTAGAGGAGAGATTGATTGGTGGGGTTGTAGATCTAGATCTCCTGTTTCAAATCCCTCAAGAATATGCAAGAATCATAGGAGGGATTGAGAGATAGCAAGCTCAAGAAGGTCAGCAATGGAGGGGAAACTTGCAAGGAAGGCTATCCAACCATTGGGGAAGAAGGGCCCCTTAAATAGGTCCTCCAAAATCCAACTGTTGGACCCCTGGAGCGCGTGGGCCGGACATTTCGGCCAGATTCCGGGTGGTTTCCGATATGGCATACTGAATGTCCGCACAGGGAGAAGAAAACTTGGCGAACCCCCAGGGCCGAACACTCCGGCTGAAAACGGCCGGACATTCCGGCCGGGCCGGACACTCTGGCCGAAACGGCCGGACATTCCGCCCAAGACAAAACTAACAGAAACATCAATACGAAAACAACCATAACTTTTGCATCCGGACTCCGATTTTGATGATCTTGGGCTTGTTTTAAAGAGGACAACAAACTCTACAAGATCATGCAGGGAACCATCATAGTACAGAAACAGAGAATAGAACCAAATGACGAAAGGTTTGACCTCTCTCAAAAAGATGAACCGGTAAAACCTCCAACATCGAAAACGCAATAGAGAATACATATGAAATCCGCTTTCGATGAACTTGGGCTTGTCATGAAGATTAACGCAAGATCTAAATCCTCTCATGGATAAGAACCAAATAATGTAAGGTTTTACCAATCTCTAAAAGACAACCCGGTAAAACCTCCAATATCAAAAACGCAATAGAGAATGCATATGAAATCCGTTTTCGATGAACTAGAGCTTGTTATGAATATTACCACAATCTCAAGAACCTCACATGGATAAGATCCAAATAACAACCAAGAAAGATGATGCCAAGTATGCAAAGGTTTGAGCTCTCATGAAAGATATGATCAAGTTACTCACTCGAGAGCCCCTCTTGGTAGTACGGCTATCTATCCTATAAACCGGTCTCCCCAACTAACACCATATGACCGGTAAGAAAGAAACCCTATCAAGAACATACCTTTGCCTTGAGCATATTCCACTTGAGCTTGACGATAGAGATCTTATCCACCTCAAAATGGAACACCGTTTTTGATTGCACTAGCTTGGTGAAGACTTGCAAATTACTCTCCCATACTCCACTATGGTAGAGCTTCTATCTTGGGCATATCATCGTACCATATTCATGATAACCATAGGATGGCAAGCTTCAAGCAAATGATCGCTTCGAGATGGCTCATCTTGAACTTGTACATCATTTCTTCTTTCTTCATTATGTTGGTGTCTTGAAGGTACATAAGAGATATCACTCCAACTTTAGTCTTCAAGACACACTTGCTATAGGCTCAACTCTCACTTGACCAATCTCGGGATCACTCATTGAAACCTTGGTCAACACTTAATCTTCTACACTTTCTTCTTCTCCCAACCTTGAATCCAACATATGGTTCAAGCATTGCATATGGACAAATCCTACAGGTAAAACTCAATGCAAACATAAGTCCATAAAGATTGTCATTAATTACCAAAACCACACATGGGGGCACACATGCACTTTCAATCTCCCCCATTTTGGTAATTGATGACAATCCCTTTGAGAGGGTTTATATAAGGAATTAATCAAAGAAAATGTTGTGATAACATCAAATACAACACAAGTATGTGATGTTAGTACAACCACAATATAGAGCAAACTCCCCCCACAATCTATGCACGTGTGGATGGACTTGAATTTCATTACATATATTGCCAACCATTACCGGTGGTGGAGTTTTCTCTATATAATCAAGATGCCATGCAACACACTAAGATGCAAAGCACACGAGGCAAGTGTTTAAGTACAAAACTCACAACACACAACCAAATTCCCTAAAACCCTCTAAAACTTCTCCCCCATTGGCATCAATTGTCGAAATGGGTGAAGAACTTTAGAAGGCCAATTTAGTGAGAGTTCCTCCATATGGTGTGCTTTTCTCATAATATGAGTGGAATCAAATGCACGTATCCAATGATGAATACCATGAGGAAATCAAACTAAACTGAGGATCCAAAGATTGCAAAGAAATAAAATGGTGAAGAAGCATCAACGAATGAAGCAAGCAATCAAAAGATTGAAAGAAGCACTTCACAAAAGGAAGATACCAAAAGAAAGATACCAAAATAAAGATAGATATTATGAAAAGGTTGAAAAAAGAGTGATCTAAATAATATGAGGAGACTCCCCAAGGTTTGTGCACAACTTATAATTTGCGTTTGAATACAATATTCACAAACATGGAATCCTAACTCCCCATAATCAAACAAAACACCAAACAAGAACAAGAAAGAAAATGTGTGCTCTTAGATATATTAGGAAAGCTCCCCAAGGTTTATGCACCAAATATAATAATTGCTTTGAATGCAAAGTGCATAAACATGGTATCCTTGCTCCCCCAAACTTACATAACAACACAAAGGCATGAGAGATCAACTTTCTTAATACCAATGAGTGCCAAAAGATGCAAATGAAAAGGTCAAGCACTCAAAGCAAAACATTTGGAGCCACCAAAGAATAAAAAGGAGCACAAGGTGTAGACTCCAAAGCAAAAGGATATCAACTAGAGATTCAGCCATAATTATGTGTATAAGTTTCTAGGTAGACAACAATCACCAAGATATATATCCACAAAGAAACATGTACACACAAAATGGATACTCAAGAATGAACAGGATATCCAAAATAAAGTCATAGATAAATCCAGTAAGATTTTTGCTAGAAAGCATGGCCAAAGGCTCAAATTTATCTTATTGATCATCAATGACCTTCAAACACCAACGAATACATCACAACTATCACAAGGGAACAAGAGATAGTTGGAATGCATTGGAAAAAGCAACAAGTATCATAAAGAACAAATAAACCTTACAAATTCATCCATATTGCACATGAGAGAAATTGAGGAAATGATTGGCAATAGAATTGCTAGATTGGCATATGTGGGATTGGTGAATCATAAACATGAATTTTATATACTCCCCAAAATATGCATTCATCTCAACTTACTCATATAACAATAAGGATGATACAATAAAAACTTGCAAGAACCACAATAAAAGCAACTAAAGGAAATCATGCCATGATGCAACCACAAAGGTTGAATGCTAGAAAAGTATGCATTAGAGGGATACTTGTTACCGAGATACCATTGGTAGGATGAAGTAGATATGAGTTTGTTGATCATTCAAGTACACAATGGTCCCAAAACTCATTGGGTCCAAAGTAGTTAGATAAACTATACATAGGAGAGACTCCACATAAATATGTGCATATTGATATGAAATTGAATTTCATGCACATCTTAGCCGATAGGATTTGGTGGAGAATCCCCTATATATTGGATCAAGAAAGAAAGCATGCCATAATATAGAACATGTAGTAAATATGCATGCACAAGATTTAAAGAACCAAAAAGGAGATACAATTTGAACAAAAACACCAAGTAAACCAAGAAGTCGCACATAAGAGTGTGACATGATAAAAGGGTGTCCAAATTGTATCAAAGAGCCAAATCAACACATGAAAGGACACACATTCAACAAATGAACAAGGCAATAGCCAAAGAGCAAAAGATAGACAAAAACACCAATGCTAAAGGATTTATCTCATCCTAAGGGATCAAACAAGTAACAAGGAATGAGACAAAACCAACTCCCAAAAAGCAAGGTTCCAACACACAAACCAAACTCTCTACACTTTTCATGATGGCGCAAAGTACCAAAAGAAAAGATCAAACTTCCAAGCACATAAAACATGATATGGAACAAAACAAGAAGCATAAATATGAGTGTTCTAAATAATATAGGAGAGCTCCCCCATGGATAGTGCATTATGTAGGATTTTCCTTTTGAATACAAAATGCAAACAAATGGGATCATCACTAGTACCTACATTAAATAAAACACACGAGGATACAAAAAATAAGAAGATACACAATAGGCAAGGAAATCTTGGGAGAAAACACAAAACATTTTATTGGCAAGAGGTAGAACAAAATTTAAGCAAAGGCCAAAATGAATATGATCAATAAATTCTACCATATATGGAGTACCACTTGTCCAATGACAAGAATTACGGGGAAACATTTCCCAAGGTAGTTTTCAAGGATATCATGATCATATTCACAACAATAAGCATATGATGAAATATATAAATTAAGCTTGATGTTTAGATAGAGATTTTTGATAGCTCCAAATAGTCACACAATCATAAAAGATCAAAGTAACTTGAAGAAAATGGTTTCCATGGAGGATATGGAGGTCCAAATATGGGGAAACACATATGAAGAAAACTCTCACAAACAAGATCCAAAAGTTGAGCAATAAAATCAATCTAAGGGAATTGCAACTTGTTTGAGCTAAATGTGCCACTTAGGAGCTATATAATTATCAATATCAATTCTAAGTGACACTACCTCAAATGTCCACATTTTCTAGGTTTGTAATATGCACAAAGCGTATGACTCCCCCATACTGTGATAAACCAAGAATACTCAACAAGAGGTAAAAACATCCAAATAGAGATGATTAATGAACATTATGGAACTTGAATTTCTCATGAGAAAGACATACCACATAGATACTAGATAAACTTGCAATATACATACTAAGTGGTATTCCTCATGTACACACATTTTAGGATTGTGGAATGCACAAGCATAACACTCCCCCAAAATGGGATAGTCCATTAATCTCTCACAAGAGCCAAGAAAGATACCAAATAAATTCAACAAAGGCTCCAACCCAAGAGACACAAATACATGGTGTGACAACCAACATACACAAGTATACTTGATAACTCAGTATAAGTACGAGGGAAGCACAACATGTACAAACACATACAAAGGTACAAAACCAACATATGCACAAGGGAGCAAGTAACTTTCAATGTAAATGAGTTAAGCACATGTTACCGCAAGGAGGAACATTGGATATATGATAGAAGCATGATAATCCAAATAGCTTGACTTGACAAGAATAAATGATGAAGATCCCTCAAATCTTCATAATGTAACGAAGCCTCCAATGCCCTCCAAACACACATATTGATCAAGTTTTGGCTTGTTGGTCCCCAACCAAGTTGGGTCCTAAGAAGTTAGTCATAATAGGCTTGGCAACCCAAATGGTTCTTTTCTTGACACCACTTTGAGCACAAACATATTTGGTAAACACATTGCCAACCTCATTCTTCTTAAGAGAATAAACATCATCAATCATGATTGGGTTGGATGAGGAGTTACCAATAGTGCAAGAGGAAGAGATGTGACCCTTCTCACGACATAAGTAGAAAGTTCTTCTCTTCCCATTCTTTTCACTTGATTTATCCACAATGGGAGTATTAGCTTGAATCTTCTTGGGAAGTGGCCTTTCTCAAACTTGAGATAGGCCATGAACTTGAACTAGAGGCCGCTTCCCTTTTTGCTTCTCACGAAAATGCTTCTTTTTCAAGGGGCAAGATATAACATGGTGCCCTTCAATTTTGCACTTGAAGCAAACAATCTTGGCAAAATTCTTGACTTGTTCTTGGCCCTTCTTATTGTTGCTATTAGACTTCTTCTTGTTAGTGGACTTGTTCTTGACATTGGATTTTAATCCAAGCCCACCCTTGTCATTGGGGGATTTTTGCACACTCAAGATCTTGTTGAGTGTGGCCTTCCCCTTATGACCATTTTTCAAGTCATTCTTCAAAGAAGTGACTTGAGCCTTGAGCTCTTTAATTTCCTCTACATAGTTAGTGTGAACAAAAATACTAGAGGAAGTGGATTCTACATTGTTAGAGCAACAAGGTATGGAAAGTAATTCATCACAATATGTAGCAATGGCATGAGTGGATGAATTACAAGGACTAGCACATGGCAATATGACATTTGGAGTAGAAGTAGTGCTAATGTCCATATGAGGCTCATTAGATGTTACCTTTGACATAATAGCCTCATGAGATCATTTTAGCCTACCATGGGAGGCTAGAAGATCCTCATGAGAGCATGATAGCTTGCCATGACTTTCTTCCAAGATCCCATACTTGCTAGTTAGCAAAGCAAGTTGAGTCTTTAGCTCAACATTCTCCTTCAAAATAGATGCTTCATAAGAAATAGAGTTAGTAGCACAAGCATCATAATTAATTGCAAGAGGCGAGGGCAACTTTGAAGGCTATTTTGAGTAAGAGGCTTTAAGTTGCTCATGTGACTAGGTGAGTTTGATGAGCTCACCCTTGCTGACCCTAGAGCCATTTTTGAGGTGCTCAAAATCCTCAAGGAGTTTAGCATAAGCAACTTGAAGCCATCATTTTTACTTTTGAGATCACTTGCCACCTCAACATCTCTATCATGAGATTCCTTTACTCTAGACAAAAGTATCCTCAAGAGATTCCTTCGTGGTTTGTTCCTCTTCAAAAGCTTCATTTATATTTGCAATTTTATTAACATACCCACGCTCAAGGCTACTCATTTTATCAATGGTGTTCTCATGCTCCTCAATTTGTGCTTCTAACTTATCAATATGTTCTTTGCTCTTAATAGCAAAGTCCAAGATATCAACGAAGTTAGAGCAAGCATTATTCTTCTTAACAAGAGCATGATAAACCATCTCACCCTTTTCATATAAATCATCAACATTAATCTCTTTTTCCTAGTTATCCTCATCCTCATCATCACAAGAGGTATTGGGTTCCAAAGTAGGAGTTACCTTTGAATCCCTAGCCATAAGGCATAGGTGGGAACCGTGAGATGATGATAATGAAGAATTACTTGAAGCTCCATTCAAAATCATGTCTTTACCAATAGAATCTTCGGTTTCCTCTACATTGTTAGACACACAACAACTAGAGGAAATAAAAGCATATATATATTATGGCAACAAGGCAAAGAGAGCATATCATCATGAGTTCTATTGAGGCAATTTATACATGATATGCAAGGAGTATGAACACTAGCATGTAAATAATATATAGTGTTAGACGTGTTCAAGTCCAACGATGAAGCATTGCAATGAGATAGAGATGAAGGATCATCAAGAGTAAGCTTACTATCAACATTGCAATATTCATCACCACTCACCATATCATTACCTCGTGTCTTGCCACACTTTGGTGAAGTGGAAGAAGATGAGAACTCATCACGGCCAGAAGTGGAAGCAATACAATCATCCTCAATAATGTTGGACATATCATATTTATCTTGAAGTTTTTTCCATAACTCATGAGCATTCCAAAAAGGTATGATTGAAGAAGTAACTACATAGCTCAAAGCATTAACAAGCACATTAGAAGCTTGAGCATCGAGATATAAGTTTTTCTCATCCTCACAAGATAGATTTTCAAAATCCATAGGAGGAGAAAAACCTATATCTACAATACTCTCTAAATTTGGGTCCATGTCCCGAAAATGAATAAGAATACGAGTTTTCCATATATCATAATTTGTGCCATTGAATATGAACATTTGATTGTGCACAAATCCCCTAGTCGACATCTTTACTCTCAAGGCGGTGAAGCCTAAAATGAGAGACCGGGCTCTGATACCAATTGAAAGGACAAGGATGCCGCCTAGAGGGGGGTGAATAGGCGGTTTGAAAACTTTTCTAAGAGTGGCTCAACAAAGGCGGAATTAAACTAGCGTTTACTTTGTTAAGCACAAAAACTACAAAAACTAGGGTTCACCTATTTGCACCAACAACTTATGCTAAGCAAGACAAGCAACTATGTGATAGCTAGATATATACTTCAAGCACGAAGGCTATCACAAAGTAAAGTGCATAAGTAAGAGCTCAGATATGAGATAACCGAGGCACGTGGAGACGACGATATTTTACCGAGTTCCTCCCAACATGGAGTACGTCTCGTTTGGAGAGGGGGTGGTATCAAACCACCAATGCCACAAAAGGCCTCCCTTGTTCTCCTGTGAATCTCACCCCAACGGGGTCGATCCACACTTCCACTATCGGTGCACTTGTCGGTGGCAATCCGGAACCTCTCACAAGGTTGGGGCACTTCTCCACAACTCAATTGGAGGCTCCCAACAAACGAGCTTGGGAAAGCTCCACAACTTAATTGGAGGCCCCAAGTAATCCACAAACCTGCAAAACCACCAAATCGTCTAGGGTTCCAATGAACCCAAGAGTAAAAAGCTTCTGAACTTTTCACCCAATCGAATCCTCTCCGAGAACTCAAACCGATGCACCAAATGCAATGGCAAGAACACAAGAAGTTCTCAAATCCTTCTCTGCCAAATTCCACCAAAGCTACAAAAGATTATGGGGGAATAAGAGATGAAGAACAATGGAGGAAATCCACAAAATACTCCAAGATCTAGATCCCAAGATGTTCCCCTCACTTAGAGGAGAGATTGATTGGTGGGGTTGTAGATCTAGATCTCCTGTTTCAAATCCCTCAAGAATATGCAAGAATTATATGAGGGATTGAGAGATAGCAAGCTCAAGAAGGTCACCAATGGAGGGGAAAACTTGCAAGGAAGTCTATCCAACCATTGGGGAAGAAGGGCCCCTTAAATAGGTCCTCCAAAATCCAACCGTTGGAGCTCTGGAGCGCGCGGGCCGGACATTCTGGCCAGATTCCGGGTGGTTTCCGATATGGCATACTGAATGTCCGCACCGGGAGAAGAAAACTTGGCGAACCCCCAGGGCCGGACACTCCGGCTGAAAATGGCCGGACACTCTGGCCGAAAACGGCCAGACATTCCGCCCAAGGCAAAACTGACAGAAACATCAATACGAAAACAACCATAACTTTTGCATCCCGGACTCCGATTTTGATGATCTTGGGCTTATTTTAAAGATGACAACAAACTCTACAAGATCATGCAGGGAACCATCATAGTCCAGAAACAGAGGATAGAACCAAATGACGAAAGGTTTGACCTCTCTCAAAAAGACGAACCGGTAAAACCTCCAACATTGAAAACGCAATAGAGAATGCATATGAAATCCGTTTTCGATTAACTTGGGCTTGTCATGAAGATTAACACAAGCTCTAAATCCTCTCATGGATAAGAACCAAATAGTGTAAGGTTTTACCAATCTCTAAAAGACAACCCGGTAAAACCTCCAATATCGAAAACGCAATAGAGAATGCATATGAAATCCGTTTTCGATGAACTAGAGCTTGTTATGAATATTACCACAAGCTCAAGAACCTCACATGGATAAGATCCAAATAAATACCAATAAAGATGATGCCAAGTATGCAAAGGTTTGAGCTCTCACGAAAGATATAATCAAGTTACTGACTCGAGAGCCCCTCTTGATAGTACGGCTATCTATCCTATAAACCGGTCTCCCCAACTAACACCATGAGACCGGTAAGAAAGAAACCCTATCAAGAACATACCTTTGCCTTAAGCATATTCCACTTGAGCTTGATGATAGAGATCTTGTCCACCTTAAAATGGAACACCTTTCTTGATTGCACTAGCTTGGTGAAGACTTGCAGATTACTCTCCCATACTCCACTATGGTAGAGCTTGTCTCTTGGGCATATCATCGTCCCATATCCATGATAATCATAGGATGGCAAGCTTCAAGCAAATGATCTCTTCGAGATGGCTCATCTTGAACTTGCACATCATTTCTTCTTTCTTCATTATGTTGGTGTCTTGAAGGTACATAAGAGATATCACTCCAACTTTAGTCTTCAAGACACACTTGCTATAGGCTCAACTCACACTTGACCAATCTCGGGATCACTCATTGAAACCTTGTTCAACACTTAATCTTCTACACTTTCTCCTTCTTCCAACCTTGAATCCAACTATGGTTCAAGCATTGCATATGGAAAAATCCTACAGGTAAAACTCAATGCAAACATAAGTCCATAAAGATTGTCATTAATTACCAAAACCACACATGGGGCCACACATGCACTTTCACATGATTTTTTGGAAAAATAATTTTTAGGTTCACAATATGCTATTTCATCAGAGATCCAATGCAAGGTTTTCTTTTCGTCGCACCAAAAAGCCATTTTCTATTTTTCGAGTGCCAAAAACGAGGTGTTTCATGAATCCTGACATAGTTTCGGTTGGTCTAGTGTTAAAAAGATATGAGACATAATTAATTAGATGATAGGGTTGTCATATTTGTATTCCTCTCATTTTTCTGATCGATTTAGATACATTATTTATCGAATTACGATTTACGGATTTGTAGATATGAATTATTCAATATTAAATGGGAAAAGGGCAAAAAAAAATAAAAAAAATATTTGTATTTGTATTCAAGATTATTATTAGTAATTCATTGTTGTTTACTTAAATAATTATATGGAATGTAAAAAATAATGATGTCTAACATTATAGTCTAATGGTTAATAGGATTGATATCATAGTATTGACAACAAGTTCTAATTTCTTTGTCAGAAACTCAGGTGGAAGGAACTTAGAAGTTAAGCGTGCTAGGGCTGGGTGACCGATCGAGAAGTTTGACTACGAGTGTAATTTGACTTGAGATTAAATGTACTTAGAATTAAAAATGTTCTTGTGAGATTAATGAGTTAAATCTAGGCCTGTGCCGACGGCCTGGCCGTCGGCATAGCTCCAGGGCTGGGCTGTTATCTAACGGCCGTCGTCTGACATCGTGGGGCCCACTTCAAGCGCTATGCCCAGGGGGATCCGCTACGCCGACGGCCGAGGTGTTGTGCCGATCAGCAGCTACACCGAGGGGACTACGCCGACGGTCACGGCATAGCCTGTGCTGACGGTAAAATGGCGTTGTTCCGACGGGAGCTGGCCGTCGACGCCTCGATTCATTCATGTAGTATATAAACAGGTATAAAATCATGAGTGCTGCTCGAGCAACAATCCTGTCTGTTCAGTTAGAAACCCGTCAAAATCGTACTCCTACAATTAGCCCTCGTGCTGCTGCTACCGCGCATATTATACGATGCCTTCTTCCTTCAGGCCTCCAGCAAAAAATTGTCATAACCTTAGCGTGTCAGCCGGCAAAGATCTTAGAAAAGGGACTGCGCCTCACCTAGGTTTGTCGACGTTGGGCCGTTTCACACTCAGGAGACGTCAAGCTCTGATAAGAGTAGCACGTAGCATGGATACAAAATCATAACCTATGCCACTCGTGCATCACATGCTCGATCGTTCTGTGCACGCGCATGACGTGCCACTGGCTCTGGCTGGTAGGAGTATATATAGAGCGTGTGTCCCAAATTCCCAGTCGCACCAATCCATCGATCGAGCGCTAGCACTCGAAGAGCATAGACACCCTCACCCTCACTGGTCAAGTGGTCATCAGCTCTTTGTTGTTCGATCGTTATAAACTTCTATAGTATTCCAGTTCGTAAATTCGTCATGGCTTTGGATGCCGGGGCCCTACCGACAGACACGACGACCTGCGACCTCTCTGTCGATTTCGACTTGGGTGCAGCGGCGAGGCGGTGGCCTGTAGGTTTTGAGAGTGTCGTCCCGATAGATTTGACGATGGTCGATGAGAGGAGGCTGAAGCAGGAGCTGGTCGCCTGGGCAAAGGCCGTGGCGTCCATGGCTATCAGGGCATCGGTGCAATTCTGAGGTAGTACCGTAGTGGCAACGTTCAGTACTGTGTAGCTTAGCACTGTACGTTGTGCATATGTGAGGGACAGATAATCGGTGGGTGCTTTTGCTCCATTTTTTGCACCTTAAGTTTATGTATACTCGCTCCTGGATAAGATGGAACAGAATTGTATATGTCCATGCTTTAATTATTTCATTAACTTGTCCCCAACTATGTATGTTATACAAGGTTGTATACATACGGTGTCATGTACAGTTAATGAGTGTTCTGAGAGTCTTTATCAGATTTAGCATAACCTAGACACACCTCTTCTCTGTACCGCCGATGGCCTTCGTCCTGTTGTTGCTACTATGGTGGCTACTGTATATCGATCTTTTCTAGGTGTCAAGTGGGATCCCGCCTCGATCTTTTCTAGGTTTCTATGTGTCAAGTGGGATCTTTTCTAGGTGTAAACACTAGATTTTAACAAATGAAATAGAAGTGGTATTTAGGCGGGATCCCCACCTGACACCCTAATCTTTCCCTTTCAATAGTGATACCTCTCATGTTAGTTTGGATCCTAACCTTGACTGGTGGGGCTGTGAGCTACGACTGGGAGGTTTGGTACATATGGATCGTTGGCCTCGATAGTAGTACTGCTGTAGATATGGGTCGTTGGCCTTGATAGCAGTACTGCTCACTCCCATAGGGGGGTTGGATCTCTGTCGATTTGCTTGGGGCGTGTTTGGTTCCGGTGCGTGTTTTTTCCGACGCATGCAACTTGGGGACTGCACGCCGGGATCAGGCTCTGGGCCAATTTCTCCCTTCCCCTATTTGGTTCCTCGCATTGACACTATTTAGGACTTGGGCAGAATTGAGGTCCGGTTGTTTGGTGGCCTGTATTAGGTCTGCGAGAAAGAAATTTGCATGTTTGGTTTCAGCTATCTCATGTGCTCTGGTAACCTCTTCCCTAGATGGTGAGCTTACCACACATCACAATTTCTTAACCACAACAAGCACACACCATAAGTTTACAACACAAAGTACATAAACATTGTATCAACATCACGACATAAGTTCACAGCAATCGAGGTCAGACAACAAAGTACGCAGTAAAGATCAGACGTCGATCATGGCAAGGGCTAGATCATGCTGCGGGCACTTCTTCATGACTCCAGTCATGGTGTAGTCGAAGATGCTGACCTTTAACAGGTCACCCTTCAGCATCTTGAAGGTCAAGAAGTACCTGATCTTGACCTGGTGTGCAATGGCGAAGCCTAGCCACCCCTGGTCAAGGCAGATCCTGCCGCTAACATCCCGGAGCTTCACCATCCAGCTGCATCCGGTGTTCGTCTTCAGCATGATCGTCCTCGGCACAGTGCCGAGGAAAGGCCAGAAGCCATCTAGGATTGGCAGCAGGTCTAACCCAGGTGCCAAGATCACCTTGGAAAATGGGTTGGACCTACCTGGTCATGGAAGTGCCCTATCTTTAGAGGCCTGCCCCTCTGCCTCTTGTCGCTACCCTCACCACCATCGTTCCCCCTCTTGGAGGCACTACCCTCAGTAGCATCTCTTGAGCATGCTCCTCCATTGGTGGGGAGAGCACCTCCGATCAACGTCTTCGAGCACTACAACAGGAATCAGCACATGTGATCAGACATGACCAATGAACATAACACATGTGATCAAACATGAACAATGAACATAACACATGGCCTCATATGCTATGGCATAGAGGCAAAGGGATGCTCCTCATGAGCAACAAGAATGAACAATGAATTTGGTTAGCACACCAATTTGTTCATGAAGACGATCCCCTTGCATGTAATTATTCTACTTACCAATCATCGGCCAAAGGAAGCAACACATGACCAAATCGATGAACTGCTTCAGAATAACTAGCACAAACAAGGTAGAGCTGGTGCTATAGGGAACCAGAGGACGTGCACAGCCATTTTGTTGTGCATACCATCCGGTTCCTATAGCACCATCTCTATGAACGCATTGTACTAGGTGTCATCACAAGCTGCGTGCACGGAATAAACAACAATTTCCTCATAGTACAGAGCATTGACAACATGAAGCGATGATCCTACCGAACCAAGTTCCATCACCTTGAAAAGATGACAGAACCAGGTTCGAAAGGATCATCGCTTCCACTAGCTTGCAGTGCGTATGTAATCATCGGCCGAAGAAGAAGAACATGAAGAGTGATGTGCAAAGTAATCATTGCCTTATATATGATGTGCACACAAACATCGGGGAGAGGACTCTGTGCTACCTAGTACAATGCACAACATAGTTTGTTATGAACGATTATAGGTAGTACAGATTCGCTCCCCGGTGTGATCTGGTGACATTTTTAATCATCGGCCTTGGAACAAGAAGATGAACAGTGCAATCTAAAAACTAATTTTTTCCAATTTTCCCAATCGGACGAACCCTAATCACAACAACTGCCGGAATCTAGCCACTAACAAGCAGAATCTAGGCACAACAAGGAAATAATCTACCCTAACACTTCAAATCGACCAAAACTAGCACAGATAGGTACAAATCTACCGTGCATGTCACTCATACTCGGAGAATGAGTCAGTGACAGATATATCTGAGCTGTTAAAACCTTAGAGAGTTGGTGGTTCGAGGCTTTACGACCATTGCTGTAGGATTTGTGCGTCGGGTTTGCCGATGAAGAAGAATAAGCAGCCGCAGTCACAGGAGCAGATCCGCTCCGGCCATGAAAACCGTAGTAGTCGCCTAGATCTACCTCCATCGACTGTCCTCGCGGTGGTCTTGGATCTTCTGGCGGGAGAGTAACCGCCAACGGTGAGAAGGGAGGAAGGGGCGGTTGTGAATAGGGGGAGATAGAGACAGAGAGAGCGGTGAGCGAGCGGTGAGGGGATTTATGGCGCGTGTTCTTGATGCGTTGCGCCATCTCCCTGCCTTCTCCTCGTGTGAAGCCGCGTGCCCGCTTTTGGCTTCCCAGGGCATGTCCCCGCAAAAACGCCCGATTTTGGCGTTCCTAGCGGGCCATGATTTGGGGTGAAGACCCGTGCAATCCGAACTCGGCCCGACGTGCGAATATCCAAACGGGCTTATTTATTCCGGCCTGGTGTGGGAAACAGCCATGCGACCAACCAAACACGCCCTTGGTTTCTTGGGAGCGATCATATAGGTAGTTTCCTTCTTTGTCGTTGTGAATCGACTAGATGTGGGTCATGGATGTTGGTCTTGTGATGGGTCGATGCAGTAATAATTTGGTGCAATGTTGGCCAATCTTAAGTGCTTTGCGTGGTTGGAGGATGTGTGTGTGGGTGGGTGGAGATGGGAGAGGGGAGGATGTGTGTGTGTGTGGCGATGGAGGGCGTCGTCCAACAGGAGGCGAACACCAACACTGGCCAGTTTATCGGCCAGCTGCCCCCGAGTAACAGACCATTGTCGTTGATGGTTGCGTAAAGGGCACCGTGATGCGGGAGGCCTTGGCGGCGTCCATCGATGACGAGAACGCCCGATGAGAGGGGTACTACAATGTCGTCGAGGTGATAGGCCTGCAGGTGCAAGACATGGCCGATCTGTCGCCATCACCACCTCTGTCGGCGTGGGCGCCCCCGATCGCGCCCAACTATCCTGAAGGCCTGGAGATCGCCGATCTCCACCGCTACATGGCGCCAGCGGCAGAGCGAACTCCTCAGGGGAAGGTGATCAACCCGTCGACGCCTGTGCACCCCGTGCAGCCTGGCCTGCCGCGGTCGAACCTCTGGAACCAACGGCGTGGGTCGACCTCGTCTCCGACGACGACAAGTAGATGGACACGCCGCCACCGCCACCGCCACCGCCAAGTAGATGCGTGTGTTTCTTTTTTTAATTCCTATGTAAATTATCTATGAATCGATGCAAAATTTCTTCAATTTTGCGCGTTTTTAATTATGTTTGAAATTGCAAACATTTTCCTACGGGCAAGCGTGGAACGGATGGGTCGTGCCACTAGGTGTCCCAGCCAGACAGGCCAGACCGCGACCCAAATTCTGTCCGCGGGCCGACGCATACGGATAGAATCGGACCGGATGCGGCATCGGTTTAGGTCGGTCCGCTGGAGATACCCTTAGCCAACTCATGTCACATGCATAGAAAACTCCCAGTGTAAACGTGGTGCTGACAAGTGACAACTATGGTGTTGGTAAGATCTTTCCTAGGCAAATATAAACAGGTATAAAATGTGATCACGCATGACTGCTACTCCAGCAGCAATCCTGCCTGTTCGGTTAGTCAAGAAAACCTGTCAAACTCGTACAGTTGGCCCGCGTGCTGTTGCTACCGCGCATATTATATGATGCCTTCTTCCTTCATGCCTCCAAGAAATAATTATCATAACCTTAGCGTGTCAACCGGCGAGATCTTGGAAGAGGTTAAAAGGGAGTGGCTCACCTTGGTAATGTCGACGTTGGGCCTCGTTTTCACACTTAGTAGACGTCATGCTTGCTAAGAGTAGCACCGTAGCATGGATACAAAATCATAACCTATGCCACTCGTGCATCACATGCTCGATCGATCGCTCTGTACACGCGCGTGACGTGCCACTGGCTGCTATATAGAGAGCTTGTGTCTCAAACTCATAGCTGCACCAAATCCATCGAGCTAGCTAGCACTCGAGAGGAGCAGAAGAGACACCCCTCACACCCTCACTGGTAATCAGCTCTCGTTGTGAGTTGTTCGATCGTTATAGTTTGTCAACTCGTCATGGCTTTGGATGCTGGGGCTCTACTGACAGAGGCGACGGCCTGCGACCTCACCGTCGATTTCGACTTTGGTGCAGCGGCGAGGCGGTGGCATGCAGGGAACGGCGCCGGTGGAGCATCTGCTAGGACGACCGGGGACTTATTCGAGGGTGCGGTCCCGATAGATTTGACGCTGAACGACGAGAGGAGGATGAAGCAGGAGCTGGTCGCCTGGGCAAAGGCCGTGGCGTCCATGGCTGTCAGGGCATCAATGCAATGCTAAGCTAGCACCGTAGTAGCACGTCCAGTGCTCTAGCTAGCGTAGCACTGTACTGCATATGTGAGGGACAGATAATCGGTGGATGCTTTTGCTCCATTTTTTGCACCTTAAGTTTATGTATACATGTTCATGGACAAGATGGATGAGAATAATTGTATACGTCCATGCTTTAATTGTTTCATTAAAACTTGTCCCAAATGTGTATGCCTTAAGTTTATGTATATATGTTGAGAGTGTTCTGAGAGTCTTTATCATATTTAGCATACCCTAGACTCACCTCTTCTCTGCGTTGCCGGTGGCCTTTGTCCTGTTTTTACTACTGTGGTGGTGATTGTATATCCATCGTTCCCTTTCAATAGTGATACCTCTCGTTTGGATCCTAACCTTGAGAGGTAGGCCCATGGGCTAGGAGGTTTGGTAGATATGGGTCGTTGGCCTCGATAGCAGCAGTGCTCACTCCCATAGGGTCGGATCTCTTTGGATTTGCTTGGTTTCTTGGGAGCGATCATATAGGTAGTTCCCCTCTTTGTCATTTTGAATCAACTGGATGGGGGTTATGGATGTTGTTGTGATGGGTCGATGCAGTAATAATTTGGCGCAACGTGGGCAAAGAATCAACATTCTCACCCCGTTGAGAATCTTAAGTGGTTTTCCGAAGACGTGGTTGGAGGATGTGTGTGTGGTATGTGGGTGTGGGTGTGTGGAGATGGGGGTGCGAGGGGAGGGGTATTTTCATTATGTGTATTCGAGATCCATGATAATAGTTCCATTCTCTTGGGAGATTGTATAACTAAGGCATTTTTGCTCCGGTGTCCTCCCCCTCCTCCTAAACTGAGAAAACCAAAAACACAAGGACGGTCAGGATTGGCCGATACCCCTCCATGCCCTCCGAACTGAAGGGGTATTAGTCAATCCTGGTGTTAGAGTATGTCACGGTTGGACTATATTTGGTAGTTTAAGTTTGTAATCCAATTCTATCTCTATTAGGCTTCTTGCCCCCCAAGTCTTCTAGTACTATATAAACAGCCTAAGGGCTCACGATATAATCACCTCTTACAATATCAATACAATCTCTACTTTCGCAATCTTTCATGGTATCAGAGCGGTTCGCTCCGCCTAGGGTCTAGCCACTGCTTCCGCCGCGCCGCCCCCGGCGAGATCGATCTCTATGATCTCCGCCGGGGGCACCAAATCTCGTAGCTAGTTTTTCTTCCAATTCCCTAGATCGGTTTAGTAGTTTTAGCAAATTTCTTTTTCCTATTAGATCTAATTTTCTTTTAGCCACCAAAAGCATCGTCCACAGCCGCATGTCGTCATCGCGCGCCTCTACTTCAACCTCGGCATCGACTCAACTTCGACAAATCATCGTCAACGATCGTGACAAGGAGGCTCCGCGCGACGTCCCAAGGGACGCCTTCACGCGCTGCGTCGGCTGCTCCGTCCTCACGTCGTCTCCACGCCGGCCCGTCTTCGCCAACATATACCGGGACGCACGTCCCTGAGTACGCGCCTCGCCGTCAACAAAGGGATGCATCTTCATCACACGTGGTCATCATCGCCGACAATCTACACCAACAACATCGCCACATCGCCGCCGCCATCACCAATCATGGTCATCGTCAACGCCAACAAGTTCATCTCCACGAGCGACGTCGCGCTCACACAAGCGGAAAATACGGGTCTAAATCTCCGAAATCAACTACCGCTATAGCAAATCTCCATCAAACAACTACCTCTTCGTCTTCGTCCACCACGACCTCGCCGCGAGTCGCAGTCTAATTGTTTTTTACTTAATCAATTTTTTTCTTGCAACTACTTCATCTACTCCGACAAATCGACGGACAACTTCTACGCACCGACCGTTCACGGAGAATTTCTTTGCTGCTCCCTCCGGCTCTGGCTCACATGGCTCGTGATGGTCCCTGTCTTCGCACGTCCGGTATTGACAACACCGACGCGTGCCTTCGTCCCCGGCGCGCTCCTGAGTTTGGCAAGCTCGGCAAGGCGTGTCGCCTACCCCGACTACTCCGGATCCAACTACATCTACGTGAACTACTACGGCGAATTCTCCAGGCTCAACGACGACATCGACCACAACACCGCGACAACATAAACATCATCAATTTTATCAACGGCGACTACATTACCAACGGCATCATCGACCATGACTGCAGCACCCTACTTCTGGCTACATCGACATCGACATCCACCGACATCCTCTACATTTCTTATAATGCTACCTCCCTTCTAAATTATTAGACGTTTTGGTAGGCTACCAAAGCATCTCATAATTTGTAAATTGTTCCATGTACATGTGTACGTCCATTTCAATGTCTCGTGTAATCCGTAGCCTTGTGGAACTGAAGATTCTTTCCTACTACTCCCTCTGTACTAAAATAGATGTTGCATATTTGTTTATATTTTAGATGTATCTAAACGCTATTTAGTATATAGATACATTTAAATTTAGACAAATTTTCGATATATATTTTGAAACGGAGAGAGTAGTATATATTCTATGCCCTTCCAAGCATTTTTTGTGTGAAAGCAAGTACAGACATATATACTCACAAATACGTACATATGCTCACACATATGATGCACGCACGCACACCCTGCCCCTGTGAGCACCTCCCAAAGACTGAGTCTTGAGAGACTGATTCAGCGGATCTTAAGCTCGATGAAGTTCCCACATGTGTCTCGCTATCGACGGGACGTCGTCCTCGCTGAAAAATATTCCGCTTTTATGAGACATCAAAGTATCAAACCTGGAGTTTGAACTCTGGTGGGCGAGGGTACAACTTCCCTCCTAACCATGCAACCACGGGTTGATTCTCGAAGTATTTTTAATGTCCATATTTTGCATGCTGTTGCTATATGATTTACATGCGCAGTCTACCCGAGAATGTTCTTCGAATTTGTAGTTGAGAGTTCGAAATCAGTTTTGAATAAGTACCTATTCATAGTTAACAATTCAAATATGGTGTGGTAGTGTACGGTGTTGATTTTGCAGTTCTTGGTTTGGATCAAGAGTCTTATAACTGCGAAGTTTCTTCGTACCGTGTGTGGATCAGTGGGAAATCAGGGATACCCTAACTAAAACAAGACTATTCCCAGTTCGACTTCAAAATGATCACCGTGTACCACTGTTAAGGATTATCAATAGATCCATGGAAATTTCCGCAAAAAGGGAAAAAAAAATCAACATCGAAACTGATGTCTCATCGAGAGCCAACGGCCTCAGTTCACACACACAAATGCTCACTCCCCTCGATCAGGACGCGTAGTTCGATGATGACAATGATCGATCGGACCATACCGTAGGTCCCTAGCTACATATGTCACGGCACTGACACGTGCTAATGAATCTTAATTAAAACACACGCCCAGCACTGTCACGCGTGGCCGGTGATTTCAAGTTTCAACCACTCCAGCCGCCCGGCCAGTAGGAACACGATCGTGCCTAGCACCTGGTGAACATTTCATAATCCCCATCACGTCTAACCAACCAACTGCTTAATTTCAGCGTGTGTTTACCAGACACCTGTGCCATGGCAGTGTCAGCGTCGGGTCACCAGACAGTACTGGCGCTTACACGTACGAGATGGACTATCCATAGCTTACTCGTGCAACGCATGTCCGCGGCCCGCACGCGCGCCGCTGGCCGGTATATATGGAGCGACTGTCCTCGGCTCCTCCCAGCTCCACCAACCGGGCCACTCATCCAACAAACAAAGCTCCTCTCTGCTCCAAGGATTTCGAAGTCCAAAGTCCAAACCAATCAACGATCACATGGCTTTGGATTGCAGGGCCTCTCAGCCGCCGGCGACCGCCTGCGTTCCCGCCGCCGACTGCGACGAGGCGGCGAGGCGGAGGCCTGGTGTTTCGTCTACCGAGGGAGGGAATATGCTGATGCAGGGGAGCGCCATGGCGATGGACGTGCAGCTGCTGTGGAACGACGAGGGGAGGATGAAGCGGGAGCTGGTCGCATGGGCCAAGGCCGTGGCGACCATGGCCATCAGGGAATCGTTGCGGTGCTAGCTAGTAAGATGTACAGAGCCGAGGCAATTGGGCCACGGATGCTTGATTCTCCTGTTTCGTGCACAGGCGCGCTGCACCGAGCACAATTCTTTTTCTTGTGTTTATTTTTACCCCGAGTCCTTTTCCATTGATCAATTGGACGACTTTTTCGGCTTGTACATCTTGTTGCAAATGATAAAAGGGTTGTAAGGAAGGATTTGGATCAACGCGGAGCGGAAAAGAAAGAAACCGACAGTAGCGGACCCATGATGATTTTAAAGCCCGTGCAAACTATAAATTTGAAGACCAAACATACAAATTTTTGTCAAATTTCATTCGAAATAGCTTGTGCCGGACGCCCGGAAGCGTAGGCTGGAGGGGCGCTACGTCCGCCACTGAAAACCGACCGGTGCCATATTGTTTTCATTTGGTGTGTGTGTGGGTGTGGGGATACAAAAACTAGAGCTGGTCGGAAATATATATGGACCAAAAAAAGCATAAAAACTCAAGCAAATTGATAAACTTATTCCCTCACACTAGCATAATTTCTCGAAGTGATGGGCGTAGGGGATAGTTTTCTATAAAGTTCAGTTCGACAAGGTCACATATTAGGCCAGCTAGATTGGCCATATAGAAAGGTCTTAAAAGAAAACGAAAGTTTTGGTCTCACGCCATTTCTGCCAAAAAAAAACGTTGTTCTGTTTTCCGTTTCCACCAGAAAAATCATTTCAGTTTCTGTTCCACAAAATTCCGTTTTTGTTTTCATATTTTCATTCTGTTTCTATATTTCGGTGAAAAAGTTGGAATGTTTCCGCTCCATATTCATCCCTAGATTTGCATCCCCTTTCTCTTTCACTCGTATGATCTGCACAGTTGAGCCACGGAAAAAGAAAAAAAATTAATGTGAGAATCATCGATCAGATGCAACCATCCGAGGATTTTATCCCTATTCAGCCTTGTTCGGTTTGGGGTGCACGTGGATCCGGGTCTTTTTGAACAAAGGGCACACTTTATTCATATCTCAACAACGAAACATCGGTCATTACGTCAGAGAAAACTGAGGGAGGTGGATCACCATCCCACTGAAAGACACTATTAGACTCGTAGCTTAATCTAGTTAAATTATGCGCCACTTTGTCAGACTCCCTTGGACAATGTTAGAATTTAACTCGGGGCTGCTTTAGTTCTCCTCCCTCCTCAAAACTTTAAAGGACAATCTAGTCTTTTATCATTGATTAATCTCTAATCCCTTATTAATTATATTGGTCGCCTAGATCCAAACTTAAACATGTATTACCCATGTGTATATCCACGTATTCCTATATGGGGATCGCCTGGATCTAACTATCTGCTTTTCTTGACATAAGCGTCCCGATGGACGCAGGCGAGGATGAGGACATGGCCGCTGCTAGACACGAAGGGAGAGGCAGCGGCGCAATTTCCTCTTCACTTGTCCTTCTCCTTCCACCATGCTACGAATTTGTGGGCATCGCTAGCTCAATTATAAATTATTGCGCACGCAATTAGAAGATCGAATCTGCGTTGATCGATACCTCTGGCAACAACGTCACTCGATCTTATAAAAGGCAACTACCACTCACTGCCGACAGTGCCGATGGCGTGCCATCGCTCGCCGTACAAAGCCACCATGAATCATGAGTGACGGGCACACCGCGAGATACAGATTACATACGTATGTGGATACATATGGGTTTAAACATGCTATATGTATAAATTAATTATTCGTTAAGGTCCTTAATTATGAGGGGGTACGGAGCGATCTCAGCCATTGTTGTGTTCAAAATTTGGATAGGGAGGAGCACTGAAGCATAAGTGATTTAACTGAGGCAAGGATTGCCGTGTACGGACTGCATAGTTCAGTAGATCCATTGCAGGCATTGATAAGCTCCAGGCTATCTGATTCAACAATCACTTGGGAGATTCCACGATTATCAAAAATATGTACTCCATATCACAGTGCCTCTGCTTCCGATGTAGCTGCATCAAGGGTATTAGAAATTGGCTTTGCTCCACCAGCAATTGCCTCCCCACGATCATTCCATATCACCGCCGCAATTGCACCCAAACCATTAGGAAAATAAGCAACATTTGTATTCATTTTATAATGCCCAGGAGGTGGTTTGCACCACGATAATTCTTTTGCTGGTGCATTACTTGCCGCCAACCCAAAGTTCATTGCAAGCATTTGAACTGAAAAGGCCGATCAAAGGATTGGTGCCACACACTCACCTTTCACCGCTTCTCGACGTTGCCACCAAATATACCATGTTGCAACAATGATCATCTCTTGTAATCGGAGTTGGCCAAGAACAAGAGACTTCTTCTTGGGAAGTACAAGTAGTTCTTCCAACACCACCGAACCAGATCTATCCACCATTGGTGCTTTGTTTATAATGTCATCAAGGCCAAGAGCACGCCAAATATCCTTTGCTCTTTTATATGTAAACATCAAGTGCCTAATATCTTCTGGTCCTTTTTTACATATAGGACATTGAGGTGAGACTTTAATATGTATATTAGCAAGAATTCCCACTCCGGGCACCAAACCATGTAAGGCTTTCTAACCAAAGATTTTAATCATTGCTGGAACTTCAAGTTTCCATAAAATTACCCAAAAGGGGTTCTTTCTCGATGTCCCCTGACCATCGGTTCTCCTAGTCCTGCCTCTGAACTGATGTTCCATTTAGTGTAATACGCGGATCTTACCAAAAAGGTATAGGACTTAGTTTTATGCTAGGCGATAAAATCTTCATCCAGATTTGTGCTGGTCGGAATCTGCAAAATGCATTGCACCTCAACTGAATTAAATATATCTCAAAGAATAGCCTCATCCCATACTCCAGTGACTGGATCAATTAGCTCATCAACATGATGCTGTAGGACTTCCCCTCTAGCAGTTTCGATTTTCCTTGATGCCATTCCAGGAACCCAATGATCTCTCCATATATCAATTCTCCTCCCATTGCCAACACGCCATATATGACCTCTTTTAAAGGTTTGGAGACCAACTATTATACTCTGCCAAGTGAACGAACATCCACTCTTTGGTCCTGCATTCAAAATATTTCCATCCAGGTAGTACTTTGCTCAAAGAACATGAGCACATAGGGAATCAAGATTAATGATGAGCCTCCAAGTTTGCTTTGCTAACATGGCCAAGATAAAAGCACGGAGATCTCTAAATCCCATCCCCTCCTTCTGATTTTGGGATACACATTCTCCACCACGCACACTAGTGCATCTTCTTCTGCCCTCGGTATCTCCCCCACAAAAAGGCTGCCATAGCATCAGTGATCAATTTAAAAATATTTTTAGGAATTTTAGAAACAGCCATAAAAAGACTGGAATGGATTGGATAATAGCCTCCAGGAGAATCTCCTTTGCGCACATACTCCCTCCGTTCGGAAATATAGACGTTTTAGCTTAGTGAATCAAATATATCTAGACGTCTTTTAGTGTATAGGTTCATAGAGATCTGGAGTGAACCTATATACTAAAAAAGGTCTAGATACATTCGTTTCACAAAGCTAAAATATCTTATATTTCTGAACGGAAGGAGTAGATAGCATTTTCTCCTTCCAACCATTCAGTCTAGCAATGATTCTTTCCAGGAGATACATGAAATTATCTCTTCTGTCTATACCCACCATTGCATCTAATCCTAGGTACCTTTCAGAAATGGCTTCTGCCATTACATTTAATTCCGTATACCCACCATTGCATGTAATCCTAGGTACCTTTCAAAAATGGCTTCTGTCATGATATTTAATTCCGTAGAGATGTCAGCTTTTACACCAGTATCCACATGGGGGCTGAAAGATAAAGAGGTATTGGAGCCAGGCTCAAAAGACTGTTCAGAACCTCTGTTTTAGGTGCTACTGCAGAAGATGTTTTGACAATACAGAACCAGCGGTGCGAGTATTTTTCTTTTCCTCAATGCCCCCTCTTCAAACAGGAAGAGTATGATGAGCTTCACGCAAGCGCTCAAACGGTGATTCAAAACAAATCTATCCAGGTTGGAGGATGAAGATAGGCAAACGACTACAGTAACAATCGAGCACCACGAACTTCCAGTATGTGCAAACCATTATTTACAGACGAAAGCTATTTCAAAAGCTTTGGACCCTCTCACATGTACCTCTGAATCGTCAAACAAAGAATTCTACGGTAGCATATTTATATAAGAACTTACAATCGAGCTAACGGATCATTTACAGCCAACATCCCAGGGAATTATTTTTTGGATCACCACTACCTTGGTCAGGCAGGCTATGTTTTGCTGTATAATTCCTTTTGCTCTCGGTGGCCATTCTCCACGAGTCAGCCTGCAGTCAATTTACATCTTGAACCGAACAACCACGCATGATATATCATCTTTACTGTCTCTTTTCACTGCTTCCGCGATTAATTGTTTGGCAGCTGTGTGTGGGTCCTTGAACCTTTTCACCACATCAACAGCTTCCCGGTTGTTCATTACCTGGTTTGACACAGACAAGTAATAAGTGCATATCCACCAATATACTTACTGATGGGTTTTATCCAAGCCATTTGGACAAACACATACATAAATAACAAACCACACCTTCCAGACTCCATCGCTCGCTAGGACAACTAGCTCAGCAGTGTGATCGATATCTTCAACTGTTACATCAGGCTCTGATTTCAGAAGTGATTTTAGATTCCTGTCACCGAAAGCTCTTGACACAGCCAACTGCCCGCAGACTCTGGGAACATCTCCTGTAAATTACAGCATTGCATTTCAGGCACAAACATAATGTTGGTTGTCTAGGCAGTTCAAAAACACACTGATTCAGGCTATTATATAAAATAATAGAGTTAACATGCTTCACAATTAAGCGATCTATCAAATGCCATTGTTCTGCTCATGTAGGTCACTGGTGTGCATACCAAGGAGAATACACACAGAATTTCCTCATGGAAGAATAACTATGAATCTCAGCATGCTGAGAATATGAAATTATTGGAAGCTATACCAAATACTAGGTTCTATTTGTTTTACATGAAAAACAGTACAAACAATATAAGGAGTTCCCTCCAAAAGAAGGCTTGCAATTCTCATTAACAGCAACATCTTATCAATGGGAAAAAGACATAAGTGATAGCAAGAAAGGAGAAGTTGAACGAGTGGAAATTCGACGATTCAGAATAATAATATGGTTTCTGCTGAAAGGTTATGAATAAGCTCGTGTGGAACATAAGCTCGTGTGGAACATGACCATGGAAATGTAGAGCATAAACAGGCAAAAAAAAATCTGGCAATGCCATTGTTACACTGCATCAGCTGCTAATTGATACAGTGAATTTCGTCCAAAATTTTGTACCAAATAAGTAATAAAAGAGGGTAGATCACACTATGAGCAGCTTTTTTTTTTTTGCTTCACCCAGCCACAGCAACACAGCGGGAAAGTTGTACACAAACGGTAACAATGGCCAGGACGTACAGAAGTACAGCTTGTGCGGCGAAGCTCTTCTGCAACTCGAACAGCAGCATGCAAGAAAGGCATAACATATACTCCGTAAGGGAGCAGACGAGTATATTTTAGTCGGCGTCTTTTTGCAGGACTAGCAGGAAAAATATTCATGAGGGAGTAAACGAGTACTATATTTTAATTAGCGTCTTTGTTCAGGAGTAGATCACATCTAGTATAGACTTTAAACTCATTACAAAAATCGGCAGAGATTCTGGGTCAAGTTAGGAGTCATATGACTGATTACATGTTTAAGTTATGTCCTTGCAAAAGGATGGCATGTACTTAGTCAAGACTCAAGAAACAAAGCAATTTTAATTATCTCCATTTCTGCAACCACTCTAGTTCTGTCATTCCGAATATATATGTCTCCCCTTTTAATACCTTATTAATCCCCTTCAACCCATCACGATGTGAACTGTCGTGAATTTCACATTACAACAGATAATACCATTAAATATGAACATATCTATTTTTGTAGCATAGATGCATCAAAATTACCTACTAGCTAATAATCCCAAATACACGGCAATATCAGCCACATCCTACCAAACTACAGAATGATTGATTTGTAATGTGGTTTTTTCCATTTAACGCTCTCTCGCACACCACGGCCTTCTTTTTGTAAGAGGACATTGAGGCTAGACTTGCATATTTACATATCATATGTGGTTCAGTATTGTCACATGTAAACCTTAACTAATATAGAGCAGGTAATAATAGCATTATCAAGTTCAATCATAACCTTAAGGTAAACACAAAAATATTGCTGCATGCATGTCGTAATACTGGTTATACTACAATCGCAAAACTGAAACTTTACATCTTATTTTCATATGTGCTTCAATTTCAATCAACATAGGAAGTTCAGAAAAACGATGAATTAGTGACCCACCTGGCATGTTTGAAACAAAACCACCCCTGTTTTCAATAGCGCCACGCTCGACGTTCGGGTCATGATCAATTGACATCTGTATGGCCTCGCCTCCTTTCAAAAGAACCGCTCTAGAGTCCCCAACATTAGCTACCCACAACTTCCTGCCGTTTATAAGGATGGCAGTTACAGCAGTGGAGCCACCTGGCCCCAAATCTGGAGTATGTGACAGGATAGCCTGATCTGTCTTTTCATAAGCCTTTGTGAGTGCTCTGTCCGGATGTGTCCAAAACTCTTCCTGAAATGACACGATAAAAATAAGATCACCGCAAATGCTAGTTGAATGAGGGATTTCGTATCGAAGCAGCTGTAAGACAAACTTGCCTCATTCAAAATATTTGGAAACAAATTTTTCTGTAGGTATGCAGGAACAGTATCGCCTAAATGGCCATCATAAATAGCAAAAAGACCCAGCTCATTTCCTTTGACTTCCGCGAGTTCTGCGACATGAAAATCCTCCATAGGATGATTTGTCTTTCCTCTTACAAGGCTAAACCCATAGCTGACCTTCACTTGGCCCTGGCAGCCTTTCCCTTTACCAGAGGAGGCTGATGCACGCCCTGCCGCCTACATTCAAGCAGAACACTCAGCGAGAATAATCGAATATAGCTCAAGTGCTAAGATGATAATACGATAAAGAATGCGTCCGTTCAAAGTTTGCAACAATTTCAGTTTAAAAGCTTGGAGAGTGAACCCATTTATTTCTGGGATGCTTAACAGAGAAAATAATGTCAACGGATGCGTCGCAGGCAGTGAAATTTACAAGTACACCTAATACATAATACTCATATACTAGGAACTAGCAATATTACAGAATATTCTGTCCAAATAACCTCACAGAAAAAACATATAAATAGTGGAAAGAAACTAGTACAGGAACTGATCGAAATTAGAGTTACCTCTGAACCGAAGCAGCAAAACCTCGCCATATCTTCTAAATTAACTCTCAGCTCCAATCCGGGAACTAGAACAAGGTAAAATGACCGAAGGCAGAGTAAAAAAATCAGAGGCTCCCGCGGCCACCGAGACCCGCCTCGGGACACCAGGAGGATCGGCTTTGGGCCCAGAGCCGCGCCCCTTTCATGGAAGTCCGTACCCTGAAAGCACAGAGAGAGAGCGATAATTCGATCGCATCAGATCCGGTGGAGAAACCAGAAGCAGAATTTAACAGCAGACACGGGAAAAAAGAGCCCAGATTTTCGTCAGCGAAGCAGATCAGCTTACCGGACGATCCAGCGGCCGAAGAACTCGCAGAAAAATCGCAGGGAAGAAGATGACGGAGCTGGAGGGGCAGAGCTTTGAGCGGTCGCAGCGGAGGAGCTGAGCTGCTCTCTCCGTTTTTGGGTATTTTTTCTTCCGTCAGGTTTGCGCGTCGGGACGAAGAAGTCTATGGGGAGCCTTTCTGGGGGTCAACACTCAGCAGGGGGGACAGACGGCTGGCCCACGCGCACCTAGACCAGGCTCATACACCAGAACACACGTGTACCCCTCAGGATTGCAAGATCAACGGTCCAGGTTCCTCGGTTCTGTGGACACGGTGTGTGAGCCAGTGTCGTGTCAGGGACGACAAGGGGGAGCAGAAACGGTCGTAATTGATGGGCCTGAGAGAGAAAACTCAGTCCCGCTCACCGACCAGTGGGCCTACCGCCGTGGGGCCGAGCAGTCATGAGCTGTCGTCGGGTAGGGGCAACCTGAGTGCGAAAATTAAAGACTTCGTGGGAGAACGGAGGTGGGGCGCGCCGGTTTGACTTACCTGTCTAGGGGCTGAAACCGACAGGTGTTTGGTCTGTCAGGGAACTGGGTCCATGAACCGGACGCAGCTGGCCTCGTGACGATGGCAGCGATGGCCGATGGGGCATCGGTTCCGTGGACCAGGTTTTCCCCGCGATGTGGAATTTAATTCGGCGGCAGTGGCAGGCGACGACCGGGAAGTTAGACCGAAAATATTTAATTGGCTAGTCATTTACTACCAGCGGCGACTGTGCCTCAGTGCGTTACTACTACCACTGTTTAACGTGTGATAAAAAAATACTACTCCCGTATTTCTTAAATACTGTATCTTTTTTACAAAATTGTTAGGACTGTGCCGACCCTCCGAAGCGGTTCGCGTGGGTGCTCGGACGGTGAAAATCCGCTCCAACGATCCGACACAAACGTCCGTATCTGGACCAATACATTTCTGGTCCAAAAAATGCGCCGTGAATCCATCGTTACGGACGTGACACGGACAGCGCGTGTGTCCTCGCGTCCGTGCACGGGCTTGGTCAGCGCAACATTGATGCTATTTTTTTAAAATAATATGTTTTTTTCATTAATTCCATGAATAACACGCGAATCTAGCAATTGCCAAATCTAGCGCGGCGGCGTCGTTTGAATAGCCGAAGGGGGAGCGCCTAAACGAGGGTGTCTGCTTTTGAAAAGCCGACCGCAGTGGACGACGGGGCCCATGCTGCCGGACGGTCGGCCGACAGGGCGACGTCGTAACTTGAAGCGCCGAAAGGGAGCTTTTCAAAAGCCGACGGCCTCCTTCTTATCCTCGCGCCGCGGCAATCCCTGCCCCGCCGGTGCTCTTCTTCTTCCCCTCTCTCTATCGTTCTTGTTGTTCTTCCTGCCTATGCGAGCTGCACTGATTTGAAGCTCAATTTTGCTCCGTTTTCTACCTAAAGTTGCTGCTGAAACACGTTAGGAAGCTAGTAAAGTCCCGATTTATTAATGAGATAGCCTGGTGAAGTGATTTGAGGCATTTTTGTGAAGGGATTTGGTGGAGTTCTTGAGGAGCAATGGCTATGGTGGAGGCTGGGGGTGCAGCTTGAGGCAGGTGCACGGTGGAGTTGTCGATCCGTTGAGTGAAGGCCGCTGCATGGCAGGACTTCGCACGCTTCAAGGGTAAACCCTAATTTTTTGCTAACTGCAGTCATTTATGTATGTTTATCGGTAGCTTTAGATATGGTCTGTTAGCTGCAAGATTATTCGGCTATAGGATTATAAGTATATTTGTGGGCTAGAATATGCTATTGTACGGGCATTTGACAAATTGCAATATTTTTTAGGTCGGAAGTTATGTCCAATAATGTAGTGTTTATATTCTACTATGGTGACGTGTTGTCAGAACAAATGAGTACGGAGTTTATTTGGGCAAGTTTAATTTTATTGATCTCCAGGATCCTGAAACAGTGTCCGTTATTGAGTTGAAGGATTGGTTATCTGCTCGTTTAGGGCTCCCTCTGACCCATACTATCGGTGTGTATGTATTATGAACTAAGCCAATGATTAAACCTGGTTTTTTTAGACCAATAGAAGAGCAAGCTAAATGGGTCAAATTGGTGAAAGCATGTCTAAGAAGGGTAGTTAACCCCATGTCTTAGTGCTTCCTATGGCGAAAGAGCCTAGGAACGATAATGGCCAGAGTAGTTGATATGTTGCAAAAGTATCCATAATTTTTGATGTTCATTGCTTGATTTTATCTATTTTCTTATGTTTTGTCCACACTTTGGAGCGTGGACTAACCTATTAACAAGAGCCACAGTGCCAGTTGCCTGTTTTCTGTTGTTTTTAGTTTCAGGAAAGTCAGAAAATGAATATTTTCGGAATTGGACGGGACAAAAGCCAAAGCCAGTTTTTCACCGAGGGACACAAGAAGCCAGAATACGAGACGGAGAGGGGCCAGAGGGCCGCCACACATCCTGGTCGCGCGGCCCAGCCTGGCCTGTGATGACCCACAAGTATAGGGGGTGTATCGCAGTATTTTCGAGCGAAGTAAACCCAATTTATTGATTCGACACAAGGGGAGTTAAAGAATATTTATAAGACTTAACAACTGAGTTGTCAATTCAGCTGCACCTGGAAACAATCTTGCTCACAACAGTTTATCAGTAACAACAGTTTGTAGTAGCAATAGTAAAGTAATAGCAGTAATAAAAGTAAAGACAGTAGTAACAATTGCAGTGAGCAGTAGGATTAAAGCGCGGTAGGCATAGGGATAGATGGACAGGCGTTGCATGGACAAGACAATTCATATAGCAATCAGAACATAGGACATTTGCAGATAAATAAGATAAAGCATCCAAGTACTAAATAATCCTAGGCATGTGTTCCATATATAGTCATATGCTCGCAATGAGAACTTCCACAACATCTTTTGTCCTGCCAGCCCGTTTGCATCGGGCCTCAAGGGAACTACTGGCAGGTGCTCCTTTTAATAAAGCACCGGAGCAAAGAATTAACACTCCGTGAACACATGTGATCCTCACATCAAAGTCATTCCCTCCGGTTATCCCTAATTCTATCACTTCGGGGCCTTTGGTTCCGGACAACAACGTGTGTAAACAACTTGCAGGTAAGACCATAAACAATAGTATCATAATGAATCAATAACATGTTCAGATCTAAAATCATGGCACTCGGGCCCTAGTGACAAGCATTAAGCATAACAAGTCGCAACAAAGTCAAAAAGCACTAATAAAAGATACTAGGCACCATGCCCTAACAATCTGATGTCATTACATGAATGATCTCATTCAATCCCTACCATCCCCATAGCCTACAGCGGGGGATTACTCACTCATAGATGGGGGAAACATGGATGGTCGATGGAGAAGCGATGGTGATGATGATGGCGATGATCTCCTCCAATTCCCCATCCCAGCAGGGTGTCAGAACGGAGTTTCTAGTTCCGAATCGTGGAATCTGGTGGTGGCGGCGGAGCGGAACTCTTTCTGGAAAAACGTCGAACCCCCCTTGGTTTTTAGGTCAAGAGGCAACTTATAGGCAAAGAGGGAGGCCGAGGGGGTGTCTGGGCGGCCAGACCACCCCAGGCGCAGCCAGGCCTAGCACGCGCGGCCAGGTGGTGTGGCCGGGCCCCAGCCCCTCTCCGTCTCATATTCTAACTCCTGGTGTCCCTCGGTGAAAAACTGACTTTGGCTTTTGTCCCGTCCAATTCCGAGAATATTCATTTTCTGACTTTCCTGGAACCAAAAACAACAGAAAATAGGCAGCTGGCACTGTGGCTCTTGTTAATAGGTTAGTCCAAGAAATCATATGAAAAGTACTCCAAAGTTGGAACAAACCATAAGAAAGTAGATAAAACCAAGCATGAAACATAAAAAATTATGGATACGTTTGCAACGTATCAACATCCCCAAGCTTAACTCCTGCTCGTCCTCGAGTAGGTAAGTGATAAAAAGAAAGAATAATTTTTGAGGTGACATGCACCATCATAAACTTGATCAAAGTATTTGCAAAACATCAATAGCTGGGATCATGGTACTTCAATCATAACATGAAAGACAAAGTTCTAACAATAAGACAAAGCAACTATGTTGCAACATGAAAAGACACAAACAAAAGATTCATGAATAACAATGCTTTGCAAGATGTTTGTTTGTTTTACATAAAGAAAATATAGCATAGTGGTATTCAGCTTGTCCCTCATAGAGTAGCAAACATAAATACATAGGACACCTTCAAAGTTCATAAGAGTGACTAGATACAAATAGTTTAAAACAAGCAATATCAAAGCTATGCATCAATCAACAAGTCTTGGGACAATGCACATAGAACTAAGAATGGCCACTATGCTCTCTCAATAGGTGCATAAAGATAGAAGGTGGAGACTCAACATAAAAGTAAAAGAAAGGCCTTCAAAAAAGGAAGTAGAGACTCAAGTTTCATAAAGAGCTTCCAAAAATTATGGTACTTATTAGCTTTCAGCTCTCATTGCCCCTATCATAAGCATCGTGAAGGTGATTAAGGTTAAAGTGACACAACTAAGAGGATATGCTTGACAAGTTATAAGTTAAAATCTCATGCCCCTTACTTACGAGTACCTGACCTCATGCTACTCAACTTCAGTCATAAGTAAGCTCTTGTCATTGTAAGTACATATGTATCATAGAGAACCGCCAACGGGGTACCCCTTGCACATGATACAGGAGCTATCCCATAATCAAAATGACAAGGCAAGCAGACAATGAGCATCTTAACGATCTTTTTATTTTCTATTTGCATAGGTTTTTATTGAGGATGCTTCATAAAATGCTCATTATGGTTATGCTGCAAGTTTCCACCATGATTAGGCATGGCTTAGGCTAGTGGCCCAGGCGTTTCTCTAACACATATACAAACTTCATGATCTTACAAGTTCCCCTTTTATTTCACACCGCCGGGATCCATAAGCAAAAGAACATGATATCAACGGGGTACAAAGTACAAGTGCAATGCTGAAAGCGTTCCCCATGATACATTGTTCTGCTATTTCAACTTATAAAGCGCAAGCATATACGCAACAAAGATGGACACAATGGGTAAAGTTTATTAATTGCAACAAAGTAAAGTGTGCCATCAAGTTTGTGAGAGCTTTAATCACTAGTTTTCTCATAACAAGTTTAATTCGGAAGATAAACAAAAGCATGAATATACTTGGAATAGCATATGCTAATAGGTAGGTATGGTGGACTCTTTGGAATAACTTGGTTTCAGGAATTGGATGCATGAGTGGAACTCATACTTGGTTATGGAGGCTAGCAAAAGACTGGGAGCGACCAACTAAGAGAGCAATAACGGCCATAATCATGCAGAGCGACAAAACATCATTAATCAAAGCATAAAGTGATACCACAAGTTGAAAACTAAAGGATCATAAAGGCTATAGTGACTTGGGATAGTCATAACATGGTGTGAGCATGTGCCAAGTCAACCCAAATAAAGCATCAAAGAAGAATACCATAATACTATGCTTTAATATGCTAAAACAACGCATGATTCTTCAAAGACACATTAAGCAATCTCAATTGTTTATAACAAGTCATGCTACAACAAATAATACTAAGCATAAAGCCAAATCAATATCAAGCATGGCATGACAAAGCATAGGCCACAGTCAAAAACAAGCTCTATTTACCACTTAAGCATCCTACTCTTTTCCAATCCAAACCAAACTATTTGAAAACCAATGCATGAAAGAGGAGGTCCAACCAATTTATTCAGCAAACTAAGAAAACAAAGCAAACGAAAAACCAAAACAAAAACGAAAAAGAAGACGCTCCAAGAACAATACAACTGTGCGTGAAACAATAAAAATGAAGCGTTTGGAAGAAACCTAGAATTTTTATTGATGAAGAAGGGGATGCCTTGGGCATCCCCAAGCTTTGACGCTTGTACCTCTTGAATATTTCTTGGGGCGACACGGGTGACATCCCCAAGATTGAGCTTTAGTCCATCCTTCATCTCATTACTCATTCCTTTCATACACCTCAAATTTTTCCTTCATACAAAACTTCACACAATCTTTATTATCAACGTTAGTGCACTCAACATAATAAGTCTTTGGGTTCAGTTTAAACTCCAATAAAACTTCCATTAAAACACAAGCTACTGTAGCACTTCCCTCAAAAAACTCAATTCCCCAACAGAACTCAAAAAGGAGTCAACAAGAAGCAAATGCAAATAAAGGCAGAAATCTGTCAAAGCAGACCAGCAGGCAAAGACAAATTTTTTCGAAGACCTTCTGTTGCTCAAATCGAAAAGTGTTGAAGTAACTAAATTTAGATAACAACCTGGGGCAGAAGCACAAAAATTCATGCCTCAAAAGGACGTACAGAGATTTTACACGAATTTTTACGGTGAATCATAGAAATCTGTTTCGGGACAGCAACTTTCCCAACCATTACTTCTATCTCATTAGAGGTTACTCTTGGCACAAAAAACAAATAAAAAGGATAAGGAGCGGTTATTACTCAAGTAATAACTTTTGGGTTATTACTGAAGTAGTAACTTCCAAGGCTCCTCTAAAACTTTTGGGTTATCTCCCAATAAGTACTTTTCTTTAACGCCTTTAAGTTAGGCATGATAATTTGAGAGGATGCTCACATAAGAAATATGAATTGAAGTAAAAGAGAGCATCAAGAAGAAAATTCAAAACACATTTAAGTCTAACGCACTTCCTATGCATAGGAATCTTGTATGCAAATAAATTCACAAAAAACAAAGTGACAGACATAGGAAGATAAAACAAGAGTAACTTCAAAGCTTTCAGCACATAGAGAGGTGTTTCAATACCATGAAAACTTCTACAACCATATTTTCCTATTTCATAATAATTTTCAGTAGCCTCATGAATAAACTCAACAATATAACTATCACATAAAGCATGCTTTTCATGTTCTACAAAAAACATAATTTTTATCAAGCCCAAAAATAGTGTGATTAAAACCTTCAAACCCACTTTTAACAATTCTATAACAAGATGGTTGATCATTCAATATAGGACCATCGTCTAGAGCTTTATCATAAACAATTTCTAAGAAAAACTCTTTAGTACCATGCATCTCGAGGTTAGACACAAATAAAGGATTGTCACAGATAACATGAGCATAACATTCATCCTCCTTTGGTAAGCATGGGGGACAATCAAATGATGTAAGGGATAAAGAGTTACTCTCATTAGAAGGTAGGCATGGGTAGCTAATCCATTCTTCCTCCTTTTGTTCATCACTCTCCTCCTATTTTTCATCTAATTAGCTTTCAGGTTCATCATTTTCTTCTTCCATAAGATCCTTCAAGGCATTAGTCTCTTCCATTTGTGGAAAGCATCTATTAATATATTCAAGAATATAGCCATTTTCTTCCTTGTAATTATCAAAGCAAAATTTAAGTATATCATAAACCTTATATTTATAAGGTGAATCATCAATATTTTCAAGCAAATTAGCAAGTTCAAATGCACCCTTCCAAGCAATGAATTCCTTAGTTTTTTCCACATCATAAAAGTCATAATTTTCTTTAACATAAGAAGATATGGTAACATCATCATTATACTCACATTGAAAAGGAAGGTGTTTCTACCTCCTACAGCAACAAGATTTATCAAAGCAATAAGTAACATTATAAGTAGAGCACACGTTTATAGCAATGGTATACAATTTATCAATTTGTTCCCATAAGTGTTTCCCTTTTTGTGACAAGCGGTGTTCCTTATAATAATATTTTTGTTCTTCCATGAACCCACCTTGCCAATAAGATTCAGTTTCAAAGAAACCAACAATTGATAAAAAGCATGATAAAGCAAGACAATAACAGACCAACGAAAATAACAACTAGAGTAGGAACTATTTTTTTTATTTTTGATAAGCAAATAAGGCGGAAATAAACTAAGCAAAACAAAAATAACAAAGTAAAGAGATTGGTTGTGATTATGCTTGAACAATAGTGACTCCAAGTGGACTTGATAAATAAAGCTATGCTCCCCGGCAACGGCGCTAGAAAATAGTCTTGATGACCCACAAGTATAGGGGGTGTATCACAGTATTTTCGAGGGAACTGAAACCCAATTTATTGATTCGACACAAGGGGAGCCAAAGAATATTTATAAGCCTTAACAACTGAGTTGTCAATTCAGCTGCACCTGGAAACAATCTTGCTCACAACCGTTTATCAATAGCAACAGTTTTGTAGTAGCAATAGTAAAGTAATATTAGTAGTAAAAGTAAACACAGTAGTAACAATTGAAGTGAACAGTAGGATTAAAGCATGGTAGGCATAGGGATGGATGGACGGGCGTTGCATGGACAATACAATTCATATAGCAATCAGAACATAGGGCATTTGCAGATAAATAAGATAAGCATCCAAGTACTAAATAATCCTAGGCATGTGTTCCATATATAGTCATACGTGCTCGCAATGAGAACTTGCACACCATCTTTTGTCCTGCCAACCCGTTTGCAGCGGGGCCTGATGACCCACAAGTATAGGGGGTGTATCGCAGTATTTTCGAGGGAAGTGAAACCCAATTTATTGATTCGACACAAGGGGAGCCAAAGAATATTTATCAGCCTTAACAACTGGGTTATCAATTCAGCTGCACCTGGAAACAATCTTGCTCACAGCAGTTTATCAGTAGCAACAGTTTTGTAGTAGGAAAAGCAAAGTAACAGCAGTAGCAAAACAAAGACAGTAGCAACGAAAGCAGTAAACAGTGAGATTCGAGTGCGGTAGGCATAGGGATGGATGGAGGGGCGTTGCATGGACAATACAATTCACATAGCAAACAGAACATAGGGCAATTGAAGATAAATAAGATAAAGCACCCAAGTACTAGACAGTCCTAGGCATGTGTTCCATATATAGTCATACGTGCTCGCAATGAGAACTTGCACAACATCTTTTGTCCTGCCAACCGGTTTGCAGCGGGGCCTCTAGGGAACTACTGGCAATTAAGGTGCTCCTTTTAATAGAGCACCGGAGCAAAGCATTAACACTCCGTGAACACATGTGATCCTCACATCAAAGCCTTTCCCTTCCGGTTATCCCGATTTCTGTCACTTTGGGGCATAGGTTCCGGACAACAACGTGTGTATACAACTTGTAGATAAGACCAGAAACAATACTATCATAATGAATCAATAATAAGTTCAGATCTGAAATCATGGCACTCGGGCCCTAGTGACAAGCATTAAGCACAACAAGTCGCAACAAAGTCATAAAGCACTAATAAAAGATACTAGGCACCATGCCCTAACAATCTGATGCCATTACATGAACAATCTCATCCAATCCCTACCATCCCCATAGCCTACAGTGGAGGATTACTCACTCATAGATGGGGGAAACATGGATGGTCGATGGAGAAGCGATGGTGATGATGATGGCAATGATCTCCTCCAATTCCCTGTCCCGGCAGGGTGCCAGAATGGAGTTTCTGGTGCTGTTTCGTGGAATCTGGTTGTGGCGGCGGAGCAGAACTCCTTTTGGAAAAACGTCGACCCCCCTAGGGTTTTTAGGTTAGGAGGCTCCTTATAGGCGAAGAGAGAAGCCAAGGGGGTGCCTGGGGGGCCCACACCACCCCCTGGCGCGGCCTGGCCTAGCCCGCGCCACCAGGTGGTGTGGCCACCCCAGGGCTCTTCTCCATCTCGTATTCTGGCTCCTGGAGTCTTCGGGTGAAATAGGATTTTTGGCATATTTTCCGGGATTTTTCCTGATAGTTGGTTTTCTGCACAAAAAGTAGACACTAAGGCAATTCTGCTGAAAACAGCGTCAGTTCGCATTAGTTGCATCCAAATCACACAAGTATAGAGGAGAAACAATAGCAAAAGTGTTCGGGAAAGTAGATACGTTTTGGACGTATCAACTCCCCCCAAGCTTAGCTTATTGCTTGTACTCAAGCAATTAAGTTGAAAACTGAGTGCGATAAAAGAACTTTCATGAACACATTTGCTTCATATGATGTAAATATTCTCAGCAATGTGATCAACTACCTAGACAATTCATAATAAAGAGTATGCAACCAAGTCTAATTAATAGTCATTGCAAGCTATGAAGAGATTCCAACTCAAGAATAATAAGTAGCATGAAGCACAAACATAAGCAACATTACAATGCTCATAGAAAGGTATGATAGAGTGGTATCTCGCTTGCCTTTGATTATGAATGTCAAGGCACCTCTGAAGTTCAAGTGATGACTAGAAGCAAACATATCAAGAATACAAGCATCAAAGTCATAACACAAGTAATCAAGTAATGGAACAAACACAAAGAATGACAACTATGCTCTCAAGAAGGTGCTCAAAGAATATGTGGAGACTCAACAAGTAGAAGAAAAAGGTTTTGAATAATTTGAAAGGCTTCCAAATGCTGAAAGTATGGTACTCGTTAGCTTTGAGCTCTCATTGCCCTTATCATAAGCATCTTTAATGTGGTTAAGGTGAAAGTGACACAACTAAGAGGATATGCTTGACAAGTTATAAATTGAAGTCTCATGCCCCTTACTTACGAAGACCAATCCTCATGCTACTCAACTTCAGTCACAAGCAAGCTCTTGTCATTGTAAGTATATACGTATCATAGAGAACCGCCAACGGGGTACCCCTTGCACATGACACGGGAGCTATCCCATAATCAAAATACAAGGCAAGCAGACAATGAGCATCTCGGCGATATTTTTATTTACTATGTGCATAGATTTTTATTGAGGATGCTTCATAGAATGCTCATTATGGTTATGCTGCAAGTTTCCACCATGATAATGCATGGCTTAGGCTAGCGGCCCAGGCGTTTCTCTAACATACATACAAACTCCATGATCTTACAAGTTCCACTTTTATTTCACACCGTCGGGATCCATAAGCAAAAGAACATGATATCAACTAGGTACAAAGTACCTATGAAGTGTTGAAAGCGGTCCCCATGATACATGGTTCTGCTAACTTCAACTCATAAAGCGCAAGCATATGCACAATAAAGAAGGACGCAATGGTTCAGGTATATTAAGTGCAAGAAAATAAAGCGTGCCATCAAGTTCGTGAGAGCTTTACTAACTAACTTTCTCATAACAAGCAAACATTTTATTCGGAAGAAAACAAGGCATATTGAATATGCACGGAGGTAGCAAATGATGCTAATGGGTAGGTATGGTGGACACTTTGGAAATATTTGGTTTAGGGAGTTGGGAACTTGAGTAAAACATACTCAGTGAAAGTGAAGGCTAGCAATAGTAAGGGAGCGACAAACGAGAGAGCAATAGCTGTCATTATCATGCTTGCAACAAAACAGGACTACTCATGGCATGAAAGTGATTCAAGATCCTCAAAGCAAAATAATTCATCGAGGCTTAACTGATTATTACAGTCATGTGCATGCATGAGCATGTGCCAAGTCAATTCAAATGAAACATTCAGAGGAGGATACCACGGTGTCATACCAATTTATGAATAGAGCAATGCAAGCAAACATTCATAAGACATGTTACCAACTATTAGCGAGCTGGAGCTAATCATAAGAAAGCAAGAACTACTAAGCATCCAAAGAAAACATACACTCTAAATGAACAGAGTAAGCATGCCCATAGTGATGAGTATATGTACAAAAATGAAAACAAATAGATTTCGTTACCAGCCGCTTACCACGGCTCAAGTTGTCATTAATCCTCATTATTGCTCTTCACTTGTGTGGCTTGAATAATAATATGAAACCCAATAATCCACTGAGGACTGCCAAACCCTGTAGCAAACTCACAAAAACCAAAGAAGAACGACAAATATTTTTGGTGTTTTCGATTTTTAAACAAGAACCAAAAAGAGAAAAACAAGCAAAATCTTTTTGGATTTTTCGAATAGTTCAAACAAAGCAAAAAGGGAAAAACAAACCAAGGCAAAAAGAAGAAGCAAACCAAAGAGAAACAACAGAAATATTTTTGGTCTTTTTGTGTTTTTTGGAAAGCAAAAGCAAAGAAGAACGAAAACTAAAAAGAGAACGAAAACATGAATATACAAAGTACCGACGCAGCATGATATGGAGATGAGTGCGGTGTCGGCGTACCTCCCCCCAAGCTTAGGCTTTTGGCCTAAGTGGGTATCAATCCATGTATGAATAGGGGTTCCAAGCGGGCGGATCTTGGTAAGAATGGTCGTAGCTGGGCCCATGAGAAGAGGAGGAAGCTCCCCAATCATAAGTGGGCTGCTGATATGCAGACTCTCCCTCATTCGAGGGCTGGACCGAATCATCCGTGACCTCCCTTCTAGTGTCCTGCTCCTGTTGGGAGAGCTCTCCCAAGTACGTGTCAAGCTCCTGCAGTGTTAAGAAAAGGTCTCCCAAGAATAATAGACATATTATCATCTTCAGGAATTTCAAGCACAACAAAATCGGTTATATCAAGCAATTGTGAGCCACCTGAACAGGTACATCCTCACATATACCCACAAGAATAGTGGTGGATTTATCAGCCATTTGCAAAGATATATCAGTTGGTATCAATTTTTCAAGTTGAAGCCTCTTATAGAGAGAGAAAGGCATAACACTAACTCTAGCTCCCAAATCACACAAAGCAGTTCTAACATAACTGTTCTTCATAGAGCAAGGGATAGTTGGAATCCCTGGGTCTCCAAGTTTCTTAGGAACCTTACCATTGAAGGAATAATTAGCAAGCAAAGTAGAAATTTCTTCATTAGGGATCTTCATTTTATTCGAGACAATGTCCTTCATATACTTTGAGTAAGGAGGCAATTTAATAGCATCAGTCAAAGGAATTTGCAAGAATAAAGGCTTCATCCACTCACAAAACTTATTATAGTGTTCATCTTCCTTTGACTTGTGTTTCTTATCAGGGAAAGGCATAGGTTTTTGGACCCAAGGTTCTCTTTCACTACCATGTTTCTTAGCAATAAAATCTTCTTTAGTGTATTTAGTAGTCTTAGTGTGGTTTTCAGGTTCTTCTTCAACTTTTTCTTCATTAGGAGCTTCATTTTCTTCCTTACCACTTTCAGTTTCAGCATCAGAGATGGATATACTATTAGGATCTAAAGCAGGTTCAGAGGGTTCTACAACAGTTTTATGTTTCCTTTTCCTTTTCTTAAGAGTAGAACCACTATTTTCAGCTTGTTGAGAATCCCGCTCAATTCTTTTGGGATGCCCCTCAGGATATAGAGGATACTGGGTAGCAGCTCCACTTCTAGTTCTAATTTCATAAGCATGTTTTTCTTTAGCAGCATTAACTAGCAAGTCGTTTTGCACTTTAACGAGTTGATCTATTTGAGTTTGAACCATTTGAAAGTGTTTAACAATCATTTTAACATCATTAGAGGTTCTTTCCACAATATCTTTCAACTCAACAATAGCTCTAGTGTTTTCCATTAGATGATTTTGCACCCTTTTATTAAAGTTATCTTGCTTAACAATAAAGATATCAAATTCTTCTAAGCATTGATCATGAGGTTTCAAGTAAGGGATATCACCTTCATCAAAGTGTTGGAGAGAGTGTACCTCAATAGTGGGTAAGTAGGGAATAGGGTTACATAATTCTTCTATAGGAGGTAAATTCTTGACATCTGCAGCTTTAATTCCCTTCTCCTTAAGACATTTCTTAGCTTCCTTCATCACTTCATCATTTAATTCAATAACTCCCCTCTTCTTTGATGTTGGAATAGGCACAGGAATAGATGGTTCAGGTACAATTACTTCAGGTGTAACTTGTTTAGGAGGAGTCCAATCTTCATAATTCTTGCTTATTTTATCCATTATTTCCTCAGCTTCCTTAGGAGTCCTATTCCTGAAAACACAATCAGCACAACTATCTAGGTATGTCCTAGATTCCTCGGTTAGTCCATTATAAAATATATCAAGAAGCTCATTCTTAGGTAATGGACTTCCAGCCTGTGCATGAATCAAAGCATAAAACCTTGCCCAAGATTCGGGCAATACCTCTTTTTCTCCCTGTTTAAAATCAAAAAGTTCCTGCAAAATAGCATGTCTAGCACTGGGAGGAAAATATTTCTGCAGGAAAGTACTAATCAAACACTCAGGGCTATCAATAGATCCAGGAGGTAAATTACTAAACCATGTTTTAGCTTCTCCTTTCAGTGAAAAGGGAAAAATCTTAGCAACAAAGTAAGTACGCATCTTAATATCATCATAAAACAAGCCACTCATGGTAGAAAGTTCATTCATATGTGCTACCGCACTTTCATTCTTAGTCCCACAAAAGGTTCTTTCTCGACAATAGCTATGTAAGATAGATCGAGAGAGAAATCATAATCTTCATCTATAATGTTTATGGGAGAAGCAACAAACTTAGCATCAAGAGATAATCTGGGTCTAATAGTACGCCTCTCAAGGAGACTCTTAGCAGCGCTCCTATCATGGGTGTTCTTACATTCTTCAATAAACTCATCAGTCATCTCAACATAATCGTCTTCAGTATCATAACTCTCACTAGACTCAGGTGAGCTAACAGGTGTGGTAGTGTCTTCATTAGGAGTTTCGGTATTTCCAGCTATAGTTCTAGCAATCGTAGCATCTAGGAAAGGACCTAATGAACCACTCTTATCAAGCACAGTAGAAGCAGCATCATAAGCATCAGAAGTTTCAGATTCAGAAGTAGTAGCAGTGTGTGTAGCATGTGTATGTGGTGGTGTAACGAGCTTACTTATAACAGACGGCGAATCAAGAGCAGCAGAGGTGTTTAGAACCGTACCTCTTCTTGTAGTGGATGGTAAAATAGGAACCTTGCCATCACGAGACTTACCCATGATGGATGGAAAGCAGCGAACAATAGAGAATCCAAGTGAACTTGATAAATAAAGCTATGCTCCCCGGCAACGGCGCTAGAAAATAGTCTTGATGACCCACAAGTATAGGGGGTGTATCGCAGTATTTTCGAGGGAAGTGGAACCCAATTTATTGATTCGACACAAGGGAGCCAAAGAATATTTATCAGCCTTAACAACTGAGTTGTCAATTCAGCTACACCTGGAAACAATGTTGCTCACATCAGTTTATCAGTAGCAACAGTTTTGTAGTAGGAAAAGCAAAGTAACAGCAGTAGCAAAGCAAAGATAGTAGAAACGAAAGCAGTAAACAGTGGGATTCGAGTGCGGTAGGCATAGGGATGGATGGACGGGCGTTGCATGGACAAGACAATTCACATAGCAAACAGAACATAGGGCAATTGAAGATAAATAAGATAAAGCACCCAAGTACTAGACAATCCTAGGCATGTGTTCCATATATAGTCATACGTGCTCGCAATGAGAATTTGCACAACATCTTTTGTCCTGCCAACCGGTTTGCAGCGGGGCCTCTAGGGAACTACTGGCAATTAAGGTGCTCCTTTTAATAGAGCACCGGAGCAAAGCATTAACACTCCGTGAACACATGTGATCCTCACATCAAAGCCTTTCCCTTCCGGTTATCCCGATTTCTGTCACTTTGGGGCCATAGGTTCCGGACAACAACGTGTGTATACAACTTGTAGATAAGACCAGAAACAATACTATCATAATGAATCAATAATAAATTCAGATCTGAAATCATGGCACTCGGGCCCTAGTGACAAGCATTAAGCACAACAAGTCGCAACAAAGTCATAAAGCATTAATAAAAGATACTAGACACCATGGCCTAACAATCTGATGCCATTACATGAACGATCTCATCCAATCCCTACCATCCCCATAGCCTACAGCGGGGGATTACTCACTCATAGATGGGGGAAACATGGATGGTCGATGGAGAAGCGATGGTGATGATGATGGTGATGATCTCCTCCAATTCCCCATCCCGGCAGGGTGCCAGAACAGAGTTTCTGGTGCTGTTTCGTGGAATCTGGTGGTGGCGGTGGAGCGGAACTCCTTCTGGAAAAACGTCGAACCCCCTAGGGTTTTTAGGTCAGAAGGCTCCTTATAGGCGAAGAGAGAGGCCGAGGGGGTGCCTAGGGGGCCCACACCACCCCCTGGCGTGGCCTGGCCTGGCCCGCGCCACCAGGTGGTGTGGCCACCCCAGGGCTCTTCTCCGTCTCATATTCTGGCTCCTGGAGTCTTCGGGTGAAATAGGATTTTTGGCATATTTTCCGGGATTTTTCCTGATAGTTGGTTTCCTGCACAAAAAGTAGACACCAAGGCAATTCTGCTGAAAACAGCGTCAGTTCGCATTAGTTGCATCCAAATCAGACAAGTATAGAGGAGAAACAATAGCAAAAGTGTTCGGGAAAGTAGATACGTTTTGGACGTATCAGGGCCTCAAGGGAACTACTGGCAATTAAGGTGCTCCTTTTAATAGAGCACCGGAGCAAAGCATTAGCACTCCGTGAACACATGTGATCCTCACATCAAAGCCATTCCCTCCGGTTATCCCGATTTCTATCACTTTGAGGCCTTTGGTTCCGGACAACAACGTGTGTAAACAACTTGCAGGTAAGACCATAAACAATACTATCATAATGAATCAATAACATGTTCAGATCTTAAATCATGGCACTAGGGCCCTAGTGACAAGCATTAAGCATAACAAGTCGCAACAAAGTCAAAAAGCACTAATAAAAGATACTAGGCACCATGCCCTAACAATCTGATGCCATTACATGAACGATCTCATCCAATCCCTACCATCCCCCAAGCCTACAACGGGGGATTACTGATGGCTCAATGCATGGCGCCCAGGAAACTGCTTGATGGCGGTGTTGATGTAGAGCTCGTTGGGAACCCCAATAGGAAGGTATGATGAGCACAACAGCAAGTTTCCCTCAGTTATGAAACCAAGGTTTAATCGAACCAGTAAGAGCAAGGAAACACCCCAAAGGTGTTACTAGCTGAGCTTTGGCAGGGTGCACTACCAGTGCTAGTAGCAACGTGGAGACCTGCACAACACAACCACAGAACTTTGTCCCCAACTTGCGATGAGGTTGTCAATCTCACCATGTTTTATGGAAAACAAAGGATTAAATGTATCGAATGGAAAGAAGTAAAAGTTTGCACAAAGTAAACACAAAGCAGTAAAAGATTGTAGATTGTATGTAAAGAAAAAGGACCGGGATCCATAGTTCACTAGAGGTGGCTCTCCTTAAGATAGATAACATGCTGGGTGAACAAATTACAGCGGGGCAATTGACAAACACCGAGAAAGCAATACATGCATGTACTAATCATCTTGACTCATCTAAGACTTGATTGGGCATTACAACATAATACATAGACCGCCATCCAACTGCATCTATGACTAATAATCCACCTTCAGGTTATCATCCGAACACCCTCCAGTATTAAGTTGCAAGCAACAAATTATTGCTTTACGAACTGCGTGTAAAGTAAACAATACGATTGTTCTATGAACAAAGGATTGTTGTTTTCTCCCTAGTAGCAACAGCACATCTAGTACCTTAGAGATTCCTGTCACTTCCCCAGATTACCAGAGGCATGAACCCACTATCGAGCATAAATACTAACTCTTGGAGTTGCTAGCATCTACTTGGCCAAGATAGCTACTAACAACGGAAAGCATGCAAGATCTCAAATAACAAAGACATGATAAAATTAACAATCAATCTGAAATAGCATCTCAATATCCATCGGATCCCCGCAAACACAACATGTATGAATTACAAATAGATGATCTTGATAATGAACGGAGCTCACAAGATCTAAACATGAAAGCATAAAGGATGAGAAACCATCCATCTAGCTACTACATGGATCCGTAGTCCAAGGATGAACTACTCACGCATTACACCGGAGGCTTGCATGGTGATGAAGAAGGCCTCCAGGGTGAATTCCCCTCTCTAGCAGGGTGCCGGGAAGAGCTTCAGATCCCTCCCGATCTAGGGATGGAGATGACGGCGGCTACAGACTCTTTCGTGGATTTTTGATCGGGTACTTTAGGTTTTCGTCCTGAGGGCAATATATAGGCGGAAGGAGAGGCCGAGGGGGTGCCGGGAGCGGCCACACCACCCCATGGCACGGGCCAGGCCTGGCCACATGGCCAGGTGGTGTGGTGGCTCCCTGGCCCTTCTCCGACTCGTATTCTGGCACTTGATCACTTCCGGAAAAATAGGCACTTTGGCTTTTGGCCCGTCCAATTCCGAGAATATTCATTTTCTGACTTTCTTGGAACCAAAAACAGCAGAAAACAGGCAGCTGGCACTGTGGCTCTTGTTAATAGGTTAGTCCAAGAAATCATATGAAAAGTACTCCAAAGTTGGAACAAAACACAAGAAAGTGGATAAAACCAAGCATGGAACATCCAATATTATAGATACATTTGCAATGTATCAACATCCCCAAGCTTAACTCCTGCCCATCCTCGAGTAGGTAAGTGATAAAAAGAAAGAATAATTTGTGAGGTGACATGCACCATCAAAGACTTGATCAAAGTATTTTGCAAAACATTCAAAGCTGGGATCATAGTACTTCAATCATAACATGAAAGACAAAGTTCTAGCAATAAGCAAAGAAACTATGATGCTACATGAAAAGGCACAAACAAAAGATTCATGAATAACAATGCTTTGCAAGACGTTTGTTTGTTTCACATAAAGAAAACATAGCATAATAGTATTCAGCTTGTCCCTCAATAGAGTAGCAAATATAAATGCATAGGACACCTTCAAAGCTCAAAAGAGTGACTAGATACAATAGTTTCAAACAAGCAATAACAAGTTATGTATCAATCAACTAGTCTTGGGACAATGCACATAGAACTAAGAATGGCCACTATGCTCTCAAAGTAGGTGCATAAAGATAGAAGGTGGAGACTCAATATAATGGTGGAAGAAAGGCCTTTTGTAAAAGGAAGTAGGGATTCAAGTCTCATAAAGAGCTTCCAAAAATTATGGTACTTGTAGCTTTCAGCTCTCATTGCCCCTATCATAAGCATCTTGAAGTGATTAAGGTTAAAGTGAACAAATTATGGTGTACATGCTTGACGAAGTATAAGTCAGAAATCTCATGTCCCTTGTATACGAGGGCCGCTCCTCATGCTACTCAAGTTTAGTCACCGGTAAGTTCTTGTCATCGTAAGTACATGTGTATCATTGAGAACCGCCAACGGGGTACCCCTTGTCCGATGATACGGAAGAATCCCCATATCAAAATGACAAGGCTAGCAGACAACGAGCATCTCAACATTCTTCTTATTTACCATGGGAATATGGTGCTTTTTGCTCTCTTTCCTCTTTTCATAGTATCTCTTTTTTTCTTTTTCTTTTCTCTTTTTTTCAATATAGGACTCTTTTTCTATAAGAAGTATGCTTCATAGACATCTCATTATGGTTACGCTGCAGGTTTCCACCATGTCAGCATGGATTAGACCAGCGGCCCAGGCGTTTCTCTAACATATATACATAACTCCATGGACTTACAAGCTCCCCTTTCATTTCACACCGACGACATCCATATACAAAAGAGCATGATATCAACTAGGTACAATGTACAAGTGCAATGTTGAAAGCGTTCCCATGACAACATGGTTCTGCTAATCCCCAACATGAGTGGGACTCATACTTGTTGTGGAGGCTAGCAAAAGACTGGGAGTGACAAACTAAGAGAGCAATAATGGCCATAATCATGGAGAGCAACAAAACATCATTGATCAAAGCATAAAGTGATACTAGAAGTTGAAAACTAAAGGATCATAAAGGCTATGGTGACTTTTGATAGTCATAACATGGTGTGAGCATGTGCCAAGTCAACCCAAATAAAGCATCAAAGGAGAATACCACTATACTATGCTTTAATATGCTAAAACAACGCATGATTCATCTAAGGCACATTAAGCAATCTCAATTGTTTATAACAAGTCATGCTACAACAAAGAATACTAAGCATAAAGCCAAAACAATATCAAGCATGGCATGACAAAGCATAGGCCACAGTCAAAAACAAGCTCTTTTGACCACATAAGTATGAACTTTCCTACTCTTTTCCAAACCAAACCAAAGTATGAAATGAAGGAGATATGCCCTAGAGGCAAATCAGAAATAGGTTTTTATTATGATATCTCAATTAGTTTATAATAGTTTCATATTGTGCTAGAACTGTGCCAAGTAGAAACATTGGTACATGTGTGGTATGAAACAACCAAGTCCCTAGTAGCCTCTATTAAGACTAGTTCGTTGGTCACGAAGATGATCTGGGTTTCAAGATCATGGGCATTTATGCCGACCGACAACGAGATCATATCATTGGAGAATGATGTGGTTGGACATTCCTCGAAGGATTGCAACACGATCAAGTCATACAGTTCATTGTTGCAACAGCTATACCTAGACTCCTCCTTAGACCATGAGCTCATATTACTCACTGTTTCCCTAGGCTGCTTAAACTGCATCAACCGTCATCTGGTAATACAGTGGCCATAAAGGTGTATGTTGGGTATTCCGAAGGAACAGTAGATGACATGTGACTACAAGACTGGGATTTGTTCACCCACATGACGGGTAAAGATACATACGGCCGACTTGGTGAGATTACATCTATAAATGTTGCAACATGTGACTAGGTCACGGGGATGTAATATCACGGTAACAAGAAAATAGAACTTGCTGTGAACGAGATTGAACAAGGTATAGGATACCATTTATCGGATCTCGGACAAGTTGTATCGAGAAACAAAAGGAAGAGGATGCTACATTTAGACGGTTCAAACGACATTGTCATCAGGAATGCATAGGGGTCACATGGATATCCCTGGTCCCTCTATTGATCATTGATATAGATCATGTCTTGAGCATTCTCGAGCCGTGAGGGGATACACTTAAGGGTACAATGAGAGCGATCATTCGTAAGACGGAATCACAGTAGAGAAAGAGAGAACGCTGGAATTGTTCCGCAGAGAGATCCGAAGTTGTTCGGAGAAAGAATAAAGGAAAAGCCCCGAAAAGTGTTTTGGATAAATGGGAATTTAAATATATATTTATTATATGTTAATTATGAATTAATATATTATAAATAATATTTAGATTAAGATTTATAAATTCAACTTTTATATTAGGCCAAATCCTAGGGAAAAGACCTAGAAATAAAAGTGCAGAAAAATAAATAGAAAAGGTGAAAACAGCCAACCCTATGGGCGGCGAATAACCGCCGCCGCACAGGGCAGCACGTAGCCGGGCCACGCCAGGCGGACGCAAGCTGGGCCATAGTGGCAGCTGGCCCACCCGGGCGGCACGGGAAGCGGGCGCATGCCGCTCGCTGCCGTGGGCCTCGCGGGGCGTGATCCGGCCCACCCGGGGCCAGCTACTACCGCCTGCACGCGGGCTGCCAGACGGGCCACGTGGGCGCACGCCGGCCCAGGCGGGGGGCGCCGCTTGCTGCTGCTGGGCGGAAGGTAGCAGGCGCGGGAGTGGGCCGCGCCAAGGCCCACCCGGCCGGCTCCTCCCAGGCTGCTGTGCTGTTTCCTTTTTCTTTTATTTGTTTATTTTCTGTTTGTTATTTGGGCTGAGAACTTTTGGCCCATTTGGTAGTCCAAAAATCTACTGACTTTTTCCTTTAGTATTAGTCCCACATGGCTTAGCCTTTGAGAAAGGTACACCCCCTTAGCCTATATAAAGGGGTGCCCATGGGTAGGATTAAACACACAAAAAATACACCAATTTTTGGAGAAGTCCTTTGGTTGACTTCCTCCTTCTCTCTCTCCCTCCATACCTCGTTACCATGGCCCCAAGTCTGGGCTGTGCGATCGAGGCACACTTGCAGTACGCCGTTGCGCTATAGGGATTCCTAGCCGGATATCAACTTCTGCACTCCTGGCGGGATCGGGGAGCCGGAGGTCTCATCGTGCACCGGATGTGTACGAAGACACGAGGTGCAACACTTGGGGCGCCTAAATGTCGTGAGCCGGAGCTGTTGCACGATGAAGATGATGAAGATCAAGAAGGAGCAAGGGGTGACCTACGAGGAGCTTCGCAACCTTGAGGTCGGCTTCGAGTATGACTACTTCAACCACGTTCCCCGTGGAACGTTAACCGCGTACAGACTACAAGGGTATGTATTCTATACGCTCCGGCCATTACCGCATTTCTACATAGATAGATCCTAGGCTAAGTTTCCAGGGTTTCTTCGTAGGATTTTTTTTGTTTTCTACGTCGATCCCCTACAGTGGTATGAGAGCCGATCTATGCGTAGGAGTGTTGTATGGCCAGTACACACACGTATTGTGCGGGCATTGATCCCTTAGTTGTTACCCTCTAACATGTACTTGTTTATATCATGGTATTGTTTGATGAAGCGGCCCGGACCGACCTTCCACATATTCGTACGCGAGACTGGTTCCACGCTCAACATTCGTCTTGTACCGTATAAGTGGCTAGCGGGTGTCTGTCTCTCATTCGATAGTTGATATAGCATTTACAACGGAGGGCCCCGAAAGGGGTGTAGTAGAAACAACTGTTGGATCCATGTTGTGGTTGGAAAGTTTGTAGTTTAGAAACAGTTCTAGTGCGAAAGCCCTAACAACCACGTAAAACTTGCAATAGATAAAGTAGAGGCGTCTAACTTTATTTTGCAGGGGGTCATGTGATTATGATATGACATTGGTCGATACGAAGGTAAATTAGTTTACTTTTATGTTACTAAGTAGTATAGTAATAGTCATCATTCCGATGGACGACCTGGTGGCGGCGTCGTGGACTTGGCGTCAAACCAAGGGCATGATGGAGATCATGCCGGAGCGCTCGATGAAGATCAAGGCGCAAGAAAGACCATATCATATCACATTATACATATGATGTTGATACCAGTTTTTACATCTTATTGTGTGCTAGTATTTAGATACTCAACGGTAGCAAATAAGATAATCCCTATTGAATTCCAATGTTCCGTGTTCCCCTTGTGTGTGCACCACCAAGAAAGTTCTTCGGTATGAGGCGATCCAGGGTTATAGGCCTGGGTGTCAGACATATCTACGTTCGCATACGGTGGGTGTAAGCCATGTTGCAGAGCAAATACACACAAGTTAGATTTGGCGAGCCTAGCACGCTAGAGAAGCGTGGCCTCGGAACACAAGAGATCGAAAGATCGAGCATGAGTCACATGGATGATGTGATTGACATTAGTGAATGTCTACCTTTGATAATGCACTGATGGCCGTGACGATCGGGGGAGGTGCAGAGGATAGGGATCATGCGATCACTAAAATCATCCAGGGGATGACCGTTTTAGTGGAGACCAATTATAAATTGATCTCTTATTATAAACTTAGTCTAGATGTCTGTTTGCAAATATCTTAGTAGATCTTAGCCTATCCCATTGAGGTAATTTGTGACCATGGGAATATATTGCTTAATTTGGAACTTAGCAAAAGGGTCCAACTTCATAGATTAATACCCACGCCTGAGGGATATCCTCGAAAAAGGTGATCTTCTCTTCTTGATACAATAACCATTAGGAGATAATTCGATGACTCCAGAATGTTTGGAGAAACACTTAGCGATCTTGCATTAGAGTTAAGAACTCTTAGAAGGGCTTGATTGCAAAAGGAGGTCATGGATGAAAAGGTATATGTAAGATATACAAATTATAAATGTGGTCCTTGCAGAACTCATTGCAGTTTGCAAAGTATTTGATACTTGTCCCGTTTTGTGAAAACAGGAGGATCTGCTTGAGAATTGCTGGTTTTGAGGCAACGTGACTTGATGACGGCAAGCAAAACAGTTGATGGCCGACATCACCACTTCCCTCAAAGTTTATCATTTAGATTAGTGGACTTGAATATAAATTTGTAATCCTTGTATGTGTGTCTTGCTTTTGGCGAGACGATTATTCATATGAACAAGTTACAAACTAGTTTGTACTATTCTTATGAACAATACCTTATGGTCACATTACGATTACAAATAATTTATTCTCATCACTATGTTAATGATAATAGTTTAAACATTTATAAAGGATTAGAATGCTAAAAGATATCCAAAGCTTAATAATGAAATGACACTACAGTTTAAGTCATTTAGGTTATTGCAGGTTCTTTATGAAAGATCGGGGTCCTAGATGCTTAATCTAGAGACTTTGCAAAACCATGCCTCTTAGGCAGAATGACTAAAACTCCGTATTCTGGTAAAACGGTAATATGTGAAGAAATGTTGAATCTTATACATAGTGATGTATCACATTTTCAACAAGTAGTGGAAATCATTGATTGTGGACTTAAGTGAATAAAATTGATTGTGGACTTAAGTGAATAAAACTATTTACTTAATGAAACATGAAGTTTGAAATTATTTGAAGTTTTCAAATGAGTTCATAACTAAATGGGATATTGAATTAACTGAATTAACAAGTCTCTTCGATTTGATCGACACGACTAAGGTATTCAAGTTAAGTTTAGCATAAAAGGGACTTGTGAAAGATGTTTCACAAATTATGATAATTGGATGAATTCGAACTCTGTTGAAATATCTAAAACATCATAATGATTATGTATTAAGATACATATGGTATAGTATTATCTCTTATAGGGGTTATAGTTGTTGTTTAGAGTTAAAGATCAAAATAAGCAAACACTCATTTGAAATACAAAGGAACATCTAAAAGATTCGTGGAAACAACACCATAATTGTTATGGCACGTTCGAGTTTCTGGAGATTTTGACAAGTCGAAGTCGTGGCGAATAAACAAGTCTTTGTAAAGGATTCTTAGGAAGCTATGAATGCATCTTCCACAAGGAGCAAACTTGTTGTTTTCATAAATTGATGTGTCTTGATGAAGATACATGTAGAAGAAAGTAAAAGATCAAGGTATCTGACCTTGCCTCCGAATTGTTGAGTGGCGCAGCGAAATTTGTTTCGTGAATCCAAATTCTACATATAGAGGAGAAACCGTTGATAAAGATCATAAAGTTTCAGTGAATACTTTTACTAAAGAAAGTAGGATTCAACTATATATTCTACAAGATTGTGGAATTATATATTGATTCACTTGTCTTGTTTTTAACAAGACATACCTACAAAATACAAAGAAGCATGATGGAGCTAAGTATGAGAAATGAATAGTCATCGAAATCTCGTTAGTGGAATTCTCGATTTGATGATGATCAAGGAATCTTGGAATGTCCGAGATTATCGAGAGGACCTAGATTTGAGTGGGAGCAAATCAGCTTGGCTAATTCATAATGTGTAGCTAACATATTCTGAGTGGGAGCTAAGTGAAATCCCTGGATTTCAAACATGAATGTCATATTTGAGTGGGAGCGTGAAATCATTCTGGAATATGTGGACGACATATACGAATGATGTGATTGGTGTTAATAACGTTTAAGTTAGATAAATAAGGATGAAGTTGAAGTTATTAAACAAAGAGATCTATCAGGATAGATTGATGAGTTTAATAAACACTGAATGTCAAATGCTTCTTGGACTTGATTCTGAAAGATGTTCAGAATGTTCTAAGCAAGATTCTAAAGAAGTTCAGAATGGAACAATGTAAGAAAATAGTTCTTACTATATGAAGCATTGAGTTAGTATTGCAACTATGGTTGAAAGAAAGAGATGCGTTGCATCTCCTATGCCTCAGTCATAGGTTCTTCCATATAACCATGTTGTATACTCGACATAATGTGACCCAAGGTTCTGGTTGGAAGGACTAGCTCTTAACTATAAGAACATGTCTTTAAGTGACTCCTGAGTTGATCACTGAACCAGAATTAAGTTTGTACTTAAGTAGCAAGAAGCAATGTAAGTGGCATAGATGCATTTCATGCACTAGGATCTACATAGATACAGAAGTATAAAGGCTACATCTAATGTGATGTATAATGTTATGGCGGGGCTAATTCGCTTTTAACGTAGAATGATGTGTCCCAGGGCCCAGTGCCCATGAGAAAGCCCTCGAGGTTGATATAAAGTCACTGTAAGCTCCTGGAATCAGGCCTCGTTCTGCTGCCATGACTATAGTATATACACAAAGGATAGCAAAGTGTGTTTCGAAGTTTAGATGACAACAGTGAATAACGACCGTCATTATAAACACTAGAAACAAAAGTCTCACTTTGTTGCCAAACAAATACTTCGACCCATTGTAAGATAATGGTGTGAATGTCAAAATTAGGAAGACATTAACAATTTGCAAAAGACATAATGATATGGTAAAACAGAACATGGACATGACGTTTCCCATGAGCATGCATGATTTTTAAACGCATATGGTATATGGTTTATACGAGTAAAATGCAAGCTAGGTTATTTGTACTCTAGTGCAAGTGGGAGACTGAAGGAGATATGCCCTAGAGGCAAATAAGAAATATGTTTTTATTATCATATCTCAATTAGTTTATAATAGTTTCATATTGTGCTAGAACTGTGCCAACTAGAAACATTGGTACAGGTGTGGTATGAAACAACCAAGTCCCTAGTAGCCTCTATTAATACTAGTTCGTTGGTCTCGAAGATGATCTGGGTTTCAAGTTCATGGGCATTTATGCCGACTGACAACGAGATCATATCATTGGAGAATGATGTGGTTGGATATTCCTTGAAGGATTGCAACACGATCAAGTCATACAGTTCATTGTTGCAACAACTATACCTAGACTCCTTCTCCTTAGACCGTGAGCTCATATTACTCACTATTTCCCTAGGCTGCTTAGACTGCATGAACCGTCATCTGGTAATACGGTGGCCATAAAGGTGTATGTTGGGTATTCTGAAGGAACAGTAGATGACATGTGAGTGCAAGACCGGGATTTGTTCACCCACATGACGGGTAAAGATACATACGGCCGACTAGGTGAGATTACATCTATAAATGTTGCAACATGTGACTAGGTCATGGGGATGTAATATCACGGTAACAAGAAAACAGAACTTGTTGTGAACGAGATTGAACAAGGTATAGGATACCATTGATCGGATCTCAGACAAGTTGTATCAAGAAACAAAAGGAAGAGGATGCTACATATAGACGGTTCAAACGACATTGTCATCAGGAATGCATAGGGGTCACTGATGGCTCAATACACGGCGCCCAGAAAAGTGCTTGGTGTGTGGTGTTGATGTAGAGCTCGTTGGGAATCCCAAGAGGAAGGTATGATGAGCACAACATCAACTTTCCCTCAGTTATGAAACCAAGGTTTAATCGAACCAGTAGGAGCAAGGAAACACCTCAAAGGTGTTACTAGCTAAGCTTTGGCAGGGCGCACTACCGGTGCTAGTAGCAACGTGGAGACCTGCACAACACAACCACAGAACTTTGTCCCCAACTTGCGATGAGGTTGTCAATCTCACCGTGTTTTGCGGTAAACAAAGGATTAAACGTATCGAATGGAAAGAAGTAAAAGTTTGCAGAAAGTAAACACAAAGCAGTAAAAGATTGTAGATTGTATGTAAAGAAAAAGGACCGAGATCCATAGTTCACTAGAGGTGGCTCTCCTTAAGATAGATAACATGCTGGGTGAACAAATTACAGCGGGGCAATTGACAAACACCGAGAAAGCAATACATGCATGTACTAATCATCTTGACTCCTCTAAGACTTGATTGGGCATTACAACATAATACATAGACCGCCATCCAACTGCATCTATGACTAATAATCCAACTTCAGGTTATCATCCGAACACCCTCCAGTATTAAGTTGCAAGCAACCGATTATTGCTTTACGAACTGCGTGTAAAGTAAACAATACGATTGTTCTATGAACAAAAGATCGTTGTTTTCTCCCTAGTAGCAACATCACATCTAGTACCTTAGAGATTTCTGTCACTTCCCCAGATTACCAGAGGCATGAACCCACTATCGAGCATAAATACTAACTTTTGGAGTTGCTAGCATCTACTTGGCCAAGATACCTACAAACAACATAAAGCATGCAAGATCTCAAATAACAAAGACATGATAGAATCAATAATCTATCTGAAATAGCATCTCAATATCCTTCGGATCCCCGCAAACACAACATGTATGAATTACAAATAGATGATCTTGATCATGAACGGAGCTCACAAGATCTAAACATGAAAGCACAAAGGAGGAGAAACCAGCCATCTAGCTACTACATGGATCCGTAGTCCAAGGATGAACTACTCACGCATCACACCGGAGGCTTGCATGGTGATGAAGAAGGCCTCCAGGGTGAATTCCCCTCTCCGGCAGGGTGCCGGGAAGAGCTTCAGATCCCCCTGATCTAGGGATAGAGACGACGGCGGCTACAGACTCTTTCGTGGATTTTTGATCGGGTACCTAGGGTTTTCGTCCCGAGGGAAACTTATAGGCGGAAGGAGAGGCCGAGGGGGTGCTGGTGGGCGGCCAGACCACCCCCTGGCGCGGGCCAGGCCTGGCCGTGCGGCCAGGTGGTGTGGCCGGGCCCCAGCCCTTCTCCGTCTCGTATTCTGGCACTTGATCCCTTCCGGAAAAATAGGCACTTTGGCTTTTGTCCCGTCCTATTCCGAGAATATTCATTTTCTGACTTTTCTGGAACCAAAAACAACAGAAAACAGGCAGCTGGCACTGTGGCTCTTGTTAATAGGTTAGTCCAAGAAATCATAATAAAAGTACTCCAAAGTTGGAACAAAGCACAAGAAAGTGGATAAAACCAAGCATGGAACATCAAAAATTATAGATACATTTGCAATGTATCAGTCACATGGATATCCCTGGTCCCTATGTTGATCATTGATACAGATCAAGTCTAGAGCATTCCCGAGCCATGAGGGGATACACTTAAGGGTACGATGAGAGCGATCATTCGTAAGACGAAATCATAGTAGAGAAAGAGAGAATGCCGGAATTGTTCCGCAGAGAGATCCGAAGTTGTTCGAAGAAAGAATAAAGGAAAAGCCCCAAAAAGTGTTTTCGGATAAATGAGAATTTAAATATATATTTATTATATGTTAATTATGAATTAATATATTATAAATAATATTTAGATTAAGATTTATAAAGTCAACTTTTATATTAGGCCAAATCCCAGAGGGAAAAGACCTAGAAATAAAAGTGCAGAAAAATAAATAGAAAAGATGAAAACAGCCAGCCCTGTGGGCGGCGGATAACCGCCGCCGCACAGGGCAGCACGCAGCCGGGCCATGCCAGGCGGACGCGAGCTGGGCCGCCGCGGCAGCCGGCCCACCCGAGCGGCGCGGGAAGCGGGCGCGGGCTGCTCGCTGCCGTGGGCCTCGCGGGGCGGGAGCCGGCCCACCCAGGGCCAGCTACTACCGCCTGCACGCGGGCTGCCAGGCGGGCCACGTGGGTGCACGCCGGCCCAGGCGGGGGGCGCCGCTTGCTGCTGCTGGGCGGGAGGTAGCAGGCGCGGGAGTGGGCCGCGCTAAGGCCCACCCGGCCGGCTCCTCCCAGGCTGCTGTGTTGTTTCCTTTTTCTTTTATTTGTTTATTTTTTGTTTGTTATTTGGGCTGAGAACTTTTGGCCCATTTGGTAGTCCAAAAATCTGCTGACTTTTTCCTTTAGTATTAGTCCCACATGGCTTAGCATTTGAGAAAGGTACACCCCCCTTAGCCTATATAAAGGGGTGCCCATGGGTGGGATTAAACACACCAAAAATACTCCAATTTTTGGAGAAGTCCTTTGGTTGACTTCCTCCTTCTCTCTCTTTCTCCATACCTCGTGACCATGGCCCTATGTCTGGGCTGTGCGATCGAGGCACACTTGCAGTACGCCGTTGTGCTGCAGGGATTCCTAGCCGGATATCAACTTCCACACTCCCGGCGGGATCGGGGAGCCGGAGGTCTCATCGTGCATCGGATGTGTACGAAGACACGAGGTGCAACACTTGGGGCGCTTAAATGTTGTGAGCCGGAGCTGTTGCACGATGAAGCTGATGAAGATCAAGAAGGAGCAAGGGGTGACCTGCGAGGAGCTTCACGACCTTGAGGTCGGCTTCGAGTACGACTACTTCAACCACGTTCCCCGCGGAACGTTAACCGCGTACAGACTACAAGGGTATGTATTCTATACGCTTCGGTCGTTACCGCATTTCTACATAGATAGATCCTAGGCTAAGTTTCCGGGGTTTCTTCATAGGAATTTTTTTGTTTTCTGCGCCGATCCCCTACATGAAAGAGGGGGTCCAACCAATTTATTCAGCAAACTAATCAAACCAAAGCAAATGAAAACCAACACGAAAACGAAAAAGAAGACGCTCAAAGAAAAACACAACTGTGCATGAAACAATAAAAATGAAGCGTTTGGAAGAAACCTGGAATTTTTATTGATGAAGAAGGGGATGCCTTGGGCATGCCCAAGCTTTGACGCTTGTACTTCTTGGATATTTCTTGGGGTGACACGCGTGGCATCCCCAAGCTTGAGCTTTATTCCATCCTTCATCTCATTACTCATTCCTTCCATACACCTGGAATTTTTCCTTCATACAAAACTTCACACAATCTCATTAGCAACATTAGTGCGCTTAAGATAAATAAGTCTCAAGGTTCAGTTCTAAGACCAAATAAACTTCTATTAGAACACTATCTACTGTAGCACTTCCCTCAAAAAGCTCAATTCCCCAAAAGAACTCAAGAAGGAACCAACAAGAAGCAAATGACAGAAATCTGTCAAAACAGACCATCAGGTAAAGACGAATTTTTTTGAAGACCTTCTGTTGCTCAAATCAACAGTGTTGAACTAACGAAAGTTATATAACAACTTGGGGCAGAAGCACAAAAAATTACAGCTCAATCTGACTTACAGAGCTCTCTCACGAATTTTTACGGTGAAGCACAAAAATCTGTTTCAGGACAACAACTTTCCCAATCATTACTTCACTCTCATTAGAGGTTACTCTTGGCACAAAAAGCAAATAAAAAGGATAAGGAGAGGTTATTACAGAGGTAATAACTTCCAAGACTCATCTAAAACTCTTGGGTTATCTCCCAACAAGTACTTTTCTTTAACGCCTTTAAGTTACGCATAAGAAGCAAAGAAAGAATCAAGTGTTCTCAAATGAAGAAGCATTAAGATCAATACCAGATATATTTTCAACAAGGTAAGGTATATCATCCAAATAAGTTCGAGAGGATCCTCTCTCAATCCTCTTAGGTTCACTATTCTCATCAAAAGGGTTTGCAGGAACAATCCAATCAAGATTCTTTTCTATGGCATCATGTATTGCTACTAGTTTAAAGGGTATTGGTATCTTAGGTTCCTCCCCATTAGGTTCGGTTTTGTTCATCTTTTCTTGTGTACCAACAACATCTACACATGAGTCTAGCATATTGAAACGTTCAAAAACTTTTCTAGCTTCCTTGGCAACATAATAGAACTCCTTAAACAAAGTTTTTAGAATAAAATCCCTCTTTTTAGGGTCTTTAATTTCTTTAAGCTTAAGAAACATTACTTGCATCAAGGGGTTGAGGTTAACAAACCTAGCTTCTAACATGTGAATTAAATAAGCTACAACAATCTCATAATTTGGAGCAAGTTCTACAAGGGATCTATCCTCAGTATCTTCATGTTTGCTAACATGATTAAAGAATTCTTCAATATTATCTTTCCCAATTATAGAACCACTACCAATTGAAAGGTCTTTCAAGGTGAATGTAGGGATCAACATGGTGAGCTAAGGAAGAGGTGACAACTAAAGGAGACTTAATTTTTGTGTGTTTTTGAAATAACAAAGCAAACTAGTAAAACTAATTTTTTGTGTGTTTTTTGAAGAACAAAACAAGAAAACAAAGCAAAAAGAAAACTAAGAAAAACAAAAACAACAAAGTAAAGATATTGGTTATGAGGGACTCCCCTTGTGAAGATGTCCTTGACTCCCCGGCAACGGCGCCAGAAAAATGGCGTTTGCCGTGGGAGGTTCTTCTTCTTTAATCCTCCGGTGTGAATACCTTTAACCTTTCTTCCCCGGCGACGGCGCCAGAAAAATGCTTGATGGCTCAATGCACGATGCCCAGAAAAATGCTTGATGGCGGTGTTGATGTAGAGCTCGTTGGGAACCCCAAGAGGAAGGTATGATGAGCACAGCAACAAGTTTCCCTCAGTTATGAAACCAAGGTTTAATCGAACCAGTAGGAGCAAGGAAACACCCCAAAGGTGTTACTAGCTGAGCTTTGGCAGGGCGCACTACCGGTGCTAGTAGCAACGTGGAGACCTGCACAACACAACGACAGAACTTTGTCCCCAACTTGCGATGAGATTGTCGATCTCACCGTGTTTTACGGAAAACAAAGGATTAAACGTATCGAATGGAAAGAAGTAAAAGTTTGCAGAAAGTAAACACAAAGCAGTAAAAGATTGTAGATTGTATGTAACGAAAAAGGACCGGGATCCATAGTTCACTAGAGGTGGCTCTCCTTAAGATAGATAACATGCTGGGTGAACAAATTACAGCGGGGCAATTGACAAACACCGAGAAAGCAATACATGCATATACTAATCATCTTGACTCCTCTGAGACTTGATTGGGCATTACAACATAATACATAGACCGCCATCCAACTGCATCTATGACTAATAATCCACCTTCAGGTTATCATCCGAACCCCCTCCAGTATTAAGTTGCAAGCAACAAAATATTGCTTTACGAACTGCGTGTAAAGTAAACAATACGATTGTTCTATGAACAAAGGATTGTTGTTTTCTCCCTAGTAGCAACAGCACATCTAGTACCTTAGAGATTTCTGTCACTTCCCCAGATTACCAGAGGCACATCTAGTGATGAAGAAGGCCTCCAGGGTGAATTCCCCTCTCTGGCAGGGTGTCGGGAAGAGCTTCAGATCCCTCCTGATCTAGGGATGGAGATGACGGCGGCTCCGGACTCTTTCATGGATTCTTGATCGGGTACTTAGGTTTTTCGTCCCGAGGGCAATATATAGGCAGAAGGAGAGGCTGAGGGGGTGCCAGGAGCGGCCACACCACCCCCTAGCGCAAGCCAGGCCTGGCCGCGCGGCCAGGTGGTTTGGTGGCTCCCTGGCCCTTCTCCGTCTCGTATTTTGGCACTTGATCACTTCCGGAAAAATAGGCACTTTGGCTTTTGTCCTATCCAATTCCGAGAATATGCATTTTCTGACTTTCCTGGAACCAAAAACAGTAGAAAACAGGAAGCTGGCTCTGTGGCTCTTGTTAATAGGTTAGTCCAAGAAATCATATGAAAAGTACTCCAAAGTTGGAACAAAACACAAGAAAGTGGATAAAACCAAGCATGGAACATAAAAAATTATAGGTACATTTGCAATGTATCAATTACTCACTCATAGATGGGGGGAACATGGATGGTCGATGGAGAAGCGATGGTGATGATGATGGCGATGATCTCCTCTAATTCCCCGTCCTAGTAGGGTGATGATAACCCACAAGTATAGGGGATCGTGTGTAGCCTTTTCGATAAGTAAGAGTGTCGAACCCAACGAGGAGCTAAAGGTAGGATAAATATTCTCTCAAGTTATATCAACCACTGATACAACTCTACGCACACTAAACGTTTGCATTATCTAGGAAATAAAACTAGAGCAACAATACGAGTAATAGAGATAACTTTGCATGATAATAAATAATAAGAAAGTAAAGCTAGTTGCTGCAGCAATAAAATACACTAAACTAACAGAACCATGAGTGTGGAATAGTGGTGGTAATTGTGGTGGCTTTGTCCAAGTTTAAATAGCGAATAGATCAGGTTCATTGTCTTCGATGCAGTTTTCTATGTGGGAGAGACTAAATATACATGCGCTTCACTACTTGGAATTACATGTACTATATGATTGGATTGTTAGCAAACATCCGTAAGTACTATTCAATGCATTAAGGTTTCACCAACCATAGCCTTAAGTTTAATGGTCCTCTTACTCCCATACGTGCAACGTTCCGGTTCGCGTCCTCAGGTTTCTGTCACTCCGGCAGAACTTCCCCCTTCCTCTTACACATACTACAAACCCTATGATGTTTAATCCATGCGCGCACAAATATAATGGACACCAAAGGACTGTACCATATTGACATGGGTATACCTTACAGGTACTCAAGCTTGGTATATACGGTATAAATACGTATAGGCCCACGGTGTCGCCAAGGCCCATACGAAAGGATTCGAGTGATCTGCGGACTCTCGATTGCTTGAGAGACAAGAAGAAGCTAAAGATAGAAAGTTTGAAGGGGAAAACCCTAACTTGTAACTGACTCGACCTGCTACCTGAGACCTAGCCTATCTATATAAAGGCTAGGAGGGGGCGACGAGGAGGACAGACACAACCCTAGTTTTCACGACTCTCGCCAGATTGCATATGCGCACCATTGTAACTTTCGACTCCCTCGATAATTCCACGAGCAGACAAGCAGGAGTAGGGACCTCTACGAGGCCTGAACCTGGGTAAATCCTTTGTCCCATGTGTGCTTGTTTGCTAGCCGATAGATGTCTCCAGCACTCCCTCCTTCTCCAAAACCCAAGTCCATAACAATGGGCATTGATGAGTTAAACCCTCGTCAATTGGCGCCGTCTGTGGGAACTGGGAGTGCTGATGTTGCGGCTTCTTCGGCTCCATCAACCGCGATCTACAACTCCGCAACAGCGGAGATTCGCCAGCTCTTCGGCGCCTTCGACTTCACCGTCCACACACCGGCCACCGCCCGGCTTTCGAGTCCGTGGGAGACGGAATCAGCTTGGCGATTGGGAGCTTCCGCTTCCAAGTTGGTCAGATGGGCACGCTTCGCATGCCTGATCAACCGACAACACCGGCGATTGCCCCGGCATCATGGTTCCCTCCATCGATCGGCACCCTCAGTGAGCTCAATACTCTGGTGGCAGTCGGGAACACGATCAGCGACAGCAGTCGCGACTCCGATCTGAGCGATCTGGCCACAGAAGATGGAACCTGCGGTTCCGAATCTGAAAGTTGCAGAAGCAACAGCTTCCCCAATCACTTCATGTGCGCCGTCATCAATGCAGGCGACACCTCCGCCAATCGCGGCGTCATCAACACCGGCAACGGCACCGATCCACCCAACGTTGGCAACGGTGGCAACGGCGGTAACGGCGCCAACGGTGGAGCAGTCGAACCTCCCAGCATAATCAATGAGCAAACCGGCGAACGCGTCATAATCAGGCTCAACGAGCAAGAGTGGGAGCGCTGCCGCGAAGCCCTACGAGGTGCACCTCTGCCCTTTGGGTCCCCACAGGAATTACTAATGGGCTACCACTGGCTCCTGAAAGAGGAATTCAAGCGCCAAAAAGAAGCAATCGCGCAGCTGGAGGCGCGTAAAAGGGCGGCGGACGAATCGAGCCTTCGTCGTGCTGGGCTCTCATCCTATGGAGGATCCTCCTCACGAGGAAACGAGTACATCGCCAAGAAGAGGCAGTCACGAATGGCTCAACTCACCGAACAAGAGCACATAGACACCGCGAAAGTCCTTGACTTCAGCTCTATGACAGTCGACACGAGAGGCAACGTGGTCCCCAGAACGCCACAGGCCGCGGTCACGGCAGCCACCATGTACCTCCTCAACAACCTGCCACCGGCTGGACATCCCCGAACCACCATGCACCGATCTACGATCGCGGGTTTAGGGCCAATCGAGGCCGCCCTCGACAAGCAGCCAGTACCAGACCCCAAAAAGGGCAAAACGCTAGCAAAACGCTACTCCTCGCCCTCATCTAGCGATGACAGTCACGACCTGTCTCGACGCCGTCATTCGCAATGACACGATCGCGACTACGACGCGCGCAACGACCTCACACAATGTAAGATCGATAAATCAAGAGCACGACGTGCCCGGTCGACTGACTCAGAGGAGGAAGACGGGGAGCTCTGCGGCGCCAGATGCTTTAGCAGATCCATTAGGCAGAAACGAATGCCTAAGGGGTTTAAACTTCCGTCGGAAAACCCGAAGTTCGACGGCCTACAAGACCCAAAAATCTGGCTAGAGGACCACATCTCCTCCGTCAGAATCCACGGAGGCAGTCGAAGTACTGCCATGCAATGTTTGCAGCTACAGCTGCAGGGCGCCGCCCGAGCATGGCTCAATAGCCTCCCACGCGGATCCATTCGCAGCTGGGATGAGCTGGTCTATAGCTTCGTGCGTAACTTTAAGGGCACGTACAAACGGCCCGCATCAATCGAAGAACTGAGATGCTGCCAGCAAAAATCTGGCGAATCACTGCGCTCATACATCCAAAGGTGATCCATCATCAAGAATTCCGCGGAAAACATCTCAGAGGACCGCGCGATTGATGCATTCAACGGTGGCGTTCGCCGTTTAGAGCTCAGGGAGGAGCTGGGCCGCTCAAAGCCCCAGACTATCGACCACCTAATGGAGATCGCGAATCGATGGGCTGATGGAGAAGATTCAGTGAAGAACCGCGCTCACTCTAACGAGGAGGCAGAGCTCGAACGTAGATGCGACCGCCGAGGCAAAAGCCGCATGCGCATCTACGACGACCGTGACGATGTTAATATGGTCGCAGCCGGCTACGCCGAGAGACACGACAACAGCTGCAACAGCTGATACCGCAGCAGCGGATACCACGACTCTGGGAAGACCATGCAAGTGTGGCAACGCCGCACTCGTGACGAGGCAACCGCGACCTCCATCGAGGAGAAACTATCCGGATCATGCACGGTACACTTCTACATCGACAAGCATGACAACAAGAGAAAGTCCAGCCACCACCTCAAAGACTGCCGCGAGTTCCTCAAGCTACACGAGGGATTGGTTCGGATGAACCGCAACGCAGTCGAAAGAGGCTACGGGGCCGCTCCAGGCACCGTGGCACATGGCGCACCGCCACCACCACCAGGGCCACCCCCGAACGGAGCTGCACCGGACCAGAACCACGGAGGAGAACCGTACCCACGAGCCATGGGTACCATGATGATCCAAAAAGGGCGCCCCTCCAATAGGGTGCAGAAAGCTATCACTCGCCAAGTCAACTTGGCCACGCACTCACCACCATCCACCACTGAGTACCTCAGTGGCAGTGAGTCATGCATCACCTTCGATAAACGTGACCACCCGCCTCAAGTACCTCGCCCAGGTCATTGCTCCCTCGTACTCGAGGCGCAAATTGGAGGTTTCGACATGAGTCGCGTCTTCATGGACGGCGGAAGCGGCATCAACCTCATATTCGCGAGTACCCTGCGAGCAATGAGGATTCCTCTAACTTGCTTAGAGGCATCGACACAGCGTTCCATGGCATCGTTCCAGGGAAAGGCGTATACCCCCTGGGCAAAATCAACCTCGACGTTATATTCGGCATGCCGAAGAACTTTAGGCGCGAGCGCGTTGACTTTGAGGTCGTCGACTGGCCCTCACAATACCAATGCATCCTCGGACGCGTCGCGTTTGCTAGGTTCATGGCGGTACCCCACTACGCCTACCTGCAGATGAAAATGCTAGGTCCCAACGGCGTCATCACGATCAACGGAAGCTTTGAGCGATCCAACAGTTGCGACAGGGAATTCAACAGAATCTCCCAGTCCTTTGGCATGCAGGAGGAGCTCGCGCGATTGAAGGAAACGACAGACAATAGTATGTCTCCCCTGAGCAGGCCAAGATCACCTGATCTCTCCTTCGACTCATTCGTGCACACAAAGAAGGTGCAGGTCCATCCGACAGATCCCGCCAAAACGGCCCTCATCGCCAACAACTTGAGTCCCGCATAAGAACTCACGCTCGTCGAATTCCTCCGTGAGCACTGGGAAATTTTCGCCTGGTGTCCTGCGGACATGCCAGGAGTTCCCAGGGAATTCGCCGAGCACGCACTCAACGTCGACCCCGACGCAAGGCCAGTCAAACAAACAATCAGGCGACTATCTGAGCCACGAGCGCAGGCAGTTGGCATGGAGATCAACAGACTCCTCGAGGCCAAATTCATACGCGAGATCAAGGAAAGCACTTGGCTCGCCAATGTGGTGCTGGTGCCAAAAAAGGACACGGATATCCTATGGATGTGCGTAGACTTCACTTCTTTAAACAAGCACTACCCAAAGGATCACTTCCCGCTACCACAGATCGATCAAATCATCGACTCCACCGCTGGATGCGAGCGCCTCTGCTTCCTCGATGCCTACTCAGGCTATAACCAAATTCGAATGAAGGAGGAAGACAAAGAGAAGACCGCGTTTACAACGCCCTTCGGTGTGTTCTGCTACAACACAATGCCCTTTGGGCTAAAAAACGCGGGAGCCACCTACCAGCGGTGCATGCAGGCTTGCCTCAAGGAGCAATTGGGTTGCAACATCCAAGTCTATGTCGACGACATAGTAATCGAAACCAAGGAGGAAGCCTCTCTAATCGACGACTTGCGCGAAACATTCGCCAACCTCGATCGTTACCGGATTAAGCTCAATCTAGACAAATGTGCCTTCGGCGTACCATCTGGACAGCTGCTCGGGTATCTCATCTCCGCGAGAGGGATTGAGGCAAACCCGAAAAAGATAAAGGCCATACTGGCTATGGAGAAGCCAAAGAACATAAGAGGCGTCCAGCAACTAGCCAGACGAATCATGGCCCTCAGCCGATTTATCAGTCGAATGGGGGAAAATGCCCTGCCCTTCTATCAGCTCCTCCGCAAAGCTGACAAATTCGAGTGGACCAAGGAAGCACAAGAAGCATTCGAAGATCTCAAGCGCCTGTTATCCACCTCGCCGGTACTGGTGACTCCACGAGAAAGGGAACCACTACTGCTGTACATCTCCGCCACTAACCAAGTAGTTAGTACAGTGCTCGTCGTCGAACGGGCCGAGGAAAACAAGGTCCACGGCGTACAACGCCCGGTATACTACCTCAGCGAGGTCCTCACGCCAACAAAACAGCGATACCCGCACTACCAGAAGCTGGCATACGGCGTCTTCATGACCGCCCGGCGACTGCGCCATTACTTCCAGGAACACCCAATTGTGGTAGTCAGCGACGCCCCATTGGGACATATCCTCAATAACCCCGACGCCACGGGACGAGTCGCGCTCTAGGGAATCGAACTGTCTCCACGAGACATCACATACGAAAAGCGCGACGCAATAAAGCCACAAGTTCTCCCTGACTTTCTCGTGCATTGGATGGAAAACCAACTCCGGACAAGCCAGATATGTCCTACCTTTGGACCATGCACTTCGATGGATCCAAGCGGAAAGACGGAGCAGGAGCAGGCGTCATTCTGATGTCACCTCAAGGAGACAAGCTGAAATACATCCTGCGAATGCAGTTCACAGCCTCAAACAACGAGGCTGAATACGAGGCCCTGTTGCACGGGATGAGGATGGCAAAAGCCTGCGGCGCAAAGAGGCTCATCATATATGGCGACTCCAAGCTGGTCGTCAACCAAACAATGCACGAGTGCGACGCACTCAATGACAACATGATCGCATACCGCGACCTCTATGATACACTCGAGGGAGACTTCGATGGTTGCGAGTTGCGACACGTAGGTCGCGAAAGCAACGAGGAGGCGGACGCACTCGCCAACATAGGCTCTACCTACGCCCCCATACCACCTGGGGTATTTCTTGAGTGTATCTGCGAACGCTCCATCAAGCCAAAGGCCACAGAGAAGAAAACAAGCGCAGCAATGGAGTCGGGGGCCACGCCACCCAATGAGCCAATGGCACTCGATGACTTGGAGCTAGACACAGGACTCGAAGGGCCAATGAGCGTCATGATGATAGAACAATCCTGGACGCAGCCGTACATTACATATCTCCTCAGCAAGCGCTTACCGGACGACCCGACAGATGCAAGGCACATCGCACGACGCTCCAAGGCATTCGTCGTTATCAACGGCGAACTGTATAAACGCAGTATCACAGGCGTGTTACAACGATGCGTCTCCCTGGCCGATGGAAAAGCAGTCCGCCTCGACATACATGAAGGAACCTGCGGACACCACGCCGGCAGTCGCGCCCTCGTTGCCAAAGCTCTATGAGCTGGATTTTACTGGCTCACGACCATGCGCGACCCCAAGGACATAGTCCAAAAGTGCAACGCTTGTCAGCGATTCGCGGACAAACCACGCGCACCAGGCGCAGAATTACGGCCTATTCCATTGGCCTGGCCCTTTGCACAATGGGGGCTTGACATGGTAGGCAAGCTTCCAAGGTCCTCGCAAGGAGGATACGTGTACCTCTTGGTCGCAGTCGACAAATTCACCAAGTGGATCGAGGCCATGCCAGTAATCAAGCAATCAGGGCACAGCGCAGTCAAGTTCTTCGAGTCCATCGTCTATCGCTTCGGCGTGCCGCACAGCATCATCACTGACAACGGAACGAACTTCACATCCAAGGAATTCTAAGAATTCTGTGAAAACCTGGGGATCAACATCAGTTATGCCTCAGTCGCGCATCCACAGACCAACGGTCAGGTGGAAAAAGCAAACGGGCTCGTCTGCAGCGGCATCAAGAAGCGACTACTTCGACCACTCGAACAAGCCGCGGGTTGCTGGCCAGATGAGCTCCAATCCGTACTCTGGAGCCTACATACAACTCCAAACAGCGCCACAGGCTACACGCCATTCTTTATGGTGCACGGAGCAGAAGCGGTACTACCCGCTGAAGTAACGTACAAGGTGCCGCGCATAGTCGCTTACAGCGAAAAAGAGTCATCTCTTGCACTCGAAGACTCCGTCGACCTCCTCGACAAGGCGAGAGAAATAGCCGTAGAAAGATCCACGATCTACCAGCAGAACCTGCACAACTACCACAGTAGAAGGCTTCGCCCCAGATCCTTTGTCGAAGGTGACCTGGTCCTGCGACTGAAGCAGCAGGGGCATCTCAAGCTCGAGTCCCCCTGGGAAGGACCATACTTGGTTACAGAAGTAATCCCAGGTGGCGCCTATCGCGTTCAAGACCTAGAAACAGGAGTCGCATACTCCAACCCTTGGAACGTCGCACAACTGCGACGCTTCTACCCCTAGCTGTTTTTACTTTTACATCGCAAATAAGGCTACTCAGCCAAGGCTACTTAGCCACACACTGTACCTCGTATTGTTCTCTAAATAAATAAAAGCTAAGTGCCCCAAAACTCTGTGTTTTTCTTTTCACTTCTGTTACTATTGTACTCGGGGGCTGTGCCACCCTACACACATCTGTTCTTCGAACTAATAAACACGACATCCTGAGTAGCTGACACATCAATCGAACCCCTTAACGCAAACTCAACCCAGCTGCAACGCACCTGACAGGTTGATAAAGGGGATGGCCAGGCTAACGAAAAGGACTCGCATAATGCAACGCACCTTACGCTTACAAAAAGCTATTTGTACGCGTTCAACAATAAATTACATACAAATATATAAATGAACTTTACAACACAAATACACTTATGTGCAGGATACAAAATCCAGTTATTGCTGCAACAGAAGAACATTGGTTTGCTCCTCGAAGAAGTCGACAATCTCCTCTGCTGGGCGGTCCACCGCTTGATAGTGCGGCACCATATTCCAAGAAGATCCGGCTGGCGGCGCTGGCAGACCGGAAGCTACGACGGCGACATCCACGTCAGGCCTGTGCAATCGCACCATCGAGAGGGCAGCCTTGGCACCAGCCACCAACTGCTGCCTCACACACTCGCGAACCGCGGACATATCTTGAAATTTGGCCAGGAGAGCCAACAGGCTTGACGGCGTGTCATCCAACGGGAACATCGCCCGGTAGATATTCTTCAAACATGACCGCGACTTCTTCAGGAAGAGCAGCACTCGCGAAGCGCGATCCTGCATGGTCGCCAATGCAGTCGCACGATCATGATCCACCCAGAAGTATCCACTCTCTTGGAGTTGCTCCTGGGTGAGACCATGAAGGCGGATAGCAATCCTATCCCTCTCCTCCCGCGGAGGGTGTGCGCTAACAACTACACGAAGCAGCACCAACAGCATGAGTACAACGTACCACTGCGACTATCTATAAAGGAAAAGATGAGGACGAGCAAACTAACACTTAAACTGGTCGCCCAGCTGCGTCACCTCGCCAAGCAGATACTGCTCGTGGGCGGCGGCTTTTTCCGCCTTTGATTTCCACACATCTGTGTTACCGCGGATCAGGGGCAACTCACGCTCCAGCTGCTTCACGCGGTCACGAAGTCGCGACAGCAAAGACAGCTCCTCTACCCTGGAGCGCGGCGGTGCCACTATCTCATCAAGAGATGATGGATCCTGGTCTCCCCCTACGGGACCACTCGATGTGCCCTACCACAGATCAAGACAGAAGCAAATAAGGCGACCAAACCAACACAAAAGGCAGGGATAGCAGATGCATTCATGATAAAGCATAAAAAATATTCACAAGCACACTCGCCAGCAGGCATGTTCTTAGAGCAAAAGGACAATTCGTTATCTACTACACAAAGCTAACTACGGAGCAGCTGGCTTCTTCGACTTCGACGCCTTCGGGGGCTTCATCAAATCCGTGGCAGTATCAGACGCCACTGATTTTCCACCTGCCCCTGAAGCCGAAGCTTTCGCCGCCTTCTTAGCACGTTGGAGCTCCTCCGAATACTTGGCAACGGTATTAATCAAAGAATGACCGTATTTGGCACAGACAGTTGCAAAGGGGGCGAAAACTACCTGCTGACCATCCGCGCCAACAGGCATTGTCTTCGACACCGCAGAGGGATCTATCTCGACTCCATGGGCTTGCACCATGGCGAGTGACATCGTTGCACCAGCCGCCTGGAGGGAGTTCTTACAGGTAGAAGGCACACCCCCGGCGAGTGACTCCACCAGCTCGTCCATTTTATCGACCTGCTCCGCCTTTGGCATCAACTCCTCTCGGAGGCGACTAAGGGCGACCTTGGCCTTGGACAATGTATTCTGGACTACGGCGCTTCGGTCTTTGACCGCGGATACCGCGCCAGCCAGAGCGTCATCACGATGAAGGGCCTGCGGGTCAAAACTCAAGTCGCCAGCATCTACACCAAAAAACATGGATCATATTTCTGGTGCCAACGGCAAAACTTCAGAAGCAGAGAAAAGCATCAATCAAAATTCCACCAGTAAAGGTACCTGAGAGGGCCTTGGCGACTGAGAATAGCTGCTCCTCGAACAGCTTCTCCCTGGCCGCAAAAGAGGCGCGCAGATCCTCTTCTCGTGTTCGGGCTTCATCACGAGCTGCGATTGCCTCATCTCGCCCCTTGACAGCTGCGGCCAGTGTCTTCTGCAAGGATGCGACATTGCGCAGTAGGTCGTTATGCTCAGCTACATGGCGGTCAAAATAATTGGCTATCAGTCAAACACACCAGAACAGAAAAAAGACGAAAGAAACAAGCTTGGAAGTACTCACTTTCGACCACGCGGTGACGCGTCTCCAGCATCGCATGCTGACGACCCATCGCCATCACCTGCTCCACCACTCGCGTGGCCTCTTTTACAAGGTGCTGTTGCACCAATCAAGGAATCGGATAAGGGCAACAGAAGGCGTTGACTGCCAATATACAAAAGAAGGAAAGATATACTCACATGGTCCTCTAGCGACTCCGAAGAAGTCTGTTGAGCTATCATCCGAGCAACTATTCGATGCTCCCCTCCGTGAGGAGAACTCGAAGAATTGTGCCCGGAGTGGGCCGCCGCCGGAGGAGAAGGAGCGCACTCGACCTCTACCTTGGCCCTGGTCGCGACTCCTGATTCCTTCAAAAATTCAACGTCGCCAGAAGATGACGACGCCTCTTGACTGCAAAACCAAATTCACATTGAGAAAGGGCAAAACTCTAGGGCAAAGCCAATAAAAAGAAAACAGAGAAGAAAGAACAAACTCATAAACTTACCAGTCAAACTTGTCAAGATCAAACGTGGCCTCCGCCGACTCCGACGAAGACTCCTTGGGTAATCGCATCTTCTTGCAAGAAGCTGGTGCTACAGCCCTCACAGGAACAGCGGGAATTGGTGACTCCGCGCCAGCAACTGTGCCCTCTGGAGTTGAAGGAGTCGACGCATCAGAGTCCTCGCTGCGCGGACGCTTGCGAGTATCTGGGCTCTCCGACTCGGGGGCTTCCTCTTCCACGTCAGAAGGGACATTCGACTCAGACTCGTCCTCTTCAAAAGCTTCGCGAGGAATAATGCCCTCAGGGAGAGGAGGCATGCAAGGCGAGACCGCCCAATCCTGCATACAAAAAGCAAAAAGGAGCAGGTAAGCGACAGAAAAGCATTCGTGAATATAAGCTACTGCGTAGTACGACTATACCTCGGGAGGAGGATTCGAAGCATCGAAGGGAGGAACGACTGGCTCATTCGGAAGCACATCCTTGAAGGTGTACTTCGTGACCAGTCGCACCCTCTTATCTACCTCACTCGCGGACATGCCATCGGCAGACACGCGAGTGGCATCATCAGCACCACCCCATTGAAACATGGGATGGAATCTAGCTTGGAGAGGCTGGACGCGACGACGCAGCCAAGTCCTGATAAGGGCGCAGCCTCCCTCTTCTGCGCCCATGCGACTCTCGAGGTCGCAGACGCGTTGATATAGCATGTCCATATCCGCGAGTTCGGACGGCATGATCACGTTCTTCCAAGAACGCATCTTCTTGTAGGGAGTCACGGGATCAAAAGGAGCGAGTCCAAAGTGCTCGTCCTTGGCCTTCAGGTCGCGAACATAAAACCATCTGTCCCTCCATCCCTGGACGGACTTGGCGAGCTTGATGTCGAAGTAGGTGGCGGATGTGTCGACATGGATTCCACAACCACCTACGTCATAAACTAAAGAGCCAGATGCGGACTGACGCTTTAGCTTGAACAAATGCTTGAAAAGGCCAAAGTGCGGCTCGATTCCGAGCCAGCACTCGCAGAGAGTGATAAAGCAAGAGATGTGAAGAATCGAATTCGGGGACAGTTGATGGAGCTGGAGCCCGTAAAAACAGAGGAGACCCCTAAGAAAGGGGTGGATAGGCAAAGAAAGGCCGCGAATGATGAAAGCAAGAAACATCACTCGAAAACCAGCGGGAGGCACAGGAATGGTCTCACCACGCGCGCGTCGGCGACTGCGGCGGAAATAACTCCGTCTTGGAGAAGAAGACGAAGATCGGACGCCTTGATGATTGAGGGGCGCCAGGCACCATTGGTCACACGGGTTCCCACGACCTTCTTCTTCCCGCCGGCGGCAGCACTGGTGCCCACAGCAGCGGCGCCACCCTTCTTCGCCGCAACAGCGGTGGCGACAGATTCAGCGGCAGCGGCAGCGCCTCCTTTCTTCTTTCCCATTGCGCGGCGGCGATGAGAACGCAGAAAGTAACTTGGGAACGAGTGGAGATGGTCCAGAACTACGGAAAAGATGAGCGCAGGAGAAAAGCAGAGGAGCAGCGGCAATGGCGATGGCAGCAAGGAAGAAAAGGGCGCAGATGGAAATTTACCGTTGTAGCATCGCTACTTAACCCCTAAGAGATGCAATCCAACGGCTCACAAAAACCCTATTGGACGCGTGGCACACGTCGTGCTCGACACATGGAGAAGGGGAAGCGCGAACCGTCCCTCCACTGTGCGGAAATCGAGGAGGCACAGTTAATAATAAGATTACGCACGCCCAGTCAACTCAAAGTCAGAAAGTGGGACCCACCGCTTGTCACGTCCCGTCAAAGCCGCTCACGCGGGTAACTGAGGTCATGCAAGCGTTAGCACTGACGTCATCAAAGGCTACTTAGCGGAAAACTTCGACTACTTTAGTCCTTGCTGGAGTTTTCGACTCCACCAAGCACTCGGGGGCTACTCCCATAGGGAGCGCTGACCGCGCACCCTATGATTTTCTTTTCTTATTGCAGGGATACAGGCAATCATAATCAAACCCAACCACTCGAAAAACGATTCGACTATGGACGTGGGTTACTCCCATAGGGAGTGCTGGAAACAAATTCGACTGAAACAAGCAAGCAAAAGACGACAGCAGTCGCAATCCAAGTTTTCGACTCAAACAAACAAAAATGACAGCAGTCGCAAAATTTCTTTAGTCCCTGCCTGAGTCTTCGACTCAACCAGGCACTCGGGGGCTACTCCCATAGGGAGCGCTGGTCATGCAACCTATGATTATTTGCACGAAAGTTGTGCGTTGATTACATCAGCACTCGCAGATCATGGCGACACCGCCTCATAATTTTCCCTACAAAGAGATTACGTCTCCTGGGTTGCCCGAATCATCTCCGCGATGATAAAATTCGGATGCCGCGCTTGCAGCGTGAAGGTAAGACCTGAATAAAGGCCTGGCAACACATTTAACTGCGCACTAACAGAAACATATCCGTGCCTACAGGCACGATGAACATGCCTTGACGGACGCGTCAAGTGCTCACACCCACATAACTGGAATTCGACTCCTGTAAGACCTCCGCGGCCTGAGTCGAATAACGCCAGCATTTTTCCGGATTTGAGTCCGGGGACTCGAATTCGAGTAGATTGCGTTGTTTCACCCTAAGGTGGTTAATTGGTACCGATACTTCGGTTATATCAGGCACGTATATCAACAATCCCTATGACACAAATAAAAGCAGTCAAAATGTACTCATTCAGGCACTCGAAACTTCAAAAAGTACCCAGTCGAATCTGCGATTCCATTGGATACTCAGGGGCTACTGACATGGGTATACCTTACAACTACTCAAGCTTGGTATATACAGTATAAATACGTATAGGCCCACGGTGTCGCCAAGGCCTAGACGAAAGGATTCGAGTGATCTGCGGACTCTCGATTGCTTGAGAGACAAGAAGAAGCTAAAGATAGAAAGTTTGAAGGGGAAATCCCTAACTTGTAACCGACTCGACCTGCTACCTGAGATCTAGCCTATCTATATAAAGGCTAGGAGGGGGCGACGAGGAGGACACACACAACCCTAGTTTTCACAACTCTCGCCAGATTGCATATGCGCACCATTGTAACTTTCGACTCCCTCGATAATTCCACGAGCAGACAAGCAGGAGTAGGGACCTCTACGAGGCCTGAACCTGGGTAAATCCTTTGTCCCATGTGTGCTTGTTTGCTAGCCGATAGATGTCTCCAGCACTCCCTCCTTCTCCAAAACCCAAGTCCATAACAATGGGCATTTATGAGTTAAACCCTGGTCACATATCAACATACAACTCTAATGAACCAAAGACGTTCAACCATTCAATCTAAGAACAAAGAAACTACGCAAACATAACATAGATCATAGGATTATAACTTATAGCATCAAACACCATGTTTACATAGGATGGTACAGAGGTGTGTGGGAGGATGAACCACTGCATACTAGGAGGATTAGGTGATGGATATGGTGGTGAAGATGGTGAAGAGGGCGGCGGTGGCGCCGGCGGCGGCGCAGGGGACTCATTCCCCGCCGCCGGTATCATAGGGGAGCACCGCCCCTTAGCCCCCTTCCTTCATGGCTTCTTGGGAGCCCTCCCCCATGGAGATGGGATCCATGGGGGAGTCAAAAACGTGGCTTTGGTGGCTGCAAATTCATGGGTGGAGATGCCCTGGGCGAATTAGGTTTCCTCCCTTTATATAGCTTCTCGGATTCCCTTTACTCCATCTTGGGATGCAGTAAATCGGGCCTAAAAGGCCTGTCTGGACTCGGAATCAGCTAAATTTTATGTCCGGAATGTTTTTCGCAAACTTTCCAATAACTTTGTAGTTGAAGAGTTTTCCGTTTGACGCCGTCTTCGACCTGAAATGTGACCATCTTCAAAAAGAGTTCTGAGACAAATTTCTGGAAAAATCCCAATTTGACTCCAACAAGGTTTCCACTTATATTCTTGGTAATTCCTACACATCAAAGTGTAAAACAAGAACATTGTGCACTTTTGCAACTATTAGGAGGTTAGTCCAAATAAATCATAAAGTTTATAAAAAGGAGTGTCAAAAGCATATTATTAGCATACAACCATCAAAAATTATAGATAGTTATGGACGTATCAACATCCCCAAGCTTAGTTCCTGCTCGTTCTCGAGTAGGTAAATGATCAAAACAATATAATTTTTGAGGTGACATGCAGACAACACAAACTTGATCATCATTATTGTAAAAGTATTGATAGCTGGGATTAAGGTACTCTAAACATGAATCATGAAAGATAGAGTTCTAACAATAAGACATAACAACTATGTTGTAACCTGAAAAGGCACAAACAAAAGATTCATGAATACCAATGTTTTGCAAGATGTTTGTTTGTTTCACATAAAGAAAGCATAATGAGAATGGTATTCAGCTTGCCCCTCATAGAGTAGCAAAACATAAATGCATATGACACCTTCAAAGTTCATAAGGGTGACTAGATACAAATAGTTTAGGTACAAACAATATCAAAGTTATGCATCAATCAACAAGTCTTGGAACAATGCACATAGAACTAAGAATGACAACTATGCTCTCTTAATTGTTGCATAAAGATAGAAGGTGGAGACTTAATATAAAAGTGGAAGAAAGGCCTGCATAGAAGGAAGCAGGGATTCAAGTCTCATAAAGAGCTTCCAAAAATTATGGTACTTATTAGCTTTCAGCTCTCATTGCCCCTATCATAAGCATCTTGAAGTGATTAAGGTTAAAGTGAACAAATTATGGGGTATATGCTTGACAAAGTATAAGTTGGAAATCTCAAATCCCTTGAATACGAGGGTCGCTCCTCATGCTACTCAAGTTTAGTTACTGGTAAGTTCTTGTCATAGTAAGTACATGTGTATCATAGAGAACCGCCAACGGGGTACCCCTTGCCCGATGATACGGAAGAATCCCCATATGAAAATGACAAGGCAAGCAGACAACGGGCATCTCAACAATCTTCTTATTTACCATGGGAAAATGGTGCTTTTTCTCTCTTTCCTCTTTTCTCATCTCTTTTTTTTCTTTTTTCTCAATCTCTATCTCTTTTTTTATAAGAAGAATGCTTCATAGATTGCTCATTATGGTTACGCTGCAGGTTTCCACCATGATTAGGCATGGATTAGACCGGTGGCCCACACATTTCTCTAACACATATACATAATTCCATGGACTTACAAGCTCCCCTTTCATTTCACACCGACGACATCCATAGACAAAAGAGCATGATATCAACTAGGTACAATGTACAAGTGCAATGTTGAAAGAGTTCCCATGACAACATGGTTCTGCTAATCCCCAACATATAAGTGCAAGCATATACAATATAGATGACACAATGGTTCAAGTTTATTAGGGGCAAGAAAAGTGAAGTGTGCCATCAAGTTCGTGAGAGCTTTAATCACTAGTTTTCTCATAACAAGTTTAATTCAGAAGGTAGATAAAAGCATGAATATACTTGGAATAGCAAATGCTAATAGGTAGGTATGGTGGACTCTTTGGGATAACTTGGTTTTATTTGGAGTTGGATGCATGAGTGGAACTCATACTTGGTTATGGAGGCTAGAAAAAGACTGGGAGAGACCAACTAAAAGAGCAATAATGGCCATAATCATGCAAAGCGACAAAACATCATTAATTAAAGCATAAAGTGACATTACAAGTCGAAAACTAAAGGATCATAAAGGCTATGGTGACTTGGGATAGTCATAACATGGTGTGAGTGATGGCTCAATGCACGGCGCCCAAAAAATGCTTGATGGCGGTGTTAGAGCTCGTTGGGAACCCCAAGAGGAAGGTATGATGAGCACAACAGCAAGTTTCCCTTAGTTATGAAACCAAGGTTTAATCGAACCAGTAGGAGCAAGGAAACACCCCAAAGGTGTTACTAGCTGAGCTTTGGCAGGGTGCACTATCGGTGCTTGTAGCAACGTGGAGACCTGCACAACACAACCATAGAACTTTGTGCCCAACTTGCGATGAGGTTATCAATCTCAACGTGTTTTGCGGAAAACAAAGGTTTAAACGTATCGAATGGAAAGAAGTAAAAGTTTGCATAAAGTAAACACAAAGCAGAAAACAGTTTCTAGATAGTATGTAAAAGACAAGGACCGAGATCCATAGTTCACTAGAGGTAGCTCTCTACTTAAGATAGATAACATGCTGGGTGAACAAATTACAGCGGGGCAATTGACAAACACCAAGAAAGCAATACATGCATATACTAATCATCTTGACTCCTTTGAGACTTGATTGGGCATTACAACATAATACATAGACCGCCATCCAACTGCATCTATGACTAATAATCCACCTTTAGGTTATCATCCGAACCCCCTCTAGTATTAAGTTGCAAGCAACAGATTATTGCTTTATGAACTGCGTGTAAAGTAAACAATACGATTGTTCTATGAACAAAGGATTGTTGTTTTCTCCCTAGTAGCAACAACACATCTAGTACCTTAGAGATATCTGTCACTTCCCCAGATTACCAGAGGCATGAACCCACTATCGAGCATATACTAACTCTTGGAGTTGCTAGCATCTACTTGGCCAAGATAGCTACTAACAACGGAAAGCATGCAAGATCTTAAATAACAAAGACATGATAAAATCAATAATCAATCTGAAATAGCATCTCAATATCCATCGGATCCCTGCAAACACAACATGGATGAATTACAAATTCATGATCTTGATCATGATCGGAGCGCACAAGATCTAAACATGAAAGCACAAAGGAGGAGAAACCAACCATCTAGCTACTACATGGATCCGTAGTCCAAGGATGAACTACTCACGCATCACACCGGAGGCTTGCATGGTGATGAAGAAGGCCTCCAGGGTGAATTCCCCTCTCCGGCAGGGTGCCGGGAAGAGCTTCAGATCCCTCCCGTTCTAGGGATGGAGATGACGGTGGCTACGGACTCTTTTGTGGATTTTTGATCGGGTACTTAGGGTTTTCGTCCCGAGGGCAATATATAGGCGGAAGGAGAGGCCGAGGGGGTGCCGGGAGCAGCCACACCACCCCCTAGCGCGGGCCAGGCCTGGCCGCACGGCCAAGTGGTGTGGTGGCTCCCTGGCCCTTCTCCGTCTCGTATTCTGGCACTTGATCACTTCTAGAAAATAGGCACTTTGGCTTTTGTCCCGTCCAATTCCGAGAATATTCATTTTCTGACTTTCCTGGAACCAAAAATAGCAGAAAACAAGCAGCTGGCACTGTGGCTCTTGTTAATAGGTTAGTCCAAGAAATCATATGAAAAGTACTCCAAAGTTGGAACAAAACACAAGAAAGTGGATAAAACCAAGCATGGAACATCAAAAATTATAGGTACATTTACAATGTATCAATTACTCACTCATAGATGGGGGAAACATGGATGGTCGATGGAGAAGTGATGGTGATGATGATGGCGATGGTCTCCTCCAATTCCCCATCCTAGTAGGGTGATGATAACCCACAAGTATAGGGATCGTGTGTAGCCTTTTCGATAAGTAAGAGTGTCGAAACCAACGAGGAGCTAAAGGTAGGATAAATATTCTCTGAAGTTCTATCAACCACTGATACAACTCTACGCACACTAAACGTTCGCATTATCTAGGAAATAACACTAGAGCAACAATACGAGTAATAGAGATAGCTTTGCATGATAATAAATAACAAGAAAGTAAAGCTAGTTGCTGCAGCAATAAAATACACTAAACTAACAGAACCATGAGTGTGGAATAGTGGTGGTAATTGTTGTTGCGACCTCGGACCGATAAGGATCCTAAGTCCCTGTGATTAACATGCTAGTCCCTAGATCAATAGCTAGCACTTCATAGTCGATGAATATCATGTAAAACACATGTGTTATTACACGAATAATCCAGAGTATAAATATTACAACTTGCATAGCTCATAGCTAGTTCAAATAAAACAGCGGAAACTAAATAAAACTTGAGTCCATCAACGCGTCAGGCTAGCTGCGTGAAGACCCGCGATCCCTACGCACCTTTCAATCTTCGGATTCTGCACATAAGACGTGCAGCCAACAAGTTCGGTCAATACTTTGAATGTATTGGCAAATTACACCAAGGAAAGAGTAAGACTATCTCTACATGCAAGGCTACGAGTAGGCTCTGGGGTTCATTTTCGTAAAGCCAATTTTATCAGTGTAATAAGAAAAGAGGAAGAAAGTTTTCCCTACTTTGTAAACTTTGATAGATAATATAGGTCGAATGGAACACGTGGATATTACTCACCAGGTGCCCAATCAACCAAATACTTGGATATTACGCACCAAGTTCCCAAAATCCCACCCAGTGGCGATATTACTCACGCCCTGGGTTTATAAAATGTTAAGTTTGGAAAAGAGAGAGAGGAAGATCTTCTAGAGGCTCCATCCTTCAGACGCTCAAAGTTGTTCTGTTTCCGTGAACACGGCTGATCGATCAGATTGCAATACTCTCGAGAGGTTGTGCACTTTCCCCACAATCCACGATCAAGTCCTTTTACAGACAAGACCATGGCGAGCCTTCCCTTAGTAGCCCCTCTACCAGCTGGATCCAACCGTGCCAAGAACCTCCAAATGTTGGTACCCTGGTGAGGTTTCCCACTAAGTACTAAGCCAAGACAGAGCCCATATGTATTGTGGTTGCACGGGAAGCTTCTGAATTCTGAAACATGGCAGACTTCTTTGATTCCTGGGCAGCCGTCCTCCACCAACATCTCACTCGCTGCCCCGACAACCATTCCGCCCAGAAGAAAACTTAATTTTATTTTGAAGGGTTTTGGAGAAGAAAAGTTCGCTCGAGAGAGCTACCATACTTAGAAATTTTTTCAGTCTTTCGAACCCCCCAACGGTACTTAGTATAAATATATATAGCATAGCAAGTAATACTTAGCAAAACAGGGAAACCTAATAGGACGGAGAATCCTAGGTATAGAACTATCATGGCATATTATAAAATCATCGCACTTGCAAGAATATTTTCAAGTAGATCTACCAAAACCATCCTACACATGCATACTACTATTTTGAAGAGAAAAACATGCACAGTATTCAAAACTAGGACATAAGCATGAACAAGTGGTGTAACTTGCCTTGATCCGAGCAGCAATCTACACAACAATACTCCTCAGCGCACTCCGAGCAATCTAACGAAACAAACATGGGTCCAATTACAAATTGCACATAACAAGTCACGAAGTCACTTATGCATGCATGCAACATGGTAAAATGCAAGGGTGGATTTGATTTCGACCAAGGGTTTTAACCAGGGGTGTTGTTGAGTTGGGGATGTCATTAGAATAGATTTCCCACAGATTTTAAGTATTTTGAGTTAAACCCTAATTAACCGGGCTTGAAACTAGATCTACAGCTCTAATTCTATCTCGAAACAGATCTAAACACCATAAGCATGATATGACAATTTTCTACAGAAGGTATTGTCAAAACAAAGCCAACGCAACAAGAATCAACTAAAACGGAGTTACGGATAATTTTCTAGAATTAAAATACTCTAATCTGAACTTTTAATTCTACTGCAAGATTGCTGTGGCAAAACAGTAATATTATTGTAGACCTGTGTTCTACTCGAAAATATGAATCCAACGGTATATTATACGCAATTTTTGGACTATTACTCGAATTACTATGAATTTTACAAGTTTGGGGCTATTTCTGCCTATTTAAAAGAAAAAGAAAAAAGGGGCCAGTGACGCGGCGACACATGGCGCCACGTGAGTGGGCCAGCGAGGCGCGCGTGACGCGACGCGGGGGCGACGCGGTTGGCCCGCGGCCGTTGACCTATCTGGGCCATCGGATCTAGATCCGACGGTTGGAGAGGGAGGGGGCGGCGGCTTACCGGCGGCGGCGGCTGCTGGTGGCGGCGGACGACGGCGACGGACGGCGGCGATGACCGGCGACGGCGGCGGAGCTCCTCCGGCGAGACGGAGAGGCGGACGGCATGCGGCTCCTCCTCGCGGTCCCGTTCCCGAGGGTGGCGGCGGTCCCCCTTCTCCGAGGCGGCGGCGGACGGCGGCCGGAGGCGGCGGGCGGAGGTAGAACTTCGGCGGCGCTCGGTGGTGGCGGCGGCAAAAAAATTTAGGGTTCTAGGAGTGCGTGCCGAGGGCTATTTGAAGGCGGAAGACTTGGCACGGACATCGCGGAGTCCGCGCCGGAATCGGCGGCGGCGTTTGCGCTGGCGGCGGCGGCGGACGGGGCCGAGCCGGTCTCGGTGAGGAGGCGGCTGACAGGCGGGCCCCGCCTGTCAGCGGCTATGGGCGCGGGGCGGCTAGCGCGGCGCGGGCGGCTGGCGGGCAGGCGGCTGCGCGTCGCCCACCCGGCCAGGCGGGCGGCAGATAGCCCCGGGCTGGCTCGGCCGGCCCAGTTAGATTAGTTTTTTTTATTCTTTTAATAATTTCTGAATTGCTATTTGTTTGATAACTTTTGCAAACGGACTCCGAATTAGACGAAATTGGTCTCTAAAATTTTGTAAAAAGAAGAGGGTTAGGATAGGATTATAATATAACACTTTTGCAAAGGTTTTCGTGGTTAAAAAGGTTTTACCCCCTTTTGTCTATAAGTGACTATGGGGTTTGAGAATTACCTGATGCAAATTTTTGATATGTGATGCCATGATGCAATGATATGATGCATGCTTACTAGTAACATCTGAATTTACAAAACTTGGGATGTTACAAACCGACCCCCCTTAAGAAGAATCTCGTCCCCGAGATTCAGGTTGGTTAGCAAATAGGTGTGGGTGTTCTTTCTTCAGATCTTCTTCACGTTGCCATGTGGCCTCTTCCTCGGAATGGTGATTCCATTGAACTTTGCAGAATCTGATAGTCTTGGTACGAGTAATTCTCTCGGCTGTTTCCAGGATCCTGGTGGGCTTTTCCTCATAGGTGAGATCGTTATCCAATTGAACTTCTTCCAATGGAACTGTATCTTTTAGTGGGGTTTCAGCCATTTCTAGGTGACACTTCTTTAGTTGCGACACATGGAAAACATCGTGAACTGTTAACATTTCGGGTAATTCCAACTGATAGGCAACTTCCCCTCTGCGACCCAAGATTTTGTAGGGCCCTATGAATCGGGGTGCTAACTTACCCTTGATTCCGAATCTCTTAACTCCTCGTAGTGGTGAAACTCGGAGATACGCACGGTCTCCCACTTCATAAGTCACATCCCTGCGCTTGGAATCAGCATAACTCTTTTGTCTGGATTGGGCTATCTTTAACCTATCTTGAATCTGTCTCACCTTTTCTTCGGCATCCTTGATCAGTTTAGGTCCAAACAGACTACGTTCTCCAACCCCACTCCATAGCAGCGGAGTCCTACACTTTCTGCCATAGAGAACTTCAAATGGAGCCATCTTGATGCAAGTTTGGTAGCTGTTATTGTATGAGAATTCCGCATATGGCAAGTTATCATCCTAACTAGACCCATAGTCTAGCCCACAGGCTCTTAACATGTCCTCCAAGATCTGATTAACTCTTTCTGTTTGTCCATCTGTTTGTGGGTGGAAGGCAGTACTAAACTCTAGTCGCGTCCCTAGAGACTCGTGTAGCTGTCGCCAAAACTTAGAGGTGAATTGGGTACCTCTATCAGAAACAATCCCCTTGGGCACTCCGCGAAGACTTACGATTTTTGACATATAAATCTTGGCAAGTTTAGCACTTGTATAGGTGGTCTTTACGGGAATAAAGTGGGCCACCTTTGTGAAGTGGTCGACCACTACCCAGATGGAGTCATACCCAGATCGAGTCCGAGGTAGTCCCGTGATAAAATCCATGCCTACCTTGTCCCACTTCCATTCGGGCACAGGTAATGGCTGCAGTAGTCCCGCTGGTTTTTGGTGTTCAGCCTTAACTCTGTTGCATACGTCACACAAGGAGATATATTCAGCAATTTCTCTTTTCATGTTGTTCCACCAGAATCTATCTTTCACATCCATTTACATCTTTGTATTACCGGGATGAATTGAGTAGGGCGAATCGTGAGCTTCCTGAAGGATTAACTTCCTGATGTCAGGGTCATCGGGAACGCACAGGCGCTTCTCATACCAAAGTGTTCCTTGTTCATCCGTATGAAACCCTTTTGCTTTACCCTTGCTTATACTAGCTCTTATTTCTTCCAACTCTTTGTCCCCCTTCTGGGCCTCTTTGATTTGGTCCAGAAGTGTTGGCACTACCTCCATAGTGGCTAAGTATCCCTCCGGAACTATTTCCAACCTGAGGTCCTTGAATTGTTCACACAAATCACTTGGAAGTTCTCCCACGGTAAGCCCATTTACATAGATTTTCCGACTTAAGGCGTCAGCCACAACGTTGGCCTTTCCAGGATGGTACTGCAGGTCCAAGTCATAGTCCTTGATGAGCTCAAGACACCTCCTTTGCCTCATATTTAATTCTTTTTGAGTGAAGATATACTTGAGACTCTTGTGATCCGTGAACACATCACAATGTTTGCCCATTAGGTAGTGTCTCCATACCTTGAGCGCATGCACAACTGATGCTAGTTCCAAATCGTGCGTGGGGTAGTTATTCTCAGGGTGCTTAAGTTGCCGAGAGTCATAAGACACTACTTTTCCATCTTGCATCAGAACACTACCCAGTCCTTGCCGGGAAGCGTCGCAATAGACCTGGAAGTCCTTTTGGATGTCAGGGAGACACAAAACTGGCGCTGTTACCAGGCGTTTCTTTAATTCCTGGAAACTTGCTTCACATGCTTCGGTCCATTGGAACTTCTTCTCTTTCTTCAGCAACTCTGTCATGGGCTTTGCTATCTTGGAAAAGTTTTCAATGAATCTTCGGTAATATCCCGCAAGGCCCAAGAAACTCCTAATATCACCCACATTCTTAGGAGACTCCCATTCTGCCATGGAAGCTACCTTACTTGGGTCCACGGCAACACCTTTAGCTGATACAATATGACCAAGGAATCCCACTTCTTTCAACCAGAACTCACATTTGCTAAATTTGGCATATAACTTGTGTTCCCTTAACTTTTCCATGATTAGGCGCAGGTGCCTCTCATGTTCCTTCTCGTCCCTGGAGTATATGAGTATGTCATCAATGAATACCACAATAAACTTATGCAAGTACTCCATGAACACCTTGTTCATCATAGTCATGAAGTATGCTGGGGCATTGGTTAAGCCAAACGACATCACGGTGTACTCATACAATCCGTATCTTGTGGTAAAGGCTGTCTTAGGTACATCCTGTTCCCGGATCTTTAGCTGGAAATATCCTGACTGGAGATCAATCTTAGAGAACACACTAGCTCCCTTTAATTGGTCAAACAGGTCGTTAATATTGGGTAGATGGTACTTGTTCTTGATTGTCACTTCATTCAACGACCGGTAGTCCACGACCAGTCTCTTGGTTTTATCCTTCTTCTCCACGAATAAAGCAGGTGCTCCCCAACATGACGCACTTGGTTGAAGGAAGCCTTTGTCCAATTGCTCTCTAAGCTGTTTCTTAAGTTCCTTCAACTCATCCACATCCATCTTGTACGGCCTCTTTGCTATTGGTCCAGTACCTGGCATCAGGTCAATGAGAAACTCGATGTCTCGGTCGGGAGGCATCCCTAGCAATTCTTCCGGAAACACATCTAGATACTCCTTCACAATTGGCACATCCTCCAAACTAACCCCCTTAAGAGAGTTCACCAAACTTCCTTTGAGCGCGAAGGCTGACTTAAAGCGGATCATTTTCTTTTCTTGAGTCGTGAGTGCGATAGTCCTTTAGGCACAATCTATGACTCCCTCATACTCGGTCATCCAATTCATGCCCAAGATTATGTCTAGGCCTTGTGATTCCAGAACGACTAGGCTGGTGGGAAAGGTGTGCACCCCAATTCTTAGTTCTAACCCACGGCATCCAGAGTTTGCCACTATTTCTCCTCTAGGAGAACTTACCCTTAGGGGAGTACTAATAGTCTCCGTAGGTATCTTGCCTCTATCCACAAATACCCTTGATATGAAAGAATGCGATGCACCTGTGTCAAAAAGAACAACTGCAAGTGTGGAGTTAAGCTTGAACTTACCGATCACGGAGTCAGGTGCCTCACGAGCATCCTCCACGGAGACATGATTCACCGTGGCTTTGACGAACGGGTTCGGCTTCTTCCCATTTCCATTACCATTGCTATGGTTGTGTCCGTTGCAGTTTCCATTGCCATTCCCATTCTTCGCCTTTTCGGGGCAAGTAGTTGCATAGTGCCCTGTCTTGTTACACTTGAAGCATGTCACTTCACTCAGATCCTTCCCATTGCCATTTACATTGCGGTGCTTATGGCCATTGTGGTTGTGTCCTCCATGACGATGAACATTGTGGTTATGGCCATTGTGGTTGTGGGGTGGTGGTGACGAAGTGCGTTGCTTTTGATATGGGGCAGAGTTATGCTTGTGTGAGGTGGACTTTCTCTTCCGGTTCTCTATACTCCTCTGCTTTGCTTCAACTACAACTGCCCTGTCCAGAAGTTCATGATAGCTATCAAACTTCAGAGCCACAAGCTGAATAGATATTTTGTCATTAAGTCCCCTCAAGAACTCCTCCTGCCTCTTGGCATCAGTGGATACATCATCAGGTGCATAACGTGCCAACTTGTTGAAAAGGTCCCCATACTCGGAGACAGAGCGGTGCAGCTGTTTCAAGTCGCGGAACTCACGTCTCTTAAGTGACATGACTCCCGCGGCTACGTGATGAGTACGAAAGGCTGCTTCAAACTGGTTCCAGGTGATAGCTTCAATATCGGGGTGGGTGACCTGGTAGTTATCCCACCATTCAGCAGTTGGTCCCTCAAGTTGGTGCGTGGCAAAGCGCACCCTATCAGCTCCAACAACTTGGACGGTGTCTAACTTCTTGTTGATGGTGCGGAGCCAGTCGTCTGCCACAATTGGCTCAGCACTACTCGAGAAAATTGGAGGGTTCAGCCTCAGGAACCGAGTCAAGCGATCCTGTTGAGGCGGTGGAGGTGGCGGAGGCGGCGGGTTATTGTTGTTGTTTTGCATGTTTTGAGTGAGGAGTTGGATCAGCTGATTCTGGGAGTTCAGAAGTTCTGCTATCTCTGGGGGCATGTTGTTAATGTTGTTTCCACGTCCCGCCATCTGGAGGGTTTTGAGAGGCAAGTTAAGAAAAGATAGAAAGTCTAAGGAATAAACTCCTACCCTTATGTAAACAAGAAAAACACACGAGAAAAGCAAGGCACACATAGCACAAAGATCCACACACTCAATCAAGTTTAACCAACCAATATAAGACTTTTGGTACTCATTACAATCACGAATAACGTTCGACTATAGAACTAATGGTGGTCCAACTACTCTACTCATCATCCACTTCCTCATCCTCAATGATGAAGCCTTCCTTTTCCAGCAGTGACTTGTATAGCTCCATGTCCCTTGTCGTGGCTTCAAGCTTCTCTTGAAGTTCCTTCATCTCCTATGGCTCCGGTGTTGCAACTTCGAGCCTTCCTTGAAGTTCCTTCACCTCTTGCAGTTCCTGGGTAGCAGCTTCCAGCTTTGCTTGGAGTTCCTTCTTCTCCTTCTGTAGCTTCTTGATCAAACTTGACCCCATAGTCACGGGCGTGATCTTCTCCTCCAAGCTCCTCTTAGCTGCTCGCAGGTCCTTCATCATGGCGGCAAGGTTCTTGAACTCCAGCTCGTTCTTTGCGAGCACTAGACTTTGCTCCCTAATCCTCTTGTTCTTATCTTGCACCCTCTTCTCTTGATTAGCGAACCTCTTGTCTTGGGCGGTGAGCTCCCCTCCTAGGGACTTGATCTTTTCTTCCAGCTCTTCGATCTTCTCATCCTTCTCCTTCACTAGGGCACAGAGCTCGTCATTCCTCACGATCTCAAGGCATCTCCCTTTCTGAAGGTCATTGATGTGGAACTCCAAGTCTTGATATTGGATTCTTCGACGCTTGCATGTCTTCCTTTCCTCCGGGGTTAACTCGATTGGGACTCCCTTCTCATGACGTCTTCCAAAGAGTTTGATGTAGTTGCCTTCAACCTCTTCATGGTGGCGTCCGCAAAGGCGTCCAATGAGCTCCTGCAAGCAAATGCTAAGTCCTTTCTCCTTGGAGTCGCTGGTGACGTTGAGTACAATGGCCTCCGTCTTGGGTTCTATCCGACTGCGCCCTGGTTGGATGACTTCAATTGCCCAGCATCCTTCCTTGTGCATCTTCCTCCACTCGCTTCCCTTGATTGATGGCATGGGTAACTGCAGTGTCTTGATGATGTCCAGAAGGCATTCCCCGAAGCGCAGGCACTTGATGTCTTCGGCGGTGTCGTAGTAGAAGGCCGTCATCTTTAGGTTGGGAGAGAAAATTAGACACAAGGTGATAAAGAAGAGAAATACTAGAAGAGTACAAATAACTTAGAAGAATATAGAAAGCATAACACACATGGTAAAGGTGGTTTCCAATCCTAGGGGTCACGTCCTACAGGCAACTTTGTGCTCTCATACCATCTGTTGTGACCTCGGACCGATAAGGATCCTAAGTCCCTGTGATTAACATGCTAGTCCCTGGATCAATAGCTAGCATTTCACATTCGATGAATATCATGTAAAACACAAGTCGTTATTACATGAATAATCCAGAGTATAAATATTACAACTTGCATAGCTCATAGCTAGCTCAAATAAAACAGCGGAAACTAAATAAAACTTGAGTCCATCAACGCCTCAGGCTAGCTGCGTGAAGACCCGCGATCCCTACGCACCTTTCAATCTTCGGATTCGGCACATAAGACGTGTAGCCAACAATTTGGGTCAATACTTTGAATGTATTGGCAAATTACACCAAGGAAAGAGTAAGACTATCTCTACATGCAAGGCTACGAGTAGGCTCTGGGGTTCATTTGCGTAAAGCCAATTTTATCAGTGTAATAAGAAAAGAGGAAGAAAGTTTTCCCTACTTTGTAAACTTTGATAGATAATATAGGTCGAATGGAACACGTGGATATTACTCACCAGGTGCCCAATCAACCAAATACTTGGATATTACGCACCAAGTTCCCAAAATCCCACCCAGTGGCGATATTACTCACGCCCTGGGTTTATAAAACGTTAAGTTTGGAAAAGAGAGAGAGGAAGATCTTCTAGAGGCTCCATCCTTCAGACGCTCAAAGTTGTTCTGTTTCCGTGAACACGGCTGATCGATCAGATTGCAATACTCTCGAGAGGTTGTGCACTTTCCCCACAATCCACGATCAAGTCCTTTTACAGACAAGACCATGGCGAAGCCTTCCCTTAGTAGCCCCTCTACCAGCTGGATCCAACCGTGCCAAGAACCTCCAAATGTTGGTACCCTGGTGAGGTTTCCCACTAAGTACTAAGCCAAGACAGAGCCCATATGTATTGTGGTTGCACGGGAAGCTTCTGAATTCTGAAACATGGCAGACTTCTTTGATTCCTGGGCAGCCGTCCTCCACCAACATCTCACTCGCTGTCTCGACAACCATTCCGCCCAGAAGAAAACTTAATTTTATTTTGAAGGGGTTTTGGAGAAGAAAAGTTCGCTCGAGAGAGCTATCATACTTAGAATTTTTTTGAGTCTTTCGAACCCCCCAACGGTACTTAGTATAAATATATATAGCATAGCAAGTAATACTTAGCAAAACAGGAAAACCTAATAGGACGGAGAATCCTAGGTATAGAACTATCATGGCATATTATAAAATCATCGCACTTGCAAGAATATTTTCAAGTAGATCTACCAAAACCATCCTACACATGCATACTACTATTTTGAAGAGCAAAACATGCACAGTAGGACATAAGCATGAACAAGTGGTGTAACTTGCCTTGATCCGAGCATCAATCTACACAACAATACTCCTCAGCGCACTCCGAGCAATCTAACGAAACAAACATGGGTCCAATTACAAATTGCACATAACAAGTCACGAAGTCACTTATGCATGCATGCAACATGGTAAAATGCAAGGGTGGATTTGACTTCGACCAAGGGTTTTAACCAAGGGTGTTGTTGAGTTGGGGATGTCATTAGAATCGATTTCCCACAGATTTTAAGTATTTTGAGTTAAACCCTAATTAACCGGGCTTGAAACTAGATCTACAGCTCTAATTCTATCTCGAAACAGATCTAAACACCATAAGCATGATATGACAATTTTCTACAGAAGGTATTGTCAAAACAAAGCCAACGCAACAAGAATCAACTAAAACGGAGTTACGGATAATTTTCTAGAATTAAAATACTCTAATCTAAACTTTTAATTCTACTGCAAAATTGCTGTGGAAAAACAGTAATATTATTGTAGATCTGTGTTCTACTCGAAAATATGAATCCAACGGTATATTATACGCAATTTTTGGACTATTACTCGAATTACTATGAATTTTACAAGTTTGGGGCTATTTCTGCCTATTTAAAAGAAAAAGGAAAAAGGGGCCAGTGACGCGGCGACACGTGGCGCCACGTGAGTGGGCCAGCGAGGCGCGCGTGACGCGACGCGGGGGCATCGCGGCGTCGACGTGGCACTGCCACGCGGCGCGACGCGGTTGGCCCGCGGCCGTTGACCGATCTGGGCCGTCGGATCTAGATCCGACGGTTGGAGAGGGAGGGGGCGGCGGCTTACCGGCGACGGCGGCGGCGGCTGCTGGTGGCGGCGGACGGCGGCGACGGATGGCGGCGATGACCGGCGACGGCGGCGGAGCTCCTCCGGCGAGACGGAGAGGCGGACGGCGTGCGGCTCCTCCTCGCGGTCCCGTTCCCGAGGGTGGCGGCGTCCCCCTTCTCCGAGGCGGCGGCGGACGGCGGCCGGAGGCAGCGAAACTCCGGCGAGGAATCCAGCGGCGCTCGGTGGTGGCAGCGACAAAAAAATTAGGGTTCTAGGAGTGCGTGCCGAGGGCTATTTAAAGGCGGAAGACTTGGCGTGGACGTCGCGGAGTCCGCGCCGGAATCGGCGGCGGCGGTTGCGCTGGCGGCGGCGGCGGACGGGGCCGAGCCGGTCTCGGTGAGGAGGCGGCTGACAGGCGGGCCCCGCCTATCAGCGGCTGTGGGCGCGGGGCGGCTGGCGCGGCGCGGGCGGCTGGCTGGCTGGCGGGCTGGCGGCTGCGCGTCGCCCACCCAGCCAGGCGGGCTGCAGATAGCCCCGGGCTGGCTCGGCCGGCCCTGTTAGATTAGTTTTAAATTCTTTTAATAATTTCTGAATTGCTATTTGTTTGATAACTTTTGCAAACGGACTCTGAATTAGACGAAATTGGTCTCTAAAATTTTGTAAAAAGAAGAGGGTTAGGATAGGATTATAATATAAAACTTTTGCAAAGGTTTTGGTGGTTAAGAAGGTTTTACCCCCTTTTGTCTATAAGTGACTATGGGGTTTGAGAATTACCTGATACAAAATTTTGATATGTGATGCCATGATGCAATCATATGATGCATGCTTACTAGTAACATCTGAATTTACAAAATTTGGGATGTTACAATTGTGGTGGCTTTGTCCAATTTTAAATAGCGAATAGATCAGGTTTTTTCTTCGATGCAGTTTTCTATGTGGGAGAGACTAAATATACATGAGCTTCACTATTTGGAATTACATGTACTATATGATTGGATTGTTAGCGAATATACGTAAGTACTATTCAATGCATTAAGGTTTCACCAACCATAGCCTTAAGTTTAATGGTCCTCTTACTCCCATACGTGCAACGTTCCGGTTCGCGTTCTCAGGTTTCTGTCACTCCGGCAGAACTTCCCCCTTCCTCTTACACATACGACAAACCCTATGATGTTTAATCCATGTGCGCACAAATATAATGGACACAAAAGGACTGTACCATATCAACATACAACTCTAATGAACCAAAGACGTTCAACCATTCAATCTAAGAACAAAGAAACTACGCAAACATAACATAGATCATAGGATTATAACTTATAGCATCAAACACCATGTTTACATAGGACGGTACAGAGGTGTGTGGGAGGATGAACCACTGCATACTAGGAGGATTAGGTGATGGATATGGTGGTGAAGATGGTGAAGAGGGCGACGGTGGCGCCGGCGGCGGCGCGGGGGACTCATTCCCCGCCGCCGGTATCATAGGGGAGCACCGCCCCTTAGCCCCCTTCCTTCATGGCTTCTTGGGAGCCCTCCCCCATGGAGATGGGATCCATGGGGGAGGCAAAAACGTGGCTTTGGTGGCTGCAAATTCATGGGTGGAGATGCCCTGGGCGAATTAGGTTTCCTCCCTTTATATAGCTTCTCGGATTCCCTTTACTCCATCTTGGGCTGCAGTAAATCGGGCCTAAAAGGCCCGTCTAGACTCGGAATCAGCTAAATTTTATGTCCAGAATGTTTTTCGCAAACTTTCCAATAACTTTGTAGTTGAAGAGTTTTCCGTTTGACGCCGTCTTCGACCTGAAACGTGACCATCTTCAAAAAGAGTTCTGAGACAAATTTCTGGAAAAATCCCAATTTGACTACAACAAGGTTTCCACTTATATTCTTGGTAATTCCTACACATCAAAGTGTAAAACAAGAACATTGTGCACTTTTGCAACTATTAGTAGGTTAGTCCAAATAAATCATAAAGTTTATAAAAAGGAGTGTCAAAAGCATATTATTAGCATACAACCATAAAAAATTATAGATAGTTATGGACGTATCAACATCCCCAAGCTTAGTTCCTGCTCGTTCTCGAGTAGGTAAATGATCAAAACAATATAATTTTTGAGGTGACATGTAGACAACACAAGCTTGATCATCATTATTGTAAAAGTATTCATAGCTGGGATTAAGGTACTCTAAACATGAATCATGAAATATAGAGTTCTAACAATAAGACATAACAACTATGTTGTAACCTAAAAAGGCACAAACAAAAAATTCATGAATAACAATGTTTTGCAAGATTTTTGTTTGTTTCACATAAAGAAAGCATAATGAGAATGGTATTCAGCTTGTCCCTCATAGAGTAGCAAAACATAAATGCATATGACACCTTCAAAGTTCATAAGGGTGACTAGATACAAATAGTTTAGGTACAAACAATATCAAAGTTATGCATCAATCAACAAGTCTTGGAACAATGCACATAGAACTAAGAATGACAACTATGCTCTCTTAATTGTTGCATACAGATAGAAGGTGGAGACTTAATATAAAAGTGGAAGAAAGGCCTTCATAGAAGGAAGCAGGGATTCAAGTCTCATAAAGAGCTTCCAAAAATTATGGTACTTATTAGCTTTCAGCTCTCATTGCCCCTATCATAAGCATCTTGAAGTGATTAAGGTTAAAGTGAAGAAACTATGGGGTATATGCTTGACAAAGTATAAGTTGGAAATCTCATGTCCCTTGAATACGAGGGTCGCTCCTCAGACTACTCAAGTTTAGTTACTGGTAAGTTCTTGTCATAGTAAGTACATGTGTATCATAGAGAACCGCCAATGGGGTACCCCTTGCCCGATGATACGGAAGAATCCCCATATGAAAATGACAAGGCAAGCAGACAACGGGCATCTCAACAATCTTCTTATTTACCATGGGAAAATGGTGCTTTTTGTCTCTTTCCTCTTTTCTCATCTTTTTTTTCTTTTTTCTCAATCTCTATCTCTTTTTTTATAAGAAGAATGCTTCATAGATTGCTCATTATGGTTACGCTGCAGGTTTCCACCATGATTAGGCATGGATTAGACCGGCGGCCCACACATTTCTCTAACACATATACATAATTCCATGGACTTACAAGCTCCCCTTTCATTTCACACCGATGACATCCATAGACAAAAGAGCATGATATCAACTAGGTACAATGTACAAGTGCAATGTTGAAAGAGTTCCCATGACAACATGGTTCTGCTAATCCCCAACATACAAATGCAAGCATAGACAACATAGATGACACAATGGTTCAAGTTTATTAGGGGCAAGAAAAGTGAAGTGTGCCATCAAGTTCGTGAGAGCTTTAATCACTAGTTTTCTCATAACAAGTTTAATTCGGAAGGTAGATAAAAGCATGAATATACTTGGAATAGCAAATGCTAATAGGTAGGTATGGTGGACTCTTTGGGATAACTTGGTTTTATTTGGAGTTGGATGCATGGGTGGAACTCATACTTGGTTATGGAGGCTAGCAAAAGACTGGGAGAGACCAACTAAAAGAGCAATAATGGCCATAATCATGCAAAGCGACAAAACATCATTAATTAAAGCATAAAGTGACATTACAAGTCGAAAACTAAAGGATCATAAAGGCTATGGTGACTTGGGATAGTCATAACATGGTGTGAGTGATGGCTCAATGCACGGCGCCCAAAAAATGCTTGATGGCGGTGTTGATGTGGAGCTCGTTGGGAACCCCAAGAGGAAGGTATGATGAGCACATCAGCAAGTTTCCCTCAGTTATGAAACCAAGGTTTAATCGAACCAGTAGGAGCAAGGAAACAGCCAAAAGGTGTTACTAGCTGAGCTTTGGCAGGGCGCACTATCGGTGCTAGTAGCAACGTGGAGACCTGCACAACACAACCACAAAACTTTCTCCCCAACTTGCGATGAGGTTTTCAATCTCACCGTGTTTTGCGGAAAACAAAGGATTAAACGTATCGAATGGAAAGAAGTAAAAGTTTGCAGAAAGTAAACACAAAGCAGAAAATAGTTTGTAGATTGTATGTAAAAGACAAGGACCGGGATCCATAGTTCACTAGAGGTGGCTCTCCTTAAGATAGATAACATGCTGGGTGAACAAATTACAGCGGGGCAATTGACAAACACCGAGAAAGCAATACATGCATATACTAATCATCTTGACTCCTTTGAGACTTGATTGGGCATTACAACATAATACATAGACCACCATCCAACTGCATCTATGACTAATAATCCACCTTTAGGTTATCATACGAACCCCCTCCAGTATTAAGTTGCAAGCAACAGATTATTGCTTTACGAACTACGTGTAAAGTAAACAATATGATTGTTCTATGAACAAAGGATTGTTGTTTTCTCCCTAGTAGCAACAGCACATCTAGTACCTTAGAGATTTCTGTCACTTCCCCAGATTACCAGAGGCATGAACCCACTATCGAGGAAAAATACTAACTCTTGGAGTTGCTAGCATCTACTTGGCCAAGATAGCTACTAACAACGGAAAGCATGCAAGATCACAAATAACAAAGACATGATAGAATCAATAATCAATCTGAAATAGCATCTCAATATCCGTCGGATCCCCGCAAACACAACATGTATGAATTACAAATAGATGATCTTGATCATGAACGGAGCTCACAAGATCTAAACATGAAAGCACAAAGGAGGAGAACCAGCCATCTAGCTACTACATGGATCCGTAGTCCAAGGATGAACTACTCACGCATCACACCGGAGGCTTGCATGGTGATGAAGAAGGCCTCGAGGGTGAATTCCCCTCTCCGGCAGGGTGTGATGTCTACACAGTTAAGTGGATCACCCAAGGTTTTTCGAACTCAGGGAGGAAGTGGTCAAAGATATCCCCTCTCAAGCAACCCTGCAATCAAGATACAAGAAGTCTCTTGTGTCCCCAACACACCCAATACACTTGTCAGGTGTATAGGTGCACTTGTTCGGCGAAGAGATAGTGAAATACAAGTGGTATGAATAATTATAAGTGGTAACGGTGATAGAAAATAACTTGATGGCGTGGAAGAGACTAAAGGCAAACTGAAATAAAAATGGAAGCAAGCAAACATGTAACAGATCTAGTAGCAAACGGTGTTTCAATGCTTAGAAACAAGGCCTAGGGATCATAATTTCACTAGTGAACACTCTCATATAAATATCGTCTCTTTATGATACTACTCTTAACTACTCTCCGGTTGAACACTCTAATCGATGGTAGGGCTATAACAGCACACCTCAAAGTAAGTCTTTCCCATCTAGAAAACCCCACACTGTCACCTTGAGTACTAGATAGGTCCAACAAACACCACAATTTCATAAAGACATCCAACTCCAAATATAACTCATAACAAGTATTTGTAATCTCTAGCCTAAGTGCCACCATGGTGAGCAGGTTGTCACTTTCACACACATGGGGAGAGCAGAGATCTAATAAAGCACTTGAGTAACAAGGTAGATCTACTTGATTACAAAGCTCATGACCACAACAAGGTCATGCATAGATAGAGAGATGAACACATAGCTACCGGTAGAACCCTTAGCCTCGAGAGAGAACTACTCCCTCCTCATCATGGGAATCAGCAATGGTGATGGAGATGGCGGTGGAGATCTATGGAGATGGCTACGGGGGCACTTCCCCATCCCGGCAGGGTGCCGGAACAGAGACTTTTTGTCCCCTGAATCTCCCCTTTGGTGGCGGTAGCGCTACGGAACTTTTCGTGGCTGGAGGCTTGACTCTTTAGGGTTTTGGTATCGGGAGGCTCTTATAGGCGAAGGAGGCAAGGTCGGTGGCCAGCCAGGGGGCCCACACCACCTGGTGGCGCGGGTAGGGCTAACCCACGCCTGGGGGGGGGGGGTGGCCAGGCCCTGGCCCTCCTCCGTCTCGTATTCTGGCTCCGTGACTCTTCCGGTAAAATAGGAACTTTGGCTTTTTCCCGTCCAATTCGAAGAATATTGATTTTCTCACTTTCCTAGAACCAAAAACAGCAGAAAACAGGCAACTGGCACTATGGCTCTTGTTAATAGGTTAGTCCAAGAAATCATATGAAAAGTACTCCAAAGTTGGAACAAAACACAAGAAAGTAGATAAAACCAAGCATGGAGCATCAAAAATTATAAATACATTTGCAATGTATCAGGGTGCTGAAGAGCTTTAGATCCCTCCCGATCTAGGGATGGACATGACGGTGGCTACAGACTCTTTCGTGGATTTTTGATCGGGTACTTAGGGTTTACGTCCCGAGGGAAATATATAGGCGGAAGGAGAGGCCGAGGGGGTGCCGGGAGTGGCCACACCACCCCTAGCGAGGGCCAGGCCTGGCCGCGCGGCCAGGTGGTGTGGTGCCCCCTTGGCCCCTCTCCGTCTCGTATTCTGGCACTTGATGACATCCGGAAAAATAGGCACTTTGGCTTTTGTCCCATCCAATTTCGAGAATATTCATTTTCTGACTTTCCTGGAACCAAGAACAACAGAAAATAGGCAGCTGGCACTGTGGCTCTTGTTAATAGGTTAGTCCAAGAAATCATATGAAAAGTACTCCAAAGTTGGAACAAAACACAAGAAAGTGGATAAAACCAAGCATGGAACATCAAAAATTATAGATACATTTGCAATGAATCAACATCCCCAAGCTTAACTCTTGCTCGTCCTCGAGTAGGTAAGTGATAAAAAGAAAGAATTATTTTTGAGGTGACATGCACCATCAAAGACTTGATAAAAGTATTTGTAAAACATTCAAAGCTGGGATCATAGTACTTCAATCATAACATGAAAGACAAAGTTCTAGGAATAAGAAAATAAACTATGATGCTACATGAAAAGGCACAAACAAAATATTCATGAATAACAATGCTTTCAAAGACGTTTGTTTGTTTCACATAAAGAAAACATAGCATAATAGTATTTAGCTTGTCCATCAATAGAGTAGCAAATATAAATGCATATGACACCTTCAAAGTTCATAAGAGTGACTAGATACAATAGTTTAAAACAAGCAATAACAAGTTATGCATCAATCAACTAGTCTTGGGACAATGCACATAGAACTAAGAATGGCCACTATGCTCTCAAAGTAGGTCCATAAAGGTAGAAGGTGGAGACTCAATATATAATGGTGGAAGAAGCGCCTTTTTGTTGGGGGGATATCCTCGGGTAGGGTCACGCCGGGGTATAAATGCCGAGTTAGCCGAAGTTTGACAAGGTCAAAGCAAATGTTGGCCGAGTCACCTCAAGGCAGGCCGGATCACGGAGTAACCCGGACCAAGGACGTCCACCTTACATGGTCTCAACCGACTTAAGTCGTAAGTCAGTAAGATATATCTAACTTGTATGTAGGAACAGGTATGTCCAGATCAACTATGCAGGATCCGAGTTATATCAAGCTTGCAAGAGAAGGAAGGTATCTCGTTGGTCAATAGGTGGCTGTTCTACTCGGAGCGTGAGCGAAGCAGACAGAGGCGTGGCCGCCGAGGCGTGGGCGACAAAGGTGACGAAGCCAATGTCGGGTGATGCAGGCGCCGCAGAGGCTCACGTAGCCTCTGCATGGGTGACGCGGGGGAAAAGTAACCCGGTCGGCTTACTATTTTGGGAGGAGGCATATTCCCTAGAATATGCCTCCACGTATGCCCTAAGTGGAGACCTAGCCACCCCTATATTAGGAGGGCTAGGGCTTCTGTAGAGGGGGTTGATTCTTGACTGGTTGATTTCTCAGAGATTGCTCTGAGGGCTAGCTAGTGGCAAGAGTAAGAGAGTTCTTTCTTCCTCTTCTTCCCAATACAGCTCTAGGAGCACTCTTAATCTATAAAGGAGAATCAAATACAAAGCTTTGGAGCGCTGGATTTCGTCAGCGACAACGCTGGCTGCTTCGGCATGCGTCCTCTTCCGCGCAACGGGAAACCTCATCGGCACCGGCGAGCGCATCGTCTCCGGCCTCGTTCAGCGCTTTGGAGCGCTGGATTTCGTCAGCGACAACGCTGGCTGCTTCGGCATGCGTCCTCTTCCGCGCAACGGCCTCTTCGTCAAGCTCGGCGCGGACAAGGTCTACGTTGCTATCGATGTGTCATGCGTTCATCCGTGGTACGTCGTCGAAGGAGGCGAGCCATCCCTTAGCGTGGTTCATGGGGCGCATATCACTCGCTCCCCGGACCATGCAGAAGTGATGATGACTGCGCCAGCTGTAGGCGCGAGCAAAGATCCGGCACCAGATCCGGAGGTAACACCTAAGGCACCGAGGAAAAGTAGAGGTCCTCCACTAGAGAGGCTTGAGAATGTACTACAGCAGGCGATGGATAGCTTGGCCAATCCAGTAGCAGTAGATCCGGCTCAGGCACATGCAGAGCTAGAGGAAACTAGGCAGAAAATACTAGAAGGTGCGAAAAGATAGCCACGGCTCAGCAGTCGTTGAACATGACACTGCGTGAGTACGCAAAGGCAAATAAAGTAGATGCTGTAAAAGTGAAGGGGAGAAATCTCATGAGTGAAATGAACAGAGATGGTGATACTAGGATTGAGGAATCAGAGAACTGTGTCCGTGGGGCTGCCGAAGTACAGTACCCTGGCAAAGAACCTCAGGGCAGCAGATGCAGCCGCATCCGAGTTAGAAGGTCTGACGGGTGAAGCCCGCCAAAGACAGCAAGATAGGGTTAACGAGTTGGTTCGGATCGCGAACAAGCAGAACGAGGAATTGCTCAGGGCTAACCCAGAGAGAGCTGGGGCCTCCAAGATCGTTCATTCGGCGGTGGGTAACTCAGAAAAATCCGCTGGAGCCGCATCGTCTCCTCATGGTGGTCCTAGGAGATAAGAGGTAGTAACTTCGGCCAGGAGGAATAAACAGATAGTCCCATATGACCCGGCAAGGGCAAGGAAAGGAAAAGAAGTGCAAAGAAATGAGGATCGAAGGAGTGTGAGCCGAGGTGAAGCGGGCCGAGGTAACCGCGACCAAGGCAATGCCGGACAGCGTAATGCGGAAGGTGCAGGTCAACCGCAGCAGCGGAATATGCCACGGCAAGAGCGCAGTGCCGGCCAAGGTATGCAACAAAGGGCAGCTCCACCGGAGCAAGATAGATACAATGATGGTAATTCGGAGATGGTGAATGCTGGCTATCCCAGGCCGGACTATCATGTGATAGGATCAAGGTTGGGAAGCAGAGACTTGATGCTTGATGACGCCAGGTTAAAACTGGATCGGTTGTATAGGTCGGAGCAAATTGAGTGTCAAGGTCCTCCGGGTCCAACATGTTTTGGGCCCCAGATCATGAAGGAACCTCCAGTACCTAACTTTCAGTTACCTAGAGGCACAAAGACATATGACGGCAGCACTAAGCCGGAGGATTGGTTGATTAACTATGCTACTGCTGTAAAAATTGCTACAGGCAACTTGAGGTGGGCTGTGAGATATGTACCCCAGATGTTGGAGGGGCCAGCAAGGGTATGGCTAAACAACTTGTCACCCGGAAGTATTAACTGCTGGATCGATTTCGAGGGGATGTTCGTTAGCAATTTCTCAAGTACGTATCAGAGGCTCAACAGGCCACAAACCCTAGCAATGTGCAGGCAGAGACCGAATGAGACAGACCGGGAGTTCTTAACCCGTTGGTGAAATGTGCGAAACTCGTGTGAGGGCGTAATTGAATCACAGGCAATAGCTTGGTTTGCGCAAGGATGCATATATGCAAGCATGCTATGGCAAAGGTTGCAAAGAGATATGCCAACTACATTGGCAGAAATGATCCGGATTGCTGATTCATATGCTTTGGGTGATCCGACGCATCCTAAGCTCACCTCGAACGAGTCAGGCGAGGAGTACTACCAGAGAGATGGAGCCAGGACATCCCGGAGGAATGATTACCGAGGTAAAAGAAGAGATGACAGACCGGATTACAGGTATAGTTCACAACAAGTTGCAGTTGTGAATCAAGATCAACCCGGAGCAGGAAGCAGTCAACGTCAGAAAACTGGAGGACAGCAATGGACGCCAAGGAATGATGGGAAGAAAACTTGGACGCCAGAGCAGAAAAAACAGTGGCAAGAGAAGAAAGACCGTCCGAGGTATACTTATGAAGCAATGTTGGATCAGCCGTGTAAATTTCACACGCCTAATCCAAGTAACCCGGCGGGTCACACAACTAGGCAGTGTGAGTGGATGCGAAAGATAGAACAAAGTGGTTCGGGGAATGCTCAGGCACCTCGGAATGATCAACCTTGGCAGGAGTTACCCCGGCAGCAATTTCTCTCTAGAGCGAACACGCAACAGTTAATGTTGCCTCCCCCTCCGCCGAGGTATGACAACCATGAGAGAAGGGATGCAGTGCATCAGGTGGAAAACCAAAACCAGCAAGATCATAGGTACGCCAGAAACGAGGGGAGAAATGAGTACAGAGAACACCATCAGAGCTACTGTGTGTTCACTATGGAAGAGACAGACAGGAAAAGCTTGCAGCGCCGACATATGGAAGTGAATGCGGTAATGCCAGCTGTGACAAGGTACATGCCTTGGTCGGACCAGGAAATCACCTGGAGCATCAAAGATCATCCCAAGCTTATGCCTAGTCTGAGCTCATATGCACTGGTGTTGGACCCAACATTCATTGGGCCTAACATCAATGTAAGATTCTCCAAGGTACTGATTGACAATGGTAGTAGCATTAATATCATGTATGTGGATACGATGCGCAAGTTGGGTATCTCGGAGAACATGCTTCAACCTACAAGGACAACTTTCCATGGCATTGTGCCAGGCATTTCTTGTGAGCCCATAGGCAAGGTTCGAGTTGACGTTTTGTTCGGCACGAGAGACAACTACCGAACTGAGAATTTGGAGTTTGAGGTGGTGAACTTAGAAAGTGCGTATCACGCGTTACTCGGTAGACCAGCTCTGAACAAGTTCATGGCAAGCTGCCACATCAGTTATCTGAAGATGAAGTTGCCTGGGCCAAATGGTGTGATCACTATAGCCGGAGATTTCCGATGTTCCATTGAGCGTGCGTCAGCCGGGTCAAATCTAGCCGAGTCACTCGTGATAGCGCAAGAAAAGATAAAGATCCAAGAGGTGGCGGCATTAGCTCAGTCCGCCCAGCAGTATATGTCGGCATTGAGTAACCCGCATGGAAGCGTCTCACTCCAAGCGACAAAAGATACCAAGAAGGTGCCTGTTGATGATATGTTCCCTGAGCGTACCGTAACAATTGGGGCCGGGTTAAATGACAAATAGGAAAGCGAGCTTGTCAACTTCCTCCGTGAGAATCGGGATATTTTTTCTTGGTCCACACAGGACTTGTAAGGTGTTCCGAGGGAGTTGGCCGAGCACTCTTTGAATGTGAGACCCGGAGCTAAGCCGGTGAAGAAACCTCTCCGCCGCTTCGCCGAAGACAGGAGAAAAGTCATAGGAGATGAGATAGCTCGGTTGTTGGCTGCAGGATTTATCATGGAAGTGCTTTACCTAGATTGGCTGTCTAATCCGGTGCTGGTGGAGAAGAAGAAAGATGATCCTAATGTGGCAGTGGTGTGGCGTATGTGTATTGATTACACGAACCTGAATAAGGCGTGTCCAAAAGATCCGTTCCCACTGCCAAGGATAGACTAGGTCATAGATTCCACTGCTGGGTGTGAGTTGTTGTCGTCCATTGATGCATATTCTGGTTTCCACCAGATACCTCTGAACCCGAATGATCAAATAAAGACTGCGTTTATCACTCCGTATGGGGCTTACTGCTATCGCACCATGCCTTTTGGTTTACGTAATGCTGGGGCAACGTACCAGAGATGTATGCAAAAATGTTTGCATAACCAAATTGGTCAAAATGTGCAGGTGTATGTGGATGATGTTGTGATAAAGGCCAAGGAAAGCAAAACGCTCCTTGACGATATCAGGCAGACGTTCGCTAACCTAAGAAGGTTCCGGATGAAGCTTAACCTGGAGAAGTGTACCTTCGGTGTCCCGGCTGGAAAATTACTCGGATTCCTCGTCTCCAGCCGAGGTATCAAGGTCAATCCAACTAAGATCCGGGCCATAGAACGAATGGAGTTGCCGAAGTGTCTTAACGATGTCCAGAAGTTCACTGGTTGCCTGGCGTCGTTGAGTCGGTTTGTATGTCGGTTGGGAGAAAAGGCACTACCTCTCTATCAACTCATGAAAAAGTCGGATAAGTTCATTTGGATGCCGCAGGCCAATGAAGCCTTTGCTCACTTAAATAAAATGTTAGCCACTGCACTAGTGTTAGCCTCTCCACTATCAAAGGAGCCAATGTTGCTCTATATAGCCACAACCAACCGAGTTGTAAGTGCAGTAATTGTGGTAGAGCGCGACGAAGAGGGTAAGTTGGTGCAAAGGCCAGTGTATTATCTGAGCGAGGTATTATCAGCCTCAAAACAGAACTATCCTCATTATCAGAAAGTGGCATACGGTGTGTATATGGCAGCTAAGAAGCCGAAACACTATTTTGAGGAACACCCAATCAAGGTAATATGTGAAGCTCCCATATCCGAGATAATGAGTAACAAGGATGCAAGTGGCAGGATTGCAAAATGGGCAATTGAACTAGCACCTTATGCGCCACAATATGACAGAAGAGAAGCAATTAAATCTCAAGCTGTGGCAGACTTTTTTGTGGATTGGGCCGAGGTGCAATACGAACCACCATTGCCAGATCCCAACTACTGGAGAATGCACTTTGACGGGTCAAAAACGAAAACCGGGTTAGGTGCCGGAGTTGTGCTTACCTCGCCAAAGAAGGACCGGCTGAAATATGTGTTCTAGATCCACTTCACTACATCAAACAATGTTGCAGAATACGAAGCACTTATACATGGGCTCAAAGTGGCAAAGGAGGTTGGTATACGTCCGATCCAATTCTTCGGTGACTCGAATCTCGTAGTCCAGCAGGCCTCTGGGTAATGGGATGCTTTGGATGCAAACATGGCGTTATACAGATTTCATGTGCAGAAAATATCTGGTTACTTTGAGGGATGTGAATTTCACCATATACCTCGGGTGGAGAATGAGGCTGCGGACGTACTGTCGAAGCTCGGTTCAACTCGACAAGCAATTCCACCAGGCGTAGCATTGGAGCACCTCAGGAAACCATCCATCAGGCCATCCCCGGAGTCTGACTCAATTTTTAGCCTGGAATCAGAAGCTGTGCCCATGGACATTTATGAAGGAAGTGGCTCGCGAAACCCGGGGACTGCCTTGGCAAACCCGGGGACTGCAACGACAAACCCGGGGACTACACAGCTTGATCCGGTAGAAGTTATGCCGGTGGATCTGATGGAAATTGATGAGGAAATATTCCCAGTGAGGGCTGTACTAGCTTGAGAATTGCCAATATTCCAATTCCTGAAAAACGGAACCTTACCCACTAAGGAGGTACTTTCCAGGCAAACTCAGAGGAGAGCGAAAGCATACACGATCATCAATTCCGAGTTATACAAAAGGAGTGTGACTAATGTCCTCCATTGATGTGTGGATCCGGAGGAAGGACTTGAAATCCTCCGAGATATACATCAAGGGGAATGTGGGCATCACGCCTCATCCAGAGCCTTGGTAGAAAAAGCTTTCCGCCATGGATTTTACTGGCCAAGTGCCTTAGAACAAGCAGAAGATCTGGTGAGAAAGTGCAATGGCTGTCAGAGGTATGCGAAAAAAACACATATGCCAATGTCGGAGCTCAAGACCATACCAATTACATGGCCATTTGCTGTATGGTGCTTGGATATGGTCGGCCCGATTAAACCAGCAAAGGGAAATATGACTCACATTTTGGTCATGGTGGACAAGTTTACAAAGTGGATTGAAGTGAAGCCAATAAGAAAATGTGATGGAGCTACGGCCGTAACATTTCTCAAAGACATCATCTTGAGATACGGTTATCCTTACAGTATCATAACAGATAATGGCACAAACTTTGCTGAAGGAGCATTTGCGCGTTTCTGCCGAGATAAGAAGATCCGGCTGGACGTTGCTGATGACCCACAAGTATAGGGGGTGTATCGCAGTATTTTCGATAAGTAAGAGTGTCAAACCCAACGAGGAGCAGAAGGTGCTGGCTAGTGGTATGGATCAGGAATTCTCTACAAATACTTAGCAAACGGATTTTTAGGGGTTTTCGATAAAGCAAGTAAACAAAGTACGAGTAAATAAAAGACAGTATAAATAAATGCAGCAAGTGGCTCAATCCTTTATGCAGCAAAGGACAAGCCGGTTGTATTACTTAAGATGACCAAACGTTCTCGAGGACACATGGGAAGACTGTCAAGTGCTTTCGCTTCATATAGCTGATTAATCTTCTTTAGCTTGCTAAGTGTTGTGTGGGTGAACCTGTGCTAATGTACTGCCCCATCCAAGACTAAATACATACTTGTGATTAAACCCCTTGCAAACATCCGTAAGTACAAGAAAGTAACTAAGGTAGAAACCTAACCACATCTTTAAACTCTAAGACCCTTACGTCCCTTGTGTAATGGTTTCCTAATGGGGGTTCAGGTTTCTGTCACTCCGGCAACCCCTACGATTAGTAGCCAAATACACAATGCATTCCCCTAGGCCCATATAGGTGAAGTGTCATGTAGTCGATGTTCACATGACACCACTAGAAGAAGTACACCACAACTTCAATAACAATCTATTGAATCTTTCTCAACGCAACTCCACTACTAACAACAAGACGTCTCCCATGTCCTCAAGAACAAAATGAACTACTCACAAGACATCATATGGATTATGATCAGAGATGGAATAATGATGTATAACAATCTGAACATAAACAATAATTCAATGGTTCACTCAATAGCATCAACTACAACAAGTAATCAACACCGGGAAAGTTTCCCCTATGAACTATGGAAGATTCAACGCAATTGTTACAGCAATATGGAGATGATGATGAGGGTGATGATGGTGGTGATGATGGTGGTGATGATGGTGATGATGATACCGATGAAGTCCAGCTTGATGATGGTGTTGATGGCGACGATCTTCCCTCTCCGGGAAGGAATTCCCCCGGTAGAAATCTGTCTGCCAGAGAGATCTTTCTCTCTCGGTGTTTTTCCGCCCCGCAGAGGCGGCGGAATCTTTCTGTGGTCCCTCCCGAATCTTAGGGTTTCGTGGGGATGATATACTCCAGAGGAGGGAGGCTGGAGTGGGTCAGGGCGGCCACACCACTCCTAGGCGCGACCTAGGCCTGCCCGCGCCATGGGGTGGTGTGGGCCCCCTGTGGCCCACCTCCACTCCATCTTCTGGCATCCTGAATCTTCTGGAAAAATAGATTTTTCCGTATATTTTCCCGGATTTTCTGATCTTCGCAAATTTTGCCTCCAAACAACACCTTTTCCATCAAAATCCTGACTGCAGCGGTCCATGCTCCAAAAGTCATCAACCATGCAAAAATAGATGAAATAACATAAGTATCACTTCTCAATACGAAATATATCAATGAATAATAGTGAATTAACACATAGAATAGTGATGCAAAATGGACATATCAACTCCCCCCAAGCTTAGACTTTGCTTGTCCCCAAGCGAAACTGAGCTCAATAAACATGCCCTCAGGTTTATGGAGTGAAGAGTCGATAAAAGAATACGGACAAGAAGCATCACATTCATCAAATACATAGATCATAATAGAAGACAACTCACTATTATATAACTCAACTTGCAATGAGTAAAGGAAGCACAATAAGGATACATAAAGTGAATCATAATTGGTAATGGCAAACTTAGCTCTCGGTCGAAGAATAGTTGATAATTTGCTGGAGTTCACAAATAGATGGTTTTCAAAGAAAGCTTTCAAAGTAGCAAACTTTCAAGATAAGAGCAATGTGCAAAGCAAGGAACATAAGAAACATGAATGCATAAATCATCATATGAACGAATGAAACAGATCAACTCAAAATACTTGCTGAGATAGAAGGGAATAGGTTTACTGACTCAACTGCAAAGTAAAAGAAAGGCCCTTCGCAGAGGGAAGCAGGGATTCCAAGTCTCATAAAGAGCTCCCAAAAATTATGATACTTACTAGCTTTCAGCTCTCATTGCCCCTATCATAGGCATCTTTTGGTGATTAAGGTCAAAGTGACACAACTAAGAGGATATGCTTGACAAGTTATAAATTGAAATCTCAAGCCCCTTACTTATGAGTACTGATCCTCATGCTACTCAACTTCAGTCACGAGCAAGCTCTTGTCATTGTAAATACATGTGCATCATTGAGAACCGCCAACGGGGTACCCCTTGCACATGACACAGGAGCTATCCAATAATCAAAATGACAAGGCAAGCAGACAGTGAGCATCTCAGCGATCTTTTTATTTGCTATTTGCATAGGTTTTTATTGAGGATGCTTCATAGAATGCTCACTATAGTAATGCTGCAAGTTTCCACTATGATTAGGCATGGCTTAGGCTAGCGGCCCAGGCATTTCTCTAACACACATATAAACTCCATGATCTTACAAGTTCCACTTTTATTTCACACCGCCGGGATCCATAAGCAAAAGAACATGATATCAACTAGGTACAAAGTACCAAATGAAGTGTTGAAAGTGGTCCCCATGATACATGGTTCGGCTAACTTCAACTCATAAAGCGCAAGCATATACGCAACAAAGAAGGACCCAATGGTTCAAGTTTATTAAATGCAAGAAAGTAAAGTGTGCCATCAAGTTCGTGAGAGCTTTAATCACTAATTTTCTCATAACAAGTTTAATTTGGGAGGTAGATAAAACAAGAATTTACTTGGAATAGAAATAATGCTACTAGGTAGGTATGGTGGACACAAATGGCATGGGGTTTGGTTTAAAGGAGATGGATGCACGAGAAGAATACCCTCTCAGTACAGGTTTTTGGCTAGCAAGGCTGGGTAGCAAGTACAAGAGTTGAGGGAAACAACCAAACATACAAATGATAAAGACAAACATGCAATCTTCCTTGGAAGCACAAAAGATCTTAACTAGAGAATACTAGACTTATGAGAAAATCAAGAAAGAAAGATGATGAAATAATTTTTCTCTAGAGTACTACTATCTTTTTCTTTTCAACTCTCAAAAAGGTGTTGCTACCGACCGAGCCAGGTTTGCCAAAACCAACTAAATTAACTCAATGATCCCACAGTGATACCAATACTAACAACAAGATCAATCATATAACCATGAATTGAAAACTAACATAAGCTATGCAAAAGAGTGAATGATAGAACTTCCCATTAATATTCCATAACGGAAACTCACACCAAGGGATACATATCTAACGAGAGAGGGGACACTTCCATAATGGAAACCATACTACATAATAACTCCTCTATTTATGATATGACTCTACTAAAAAGGTAAAAAGATAGAAGATAGTGATATGATACCGTGGCACTCCCCCAAGCTTGGAACAAACCAAGGGGATGCCAAACCTGATGATGAATTACTCCTTCGGTGGTGGTATCCTCTCATCTTCGTCCGTCTTCCAGGGTAAAGGCTTCCCATCAACAAAGGACATCGTGGTTTCCAACATCCTGAAACTTGCAGCAGCACTTATGCGTTTAAATCTAGCCTCATACTCACAGTTTTGATTTTGAACGTCATAAAACTGTGCTTGCAGTTCGTTGGTTGTTTGGCGGAGTGAAAGGACTTCATCTTTGAGTTCAGCAGTCTCCTTTTGGTGCTCGGCGATGAGTTCGGAACAAATCTTGTAGATGATGTCCACTTCACGCTCCACCATCTTCCTGTACCTAAAGACTTCTCGCTCTAGTGCTTCCATCCTGTCCTCTAGACTTCCTTCACCTTTAGGGCCTTGAACCTCCTTAATCCGGACCTCCCCACCTTTGAGAAACAACTCCTTGGGATGAATTTTCAATTCTCTCATGTATGGGTTGATGATATCCTCTAAAGAATCTCCCTTGGATGATCCAGAGGTAGACATTGTGGCTCCAAATCTGGAATTCTACCTGGCAGAAACAGATCGAAACAAAAACATGACGAAAACACGATATACGGACCTCGAGGGATCCGGGAGGTTATATATTACGAAGTTTCATATCAAAAGGAAGGTACTGGGAGAAAACGAGTCGGAGGCGGAGTCCTGGGTGGCCTCACCACCTGGTGGTGCGGCCAGGGGTGGGCCCGCGCCATGGGGTGGTGTGAGCCACCTCGGCTCCTGTTTCGTCCCTTTTTCGCTTTGTAGCTTTTCATATTGGCTAAAAACTGCAAAAATATAGTTGTATTGTATTTTCGCGGAACTTTTCTTACCAGAACTGTTACCTATTTGAAAATAGACTCTACAGGTCTCTGAATTTGGTATTTAGTGGATCCTTCCGGAGTCATCTCTTGAATATCATCGATATCTTCATCTTCATATACTTATTACTTGAGTCATAAAACCCTTCTCTTCCTTATTACACCATTGTCTCCACTTCCTGGAAATTTCTTTCACACAAAACTTCACACAGTTCTTATTAGCAACATTAGTATAAGTGAAGTGATAAAACCTTTTGAGTCCAACTTCAACTGAAAATCATCAAAACATAAGCTACTGTAGCAACTCTTTCTGAAAACCCAAAAAGAATTTAAAAAGGAAATCGAATAAAGAAGCAAATGCAAGAGTGGCAAAATTTGTCAAAACAGATCAGCAGGTAAAGATCAATTTTTTAGAAAATCTTCTGTTGCTCAAATCAAAGAGTGCAAAACTAACGAAAGTTAAATAACAACCTGGGGCAAAAGCACAAAAAATTACAGCTCAATCCGACGGACAGAGGTCTCTCAAGAATTTTTACGGTGAAGCACAAAAATCTGTTTCGGGACAGCAACTTCCCCAAATCTTACTTCTCTCTCATTAGAGGTTTATCTTGACACAAAAACCAAACAAAACGGATACGGAGCGGTTATTACCAAAGTAATAACTTCCAAGACTCAAAGAAACAAAAACAAACTAAAAGCAAAAACAAATTGGGTTGTCTCCCATAAAGCTCTTTCTTTATAGCCATTAAGATGGGCATGATAATTTTGAAGAAGCTCTCATAGGGATATGAATTGAAGTGAAAGAGAGCATTAAGAAGCAAAAACACACACATTTAAGTCTAACCCACTTCCTATGCAAGGGGATTTTGTAAAAAAACAATTTATTGAAACCAAAGGCAACTTGCATAAGAAGGCAAAAGAAGTGCAACATAAAAACATTCAGCATAAAACGAGGAAACTTGATATTATTGAGATGCATAAGAACACTTTTCCCTCTCTCATAGTAGCTTTCAGTATCATGCATAAACTTAACAATATAGCTACCACAAGTACCATCATAGCGATGATCACTTATTCTAACAGAAAACACAGGAATACTAGCTCTCATAACACTACTATGTGAAACAATATTAGAGGTATCCTTACAAAGGATAGTGTGTCCCTCTTCCTCATACTTAGTGACAAAGTCTTTCACATTTGCTACTATAGGTTCATCAACCATTTGTTTATCAGGTTCAACAGCTTTTTTCATACTTTCATTAACCATACTAGCTATCATAGAATGTTCCTTTACCTTAATTGGGAAAGGCATTTTCTCAATATAAGGTTCAGGTAAAACATGATTAGCAGTATAAACTTCAGTATTTCTTGCAGGAACACTTTTAGCAACATCTTTATAAGGTTCATGATACTTATTCCACTTCTTTTTAGGCACTTCAATGTAGGAAGCAAAGGCCTTAAAATAAGAAGCAATAGCTTGAGAGTCTAGACCGTAAGCATTTTTAATATTTTGAAAGTCATCAGTTCCCATAAAAGATTCAATGCATTCATAATCATAATTTATACCTGACTTTCTACCTTTGTCATTCTCCCAAGCTTCAGCATTGTCTTGAATACGATCTAGAAGGTCCCATTTAGCTTCTTCTTCCATGCGAGTGAATGATCCAGCACAAGAAGCATCCAATAAATCCTTGTCATGTAGAGGGAGCCTTGCATAAAAGTTGTTGATAATAATATTGTTGGGGAGCTCATGAATGGGACATTTGAGCATTAGTAACTTCAATCTCCCCCAAGCTTGAGTTTTACTCTCTCCATCAAGAGGCCAAAAGTTGTATATTTGATTCCGATCTTTATGAATCTCACTAGGAGGATAAAACTTTGAATAAAATAGAGGCACTATTTCCTCCCAGAGCTTGACCATTCTTCAGCAGCTTATACCATTCCTCGGCTCTTCCTTTCAGTGATAATTAGAATAACTTCTTCTTAACTTGATCTGTAGTAATACCTGCACACTTGAGCAACCCGCATAATTCATGTATAAAGAGTAAATGATCACCGGGATGGACAGTTCCATCCCCAACATAGTAGTTATCCATAACACGATCAATAATTCTTGTAGGTATTTTGAAAACATCTTTCTCAGCAGACGGTGGCTTATCTACTACCTTAGCAGTGGTAGTAGCATTACCAAATAAGAAACTCGGCGAATTATCCATAACGAAAATAAAGCAACTAGCAGAAGTAAACAATACTCACAGTAGAAGTTTCCTTTACCAGTTCCACTCTCCAATAGCGCTTCACTCCCCGGCAACGGCGCCATAAAATAGTCTTGATGACCCACAAGTATAGGGGTGTATCGCAGTATTTTCGATAAGTAAGAGTGTCGAACCCAACGAGGAGAAGAAGGTGCAGGCTAGTGGTATGGATGAGGAATTCTCTACAAATACTTAGCAAACGGATTTTTAGGGGTTTTCGATAAAGCAAGTAAACAAAGTACGAGTAAATAAAAGACAGTATAAATAAATGCAGCAAGTGGCTCAATCCTTTATGCAGCAAAGGACAAGCCGGTTGTATTACTTAAGATGACCAAACGTTCTCGAGGACACATGGGAAGACTGTCAAGTGCTTTCGCTTCATATAGCTGATTAATCTTCTTTAGCTTGCTAAGTGTTGTGTGGGTGAACCTGTGCTAATGTACTGCCCCATCCAAGACTAAATACATACTTGTGATTAAACCCCTTGCAAACATCCGTAAGTACAAGAAAGTAACTAAGGTAGAAACCTAACCACATCTTTAAACTCTAAGACCCTTACGTCCCTTGTGTAATGGTTTCCTAATGGGGGTTCAGGTTTCTGTCACTCCGGCAACCCCTACGATTAGTAGCCAAATACACAATGCATTCCCCTAGGCCCATATAGGTGAAGTGTCATGTAGTCGATGTTCACATGACACCACTAGAAGAAGTACACCACAACTTCAATAACAATCTATTGAATCTTTCTCAACGCAACTCCACTACTAACAACAAGACGTCTCCCATGTCCTCAAGAACAAAATGAACTACTCACAACACATCATATGGATTATGATCAGAGATGGAATAATGATGTATAACAATCTGAACATAAACAATAATTCAATGGTTCACTCAATAGCATCAACTACAAAGAGTAATCAACACCGGGAAAGTTTCCCGTATGAACTATGAAAGATTCAACGCAATTGTTACAGCAATATGGAGATGGTGATGAGGGCGCTGATGGTGATGATGGTGGTGATGATGATCCCGATGAAGTCCAACTTGATGATGGTGTTTATGGCGACGATCTTCCCTCTCCGGGAAGGAATTCCCCTGGCAGAAATTTGTCTGCCAGAGAGATCTTTCTGTCTCAGTGTTTTTCCGCCTCACAGAGGCGGCGGAATATTTCTGTGGTCCCTCCCCGAGTCTTAGGGTTTCGTGGGGATGATATACGCCATACGAGAGAGGCTGGAGTGGGCCAGGGCGGCCACACCACACCCAGGCGTGACCTAGGCCTGCCTGCGCCATGGGGTGGTGTGGGCCCCCTGTAGCCCACCTCCACTCCATCTTCTAGCATCCCGAGTCTTCTGGAAAAATAGAATTTTCCATATATTTTCCCGGATTTTCTGATCTTCGCGAATTTTGCCTCCAAACAGCACCTTTTCCATCAGAATCCTGACTGCAGCGGTCCATGCTCCAAAAGTCATCAACCATGCAAAAATAGATGAAATAACATAAGTATCACCTCTCAATACGAAATATATCAATGAATAATAGTGAATTAAGACATAGAATAGTGATGCAAAATGGACGTATCAGTTGCCTCGGTAGCCCACCCCGCATCGAACGGACAAGTGGAGATATCCAACGGATTAGTATTATCCGGGATAAAACCCCGGCTCATTGAGCCGCTGCAAAGATCAGCTGGGTGCTGGATAGAAGAACTACCAGCGGTACTGTGGAGTTTAAGAACAACTCCGAATCGATCAACAGGTTATACGCTGTTCTTTCAGGTATATGGGGCAGAAGCTGTATTACCAACCGAGATAGAGCATGATTCGCGTAGGGTCACCCAATACACAGAAGCCGAAGTGCAAGAAGCCCAGCAAAATGATGTTGATCTGCTGGAAGAAGTGAGAGAATTGGCATTGTCCAGATCTGCCATATATCAGCAAAATCTCCGACGCTATCATAGCCGGAAAGTAAGCCCCCGAGTATTCCGGGAAGGCGATCTGGTACTCCAGTTGGTACAACATACTGCTGGAATACACAAGTTATCCCCCCCATGGGAAGGGCCATTCATTGTGAGCAAAGCATTGCACAATGATTCTTATTATCTTATCGATGCAAAGCCACAGGAAAAGAACAAGGCGGACAGGTCCGGCGAGGAATCTAAGCATCCATGGAATGTAGCACTACTTCATCCTTTCTACACTTAGAATAGAAGTGTATGTATCCGAGTTCCTCATATGTCGGTATGTATGCCGGTAATGAGCCTATCAATGAAATCTTGGCACCTCGAGCAGTAACTCGAGGACTGCCTTAGTAATTTTAGTTGTCTTCTGCGTTTATTATTTTTACGTCGGCAGGCGTAAGTCGCTTTTGCTTAGGTCGTATTAGTAATGTGTGAGCACCAAGAACCTAACTCTTCGACTTGCTGCTGTCCAACAAGATTTGGCTTCATGGCAAGCAAGAGAACAAGTTTGGAATTGCGTAGCACATGAAAAATGACTAAGGGAAAAAACTTAATCGAGCCGACGTTTGTTTTTCGAATTAACCATATGTATACTTTAAATTTATCATGCTGAATTATTTTGAGCTAATCCCAAAGTTTCCAAGTATTGTTAAGACAAATTTTTGAAGCTCGGACTCGTAAGTCATAAAACCGAACCAAGGTAGACGCGAGCCGAGCCAAAAGATTGGAAGAACGAGAAAATGAAACTCGGGGACTACGCCCAAGTCAATCCAACATAAAAACTTAGTAGCAAAATATTATTTGTGCACTTGATACAACTGCACCTGGCATACCGAGGATCTGATAAACTTTAAAGTTTTTCGCTCAAGGACCAGCAGGAGGAGGAAGTTCGATGTCATCTTCGCTATCTTCGACATCCGAGGCATCGTCCTCTTCGTCTTCATCTGAACCATCTTCTGCGTTTTCAGCATTTTCAGCATCAGCGGCACCAAGGAAGCTCGGACCCTCGTTCCATTCATGAATGGGCGCATATTCGATGAGGCTATGGACGCAGGCCTTGCGCCGAGAAATCCACTCCGGGTCGCTAGACCATTTTGATTCGGTGCGCATACGCGCTAGGAGGTTGAGGTCGATCTTCTCGTACCACGTAAGCACGTAGTGGAGAACGGTCTCAGCTTCGGCACGGCTAGCAGATTCCCTCCAAAGGTCGAGCTAGGTCTCGCATTCCATCAGTTTGTCGACGAGAACTGTGGTCCCCTCCGGAGTATCTTCCTCAGGCCAAAAGACGTTGAAAATCTGAACTGCCACGTCAAGGATATCTTTTGCCATAGTTCTTCATGATTTCCACTCGAGAAGACAAGCTGACCAACAGGTCCTCCATTTCATAGGGAATTTCTTCAGTGTCAGGAGAAATAGGGTACCCCTCTCTCGGCGGAACTTAGCAACAGTGGTGCTCGCAATGGCGTTGCCCTCTGGAAATTTGCCTGAAAACAAGACAGGAGAAACAAGTAAGGAAAAGACATGAGAAGCAATCCAGAGAAGTATATCGGACGAAGGAAAATAACTTACGGGAAATATGGCTGTGGATCCGGGTTAACTCCTTGGTACAGTCATCGCGCCTTTTGCGAAGCTGCACAAGTTCAGTGTTCGCCGACTCGGGTTTGACGTCCGCCTCCTGGAGAAGCTCTTGGTCTTTGGAAATCTGGAGGGTGAGGCGCTCCCGCTCTTCAGTATAGTCCTGGCCAGCTTTTTCAAGTTCGGCATGGTGCTGCGCCTTTAGCTTCTTCATATCATCCTTGAGCTTGGCGATCTCATCATCTTTGGCTCGAAGGAGTGCAAGCTCGTCGTCTTTCTTCTTAAGTTCGGCCTGATGCTGCCCTGCTTGTTCGAGAAAATGCAGCATCATATCAGGCACGGGCACACTATCTTCAAGAGATGCCGAAATAGTTTGTTGACCCGGTAGAGCCGAGGTATGAATGTTTGCCGAGCCACGGGGAAAATGAGATAGAAAGCATAGCAAAGTTGAGCAAAAATAACTTACCCTTGATCTGTTCCAAATTCTTCCTCATGAGGATATTCTCAGCCTCCACCCCAGCTGCGGAAACTGAATGATGGGTTAGCTCGGCAGAAAAAGACGAAGAAAACGGGAAAATGCCAAGGAAGGAACTTACCCCTTTTCTCGTATTCAGCGAGAAGTGCATTATTCTTTGCGCGCAACATCTTGTGAGTGTCCAGCAGACGCTGAAACTCAGCGCTCCGGCGGTTGGTGGTCACCTAAAAGGAGTACAAAAAGGTAGCTTAGTCTTGTGCATATTCGAAGTGGACAAAGATCCAGGCCAAGTGGAACTTAACCCGGCTCTAGGTGTGTGCATATTCGAAGTGTACAAAATCCGGGCCAAGTGGAACTTAACCCGGCTCTAGGTGTGTGCATATTCGAAGTGTACAAAGATCTGGGCCAAGTGGAACTTAACCCGGCTCTAGGTGTGTGCATATTCTAAGTGTAAAAAATCCGGGCCAAGTGGAACTTAACCCGGCTCTAGGTGTGTGCATATTCGAAGTGTACAAAATCCGGGCCAAGTGGAACTTAACCCGGCTCTAGGTGTGTGCATATTCGAAGTGTACAAAGATCCGGGCCAAGTGGAACTTAACCCGGCTCTAAGTGTGTGCATATTCAAAGTGTACAAAGATACAAGCCAAGTGGAACTTAACCCGGCTCTAGGTGTGTGCATATTCGAAGTTATCAAGGAGCTACGTTAATTTTCTAAGGAGCATCCGGCCGAGTAACAACTTACTCCCCCGGAGGCTCGGGGACTAATGGTTATATCGCAATATCTACAACATCTTAAGGAAAACAAGAACTAACTTACCTCCATCATCCGACCCATGAGGTTAATTGCCTTGGCGGCAGTATTCATCTGTGCAGAAAATTCGGCGGGACCGAACTTCTCCGGGAGGTCGTCGTTGTGGACGAACTCCGCCTTGTTCCAGTTGTTTACGAATTCAATCAAGGTCGGAGGGTATCATTCGCCGCTGGGCATGTGGGGCGCTACCAAACCCTTAGCATGCACTTCCCTCCTCTCAACCTGAGCAAGGGCCGGGCTGGTGTGCAAAACAAGTTGTTGCGCATCAGCTGGCTCGGTAGGGGCGCCCTTCGGTGGCGGAGTCTTCTTCGAGAGCATGGACGCGAGCGTGCGCTGTCCAGTCTCGACGGCCGCTGCCCTAGTGGCGTCAGGGGTCTTTTTGCCCTTAGGCTGCTTCAGAGAAGTGGAAGTTGTTGCAGCAGATTTACCCTTGGGAGCAACCTTGGTGCTTTATCGCCGAGACTGAGAAGACTCGGACGAGGCAGAGGGGCTTGGTGCTGCTGCTGTTGCTTTTGCTGCTGGTGCCGGAGTTGGTGCTGATACTGGTGCTGATACTGGTGCTGGTTGCTTCTTCGGTGGAGGTACTGAGGGAACCTCAGTGGTAGCTGGTTGCGGCGGAGCCGAAGTAGTGGTGGCTATTGCCTCGGCAGAGCTGGTCTCCCCCGCCCCAAGGTTGCCCTCTTCTTGACGAGGTGGGCTGGAACCCGGAGCAGCCGCTGAACCCTCCGGGATTGGGCTCAGCGGGCGTGAATCCTCGCCGCGAGGGGGAGAAGGGCTGTTTCGAAGTGGGGAGGCAATGCCGGATCCACTTTGTGGGACCTCCACCGCGGCCCTGCCAAATCAAACATTATTGAATAAGAAGATGTAATAAAATAAGGACAAGTAAATAGTAAAGGGAGAAGAGGCTTACTCATCCGACGTCAGGGGCTCCTTGGGCTTCCGAGCCCTCCGAGCTATGGCCTTGGTTGCAGGCTTCGTGGTAGTTTTGTCTCTAGACTTCTTTCGCCTTTTGGCGGGCTGAGAAGGTCCGGAGGAAGAGGTTGATGCGGCTCGCCTTTTCTTCTTCGGCGCAACCGGAACAGGATCACCCAAGGCAAGGGGAGGATCTTCATGGATATGCCCACCGGGGTTAGCTGATGCCGGAAAAGCATAAGAAAGGGGGACAGCGTCAAATCCTTCCATCACCTCAACATCCGAATCATCCTCATTGTCGGGCCAATCTCTAATAGAAGAGAGTTTATCGGTGGGTCGCTTGGTCGCATCCAACATCGGAAGGAACATCTCCTGATCAGGTTCTTCTTTGTCCGAGGTGTCTCAGTCAGGCGCCCATTTGAGGGTAGGGTCGATGCCATCCTCGATGGTTTGCTGAAGAAACATCTAAGGAAAAGGAAAGGAAACACGATTAAAATCTACAACAAAAAGACCGACATATGATTCAATTCGGAATAGAGCTTGGGGTGCGAGACTTACCAAAGGAGGAAGCCTATCCCGGCAAAAATGTTCAATCCCCCACGTCCACTCAGAGGAGAAGTCCTTGTGGGTGGTGAACAGGGCCTTGACCCAGCGATAGATCTCTGTATTGCTTAACTCGAAAGACGAGGTCCGGTTGGGGTCGCGGCCCCAGCTCATGTGGCACACTTTGTGTGTGCGTTTCTGGAGGGGGGATCCGGTTGCGGACAAATGTGATCATGGCGTCCTCGTTGCACAATCCGAGGTCCTTCAGCTCCTTGAACCTCTTGTTAACTTGGTTGGCCAACACTGTGGGCTTCTTGGGGATAACGTCCCACAACTCCGGGTTAGGAGGACCCGGAGTATAGAAGAAGGTCCAGGCCCATCCCTTGCAGGAGTCCAGCCTAGTAACTCGGGGGAAGCCAGACAACCTCTGGGGAGAAATTGACGCAGCACCGAACTGCGTGAGTTGTTTGTCCTCCAGATCTAGCTCTACGTTCAGAATCATATTCTGGCGAAGGCCGAAGAACCGGATCCATAGCTCCTTTGTGGGCCATAATCCAGCATAACCCTCAATGGTGGAGGCGAATGCGGAGAGAGATGTGATGGCGTTGGCTGGAAGGTGATGCGGCTGGAGCTCGTATGTGTTCAACCAGTCGTGGAAAAAATCGCTAACTGGTAAACCGAACCCCCGCTGGAAGTGTGATAGGAACACAACGTACTCACCCGGATTGCGCGAGGGGGCAAGCTCGGAGGAGGCGAGGCGCGCGGCGACGCCCTCCGGGATGCGCCTGGTCCTGTAGAGCCAGTCCAAGTCATCCTGGCAGACCCAGGAGCCTGCCCACACGCCGCGGTCGGCGCTCGCAGCATCTTCCTCCATCTCTTTCTCGGTGACGGCAAGCTCTTCTTCTGTCATCTCGAGGTCACTGCTCTCACCGGCGCTAGCGGCGGTGGGTGGCAGCGGCCTGGATTGACGGGGACCCATGGCGGAGGAGATACGTAGAGGCGACGGCGACGCAGGTGCGCGCAGAAGCAGACCGGCGGTGGCGCAGCTACTCAAACGCGGCGGCGGCGGCGCTGTCGTAGGGAAAGATGAGGAAGAAGAGGGGGCAGAGGGGCGCAGAAGTGAGGAACGGCCCCAAGGGGCGCGCCCCTCCCCTATTTAACCGCTCCCTCAGGGGAGTAGTGGGATCGCGTTTGCGGACGGGCCACACTATGTGGCCGTGTACAATCCGGATTGACCAATCAGCATCGAGCCACACGGAAGGCCATAGAGCGCAGCGGATACCATGATGTGACGTTATGATGCAGTTAACGAGGAGACATGCACGATGTGACGTGTGCTACAGTGATAACTGACAATTACTGTGGTGGTTACTGTGGCTGGCCCTTAAAATGAGGCAATGTGATGATTAGCCTCAACATGGGGAAGCGTACGAGAGAAGGAAGAGAAACCCGGATGAGTATGTGGTAACCCGGCCAGCAAGTAAAAACTTGGAATGTGCCAAGGGAAAGTAAATCCATAGAATCCGAGATAAGAGGTAACTCGGAAAAGGAACACAGAGCTCAGTGAAATTGAACCTGCTGTGGCCTTAGCGGCTAAGGCAGCTAAGACCGCACCAGCTTCGGGGACTAATGTTGGGGGGATACCCCCGGGTAGGGTCACGCCGGGGTATAAATGCCGAGTTAGCCGAGGTTCGGCAAGGTCAAAGCAAATGCTGGCCGAGTCACCTCAAGGCAGGCCAGATCACGGAGTAACCCGGACCAGGGATGTCCACCTTACATGGTCTCAACCGACTTAAGCCGTAAGTCGGTAAGATATATGTAACTTGTATGCAGGAACAGGTATGTCCGGATCAACTATGCAGGATCCGGGTTATATCAAGCTTGCAAGAGAAGGAAGGTATCTCGCTGGTCAAAAGGTGGCTGCTGTATGCGGAGCGTGAGCGAAGCGGACAGAGGCCTGACCACCGAGGTGTGGCCGACAAAGGTGACGAAGCCAATGTCAGGTGACGCAGGCGCCGCAGAGGATCACGTAGCCTCTGCATGGGTGATGCGAGGGAAAAGTAACCCGGTTGGCTTACTATTTTGGGAGGAGGCATATTCCCTGGAATATGCCTCCACGTATGCCCTAGTGGAGACCTAGCCACCCCTATATAAGGAGGGCTAGGGCTTCTATAGAGAGGGTTGATTCTTGACTGGTTGATTTCCGAGAGATTGCTCAGAGGGCTAGCTAGTGGCGAGAGTAAGAGAGTTCTTTCTTCCTCCTCTCCCCAATACAGCTCTAGGAGCACTTGTAATCTGTAAAGGAGAACCAATACAAAGCTTTTGTGTGTGGAATCACCACACTATCCCTGCCTGGATTCCACTAGTGCATTTAGTCCCCACATTTAGCCTATACATGGCATCTGCCGTGACACCACCACGACACTTTTGTAAAAGGAAGTAGGGATTCAAGTCTCATAAAGATCTTCCAAAAATTATGGTACTTATAGCTTTCAGCTCTCATTCCCCCTATCATAAGCATCTTGAAGTGATTAAGGTTAAAGTGAACAAAGTATGGTGTACATGCTTGACGAAGTATAAGTCAGAAATCTCATGTCCCTTGTATACGAGGGATGCTCCTCATGCTACTCAAGTTTAGTCACCGGTAAGTTCTTGTCATCGTAAGTATATGTGTATCATTGAAAACCGCCAACGGGGTACCCCTTGCCCGATGATATAGAAGAATCCCCATATCAAAATGTCAAGGCAAGCAGACAACGAGCATCTCAGCATTCTTCTTATTTACCATGGGAATATGGTGCTTTTTTCTCTCTTTCCTCTTTTCATAGTATCTTTTTTTTCTTTTCTCTTTTTTTCTCAATACAGGAATCTTTTTTTGTAAGAAGAATGCTTCATAGACAGCTCATTATGGTTACGCTGCAGGTTTCCACCATGTCAGCATGGATTAGACCAGCGGCCCAGGCGTTTCTCTAACACATATAGATAACTCCATGGACTTACAAGCTCCCATTTCATTTCACACCGATGACATCCATATACAAAAGAGCATGATATCAACTAGGTACAAGTACCAAGTGCAATGTTGAAAGCGTTCCCCATGAAAGCATGGTTCTGCTAATTCCCGACAAATAAGTGCAAGCATATACAACATAAAAGACACAATGGTTCAAGTTTATTAAGGGCAAGTAAAGTAAAGTGTGCCATCAAGTTCGTGAGAGCTTTAATCACTAGTTTTCTCATAACAAGTGGAAGGTAAACAAAAGCATGAATGTACTTGGAATAGCATAAGCTAGTAGGTGGGTATGGTGGACTCTTTGGAATAACTTGGTTTAGGGAGTTGGATGCATGAGTGGGACTCATACTTGTTGTGGAGGCTAGCAAAAGACTGGGAGCGACAAACTAAGAGAGCAATAATGGCCATAATCATGCAGAGCGACAAAACATCATTGATCAAAGCATAAAGTGATACTACAAGTTGAAAACTAAAGGATAATAAAGGCTATGGTGACTTGATATAGTCATAACATGGTGTGAGCATGCGCCAAGTCAACCCAAATAAAGCATCAAAGGAGAATACTACTATACTATGCTTTAATATGCTAAAACAACGCATGATTCATCCAAGGAACATTAAGCAATATCAATTGTTTATAACAAGTTATGCTAAAGCAAAGAATACTAAGCATAAAGCCAAAACAATATCAAGCATGACATGACAAAGCATAGCCACAGTCAAAAACAAGTTCTCTTTATCACTTAAGCATGAACTTTCCTACTCTTTTCCAAACCAAACCAAACTATTTGCAAACCAATGTATGAAAGAGGGGGTCCAACCAATTTATTCAGAAAACTAAGCAAACCAAGCAAACTAAAAACCAAAATGAAAACGAAAAAAAGGGCTCCAAGAAAAAACACAACTGTGCATGAAACAATAAAAATGAAGCGTTTGGAAGAAACCTGGGATTTTTATTGATGAAGAAGGGGATGACTTGGGCATCCCCAAGCTACGACGCTTGTACTTCTTGGATATTTCTTAGGGTGACACGCGTGGCATCCCCTAGCTTGAGCTTTAGTCCATCCTTCATCTCATTACTCATTCCTTCCATACACCTGAAAAATTTCCTTCATACAAAACTTCATACAATCTTTATTAGCAACATTAGTGCACTCAAGATAAATAAGTCTTAAGATTCAGTTCTAACACTAAATAAACTTACATTAGAACACTAGCTACTGCAGCACTTCTCTCAAAAATCTCAATTCCCCAAAATAACTCAAGAAGGAACCAACAAGAAGCAAATGCAGAAAATGGCAGAAATCTGTCAAAACAGACCAGCAGGTAAAGACGAATTTTTTCGAAGACCTTTTGTTGCTCAAATCAAAAAGTGTTGAACTAACAAAACTTAGATAACAACCGGGGGCAGAAGCACAAAAATTTACGCATCAAAAAGACGTTCAGAGATTTTACACGGATTTTTACGGTGAAGCACAGAAATCTGTTTCGGGACAGCAACTTTCCCAATCATTACTTCTCTCTCATTACAGGTTACTCTTGGCACAAAAAGCAAATAAAAAGGATAAGGAGAGGTTATTACAGAGTTAATAACTTCCAAGACTCATCTAAAACTTTTGGGTTATCTCCCAATAAGTACTTTTCTTTAACGCCTTTAAGTTAGGCATAAGAAGCAAGAAAAAGAATCAAGTGTTTTCAAATGAAGAAGCATTAAGATCAATACCAGAAATATTTTCAGCAAGGCAAGGTATATCATCCAAATAAGTTCTAGAGGATCCTCTATAAATGCTCTTAGGTTCACTATTCTCATCAAAAGGGTTTGCAGGAACAACCCAATCAAGATTCTTTTCTATGGCATCATGTATTGCTACTAGTTTAAAGGGTATTGGTATCTTAGGTTCCTCCCCATTAGGTTCGGTTTTGTTCATCTTTTCTCATGTACCAACAACATCTACACATGAGCCTAGCATATTAAAACGTTCAAAAACTTTTCTAGCTTCCTTGGCAACATCATAGAACTCCTTAAACAAAGTTTCTAGAATAAAATCCCTATTTTCAGGGTCCTCAATTTCTTTAAGCTTAAGAAACATTATTTGCATTAAGGGGTTAAGGTTAACAAACCTAGCTTCTAACATGTGAATTAAAGAAGCTGCAGCAATCTCATAGTTTGGAGCAAGTTCTACAAGGGATCTATCCTCAGTATCCTCATGTTTGCTAACATGATTAAAGAATTCTTCAATATTATCTTTCCCAATTATAGAACCACTACCAATTGAAAGGTCTTTCAGGGTGAAAGTAGGGACCAACATGGTGAGCTAAGGAAGAGGTGACAACTAAATGAGACTTAATTTTTTTGTGTTTTTGATAAAGAAAGCAAACTAGTAAGACTATTTTTTGTGTTTTTGGATAAAGAAAACAAGCAAACAAAGAAAAAATGAAACTAAGCAAAACAAAAAAAACAAAGTAAAGAGATTGTTTATGAGGGACTCCCCTTGTGAAGATGTCCTTGACTCCCCGGCAACGGCGCCAGAAAAATGCTTGGCTCAATGCACGGCGCCTAGAAAAATGCTTGATGGCGGTGTTGATGTAGAGCTCGTTGGGAACCCCAAGAGGAAGGTATGATGAGCACAGCAGCAAGTTTCCCTCAGTTATGAAACCAAGGTTAAATCGAACCAGTAGGAGCAAGGAAACACCCCAAAGGTGTTACTAGCTGAGCTTTGGCAGGGCGCACTACCGGTGCTAGTAGCAACGTGGAGACCTGCACAACACAACCACAGAACTTTGTCCCCAACTTGTGATGAGGTTGTCAATCTCACCATGTTTTGCGGAAAACAAAGGATTAAACGTATTGAATGGAAAGAAGTAAAAGTTTGCAGAAAGTAAACACAAAGCAGAAAACATTTTGTAGATTGTATGTAAAAGACAAGGACCGGGATCCATAGTTCACTAGAGGTGGCTCTCCTTAAGATAGATAACATGCTGGGTGAACAAATTACAGCGGGGCAATTGACAAACACCGAGAAAGCAATACATGCATATACTAATCATCTTGACTCCTTTGAGACTTGATTGGGCATTACAACATAATACATAGACCGCCATCCAACTGCATCTATGACTAATAATCTACCTTCAGGTTATCATCTGAACCCCCTCTAGTATTAAGTTGCAAGCAACAGATTATTGCTTTACGAACTGCGTGTAAAGTAAACAATATGATTGTTCTATGAACAAAGGATTGTTCTTTTCTCCCTAGTAGCAACAACACATCTAGTACCTTAGAGATTTCTGTCACTTCCCCAGATTACCAGAGGCATGAACCCACTATCGAGCATAAATACTAACTCTTGGAGTTGTTAGCATCTACTTGGCCAAGATAGCTACTAACAACGGAAAGCATGCAAGATCACAAATAACAAAGACATAATAGAATCAATAATTAATCTGAAATAGCATCTCAATATCCATCGGATCCCCGCAAACACAACATGCAGAATTACAAATAGATGATCTTGATCATGAACGGAGCTCACAAGATCTAAACATGAAAGCACAAAGGAGGAGAAACCACCCATCTAGCTACTACATGGATCCGTAGTCCAAGGATGAACTACTCACGCATCACACCGGAGGCTTGCTTGGTGATGAAGAAGGCCTCCAGGGTGAATTCCCCTCTCCGGTAGGGTGCCGGGAAGAGCTTCAAATCCCTCCCGATCTAGGGATGGAGATGACGGCGGCTACAGACTCTTTCGTGGATTTTTGATCGGGTACTTAGGGTTTACGTCCCGAGGGCAATATATAGGCGGAAGGAGAGGCCGAGGGGGTGCCGGGAGCGGCCACACCACCCCCTAGCGTGGGCCAGGCCTGGCCGCGTGGCCAGGTGGTGTGGTGGCCCCCTGGCCCCTCTCCGTCTCATATTCTGGCACTTGATGACATCCGGAAAAATAGGCACTTTGTCTTTTGTCCCGTCCAATTCCGAGAATATTCATTTTCTGACTTTCTTGGAACCAAAAATAGCAGAAAACAGGCAGCTGGCACTGTGTCTCTTGTTAATAGGTTAGTCCAAGAAATCATATGAAAAGTACTCCAAAGTTGGAACAAAACACAAGAAAGTGGATAAAACCAAGCATGGAACTTCAAAAACTAGAGATACATTTGCAATGTATCAGTGAGCATGCGCCAAGTCAACCCAAATAAATCATCAAAAGAGAATACCACAATACTATGCTTTAATATGCTAAAACAACGCATGGTTCTTTCAAGGCACATTAAGCAATCTCAATTTTTTATAACATGTCACGCTAAAGCAAAAATCACTAAGCATAAATCCAAAACAATATCAAGCATGACATGACAAAGCATAGGCCACCGTAAAAAATGAGCTCTTTTTACCACTTAAGCATGAACTTTTCCTACTCTTTTCCAATCCAAACCACACTTATTTGAAAACAAATGTATGAAAGAGGGGGTCCAACCAATTTATTCAAGCAAACTAAGAAAACCAAGAAAAGGAAAACCAAAAATGAAAACGAAGACGCTCCAAGAACAACACAATTGTGCATGAAACAATAAAAATGAAGTGTTTGGAAGAACCTGAGATTTTTATTGATGAAGAAGGGGATGCCTCGGGCATCCCCAAGCTTTGACGCTTGTACTTCTTGGATATTTCTTGGGGTGACATGGGGTGGCATCCCCAAGCTTGATCTTTAGTCCATTCTTCATCTCATTACATCATTCTTTCCTTAACACCTGAAATTTTTCCTTCATACAAAACTTCACATAATCTTCATTAGTGTACTCAAGATAATAAGTCTTTGGGTTCAGTTTCAACACCAATAAAACTCACAAGCTACTGTAGCACTTTCCTTAAAAAGCTCAATTCCCCAAAGAGAAACCAAAAAGGAATCAACAAGAAGCAAATGCAAATAATGGCAGAAATCTGTCAAAACAGACCAATAGATAGAAACCAAGTTTTTCGAAGACCTTCTGTTGATCAAATCGAAAGTGTTGAACTAACGAAAGTTAGATAACAACCTGGGGCAGAAGCACAAAACATTACAGCTCAAACCGACGTATAGAGATTTTACACGAATTTTTACAGCGAAGCACAAAAATCTGTTTCGGGACAACAACTTTCCCAAGCATTACTTCTCTCTCATTAGAGGTTACCATTGGCACAAAAAGCAAATAAAAAGGATACAAAGAGGTTATTACTGAAGCAATAACTTCCAAGACTCAACTAAAAAATTAGATTATCTCCCAATAAGTACTTTTCTTTAATGCCTTTAAGTTAGGCATAGGATCAAGATTCAAGTATTTTCGAATGAATAAGCATTAAGATCAATACCAGAAATATCTTTGTTTTTCAAGGCTTCATGCATTCCTATAAGTTTTTAACTGAAAAGCTTCCATGGAAAGATTTGTTTTGGTTTCATAGGCATGAACACAAGTGTTCAAGGTCGACCCCCACTTAACCATTACTCATCTTTCCAATCACTTTCCTTTTCAAAACGTTTTTAGGTAACAAGTACAATTTTTTTTTTGTAATTCGCATTCCCTATCCATACTAAGATAGAGAACAACTTAAAACTGAAAGTAAAATCTAATTAGAGATAAAGCAAACAAGTGCACACAAGAATATTCACCCCCACGCTATTGCTCCCCGGCAACGGCGCCAAAAAAGGTCTTGATAACCCACAAGTATAGGGGATCGTGTGTAGCCTTTTCGATAAGTAAGAGTGTCGAACCCAACGAGGAGCTAAAGGTAGGATAAATATTCTCTCAAGTTCTATCAACCACTGATACAACTCTACGCACACTGAACGTTTGCATTATCTAGGAAATAAAACTAGAGCAACAATACGAGTAATAGAGATAGCTTTGCATGATAATAAATAACAAGAAAGTAAAGCTAGTTTCTGCAGTAATAAAATACACTAAACTAACAGAATCATGAGTGTGGAATAGTGGTGGTAATTTTGGTGGCTTTGTCCAAGTTTAAATAGCGAATAGATCGAGTTCATTGTCTTCGATGCAGTTTTCTATGTGGGAGAGACTAAATATACATGCGCTTTACTACTTGGAATTACATGTACTATATGATTGGATTGTTAGCAAACATCCGTAAGTACTAATCAATGCATTAAGGTTTCACTAACCATAGCCGCAAGTTTAATGGTCCTCTTACTCCCATACGTGCAACGTTCCGGTTCGCGTCCTCAGGTTTTTGTCTCTCCGGCAGAACTTCCCCCCTTCCTCTTACACATACTACAAACCCTATGATGTTTAATCCATGCGCGCACAAATATAATGGACACCAAAGGACTGTACCATATCAACATACAACTCTAATGAACCAAAGACGTTCAAACATTCAATCTAAGAACAAAGAAACTACGCAAACATAACATAGATCATAGGATTATAACTTATAGCATCAAACACCATGTTTACATAGGACGGTATAGAGGTGTGTGGGAGGATTAACCACTGCATACTAGGAGGATTAGGTGATGGATATGGTGGTGAAGATGGTGAAGAGGGCGGCGCCGGCGGTGGCGCGGGGACTCCTTCCCCGCCGCCGGTATCATAGGGGAGCACCGTCCCTTAGCCCCCTTCCTTCATGGATTATTGGGAGCCCTCCCCCATGGAGATGGGATCCATGGTGGAGGCAAAAACGTGGCTTTGGTGGCTGCAAATTCGTGGGTGGAGATTCCCTGGGCGAATTAGGTTTCCTCCCTTTATATAGCTTCTCGGATTCCCGTCACCCCATCTTGGGCTGCAGTAAATCGGGCCTAAAACGTCCGTCCAGACTCGAAATCAGCTAAATTTTATGTCCGGAATGTTTGTCGCAACATTTCCAACAACTTTTTAGTTGAAGAGTTCTCCATTTGACACCGTCTTCGATCCGAAATGTGACCATCTTCAAAAAGAGTTCTGAGACAAATTTCTGGAAAAATCCCAATTTGACTCCAACAAGGTTTTCACTTATATTCTTAGTAATTCCTACACATCAAAGTGTAAAACAAGAACATTGTGCACTTTTGCAACTATTAGTAGGTTAGTCCAAATAAATCATAAACTTTTTAAAAAAAGGAGTGTTAAAAGCATATTATTAGCATAAAACCGTCAAAAATTATAGATACGTTATGGACGTATCAGGTGCCAGAACAGAGTTTCTGGTTCTGAATCGTGGAATCTGGTGGTGGCGGCGGAGCGGAACTCTTTCTAGAAAAACGTCAAACCCCCCTTGGTTTTTAGGTCAAGAGGCAACTTATAGGCGAAGAGGGAGGCCGAGGGGGTGCATGGGGCGGCCAGACCACCCCCTGGCGCAGCCAGGCCTAGACCGCGTGACCAGGTGGTGTGGACGGGCCCCAGTCCCTCTCCGTCTCGTATTCTAGCTCCTAGTGTCCCTCGGTGAAAAACTGACTTTGGCTTTTGTCCCGTCCAATTCCGAGAATATTAATTTTCAGACATTCCTGGAACCAAACACAGCAAAAAACAGGCAGCTGGCACTGTGGCTCTTGTTAATAGGTTAGTCCAAAAAATCATATGAAAAGTACTCCAAAGTGTGGACAAAACATAAGAAAGTAGATAAAACCAAGCATGGAACATCAAAAATTATGGATACGTTTGCAACGTATCAGCCCGTGCCAGGGGTGGTCTGGCCGCCTCCAGCACCCCCTCGGCCTCCCCTTTCGCCTATAAGATGCCTCTGATACAGAAACCCTAAGGACCCAATCAAACATTCCACAAAAGAGTCTATAGCCGTCGTCGTCTCAGTCCCTAGATCGGGAGGGATCTGAAGATCTTCCCGGCACCCTGCCGGAGAGGGGAATTCACCCTAGAGGCCTTCTTCATCACCATGCAAGCCTCCGGTGTGATGCGTGAGTAGTTCATCCTTGGACTACGGGTCCATGTAGTAGCTAGATGGATGGTTCTTCTCCTTTGTGCTATCATGTTGAGATCTTGTGAGCTCTGTTCATGATTAAGATCATCTATTTGTAATTCCTACATGTTGTGTTTGCGGGGATCCGATGGATATTGAGATGCTATTTCAGATTGATTATTGATTCTATCATGTCTTTGTTATTTGTGATCTTGCATGCTTTTCGTTGTTAGTAGCTATCTTGGCCAAGTAGATGCTGGCAACTCCAAGAGTTAGTATTTATGCTCGATAGTGGGTTCATGCCTCTAGTAATCTAGGGAAGTGACAGAAATCTCTAAGTTACTAGCTGTGATGTTGCTACTAGGGAGAAAACAACAATCCTTTGTTCATAGAACAATCATATTGTTTACTTTACACGCAATGCGTAATGCAATTATCTGTTGCTTGCAACTTAATACTGGAGGGGGTTCGGATGATAAACTGAACGTGGATTATTAGTCATAGATGCAGTTGGATTACGGTCTATGTATAATGTTGTAATGCCCAATCAAATCTCAAAGGAGTCAAGATGAGTAGTATATGCATGATTGCTTTCTCGATGTTTGTCAATTGCCCCGCTGTAATTTGTTCACCCAACATGTCATCTATCTTAAGGAGAGCCACCACTAGTAAACTATGGACCCTGGTCCTTTCTTTTACCATCAATCTACAACTATTTACTGCTTTATGTTTACTTTCTGCAAACTATTACTTTCTTCCACTCGATACGTCTAATCCTTTGTTTTCAGCAAAACTGGTGAGATTGACAACCACATCGCAAGTTGGGGGCAAAGTTCTATGGTCGTGTTGTGCAGGTTTCCACGTTGCTGCTGGCACCGGTAGTGCGCCCTACCAAAGTCTAGCTAGCAACACCTTGGAGGTGTTTCCTTGCTCCTACTGGATTGATAACCTTGGTTTCATAACTGAGGGAAAACTTGCTGATGTGCCCATCATACCTTCCTCTTGGGGTTCCCCAACGAGCTCGATATATTTTGGGCCATCAAGCAACTTCTTCTGGCGCCGTTGCCGGGGAGCCAAGGACATCTTCACAAGGGGAGTCCCTCATAACCAATCTCTTTACTTTGTTGTTTTTGTTTTGCTTAATTTACTTTTGTTTTGTTTCCTTGTTTCTTTATCAAAAACACACAAAAAAATAGTTTTACTAGTTTGCTTTCTTTATTAAAAACACAAAAAATTAGGTCCTATCTTAAGTTGCCATTATGTCTAGCTTTGGTCCAATCACTATGTCACCTGAGGAAATGATTTTCACTTTCAAACAAGGAATTAAAGAAAGTTTCAAGGAAGCTTGGTCTAGAATCTCTAATCTACATGATAAAACTGAACCTAAAATGACTCAAAGCTTATTCCTTAGCAGTTTTTACCTTGGAATTCCTCTTGCTATAGATATGCTTTGGATGCTGTAGTGGGAGGAAATTTCCTCCAACGCAATGAGAATTATGCCATTAATGCCATAAAGAAGTTGGTCTTTACTTACAACTTGCCTAGCAAATCTGATTCTTCCTTTATAAACATATTTGCTAGATTGAACACTCTTGAGACCCGCACTACTAGTTTAAAGGATTGCTATAACATGCTTAGAGAGCATCATGATTATGTTCCAATAAATTATGAACCCTCAAAGTGGCTTCCCACAGTAAAGATTGCTATAAACAATGAAACTTTTCATGCTCGTTGTGATATCATGTCTGAATTTTGTCTTATTCCCAAATATATCTATGAATCTTTGAATCTTTGGGGGCTTTATGAAGGAGGAGAAGAAATATTTATTTCTAATAATGCCACAATATCACCAATTGGAATAGCTGAAGGAGTGTTTACAAAGATCCTAGGAAAAATGGTTTCTACTGATTATCTTGTTATTGAATGTGTAGGAAAAGGACAAATCACACTTGGAAGATCCCTATTAAAACTCCTTGGAGCAATAATAGATGTGGAAAAGGGCACCATGCACTTTGCTTCTCCACCAAGCAATCATATGTTCCCCAAGGTTAAGAGTAACCTCTAATGAGAGAGAAGTAATGCTTGGGAAAGTTGCTGTCCCAAAACAGATTTTTGTTCTTCTCCGTAAAAATTCGTGTAAAATCTCTATACGTCCTTTTGAGGCGTGAATTTTAAAGCTTCTACCCCAGGTTGTTATATAACTTTCGTTAGTTCAACACTTTTTGATTGAGCAACAGAGGTCTTCGAAAAAATTCGTCTTTACCCGCTGGTCTGTTTTGACAGATTTCTACCATTATTTGCATTTGCTTCTTGTTGGTTCCTTTTTGAGTTCTTTTGGGGAATTGAGATTTTTGAGGGAAGTGCTACAGTAGCTTGTGTTTTAATGGAAGTTTTATTGGTGTTGAAACTAAAGCCAAGGAATTATTATCTTGAGTGCACTAATGTTGCTAATAAAGATTGTGTGAAGTTTTGTATGAAGCAAAATTTCAGGTGTATGGAAGGAATGAGTAATGAGATGAAGGATGGACTAAAGCTCAAGCTTGAGGATGCCACACGTGTCACCCCAAGAAATATCCAAGAAGTACAAGTGTCAAAGCTTGGGGATGCCCAAGGCATCCCCTTCTTCATCAGTAAAAATTCTAGGTTTCTTCCAAACACTTCAATTTTATTGTTTCTTGCACAATTGTGTTTTTCTTGGAGCGTCTTCTTTTTCGTTTTCATTTTGGTTTTCGTTTGCTTGGTTTTCTTAGTTTGCTGAATAAATTGGTTGGACCCCCTCTTTCATACATTGGTTTTCAAATAGTTTGGATTGGATTGGAAAAGAGTAGGAAAGTTCATGCTTAAGTGATAAAGAGAGCTCGTTTTTGACTGTGGCCTATGCTTTGTCAGGCCATTCTTGATATTGTTTTGGCTTTATGCTTAGCATTCTTTGCTGTAGCATTACTTGTTATAAACAATTGAGATTGCTTAATGTGCCTTTGAAGAATCATGCGTTGTTTTAGCATATTAAAAGCATAGTATTGTGGTATTATCCTTTGATGCTTTATTTGGGTTGACTTGGCACATGCTCACACCATGTTATGACTATCCCAAGTCACCATAGCCTTTATGATCCTTTAGTTTTTGACTTGTAATATCACTTTATGCTTTGATTAATGATGTTTTGTCGCTCTGCATGATTATGGCCATTATTGCTCTCTTAGTCGATCGCTCCCAATCTTTTGCTAGCATCCATAACAAAGTATGAGTTCCACTCATGCATCCAACTCCTAAAACCAAGTTATTCCTAAGAGTCCACCATACCTACCTATTAGCACTTGCTATTCCAAGTACATTCATGTTTTTATCTACCTTCCGAATTAAACTTGTTATGATAAAACTAGTGATTAAAGCTCTCACGAACTTGATGGCACACTTTACTTTCCTTGCCCTTAATAAACTTGAACCATTGTGTCGTATATGTTGTATATGCTTGCACTTATATGTTGGGGATTAGCAGAACCATGTTGTCATGGGGAACGCTTTCAACATTGCACTTGTACTTTGTACCTAGTTGATATCATGCTCTTTTGTCTATGGATGTCGTCGGTGTGACATGAAAGGGGAGCTTGTAAGTCCATGGAGTTATGTATGTGTGTTAGAGAAACGCCTGGGCCGCCGGTCTAATCCATGCCATCATGGTGGAGACCTGCAGCGTAACCATAATGAGCTGTCTATGAAGCATTCTTCTTATAAAAAAATGAGTCAGATATTGAGAAAAAAAACAGAAAAAGAAAGAAAAAAGAGATATGAGAAAAGAGGAAAGAGAGAAAAAAGCACCATTTTTCCCATGGTAAATAAGAAGATTGCTGAGATGCTCGTTGTCTGCATGCCTTGTAATTTTGATATGGGGATTCTTCCGTATCATCGGGCAAGGGGTACCCCATTGGTGGTTCTCTATGATACACATGTACTTACTATGACAAGAACTTACCGGTAACTAAACTTGAGTAGCATGAGGAGCGACCCTCATATTCAAGGCACATGAGATTTCCAACTTATACTTCGTCAAGCATATACTCCATAGTTTGTTCACTTTAACCTTAATCACTTCAAGATGCTTATGATAGGGGCAATGAGAGCTGAAAGCTAATAAGTACCATGATTTTTGGAAGCTCTTTATGAAACTTGAATCCTTGCTTCCTTCTATGAAGGCCTTTCTTTTACTTTTATGTTGAGTCTCCACCTTCTATCTTTTATGCACGTATTTTGAGAGCATAGTGGCCATTCTTAGTTCTATGTGCATTGTCCCAAGACTTGTTGATTGATGCATAACTTTGATATTGCTTGTTTTAAACTATCTGTATCTAGTCACTCTTATGAACTTTGAAGGTGTCCTATGCATTTGTGTTTGCTACTCAATGAGGGACAAGCTGAATGCCACTATGCTATATTTTTTATGTGAAATAAACAAACGTCTTGCAAATCATTGTTATGCATGAATCTTTTGTTTATACCTTTTCATGTTGAAACATAGTTGCTTTGTCTTATTGCTAGAACTTTATATTTCATGATATGTTGAAGTACTTTGATCCCAGCTTTCAATGTTTTACAAATACTTCAATCAAGTTTATTATGGTGCATGTCACCTCAAAAATTATTCTTTCTTTTTATCACTTACCTACTCGAGGACGAGCAGGAGTTAAGCTTGAGGATGTTGATACGTTGCTAACGTATCCATAATTTTTTATGTTCCATACTTGGTTTTATCTACTTTCTTATGTTTTGTCCACACTTTGGAGTACTTTCTATACACTTTCTTGGACTAACCTATTAACAAGAGCCACAGTGCTAGTTGCCTATTTTCTGCTGTTTTTGGTTCCAGGAAAGTCAGAAAATGAATATTCTTGGAATTGGACGGGACAAAAGCCAAAGTCAGTTTTTCACCGAGGGACACAAGGAGCCAGAATACGAGACGGAGTGGGGTCAGGGGGTGCCACACCACCTGGCCACGCGGCCCAGCCTAGCCCGCGCTACGGGGTGGTCTGGCCGCCTCTGGAACCCCCTTGGCCTCCCCTTTCGCCTATAAGATGCCTCCGATACAGAAACCCTAAGGACCCGATCAAAAATTCCACGAAAGAGTCTGTAGCCGCTGTCGTCTCTGTCCCTAGACCGGGAGGGATCTAAAGCTCTTCCCGGTAGCCTGCCGGAGAGGGGAATTCACCCTAGAGGCCTTCTTCATCAACATGCAAGCCTCCGGTGTGATGCGTGAGTAGTTCATCCCTGGACTACGGGTCCATGTAGTATCTAGATGGTTGGTTTTTCTCCTTTGTGCTATCATGTTTATACCTTGTGAGCTCCGTTCATGATCAAGATCATCTATTTGTAATTCTGCATGTTGTGTTTGCGGGGATCCGATGGATATTGAGATGCTATTTCAGATTGATTATTGATTCTATCATGTCTTTGTTATTTGTGATCTTGCATGCTCTCTGTTGTTAGTAGCTATCTTGGCCGAGTAGATGCTAGCAACTCAAAGAGGTAGTATTTATGCTCGATAGTGGGTTCATGCCTCTAGTAATCTGGGGAAGTGACAGAAATCTCTAAGGTACTAGATGTGTTGTTGCTACTAGGGAGAAAACATCAATCCTTTGTTCATAGAACAATCGTATTTTTTACTTTACACACAATGCTTAATGCAATTATCGGTTGCTTGCAACTTAATACTGGAGGGGGTTCGGATGATAACCTGAAGGTGGATTATTAGTCATAGATGTAGTTGGATTACGGTCTATGTATAATGTTGTAATGCCCAATCAAATCTCAAAGGAGTCAAGATGAGTAGTATATGCATGATTGCTTTCTCGATGTTTCTCAGTTGCCCCGCTGTAATTTGTTCACCCAACATGTCATCTATCTTAAGGAGAGCCACCACTAGTAAACTATGGACCCCGGTCCTTTCTTTTACCATCAATCTACAACTATTTACTCCTTTCTGTTTACTTTATGCAATCAATTACTATCTTCCACACAATACATTTAATCCTTTGTTTTCAGCAAAACTGGTGAGATTGACAACCTCATCGCAAGTTGGGGGCAAAGTTCTGTGGTTATGTTGTGCAGGTTTCCACGTTGCTGCTGGCACCGGTAGTGCGCCCTGCCAAAGTCTAGCTAGCAACACCTTGGAGGTGTTTCCTTGCTCTTACTGGATTGATAACCTTGGTTTCATAACTGAGGGAAAACTTGCTACTGTTCTCATCATACCTTCCTCTTGGGGTTCCCCAACGAGCTCGATATATTTTGGGCCATCAGTAGTCACCACCAAAATATTGATGGTGGTTATGATAATGACCAGAGCAGTCAAGCCGAAGACGACTGTGTGGATACTATCATGGTCAGAGCAGTTAAGGCCAAGATGGTGGTGGTGGTTATGAATCTGGTTAGAGTAGTTATGCACACACCGAGGGTGGTGGATATGAATCAGTTGAAGGTAGTCATGGGACTAGAGAAGATATTTTAGTGGTGAGATCGATGAGGATGAGATACACGAAGGTTGGTTGCAAGATCAGATGGAAGCTGAAGATTCAGAAGGCGACAGTGATAACTCTCATGATTCCGCCGAGTCTGATCACGAAGAGATCGTCGAACCTATCCAGCATCATGGAATGAAGACCACACAGCAGCAATGAATGTGAACGATGGGCATGATTCCGCGTGGCACTATCACGCGAACAACATCTCCATGGGTGCATTATATCCTAGCAAGAGACATCTGCAGGAAGCAATTGTTGAGTGGGCATTATCCACACAACGAGTCTTCAAAATGAAGGTGTATCCCAATAATATTTGACTTTGGTTTGCGAGGTAGCCAGATATCCGACCAGGGTCCATGCCCATCGTCCTAAGTATGACACCAACTGGAAGGTTAGTGACATTGTGCAGCACACATTTCAACTTCCGAACGTCCTTCAAGACCATCGTAATCTCACATCAACCCTCCTGGCCAGATTATTATACACTGAGATAGTGGATACCAAATCCATGGTGGTGAAATCTATCATCAACAAAGTTGTTGTCAGATTTCTCTACAATATTTCTCACGGAAAGGCTTGGAGGTCTAAGCAGAGGGCACTGGAGGCAAGATTTGGTTCTTTTCGAGACAGGTACGATTGTGTTGTTCGGATGCTCTAGACACTCTAGGCTAGGAATCCAGGCACATACGTCGACATCCAACACTTTATGTTGCCTCAAGAACCCAATTTGCGGGTGATGCATCGAGTGTACTTCTCATTTGCTATATGCATAGAAGCTTTCACTCACTGTCGACCAGTCATTTGTGTGCACGGTACATTTCTCACTGGCATGTACAGGGGTCAGATCTTGACTACCATAGGTCAAGACGGGAAGAATCAAGTTGTTCCACTTGCATTTGATTTCGTGGAGAGCGATAACACCGAGAGTTGGGTATGGTTTTTCACGCAGCTGAAGATAGAAATTGTGAGGGATGTACCGAATGTATGCGTCCCTGCTCCTGATGAATCAACTCCACGGAATGACATGCAGAGTCGTTGGTGCATGCGGCATATAGGGGCCAACTTTTTCTCATAGTTCAGGAACAAGGCCCTGATGAACCTATTCAAGAAGCTTTGCAAGCAGAACCAGGAATGTAAGTATATCAAGTGTCGGGCCTATCTGGATGAATTCACTAAAAAACATGTTAGGTAGATGAAAGCAGCTAGAGTAGTAGCTGTCGTGGCTCATGCGCTGCACAGACAGTAGCGGGAGCAGCACCACCGGAGGAAGAACCCATTGCTCTTTGTGATTTGCCAGGATTTGACCAACACGGTACTAGGAGGAGGCCTGACAGAAGGATTAAAAAAATTCGGGAATGGATTGAGCACGATCCTGTGGAGAGGTGGTCTCTGCTGCACGATACTCATGGTTCTAGGTTTAGTGTCATGACTACAAATCTTGCCAAAACTTACAACTTCATCTTGAGAGGAAGCAGGGCTCTACCATTAACAACTATTGTGGAGCGTATTTTCACCAGAACTTTGAAGTACTTTAGAGACAGACTCCGGATTGCTCAGATGCATATCATCAACAACCCAAACATGAGGTACTGTTCAAAGATCATGGATTACATGAATGACAAAATGGAAAAGGCTCGGTCTATGCACGTCGTCGCCATCGGTAATCAAGAATGAAGATTCGAGGTGTGCCTCCCTTCCAACAGGATCGGATCTGGAGAAGAGGTAAAGACGCAAGAGGTGAGGATGGGCAATGAAGACCGGCCGATGTGTGAGTGCACCTGCAACAAACCCAAGCTGCTGCATCTGCCTTGCTCTCATGTACTTGCTGCGTGCGGGCGGTTAGGTATTGATGTGATGTCGTTTGTGTCTCCTTATTTTCTTAAGGAGTCGGTGATCAATACATGGACTGGCGAGATGATGGGATATAGGGCATGGGGCAATTTCAACAAAGTAAACCCGGGTGAAAGGATTTACATCCCAGATCCTGGACTAATGCGGACAGGCAGAGGAAGGCGACAATGTGTCCGCATCCGTAATGATATGGATGAATCCGAAGCCAGAGGCCCTATTAGACAATGTTTTCTATGTAATCATTTTGGTCATAGAGACACCAATTGTCACATCTTCTGGACTGGAGGAGCGGCTCCTCATGGACGTGGCAGGCGAGGAACAAGAGGCATAGGAAGAAACTAGTTTTAAATTTGTAATTTGTATGGAATAATGTTTTAAATTTGTAATTCGTATGGAACAATGTTTTAAATTTGTAATTCGTATAGAACTATGTTTTAAATTTGTAATTCTTACAGAACTATGTTTTAAATTTGTAATTCGTATGGAACTATATTTTAAATTTCTAATTCGTATAGAACTATGTAAATTTGTATTATGCAGATGGCAGGATCTTTGCTTAGACAGAAAGCACCGGTCAACGTTATTGGCTGCTGAACCAGGGAAATTGAAGCACCTGGTGACTCGCACTCCCATGTCTAACTGGATGATACACCCTGATTGGTTGCAGAGGTATGAAATATTTATTTGTAGTTGGCCTTCAAATATTTGTTGGCCATAGTAAACAAATCATTATGATGTATGCAGGTTGAAGTGGGCAGGGCTTCTACCATTTGTGCGTCTAGTGGAGGCCACTCATACGGTGGAAATGAAAGGACTAATTCATGGCTTCCAGACCACACACCTGCACTACGACGGGTCGTTGCTCACCTGCTTAGTGGATCGATGGCAGCCCGAGACTCACACTTTCCACTTTTGCTAGGGAGAGATGGCTCCTACCCCGCAGGATGTCTCATTCCTGTTGGGACTGCCGTTAGCTGGAGTGCGAATGGGCCTGGTGGATGCACCGGCGAACTGGGCCCAAGACATGGCCCAACAATTCTTTGGCATCCGTGATGGAGCGACAGCCTTTGCGTGTGAATATCATGGCCCCAAATTTGATTGGTTGCAGAACTATCAGGTTCGTTTGCTACTCAGTATCTTCGTCTTTGTCGCTTTTATTTTCATATCACACAGTGATAAAGATTTCATATTAACCAATGCAGATCTAGAAGTTCGGGTACCCAGCAGTTCCGATGACTGAGCCATAAATTACGCGTAGCCTGGAGGCATACATGATGTGGCTTCTTAGGAAGGTGATGTTCACTGAGAACCACGTCTCGACCATTAGTGCGTGCTACATCCAGTTTGCTAGACAGATCGCGGATGCGACGTACCGGGACGACATCACACAATGGAGCTGGGGTTCTGCTGTCTTAGCAGCTACATACCAAGGTATGTGCATGGGTTGTATGTTAACCAAGGATAGGTATGTCTTGCTAGGATGTCCACTGTTGTTGCAGTTGTGGTCATGGGAGAGGTTCCCAATCGGTTGTCCGGAGATAACCAAGAATAAAGCAATTAGACGTGAGAACGAGCCACCCGTTGTCTACGAGTCTGATCTGCTGTTTGACCATGAGAGAATTGACATGCCTACATTCGGTACTCATTGGACACGTCGCAAGGTAAGTTAAAAGGTTTAATAAATTGCATTTCTGATACTGCATGATGAAGGAGACTAACAACTATTTTGTCCAACAGTGTCGTTTCACGGGAGATCAGGTCAAGAGCTGCTACCCGGTGTTCAGCGAGCAGTTCGACTTGTTGAGGGAGGATCCAATCATTTGGGATCCATACACGACAACTGAGATAGCCGCTAGATACTCCTACAGGTTATCTATTATATGCACTAGAGATGAGGACTACTGACTGACTAAATCGAAGATCATCTTCGATTGTCAAGTCGAGGAGATGTCTCAACAAAGGGTCATGAGGCAATTCGGTCTTTGCCAGATGGTAGATCCTCTACGTCTGGATGTCCCCCTTTTAGATGTCGTGCACATGTAAGTTAATATATTGCTTATCTTTAGTTATACACTAATGGTATAATAAAATGTAATTGCAGGTACTCTCTGAAGGGAATTAACAAAGGCGCAGCTTAGTGGCTTCAACGGGTTAATGTTTATATCCAGGAGTGGCAGAATGCTGTTGGGCCACGCAGAGATAAACAAAAAAATTCCTTACATGGTGATCCCAAGATCCAGCTCAGGTAGAAGGCCACGAGGATTACCACAAGATGCGCAGTTGCGGAATCGATGAAGCACGTCGCTTGATGCAGTGCGGTACTCACGATCCGTTCCGATCCACGATCGTCGAAGTGTTGAACGTACATCACCTCCGCCAGTATCCACACGTACGAGGAGGAGCATCGGCAGTGGATTGCTAGGTCCGGTACGGCGGTGGCAGGACTGTACTGGGGCTAGGGTTTCCAACACATGGAGTGACATAATCGTGTGCTCTAAGCACCTGCTACCCAGCTTATATAGGGAGTGAAAGTGGACTCCACTCACTTGTGGCACATTCACTAAAAGGCCTATATTAGTCACTGTGAGTCCAACTCACTGACTAAGTCCATGTCTCTATTTGGGTCCAACCCAAATAGATTTCTGTTTGGGTCTAACCCAAACTTGCTCCTGCTCTTAAGTGTGTGACCCGACAGGCTCATGGTGACCCGGACACGATCCGAGTCTCACTCGTGACCGATCATTCGATAGCGGCTCCTAACAGAACATGCCGACTCCCAAGTACCAAAGAGTCATGACGACATACCTTCTAATGCGACTTTCGTCTGAGTCCCTTTTGCCTCATGATATACCTTGTCAAACTATAGGCGAATAATCGTCATCCCTTAAATAGTTCGAATCTCTTTCTTGATCCTAGATAAGTGATTTATCCGACTAAATCTTAGTCGATCGCCTCGATTAACACTTAGCCGAGCCATGCATGGCCATGCTTTCTGAATCATATCATCCGAGAGGGCCCAGAGAATATCTCTCTAGACAGAGGGGCAAAATCGCATCTTGGTTATTCACATCATGCAACTTGATTGTTAGTCGACCCGAACTCTGCCTTTATAACTGCCTAGTGACAGAACAGCGTTTGACAAAACCTAAGTAGGTGATCCTCAACTCGGATTGTGTAATAACCTCAGGTCTAAGGATTACATTGATTGAGACATGCAAATGACAACTTGTTCGTTGCATCTCAATATGGGTCAGTTCGACTTGCTAAACTCTTGAACCAAATCCGTCTAAGTCAGAATAGCATCTCCATGCCCATGACAAGTGGACTCCACTCACTTGTGGCACATTCACTAAAAGGCCTATATTAGTCACTGTGAGTCCAACTCACTCACTAAGTCCATGTCTCCATTTGGGTCCAACCCAAATAGATTTCCTTTTTGGGTCTAACCCAAACTTGCTCCCGCTCTCAAGTGTGTGACCCGATAAGCTCATGGTGACCTGGACACGATCCGAGTCTCACTCGTGACCGATCAGTCGATAGCGGCTCCTAGCAGAATGTGCCGACTCCCAAGTACCAAAGAGTCATGATGGCATACCTTCCAATGCGACTTTCGTCTGAGTCCCTTTTGCCTCGCGATACACCTTGCCGAACTATAGGCGAACAATCGTCATCCCTTAAATAGTTCGACTCTCTTTCTGGATCTGAGATAAGTGATTTATCCGACTAACTCTTAGTGGATTGCCTCGGTTAACACTTAGATGAGTCATGCATGGCCATGCTTTCCGAATCATATCTTCCGAGAGGGCCTAGAGAATATCTCTCCAGACGGAGGGGGAAAATCCCATCTTGGTTATTCACATCATGCAGCTTGATTCTCAGTCGACCCGAACTCTGCCTTTATAACTGCCTAGTGACGGAACAACGTTTGACAAAACCTAAGTCGGTGATCCTCAACTTGGATTGTGTAATGACCTCAGGTCTAAGGATTACATTGATTGAGACATGCAAATGACGACTTGTTCGTTGCATCTCAATATGGGTCAGTCCGACTTGCTAAACTCTTGAACCAAATCCGTGTAAGTCGGAATAGCATCTCTATGCCCATGACAAGTGGAACCGAGTCATCTACCGACTTTCACATTGGTCTAAGTTGTGTGTCCAGCACAACCTCAATGACCAAGGACAATTAGTATGAACAACATGAATATATAGTTCCACAATCAAATCACATATTCAATAATACATATCAGTAGTTCCTACAAGGACAATGACTTTATGAATACATTGGGAATAACATCATATATGATTGCCTCTAGGGCATATTCCCAACAAATGCAACAATAGACGTTTGGCTCGCTGGCCAGTTTGGTATGGATCTATTCCGTGCATACTTACATAGGTACATGACCAAGACACAGTTGTGTCACATCGACCACGCGCATGATGATGAGAGATACCCTAGTCAGTCGACTATGGAGCCCAGACAGTCAGCGATAAATACACTTTTCTTCATTACTGGACTTGGTAGCCTACATAATGTTTACTTATCTACTATACAAATGCAGGACGATATGACATGGGAGCTATAGACTGAAGTGTTCACTCTCGTCCGCTCCTCTTGTACCACGTCAGCATGCTCAGTCCTTTGTCAAGCGTGTCGAGAAAATACTACGGAGTATCTATGCGACCATCACCTGCATTAACGCTTCGAACGTTGTTCAGCACCGAACAGCACAGTGCCCACTGCGTCACTCCATGGAGGAGGGCCCACCATGTCACTCCATGCAGGAGCGCCCGCCACGTCACTCCACACAGGAGCGCACCCCACGTCCAGACCAGGCACTACTCCGAGGCTCGGCGCAGCGGTAGGAGGAGACACCGAGAGCACCACTCTACCACGGGCCTCATCCACGGATATCACAACAGGAGACACCGAGAGCACCACCTCGAGACCAGGCTAGAGGCTCGGTGAGGCAGCAGCAGCAATTTACTTTCGACTAGTGGCAGCAGCAGCAGCCGCAATTTACTTTTGACCAGTGGCAGCAGCAGCAGCCGCAAGTCCCCTTCATGGGTTATCATCTTGAGGGTAAGCAATTTCCTATCTATTTTGGTTACATGTACTATATAATCGTTGAGTACTTAATATTTTTACATCGTAGGGGGATATGGAGACTAGGGACTGCATAGGTCCTAGGGACTGCAAGCTCATCATTGGGGCGATGCAAAGGGTCTGGGGACTGCATAGCCATGCTCAGTTCAAGGATATTGGAGAGAATCGTTTTGTCGTCCGGTTCGAATCTGAGGGAGATTGGAAACATGTGACAAGGAATGTCCCTTGGAAATTTGACTTTCATGCTCTGCTGATCCAAGAGTATGATGGGGTTTTCCACCCATCTGATATTACCTTTGATAAGATGGCTATATGGATCAGAGTTCTTGATCTCCCTTTGGATATGATGAATAAGGCGTATGGAGAGTTGATTGGAAGCTGGGTTGGGGAGTTCATTACAGTGGATGTGGAAGAAGATGGTACAACATGGGGTGAGGAGTTGAGGATAAGAGTCAAGGTGAGGGTAGATCAGCCGCTCATCGGAGGTGTTAGTATTCGCTTGTCGGAGGAACAGACTGTGGGAGAATGGTTTGATATAAAATATGAGAAAATCCCCCACTTTTGCTTCGAGTGTGGAAGGTTGGTTCATCAGGAAAATACTTTTAAGGCGGAGAAGATTGATGTCAGCAGTGGGGTGAGTGGCTTCGGGCATCTCCGGGGAAATCCAAAAAACCTAGGCAGAAGCAAAGACCGACGATGTCTTCCGGGAGCTTTGGGAGCAGATCCTGGGAGGGAGATTCGAGTGACAGGGATCGTGCTCGAGCTTCAGTCCGAGACCTCCCTACAAAGAGGAATCTATTCCGTGGTCACGCGGTGTCTGGTTCATCCCACACTGGTGGATATGACGGACGCGAGGGAAAGGAGGCGCAGAGGCACGATGAGGCTACTAGTCCTTTGAAGCAGCACCACAGGGTGCAGTCCTCCGATCTCACTGCAAAACAGAATGATGGGTCTAATTTGGCAGGGAAGGCACATGCCAACAAACCCCGCACATATGTCTGTAGACCTCAGAACAACGACCAAAAGCAGGCTGCAGAGAAAAACTCTAAAATGCAGAGCCCAAAATCTAGGAAGAGAGGGAACTAAACAGGTTTGGGTTCCTGTTGCTAAGGATGATCAAGGAGGGGCGAGAAGGAGGGCAAGAGGCAGCACATAGGCTCTGTTTTTGACAGATTAGAGAACCCTTCATCTGCATCGGCGGACCCTGCTGGCCGGGGCTACTGGGAGCAATGAATATCTTAATTCTCAACTGTCGAGGATCGGGGTTGGCCTCGGCAGTTGGTGAGCTCCGGGGTCTCACTAGATCACTCAACCCAGCGGTGGTTTTTTTAAGTGAAACAAAGCAAAAAAAGCGAACCATGGAAAGGCTACAATGGAGTTTGGGCTTTAGACATGGAGTCGGTGTTAATTGTAAAGGAAAAAGTGGGGGTTTAGCTCTTTGGTGGCGAGACGGTGTTGATGTTACCGTTTGGCCATGGTGTCACTATTATATAGATGCGAAGATTTTGTATGACTCCACCTCCTAGAGATTCACTGGAATCTACGGAGAGGCTCAGACTGAACTGAGGGGAAAAACGTGGGAAGCTCTTCGTTATCTAAGCGCTCAAGATGACCTCCCGTGGATGTGTGCTGGGGATTTCAATGAAATCTTTCACCAAGGTGAACAACTCGGTGATACATTGCAAATGAATCTATAATTTTTGATGTTCCATGCTTAGTTTTATCCACTTTCTTGTGTTTTGTCCACACTTTGGAGTACTTTTCATATGATTTCTTGGACTAACCTATTAACAAGAGCCACAGTGCCAGCTGCCTGTTTTCTGTTGTTTTTGGTTCCAGGAAAGTTAGAAAATGAATATTCTCGGAATTGGATGGGACAAAAGCCAAAGTGCCTATTTTTCCAGAAGTCTCCAGGAGCCAGAATACGAGACGGAGGAGGGCCAGGGGCTGGCCACACCCCCCCAGGCGCGGGCTGGGCCTGGCCGCGCCAGGGCATGGTGTGGTGGCCCCGGGCACCCCCTCGGTCTCCCTCTTCATCTATGCTCGGGCACCCCCCAGGCATCATGGTGGGGTTCGACGTTTTTCCAGAAGGAGTTCCGCTCCGCCGCCACCACCAGATTCCATGAAACAGCACCAGAAACTTAGTTCTGGCACCCTGCCGGGACGGGGAATTGGAGGAGATCATCACCATCGTTATCACCATCGCTTCTCCATCAACCATCCATGTTTCCCCCATCTATGAGTGAGTAATCCCCCATTGTAGGCCATGGGGATGGTAGGGATTGGATGAGATCGTTCATGTAATGGCATCAGATTGTTAGGGCATGGTGCCTAGTATCTTTTATTAGTGCTTTATGACTTTGTTGCGACTTGTTGTGCTTAATGCTTGTCACTAGGTCCCGAGTGCCATGATTTCAGATCTGAACATGTTATTGATTCATTATGATAGTATTGCTTTTGGTCTTATCTACAAGTTGTATACACATGTTGTTGTCCGGAACCAATGGCCCCGAAGTGACAGAAATGGGGATAACCAGAGGGAATGGCTTTGATGTGAGGATCACATGTGTTAACAGAGTGTTAATGCTTTGCTCGGGTGCTCTATTAAAAGGAGCACCTTAATTGCCAGTAGTTCCCTTGAGGCCCCGCTGCAAACGGGCTGGTAGGACAAAAGATGTTGTGCAAGTTCTCATTGCGAGCACGTATGACTATATATGGAACACATGCCTAGGATTGTCTAGTACTTGGATGCTTTATCTTATTTATCTGCAATTGCCCTATGTTCTGATTTCTATGTGAATTGGCTTGTCCATGCAACACCCGTCCATCCATCCCTATGCCTACCGCACTCGAATCCCATTGTTACTGCTTTTTTTACTACTGTCTTTACTTTACTACTGTTGCTACTTTGCTTTTCCTACTACAAAACTATTGCTACTGATAAACTGTTGTGAGCAAGATTGTTTTGAGGTGCATCTGATTTGACAACTCAGTTGTTAAGGCTTATAAGTATCCTTTGGCTCCCCTTGTGTCGAATCAATAAATTGGGTTTCAATTCCCTCGAAAATACTGCGATACACCCCCTATACTTGTGGGTCATCAAGACTATTTTCTGGCGCCATTGCCGGGGAGCATAGCTTTATTTATCAAGTTCACTTGGATTCTCTATTGTTCGCTGCTATCCATCCATCATGGGTAAGCCTCGTGATGGCAAGGTTCCTATTTTACCATCCACTACAAGAAGAGGTACGGTTCTGAACACCTCTGCTGCTCTTGATTCACCGTCTGTTATAAGTAAGCTCGTTACACCACCACATACACATGCTACACACACTGCTACTACTGCTGATTCTGAAACTTCTGATGCTTATGATGCTGCTTCTACTGTGCTTGATAAGAGTGGTTCATTAGGTCCTTTCCTAGATGCTACGATTGCTAGAACTATAGCTGGAAATACCGAAACTCCTAATGAAGACACTACCACACCTGTTAGTTCACCTGAGTTTAGTGAAAGTTATGATATTGAAGATGGTTATGTTGAGATGACCGATGAATTTATTAAAGAATGTAAGAACATCCATGATAGGAGCGCTGCTAAGAGTCTCCTTGAGAGGCGTACTATTAGACCCAAATTGTCTCCTATTGCTAAGTTTGCTGCTTGTCCCATAAACATTATGGATGAAGATTATGATTTCTCTCTCGATCTATCTTACATAGCTATTGTCGAGAAAGAACCTTTTTGTGGGACTAAGAATGAAAGTGGGGTAGCACATATGAATGAACTTTCTACCATGAGTGGCTTGTTTTCTAATGATATTAAGATGCGTACTTACTTTGTTGCCAAGATCTTCCCCTTTTCACTGAAAGGAGAAGCTAAAACTTGGTTTTGTAACTTGCCTCCTGGATCTATTGATAGCCCTGAGTGCTTGATTAGTACTTTCCTACAGAAATATTTTCCTCCTAGTGCTAGACATGCTATTTTGCAGGAACTTTTCGATTTTAAACAGGGAGAAAAAGAGGTATTGCCTGAATCTTGGGCAAGGTTTTGTGCTTTGATTCATGCACAAGCTGGAAGTCCATTACCTAAGAATGAGCTTCTTGATAGATTTTATAATGGACTAACTGAAGAATCTAGGACATACCTAGATAGTTGTGCTGATTGTGTTTTCAGGAATAGGACTCCTAAGGAAGCTGAGGAATTAATGGCTAAAATAAGCAAGAATTATGAAGACTGGACTCCTCCTAAACAAGCTATACCTGAAGTAATTGTACCTGAACCATCTATTCCGGTGCCTATTCCAACATCAAAGAAGAGGGGAATTATTGAATTAAATGATGAAGTGATGAAGGAAGCTAAGAAATGTCTTAAGGAGAAGGGAATTAAAGCTGCAGATGTCAAGAATTTACCTCCTATAGAAGAATTATGTAAGCCTATTCATTACTCATCCACTATTGATGTACACTCTCTCCAACATTTTGATGAAGGTGATATCCCTTACTATAAATCTCCTGATCAATGCTTAGAAGAATTCGATATCTTTATTGTTAAGCAAGATAATTTTAATAAAAGGGTACAAAATCATCTAATGGAAAACACTAGAGCTATTGTTGAGTTGAAAGATATTGTGGAAAGAACCTCTAATGATGTTAAAATGATTGTTAAACACTTTCAAATGGTCCAAACTCAAATAGATGAACTCGTTAAAGTGCAAAATGACTTGCTAGTTAATGCTGCTAAAGAAAAACATGCTTATGAAATTAGAACTAGAAGTGGTGCTGCTACCCAGGATCCTCTATATCCTGAGGGGCATCCCAAAAGAATTGAGCAGGATTCTCAACAAGCTGAAAATAGAGGTTCTACTAGTAAAAAGGAAAAAGAAACATAAAATGTTGTAGAACCCTCTGAACCTGCTACAGATCCTAATAGTATTTCTATCTCGAATGCTGAAACCAAAAGTGGTAATGAAGAAAATGAAGTTCCTAATGGAGAAAAAGTTGAAGAACAACCTGAAAACCACACTAAGAATACTAAATACACCAAAGAAGATTTTATTGCTAAGAAACATGGTAGTGAAAGAGAACCTTGGGTCCAAAAACCTATGACTTTCCCTGATAAGAAACACAAGTCAAAGGAAGATGAACACTATAATAAGTTTTGTGAGTGGATGAAACCTTTATTCTTGCAAATTCCTTTGACTGATGCTATTAAAATGCCTCCTTACTCAAAGTATATAAAGGATATTGTCTCGAATAAAAGCAAGATCCCTAATGAAGAAATTTCTACTTTGCTTGCTAATTATTCCTTCAATGGTAAGGTTCCTAAGAAACTTGGAGACCCAGGGATTCCAACTATCCCTTGCTCTATTAAGAACACTTATGTTAGAACTGCTTTGTGTGATTTGGGAGCTGAGGTTAGTGGTATGCCTTTCTCTCTATATAAGAGGCTTCAACTTGAAAAATTAATACCAACTGATATATCTTTGCAAATGGATGATAAATCTACCACTATTCCTGTGGGTATATGTGAGGATGTACCTGTTCAGGTGGCTCACAATTGTTTGATATTAACTGATTTTGTTGTGCTTGAAATGCCTGAAGATGATAATATGTCTATTATTCTTAGGAGACCTTTTCTAAATACTGCAGGAGCTGTTATTAATTGTAATCAAGGGAAGGTGACCTTCAATGTTAATGACAAGGAAAACATTGTCTATTTCCTCAAGAAGATTGAAAGGACTTATGGTTTGAATTTAATTGAACATGTTGAGGGCATTCAAGTTGGAGAAATATATTATCCCATACCAAGAGAAAAATTTGAAACTATTGTGATTGGGACCATTGCTATCAAGGTTGAGGTAACATAATCATTAGTGGAATACAAAGTTTTGTATCATATGAATTTTTTTTGGTAACAAGACCTGATCAACCTTGTTAACAAAAGGATTTCATTGAACAAAACAATGTTTTCACCATGATTATCTCCGCTTACTTCTATTCTATCCATTTTAGTTTTTTGCTTATGCCTAACTTAAAGGCGTTAAAGAAAAGTACTTATTGGGAGATAACCCAAAAGTTTTAGATGAGTCTTGGAAGTTATTACTTCAGTAATAACCGCTCCTTATCTTTTTTATTTGCTTTGTGCCAAGAGTAACCTCTAATGAGAGAGAAGTAATGATTGGGAAAGTTGTTGTCCCGAAACAGATTTCTGTGCTTCACCGTAAAAATTCGTGTAAAATCTCTGAAGGTCTTTTTGAGGCGTGATTTTTTGTGCTTCTGCCCCAGGTTGTTATCTAACTTTAGTTAGTTAAACACTTTTTGATTTGAGTAACAGAAGGTCTTCGAAAAAATTCGTCTTTACCTGCTGGTCTGTTTTGACAGATTTCTGCCATTTTCTGCATTTGCTTCTTGTTGGTTCCTTTTTGAGTTCTTTTGGGGAATTGAGCTTTTTGAGGGAAGTGCTAAAGTAGCTAGTGTTCTAATGAAAGTTTATTTGGTGTTATAACTGAACCTTAAGACTTATTTATCTTGAGTGCACTAATGTTGCTAATAAAGATTGTGTGAAGTTTTGTATGAAGGAAAAATTTCAGGTGTATGGAAGGAATGAGTAATGAGATGAAGGATGGACTAAACCTCAAGCTTGAGGATGCCCAAAGAAGTACAAGCGTCAAAGCTTGGGGATGCCCAAGGCATCCCCTTCTTCATCAATAAAAATCTCAGGTTTCTTCCAACCACTTCATTTTTATTGTTTCATGCACAATTGTGTTATTCTTGGAGCGTCTTCTTTTTCATTTTCGTTTTAGTTTTTAGTTTGCTTGGTTTTCTTAGTTTGCTGAATAAATTGGTTGGACCTCCTCTTTCTTACATTGGTGTTCAAATAGTTTGGTTTGGTTTGGAAAAGAGTAGGAAAGCTCATGCTTAAGTGGTAAAGAGAGTTTGTTCTTGAATGTGGCCTATGCTCTGTCATGCCATGCTTGATATTGTTTTGGATTTATGCTTAGTATTCTTTGCTGTAGCATGAATTGTTATAAACAATTGAGATTGCTTAATGTGCCTTGGATGAATCATGCGTTGTTTTAGCATATTAAAGCATAGTATAGTGGTATTCTCCTTTGATGCTTTATTTGGGTTGACTTGGCACATGCTCACACCATGTTATGACTATCTCAAGTCACCATAAGCCTTTATGATCCTTTAGTTTTGAACTTGTAGTATCACTTTAGGCTTTGATCAATGATGTTTTGTCTCTCTACATGATTATGGCCATTATTGCTCTCTCGTTTGTTGCTCCCTTACTATTGCTAGCCTTCACTTACACTGAGTGTTTTACTCATGTTTCCAACTCCCTTAAACCAAATATTGCCAAAGTGTCCACCATACCTACCTATTAGCATCATTTGCTACTTCCGTGCATATTCAATATGCCTTGTTTTCTTTCGAATAAAATGTTTGCTTATTCTGAGAACGTTAGTTAGTAAAGCTCTCACGAACGTGATGGCACACTTTATTTCCTGCACTTAATAAACCTGAACCATTGCAAACTCTCCATGAAAGTTATATGCTTGCTAATTATAGGCTGGGGATTAGTAGAACCGTGCTGTCACGGGGAACGCTTTCAACACTTGTAAATATATACCCAGCTGATACCTTGCTCTTTTGTTTGCGGATGTCGTCGGTGTGAAATAAAAGGGGAGCTTGTAAGTCCATGGAGTTATGTATGTGTGTTAGAGAAACGCCTGGGCCGCTGGTCTAATCCATGCTGACATGGTGGAAACCTGCAGCGTAACCATAATGATATCTATGAAGCATTCTTCTTATAAAAAAAGAGAAAGATAGCTATTGAGAAAAAGAAAAAAAGAGATTTATGAAAAGAGGAAAGAGAGAAAAAAGCACCATTTTCCCATGGTAAATAAGAAGATTGCTGAGATACTCATTGTCTGCTTGCCTTGTCATTTTGATATGGGGATTCTTCCGTATCATCGGGCAAGGGGTACCCCGTTGGCGGTTCTCAATGATACGCACATACTTACGATGACAAGAACTTACCGGTAACTAAAGTTGAGTAGCATGAGGAGCGGCCCTCGTACTCAAGGGACTTGGGATTTTCAGTTTATAGTCTGTCAAGCATATAACTCAGATTGGACCTCACTTTCACCTTAGCCACATTAAAGATGCTTATGATAGGGGCAATGAGAGCTCAAAGCTAATGAGTACCATACTTTCAGCATTTGGAAGCCTTTCAAATTATTCAAAACATTTTCTTTTACTTGTTGTGTCTCCACTTATTCTTTGAGCACTTTCTTGAGAGCATAGTGGCCATTCTTAATTCTATGTGCATTGTCCCAAGGCTTGTTGATTGATGCATACCTTGATATTGCTTCTTTTAAACTATTTGTATCTAGTCACTCTTGTGAACTTTGAAGGTGTCCTACGCATTTATGTTTGCTACTCTTTGAGGGACAAGCTAAATGCCACTATGCTATGTTTTCTTTATGTGAAACAAACAAACATCTTGCAAAGCATTGTTATTCATGAATCTTTTGTTTGTGCCTTTTCATGTTGCATCATAGTTTCTTTGTCTTATTCCTAGAACCTTGTATTTCATGTTATGATTGAAGTACTATGATCCAAGCTTTGAATGTTTACAAATACTTTGGTCAAGTCTTTGATGGTGCATGTCACCTCAAAAATTATTCTTTCTTTTTATCACTTACCTACTCGAGGATGACCAGGAGTTAAGCTTGGGGATGTTGATACATTGCAAATGTATCTATATTTTTTGATGTTCCATGCTTAGTTTTATCCACTTTCTTGTGTTTTGTCCACACTTTGGAGTACTTTTCATATGATTTCTTGGACTAACCTATTAACAAGAGCCACAGTGCCATCTGCCTGTTTTCTATTGTTTTTGGTTCCAGGAAAGTCAGAAAATGAATATTCTCGGAATTGGACGGGACAAAAGCCAAAGTGCCTATTTTTCTAGAAGACTCCAGGAGCCAGAATACGAGACGGAGGAGGGCCAGGGGCTGGCCACACCCCCCCCCCCCCAGGCGCGGGTTGGGCCTGGCCACGCCAGGGCATGGTGTGGTGGCCCCAGGCACCCCCTCGGTCTCCCTCTTCGCCTATAAGAAGCCTTCTGACCTAAAAACTCCAGGAGGTTCGACGTTTTTCCAGAAGGAGTTCCGCTCTACCGCCACCACCAGATTCCATGAAACAGCACCAGAAACTCTGTTCTGGCACCCTGCCGGGACGGGGAATTGGAGGAGATCATCGCCATCGTCATCAGCACCGCTTCTCCATCGACCATCCATGTTTCCCCCATATATGAGTGAGTAATCCCCCACTGTAGGCCATGGGAATGGTAGGGATTGGATGAGATCGTTCATGTAATGGCATCAGATTGTTAGGGCATGGTGCCTAGTATCTTTTATTAGTGCTTTATGACTTTGTTGCGACTTGTTGTGCTTAATGCTTGTCACTAGGGCCCGAGTGCCATGATTTCAGATCTGAACATGTTATTGACTCATTATTATAGTATTGTTTTTGGTCTTATCTACAAGTTGTATACACAGGTTGTTGTCCGGCACCAATGGCCCAGAAGTGACAGAAATCGGGATAACCGGAGGGAATGGCTTTGATGTGAGGATCACATGTGTTCACGGAGTGTTAATGCTTTGCTCCGGTGCTCTATTAAAAGGAGCACCTTAATTGCCATTAGTTCCCTTGAGGCCCCGCTGTAAACGGGCGGGCAGGACAAAAGATGTTGTGCAAGTTCTCATTGCGAGCACGTATGTCTATATATGGAACACATTCCTAGGATTGTCTAGTACTTGGATGCTTTATCTTATTTATCTGCAATTGCCCTATGTTCTGATTGCTATGTGAATTGTCTTGTCCATGCAACGCCCATCCATCCATCCCTATGCCTACCGCACTCGAATCCCACTGTTACTTCTTTTGTTACTACTGTCTTTACTTTACTACTGTTGCTACTTTGCTTTTCCTACTACAAAACTGTTGCTACTGATAAACTGTTGTGAGCAAGATTGTTTCCAGGTGCAGCTGAATTGCAACTCAGTTGTTAAGGCTTATAAGTATCCTTTGGCTCCCCTTGTGTCGAATCAATAAATTGGGTTTCACTTCCCTCGAAAATACTGTGATACACCCCCTATACTTGTGGGTCATCACTCGGTAGGAATGAAAGGAGTGAAAATCAGATGGAGTTTTTCCGTGACTGCTTAACGGACTGCCGTTTGTATGATCTTGGTTATAGTGGCCATGATTTCACGTGGGATAACAAGAGAGAGGGTGCTGACAATGTCCAAGTGAGGCTGGATAGGGCCACAAGTTCTTCCTCCTTTTTGAACTTATTTCCCTTGATGCTGGTTGAGCACATATCAACTGAAGAATCTGATCATATGGCCTTGCTGGTTCGGGTGGCCACTGACCTAATCAGGCGATCGCCTATGAGTTCGCGGGGTTTTCAGTTTGAGGAGATGTGGACAAAACATGAGACTTATGATGATATTGTTAAGAATGCTTGGGAACCTAGAGGCTCAACACCAAACAATGTATGTGCCCTTTGGCAAAATCTGAAGGAGGTCTCGGGAAGCATGAAGAGCTGGAGCCATAATACCTTTGGTTCTGTTAGATATGAACTGAAGCTACTTCGGGACAAGCTAGAGGAGGCAAAATGTCAGGCTCTTGTCACAGGATCCTCACAGGAGGTTCGGTTGATTGAAAAGCAGCTATATGAAGCTTTTGAGAAAGAGGAAATAATGTACAGGCAGCGCTCGCGGCCAAACTGGCTGAAATTCGGTGACAAGAGTACTCGATATTTTCAGAACAGGGCGTCTCATCGGAGATGAAAAAATACGGTTTGTTTTCTTCGGTGAACGGACGGTACCCATTGTGATACGGATGAGGGTATGCAGGAAATGGCACTGGCCTTTTACAATAACTTGTTCTCATCTGAAGGAGCGGCAAATATGGATCACATTTTAAACCATATTCACTCTTTTGTTTTAGTTGAGATGAACGCTATGCTGACTACAACTTTTAGTGACAATGAAATAGAGACGACTCTATTTCAAATGGGCCTAACCAAGAGCCCGGGTCCAGATGGGTTGCCTGCAATGTTTTATCAACGCCACTAGGCTTTGCTTCGGGAGAGTGTATGTGCGGATGTTAGAGATTTCTTGGCGGGAAATGAGATACCCCCATATTTCAATGACACTATTCTAGTGCTGATCCCAAAGGTGAACTCTCCTGAGCTATTGACTCATTTTCGACCTATCAGCCTATGCAACGTGCTATACAAGATTGCATCGAAGGTTATTGCAAATCGCCTCAATAGGATATTGCCAATCTTAATATTAGAGGAACAAAGTGCTTTTGTGCCAGGGAGACTCATCACTGATAATGTCTTTATTGCTTCGAGTGTGTCAACTCTATCAGAACAAGGAAGAAGAAAACACCGCTGTGTGCCGTCAAACTTGATATGGTTAAGGCGTATGACTGGGTCGAATGGATTTTTTTGGAGAGGATGATGTTGAAAATGGGGTTCGCCAGGAGCTGGGTTGATATTATTATGAGGTGCATAACTTCTGTCTGGTTCTCTGTGAAGCTCAACGGTGGCCTTTCAGATGTTTTTTGTCCCTCTAGAGGTCTTCTGCAGGGCGACCCAATATCACCATACTTGTTTCTTTTCTGTGTTGAGGGGTTCTCGACGCTTCTCAAGAAAGCACAATAGGAGAACCGGATCAGAGGGATAATGTTCGGGGCACACGGCCCTCACATCACCCACCTTCTGTTCACGGATGATAGTATTGTTTTTTTGGAAGCTAGTGAGAGAAGTATGCAAACCCTAAGGTCGGTGCTGGTGGATTATGAAACTAGCTCTGGTCAGAAGGTGAACTTGGAAAAAATCCTCATTATATTTTGGGGACAAGTGTGAGGACAGTCTGAAGCATCTCCTACAGGGGGTGATAGGAATCCAGAGTGAGGCCTTATCTGAAAAATACCTGGGACTGCCCACGGTAGTTGGTCGTTCAAAAGAAGGCGCTTTCAAACATATTAGAGAGCACTCTCAGGGTAAGGTCCTCGGTTTAAAAGGGCAAGGTATGTCAAAACAAGGCAGGGGCGTGCTGATTAAATCAATTTTACAGTTAGTACCGGCGTATACTATGAGTTGCTTTCATTTTTCAAAAAAGCTTTGTAAGCAATTGAGCTCAATCTCGTCACGTTTCTGGTGAGGAGCAGATGATGGTCAACGCAAGGTGCACTGGATAAGTTGGGAGAAGATGTGTAGGAATAGACGGGACGGTGCGCTGGGGTTCCGTGATTATGAGGTTTTCAACCAAGCTCTGTTGGCGAAGCAAGCTTGGCGCTTACTGATAGAACCGGATATGCTATGTGCGAGAATCCTAAAGGCCCGCTACTTTAAAGATGGCGAGTTTATGAACGCCAAGTGCCCAAAACAAGCGTCTTTCACTTGGCGCTCGATTCTGCATAGGAGAAGTCGGTTGCGTGATGGCCTGATATGGCGAATTGGGGATGGTACAAGAGTCTCGGCTTGGCCTGATAATTGGATTCCAAGGTCTGGCTCGTTGTGTCCACTGGGAAAACAACCAGATGATGATCTTGACCGTGTGGTGGAGTTGCTTCTTCCGAGTGGCGGTGGTTGGGATGAACACAAGCTCCGAAAACACTTTCCCGATATTGAAGTGGCTGATATTCTTCACGTACCAGTTGGAAGGGCGGGCTCAGTAGATTTTCAGGCGTGGAATCACACAAAAAATGGGCTGTTCTCTGTCAAGTCGGCCTATCATCTGGGAGTAAAGCTAAAACGACTCAATGAGGGTCAAGCAGAATCATCTCTATCTTGTAGAGAACACAAAGGCTGGCTTGCACTTTGGGCAGCTCCGATCCATGGAAAAGCCAAAATTCACATGTGGCGCCTCCTGGAAAATGGACTTGCGGTCGGTGCGGAACTCAACAGAAGGAATATCAAGAAGGACGTTTGGTGTATTGCTTGTGGCAAAGTAGAGGACCTAGAACACATATTTTGGACTTGCCCTCATTCTGTATCTGTATGGAATGAACTACAGGAGTTAATAGGTCGGGAGTTTCAGCACCCGGCTAAGATATGAAGCCATAATAAGCTAAAGTGGTGGATATTGGACTGGCTAGGGAAGAGCAAGGGGGAGGATAGCGCCTTGATGATTTTGTTCCTGTACAATCTCTGGCTCGCTAGGAATGACGCTCAGGAACTTAAATAGATCGATGATCCCAGGAGTGTCGCTCGGAAATCGGCCGCCGGTATTGAAGAATGGAATGAGATCAGACCAATGCTACTGCATAATTCTTCAAGACCTAAGGAGCACTGGCTCCGACCGGACGACGGGTGGTGCAAGGCTAATGCGGATGGTGCTTTTTATTCGTCTTCAAGTTGTGGTGGTGCTGGGGTGGTCATCCGAGATCACAATGGAGGCTTCAAAGCTGGGGCTGGCCATTTTTCCCCCACCTTGCTGATGCCGAAGGTGCCGAACTGCAGGCATGCCGCCGCGCCATTATGCTGGCTAGAGAAATTCAGGTGCAAAAGTAAGTTTTGGAAACGGACTCGCTGGAAGTAGGAAGAAAGCTGCTGGGCAACGGAATGGATCGATCAGTGCACGAACACATCGTGGAGGAGATCAAATCCATACTCAGGAGTTTCGACGATTTTGCTATTCGTATGCTGAGACGCTCGGCGAATGAAGCTGCGCATTTGTTAGCAAGGTATATCTGCGAGAATAAGTGTGTTAAGTCTTGGCTTGGCGTGGTGCCAGATACTATTGTAACGAGGCTTAGCTTGGACCTCTCTTGGTAATTTAAAATCGCAGCGATTGATTCTCAAAAAAAAGTCGACGAGATGTCTCAGCAAAGGGTCATGAGACAATTCGGTCTTTGCCAGATGGTAGATCCTCCACGTCTGGATGCCCCCCTTTTAGATGTCGTGCACATGTAAGTTAATATATATCTTATCTTTAGTTATACACTGATGGTATAATAAAATGTAATTGCAGGTACTCTCAGAAGGGCACTAACAAAGGCGTAGCTCAGTGGCTTCAACGGGTTAATGTTTATATCCAGGACTGGCAGAATGCTATTGGGCCACGCAGATATAAACAAAAATAATTCCCCACGCGGTGATCCCAAGATCCAGCTAAGGTAGAAGGCCACGAGGATTACCACTAGATGCGCAGTTACGGAATCGATGAAGCACGCCGCTTGATGCAGTACAGTACTCACGATCCATTCTGATCCACGACTAAACGTACAACACCTCCGCCAGTATCCACACGTACGAGGACGAGCATCGGCGGTGGACTGCTAGGTCCGGTACGGCGGCGACAGGACTGTACTGGTGCTAGGGTTTCCAACACATGGACCTAATCGTGTGCTCTCAGCACCTGCTCCCCAGCTTATATAGGGAGTGAAAGTGGGCTCCACTCACTTGTGGCACATTCACTAAAAAGCCTATATTAGTCACTGTGAGTCCAACTCACTGACTAAGTCCATGTCTCTATTTGGGTCCAACCCAAATAGATTTCTGTTTGGGTCTAACCCAAACTTGCTCCTGCTCTTAAGTGTGTGACCCGACAGGCTCATGGTGACCCGGACACGATCCGAGTCTCACTCGTGACCGATCATTCGATAGCGGCTCCTAACAGAACATGCCGACTCCCAAGTACCAAAGAGTCATGACGACATACCTTCTAATGCGACTTTCGTCTGAGTCCCTTTTGCCTCACGATATACCTTGTCAAACTATAGGCGAATAATCGTCATCCCTTAAATAGTTCGACTCTCTTTCTTGATCCTAGATAAGTGATTTATCCGACTAAATCTTAGTCGATCGCCTCGATTAACACTTAGCCGAGCCATGCATGGCCATGCTTTCTGAATCATATCATCCGAGAGGGCCCAGAGAATATCTCTCTAGACAGAGGGGCAAAATCGCATCTTGGTTATTCACATCATGCAACTTGATTGTTAGTCGACCCGAACTCTGCCTTTATAACTGCCTAGTGACAGAACAACGTTTGACAAAACCTAAGTAGGTGATCCTCAACTCGGATTGTGTAATAACCTCAGGTCTAAGGATTACATTGATTGAGACATGCAAATGACAACTTGTTCGTTGCATCTCAATATGGGTCAGTTCGACTTGCTAAACTCTTGAACCAAATCCGTCTAAGTCAGAATAGCATCTCCATGCCCATGACAAGTGGAACCGAGTCATTTGTCGACTTTCACATTGGTCTAAGTTGTGTGTCCAGCACAACCTCAATGACCAAGGACAATTAGTATGAACAACATGAATATATAGTTCCACAATCGAATCACATATTCAATGATACATATCAGTAGTTCATACAAGGACAATGACTTTATAAATACATTGGGAATAACATCATATATGATTGCCTCTAGAGCATATTCCCAACAAATGCAACACCAGACGTGTGGCTCGCTGGCCAGTTTGATATGGATCTATTTCGTGCATACTTACATATGTACATGACCATGACACGGTTGCGTCACATCGACCACGCGCATGATGATGAGAGATACCCTAGTCAGTCGACTATGGAGCCCAGACAGTTAGCAATAAATACACTTTTCTTCGTTACTGGACTTGGTAGCCTACATAATGTTTACTTATCTACTATACAAATGCAGGCCGATATGTCATGGGAGCTATAGACTGAAGTGTTCGATCTCGTCCGCTCCTCTTGTACCACGTCAGCATGCTCAGTCCTTTGTCAAGCGTGTCGAGGAAAGACTATGGAGTATCTATGCGACCATCACCTGCACTAACGTTTCGAACGTCGTTCAGTACTGAGCAGCACATCGCCCACTGCGTCACTCCATGGAGGAGGGCCCACCGTGTCCCTCCATGCAGGAGCGCCCGCCACGTCACTCCACACAGGAGCGCACCCCGTGTCCAGACCAGGCACTACTCCGAGGCTCGGCGCGGCGGTAGGAGGAGACACCGACAGGACCACTCCGCCACGGGCCTCGTCCACGGATATCACAGCAGGGGACATGGAGAGCACCACCTCGAGACCAGGCTAGAGGCTCGGCGAGGCAGCAGCAGCAGTTTACTTTCGACTAGTGGCAGCAGCAGCAGCAACCGCAATTTACTTTTGACCAGTGGCAGCAGCCGCCGCAAGTCCCCTTTATGGGATATCATCTTGAGGGTAAGCATTTTCCTATCTATTTTGGTTATATGTAGTATATAATTGTTGAGTACTTAATATTTTTACATGGCAGAGGGATATGGAGACCCAAGCATGTCCTCAATGGGTTCGTGGGTGACTAATGAGAAGGATCAGCAGACTCAACAAGATCATGTTGACTGGTTTGGACAGTACCAGACGCAGCAAACTCCACCACCTTTCCCTACACAGGATACACAGACCCAGGGTGATGGGTCAACTCTACCTCCCCGTAATGTGGGGCCACCCAGAAAGTACGGATGGATTTCACCAGTGCTAGGGCAACCTCGTGACCGGTGGCAGTGATATTTATCGATGTATGAGACTTGTATCTATCTATGTATGAGACACCTTTCTATTATTTCATATTTTTTATTCGACAAACACTTCAACATAGCTTGCAACACAGTTCAACATAACTTGCGGTACATAAATAAGAGCGCTCTCTATCCCTACGACTATGCCCTTGCCCTTCGACGATGCCTTCTTCATGGCCTGCTCTTCTTGCCCTTACCCTTCGACGATGCCTTCTTCTTGGCTTGCGCCTTGTCCTAATCAGCCCTCACCTTGGTCCCAACAGGGGGCGGCATGAAGATATCATCTTCATCTTATTCCTCGCCCTTACCCTTTGACGATGCCTCGACCGATGATGCCTTACTCTTACCCTTCGATGATGCCTCGCCCTTACCCTTTGACTCCTTCACCTTGGCGAGATGGCAACACCAACAATGCTCGTGTGTCACCCTTTGTGGCAACCTGACATCTTTCATCTTTCTAGGCCTATACTCTAGGTCCAACATGGCCCACTCATGACGGAGATGAGAAGGAAATGCGAGAGAACAAGAAGGAACAGATGGACTGGGTGAAGAAGAGATAACATCTCGATGCCCGGATTTATAGGGGCACTGGGAGGAATTGGCGGGAGAAAAAGGCGGGAGATAAACGACACGAAACAGTGGCGGGAAAAATACAGCACGAAATATTTGGGAGGATAAACATCGCGAAATAGTCGCGGAATTCTACTAGCGGGAGATAAACGCTAAATGGCGGGAAACAAATTAGGCTAACACGCTGCATGATCCATGCAGGCTTCAATGCAATAGGGAGGTAATCGGCTGTTCAAAAGCTGACCAGCCTCGTCGGCTTTTCAAAAGCCGACCGCTTGCCCTGACACCCTCCGACAGGGTCGTCGGCTTTTCAAAAAGCGACTAGGTCCTTTCGGCTATTCAAAAGCCGACACCGCGCTATATTTGACATTCCCTCAAATCGCGTATTATTCTTGAAAATTATGAAAAAAACATATTATTTTAAAAAAATAGCCGACATTGATGGTGGTGTTGCATCTCATTAATGGCCGGCCTTCACAAGAGGGGGCGCATCTCACATCTCCCTCCCAACAATCGACCTCGTCCCCCGCTCCGCTCCCAGCATCTCCCCTCACCATGCCCCACCAACCACACACCCACTCTCTTATACTGCGGGCGTCGCTGGCTCCAGGAGTGGGAGGCGCACGCCTTGTATGAGGCAGCGGCGGATCGAGCTCAATATTCCAGGGTGGTGGTCTATTAATGTAATTTCTCATATAAATATATTTATTTTAATTTTTCTACTATGATATACTAGTAGGCATACACGTGATATGCACGTATTAACATTACAAGGCGACTTCGCATAAAAAAGATATGGAGTGAACATCTTGCAAAATGTTAATTAAGACAAATGAATATACATGATGTTCGAACGCAAAGATAATCTCATTTATTGGTGATAAAGAGAAATTATCATAAATAAAAAATTAAACCATCGTCAAGATAAAAAAAATAGCAGAATATGTTCCCATTTAATTGTTATGTTGCTTTTCTTTTCTTTCTATTGGCGGGGAAACTGCACTTTTGCTTCAGCTCAAAACAGGCATGGGATTTTTTTTCAAGTAGGACTACCGGATAGTTCTAGAATACTGTGCAAACGATTAGATTTAGGTGACCAACGGTTAGGATTTATACTCCGAGTCTGAGTCAAAATTGATACACTATATAGGAGTATAGATAAGCTATTAGAAATCACAGGGTGGTCCATGTACCACCCTAGCCACCCCTTGGACCCGCCATAGGTATGAGGCAAACTATTTGACGCCTTCGAACTGCGTCTGCCCCAGCAGGTGGGCGCTGAGCAGAGGCGGATCCTGATGACACTGTTGTCGCATGATGACGAGCTGCATGCGACCATCCGACCTGAGTGGGCTGAGCAGTTCACGTCTGCGCAACAGTCAGACCGGGACTGAGATCTCGACAACCTACCCATCTGGATCAAGTTCTTCCGCAAGCATCGGGAGAGGAAGCTCGGCTGGTACTACAACGGTTGTACCCCGCCGGCAGACAATTACAATGAAAGGCATAGATTCTAGTGGAGCATGCCAGGAAGCACACTGGCCTTTGTCATGGACTACATCGCGGTGGGGAACTACCCGCGCCTCCTGCCTGAAGGGAATATGCCCGAGAGGCAATAATAAAGTGGTTATTATCTTATTCCATGTTTATGATAAATATTTATTTTGCATGGTATAATTGTATTAATTGGAAACGTTAATACATGTGTGTTTCATAAACAAAATACAAAGTTCCTAGTAATGCCTCTCATATAAACTAGCTCGTTGATTAACAAGATGATCAAGGTTTCCTGATCATGGACATTGGATGTTGTTAATAACGAGGTCACAACATTGGTGGAATGATGTGATGAACATTCATCCGAAGTATAGCATTACGATCAAAGTCATTATGTTTATATTGCTATAACATCATACGAAGTAATCTTAGTCCTTATACCATGAGATCATGTTAATTGCTAACACCAGAAGAGTATCTTGATAACACCAAACGTCACACCGTAACATGGTGACTATAAAGGTGGGTTCAGTACTACGAAGGTGTTATGTTGAGGCTCATGGATCAAGAGTAGAATTTGTCAATACCGATGACGGATAGATATACTTTGGGCCCTCTCGGTGATATCACATTAAGATAACTTGCAAGCAAGTGATGTGATTACTAGAATGTTATATCACAGGAACGAGAAAAAGACTGCATGTCGGCAACGAGATCAAACTAGGTATGGAGATATCGATGATCGAATCTCGAACATGTAATATATCGCGAGACAAACAGATTTAGTTACTAGCGTTAAAGGTTCTCACGATCACAGAAGTCATCGTTAAATGTGTAGGAGTCAGTATGGATCTCCAGGTCCCGCTTCTGATTATTGATCTGAGAGGGGTCTCGATCATGTATGCATTATTCACGAACCGTAGGGTGACACACTTAAGGGTTACCGACACCATTTGGATCAAATATGTTTCAGATAAAGATTTAAGAAAGTGCTGGAATTATTTCAATAGACACCGAAACTATTTCGGGTGAAATTGCTGAAATTGGTTCTGCGTGTAATATTGAAATGTTGCAGGGGGTTTTATGTGAATGTTTGTTAATTAAAGTATTAACAAAATTCTGAATAAAATTAATAAAAGGGTTTTATTAAATGAGAGAGCATTAAATTTGGAGAAATTTAATGCATTTTAAGTTGAGATTTTAAAAGAGAATGTGAAGGGGCATTTTAATGTGGAGGGGGTTATCACCACATGAATGAGGGAGGTGAAGGGAGACCCTCCATGGGCGCCAGCCATGGGAGGGGTACCCTCCCCTCCTCCTATAAAAGGCCCCCCTCTCAGACCTTCATACTCATACCTCCTCGTGAAGGATCTCTCTCCTCCTCTAGTTATTCCCCATGGTCTCGGATTAGCGAGATATATGTTCTCAGTGGCTTTATCTGGAAAGGAGTTGCTGCTTCCGCTGCTTTGCTGGAGCGAGGGACGGAGGTTGTCGAGGTACCACACGTGTGTGCGATCACGGATGCACCGCTGCTTTGCGGTGCTGGACTTGGTGGTCCTGGACTTGCTGGAGCTGGATCTGATGGATGTGCTGGAGCTGGACCTGCTAGACTTCATCACGATCTTGAGATAGGCAAGTGTACGACTACATCATCCACGAGTTCCAACTCGTTAACAAAGCTTTGTTGTCTTCGAGGGTAAGTTCTCTATGGATGTATATCCACCCGTTGCTTGTATCTAGTAGGTAGATCTTGGCGTATAGTTTCCATCGTAAGAAAATTTTTGTTTTCTATGCTGCGAACCCAACACTACCGCCTCTGCCGCCACCTTGTCGCCCTAGCACGGCGCCAGTTATCGACCTCACGGAGGACGACGATGAGTAGGCGCCGCCAGAGGACGACGAATGGGTCAGGGGTTGCCGCACGGTGCCAGTCCGCAGCCGCCACAACCGCCGGCATACTATCTGTCGGGGCCATGGTCGCCGCTGCCGATGACTAGGTGTTGCCGCCGACTCCGCCACCACTGTCGTGGCCAGATGCCCTAGTCGTAGGTTTATTTTAGTTATTTTATTTTATTTTGTAGTATGTAAATTAAGACTATTATGTAATATATCTAAGATTTTATTTTACTTTTTTTAATGTTTGTATTTTACTGGAAACGTGGGTCACAGCCGCTGAGACATCCCTGACCCAAACGGACAGAGACGAAACTAGCCTGTTTTTGTGTCCGCGGTCTAGACACATCGGTCCGCTGGAGATGCTCTTATGAACGTCAAGGAAAAGAAATGTGGCCGCCCTGCTGCCATCTTCGTCCTTGACCACCACCAGCTTGTTTGCCTTTGGGATACATGTCGGTTTCTCGTGCTCTCCAGGTAGTAAGTAGGAAAATGGACGGAATATATGCCTAAACTGACTTTGTTCAAAGAAGGGCTCTCCGAGTGCTGCTTGAAAGAGGTTAGGAAAATATTCTAGGTGAGGAGTCACTTAGTCACATACTAGTTGCTTGGATTCTCATCCATCAACAACAGTGATCAACAAGGTTGGCAGTTGTTCTCATCAGAACTCAACCTTTATTTGTTTTTGTTTCTTTCGAGTAAACATATTTATATGCTCCATCGTATGGCATAAGGTTCTTTGTCAAAATCATGAGAGGACCAGACCAAAAGAAGCCAAGGAGGAAATGTCCAATTTGTCCATCCAGGGTCTCATTTCTTTCATTTCCCCTCTCTCATGCTAGAGTAGCTGAGAGTCTTCTTCGCCGACCTGGGCCAAGCCGAGGCGGTTCTGGCGGCACTGTCGTCCAACGATGGCTTGGGTGAGGTGCAATCAGTAGATTGCATAGTAGAGCTAGGTATTGTTTCCAAGTGGGTATGGGAGTAGAGTTCCGGATCTCGCCATCCGGATCTAGGGCGGCCCGAGCCTCGTTTGCCTTATCGCGCTTCTCTGGTGGTAGGAATAGTTGCGAGAGAGGAAGCAAAGCTAGGGGATCTTCGACAATAAGGTTGCTCTCCCAAGCTACACTTTGGCACGTCTGAGTCGTGTCGGGAGATTGATGGACTCTTTCTTCGTGGTGGTGCTCCGATAGCTGGAGTTAGTGTTGGGGAGAGGTGGGCGAGCATATTGGTCAATGAGCTCGATGTTGGCTTCTTGGACTGGTTTGCAACTTCGTCTTCTCTTTCGGAGAGGTGCTGAGAGGATGTTGGGGGGAGCGACCCCGATGACTAGCGAGTTGAGGAAGGCGCACGGAGGTGTTGGTGTAGATAGATCTAGTCTTGGGAGCTCAACTATGGTGGTCAGGGTGGCCATCGATCTTTTTAGCTGACGGCTACTCCCGACACCGGAATCACAGGGGTATTAACTCAACCTGCAGATGCGAGACCCTTCATCGAATCCTCGTCGGCGCTCCATGTCCTCCTTTTCCCCAAGTGGTTGGTTCCCCGGTAGAGAGGACGACCTTCGGCGATGTTGTCAATCTAGCGGCGGTGGCCATGGACCGGATCACTTTTCTTTCCTGCTTTTTATGGTCCTTGTTACAATATACTAGCATGACTATATTGTAATTTTTACCTATTATAGGGTCTTGTTTGTAATTTAGCTTGTAACCGCGTGTGTTTTGTTCAACAACAAAAAAATCCATCCAGGCTGTGCATGGGTTCGCCGCAGATGATCGTAGAAGGCAAACAGGCCATGCATTCCATGTACTCACGAGCCCACAGAACGGCGATTCTACTAACCAGGCCACTTACCTGTTGGGCCGAGTCGATGCACTGCCAAAATGCCAATCCGCCATGGCGAGTATTCTGAAGGACTCAAATATCCACACTGGAGGTTTTGCACGTCACGGGGTAGCTGTAGACGAGCACCACACCACCAGGTCCACGTCCAGCGAGTGACGACGCCGACCACCATCAAGGGCGGAGGGACAAAGCTACGCTGGACCCCCGGGCATGGCGAGAACGGACACGGACACGGAGACGGCCCCGATTCCCATGCCCGGCCGTATCCATCGCGAGCGCGCGCGGCCGAAGCCGTCGTACTCCTCCGCGCTCGCGAGAGACTTTGCGCGCCCACACCGACCCACGGGGCGACGACGGCGACGGCGCGCCAATTGCACCCACGCCCACCCCACAGCACCAAGAACAACAGCTAGCGATCCCTGTTCAGAACGCGCCACACGAAATTAAATACGCACCGATCGATCGCGCCAGGCGAGATCATCCCTCTGATCCGCACCGATCTGGGCTGGCTTTCTCCCTTCAAATTGTGTGTGTCACGTCTTGTTCAATCAAGTTTCCATCCTATTTTATCGCCCCCTGTAGAGCCCGAACTGATGGTTATGTCCACAATATATTTTCTCCAAACGCTCGGAAGTCGGACCTACCACTACCCTCCTGGACTCTCCGGGCATCGTTTCATTGAACCGCAGATCTGGTCTGGGCCCCCGGCGCATAGGTCCCACCGATGATCTCCCCGTTACCTACCTGAACAATAATGCTCATGTCGCACTGCTCTGCTACTCATGTACCGATGTGACTTGGCATTTGGCAAGCTAGAACCGTTGCACTCTTGCACACGTACGACTAGAGTGCCACGACCATGTTCTTTAGTAGATAGCAAACTCAGTGCTCGGTTATCTTATCATCTACTCATGTGACAGAAGAATATATATATTCTCGTCATCGCACAGGATTGCCGTGTGCATCGATCGGGTCCCCCTGCGTACGTGTGTGCATGCACCCATCTGAAAAGTTCCACGGCTTTTCCCGCCTCTTGGAGGGCTCAGTGCGCGTCGCTTGATCAACAACTTGCTTTCCATACCCGAAAAAGGAAAAAGAAAAACTTGCTTTCCTACAGTGCCTCAAATGGAGAACTTACTTTCCTAACTAACGGCGGCTCAAAAGGAGACGCAATGATTCATTTTCTGTTGCGTGTCAAGGTTTAGTTGACTATTGGAAGCTGTGACGCCTACCGGCCGGTAGCTAACAAAAGGCGTCGTCCAGACAAGATTTTCAGATAACACACACGATGTAGGGGCCGTGCCTAAGTTTGCTACTAGTACATCACCGGCGCTAGACTCCGGCCGGTTCCAAAATTGCAGCACTTAATTAGCATTGGTATTATGGTGCTATACGCCAATGTTTAATGTTGGACACAGGAAGAAATACAAGTAATCCAACACTACCCCTCGAGATGAGGCGAAAATGTCAACATGCCTCATCTTGTCACATACATTACTGAAGGATACAATACTGACACCCTTGGTTAGAACATCAGCAAGCTGATCACCTGATCTTACATATAATATACATGAAGCATTCATTTATCAAGATTCTCCTTTAATTGCACGTTACGGTTATCAAATCTCTTGCCCGACCCCCTCCCAACCCCCTCCTCCCGACCCCGAGCAGCGGCGGCGCTGTGCCGCCCCAGGGCATCCCCCGCCGCCCCTCCCTCGAGTCCCCCTCCCCTCACTCCACTCTCCCCCCAGCCGCCACCGGAGGCGTCGCCGGCCAAAGGCTGCGCGGCGTGGCGGCGACGGGGCGTCTGCTGGATGCGATCTGTGATGGGAGGCAGCGCACTGGCCAACTCGGATCTGTGGTGGTGCGTGGGGTTGGCGGCCTGAGTGCGGTGGTGGTGGTCGATCTTGTCTTCCCCTACATCAGCGACGTAGGCTGCGGCGCCATAGCGTCATCTAGGCGCCGAGGCGGCGGCCCTAGGCTTGGCTACGGCTATTTCCTCCATTGGAGGGGGTCGGCCACGTTGAGACTTGGTGTGGAGGATCTCGGGATCTCACACCGATCTCCGGTGGTGTTGTTCTAGACGGCGTCGAGTATGGAGGTGACATGGCAGCCGGTGATAACCGAGCCTTAATCTAGGCGGACGATGGTGGCATCACTCGAAGTCACTACCTTATTGAAGGCATCATCTTCGCTGGTGTCGCCACTACACTCGAGCTGTTCCGGGGGAAACCCTAGATCTAGGAATCCCTGGGTCGGATGATGGCGGCGCTTGGTGTCGATTCCCCTCTTGAGGGCATCGATTTTGAAACAGACGTCGGTTGGAGGTCATGCCACTCCTGCTGCTCCGGGGGAAACCCTAATCTGGTTCTCCGGATCAGGTGATGGCGGCGCTTTGGTGTCATATTCTCTATTGGGAGCTTTGCTTGTGGAGCAGCGCTGGATGGCAGAGGTTGGTGGCGGAGCGGCTTCATCTTGCACGGTGACTCTAGTAGAGATGTCAAGTCATGCCTAACTGCCAGGTGCTACGCTCAGTCATACCTAGTGTGGTAGGTGCTACGAACGACAAATCTTCTAGAGGTCTCTAGCTGCATCGGTTGGCGAGACTCAGTGGCATGGCGCCGGGAGGTCTCGGTGGCGGTCGCACATGCTTGTCGATGGACGTGCGTAGGGTTGTGGTGTCGTATGACGTCATGGCAGCGTCGATGGTAGGCCTTGCAAGGTCATTGCATTGATCTATCCTGAAGATGGGTTGGCGGAAGACGGCGGCAGCAGAAGATTGAGCGTGCACGATGGTGTGTGCTACGGATCAGCTGGACCGGTTGGTGCTCTTGACCCGCCGTCGGGCCGTTTCGGGTCCTCCGGTATGTTGATGGTGTGTTGGTGTGCGGTTAGAGTGTTCTGACATGGCCACCCCTTCATCAAGTGGTTTTAGAGAGGTGGCTTCATTTTATCTTTGTATTCTCTTTGTAAGGTTTCGTTGAATAATAAATAAAGCAGGCTGTGTGCATCTTTTTGATGCAGAGGCCGGGGGGTAACACCTCCATTTTGAAAAAAAAATAAGATTCTCCTTTATGAAGTTCCTATCTATTTCAATATGTTTGTTCTATCATGATGCACTGGGTTGTGAACAATGTTGATGGTAGCCTGATTATCACAGTATAACCGAAGAGGTGCACCACTAAATAGGCGAAGTTCAGAGAGTAATATTTTTACCCACATAAATTCACATAGACCATATGCCATTGCTCTAAATTCAGCTTTTGTTATTGACCTTGCAACCACACTTTATTTCTTACTCCTCCAACTCACAAGATTTTCACCGACAAACACACAATATCCAGATGTGTATTTTTTTATCATCTATGTTACCGCCCCAATCAGCATTTGTGTAACCTTCTACTTTCAATTTTGAAGCATATTTACCTTATGTTTTTGCATAACTAGAGTAGGGTTTTTGGTATTTTACTGCACTCACGCGCGTCTTTTGTCCTTGTTCCAACGGGATCCTGAATTATTAAGTTTTTTGTGAAAATACCAACTAGGACTATCATGTTATGCAGTAATATGATAATTCTAAGTTATAAATGTCATTTAAATGATTTTTCCACTCACCTGGAAGAGGAGAGGATGTAAAGAAAATCTACTGAAGGTTTAACGACCATCGGCACGGGCGGAGTTTGCCCGTACTGTCCCCCGTACCACCTTCTAGGATGTCCGCCTCATCAAATACTCTCATCATGCGAAGACAGATCTGAGAGCCGACATTCACAAAAACTTTTAGCCTCGAAACACCGCACCAGAGAGGGATCTGGAGGAGGAACTAGGAGGAGAGTGAATCCCTACTGCTTCACGGATCATCGGAGGACATCTCATCATCCCCTTCATCATCAACCGTTGCGTCTCGATCACCATTATCATTCCCCTCTAACATCCATTAGATCTTATTGTAATTGTAATACAATTGTGATTTGCACTAGATTTACCTTTGCACTTCCGATCCATCCATATGAATATGATGATCTTGTTGATTGCTTCCATATGTGAGTAGTTTCCTTTGTTCTTGGGGAGAAGAAGAAACCCTAGCATTATTATGAAATAAAATAAAGATGATCTATTATGTTGGTCCATGATCCATTGATCTATGATATTGTGTTAGATCTCTCTCTTTAGATGGTATGTGAAGTCGACCACATAGCATTTTACCCCAAGAATAAAGAGAGGGAGATATCTTTGGGACGTGTATGGGAGTATGTCTAGTTTTACTTTGTGACTACAATCATTGGCTTATGACCTACACGGTCCAAGGGGGAATTAAGAGAGATTCACTAAGCTCATTACGATATTCATGGGGAAACCCTTAACTATGGTGGTCTGTAGGAGTGATTGCTCACAGGCATCGTAGTGGTTTTGGCCTAACTTTGAAAGGGAAACTAGTAATTCAAAAAAAATCAAAAAATAGTGAAACCTTCACCATGTGTCTTAGGTTGTGTATGTTAGCATGTGTAAAAAATTCATATTATTTTATGAAGGTTGAGAAAATCATATTATTAGGAAAAGTGGCTGATGTTAGACCAAATGCTCTGTTTGTAAGTTTGTTGTTTTTTTGACTATCACCAAATTAACCCAAACTTTACGAACATGCTAGCAGAAAGGTGATACGTCGTAAACGTATCTATAATTTTTGATGCTCCATGCTTGTTTTATATCAACTTTCTTATGTTTTGTTCACACTTTGAGGTATTTTTATACAGTTTCTGGAACTAACCTATTGACAAGATGCCACAATGTTAATTGCCTGTTTTCTGCTGTTTTTGGTTTTAGAAAAGATAGTAAAGACATATTCTTGTAATTGGATGAAACAAAGCCTAAAGTTACTATTTTTTCTGACACGACAAGGAGTCCAAAGGGGAGACGGAGGGGAGCCAGGAGGCAGGCACACCCGAGGGTGGCGCGGGTCCCCTTGGTTGCGCCACCAGGTGGTGTGGCCACCCTGGTCCACCTCTAGCATCGCCCTTTCGCCTATAAAAGCCCCCCGGGACGAAAACCCGAGATACCAGATCAGAATTCCACGAAAAGTTCCAGAGGGTGGCCACACCACCTGGTCGCGCGGCCAGGCCTGGCCCGTGATGGCCCAAATTATATCGAGCTCGTTGGGGAAGCCCAAGAGGAAGGTATGATGAGCACATCAGCAAGTTTTCCCTCGGTATGAAACCAAGGTTATCAATCCAATAGGAGCAAGGAAACACCCCAAAGGTGTAGCTAGCTGAACGTTGGCAGGGCGCACTACCGATGCCAGCAGCAACATGGAGACATGCACAACACAACCACAGAACTCTGTCCCCAACTTGCGATGAGGTTGTCAATCTCACCGGTTTTGCTAAAAATAAAGAATTAAACGTATCGAATGGAAGGAAGTAGTAGTTTGCAGAAAGTAAACACAAAGCAGTAAACAGTTTATAGATTGTATGTAAAAAAAGGATCGAGGTCCATAGTTCACTAGAGGTGGCTCTCCTTAAGATAGATAACATGCTGGGTGAACAAATTACAACGGGGCAATTCACAAACATCGAGAAAGCAATACATGCATATACTAATCATCTTGACTCCTTTGGAACTTGATTGGACATTACAACTTTATACATAGACCGCCATCCAACTGCATCTATGACTAATAATCCACCTTCAGGTTATCATCCAAACCCCCTCCAGTATTAAGTTGCAAGCAACAGATTATTAATTTACGAATTGCGTGTAATTGTTGCGACCTCCCAACGGTACTTGATATAGAGCCCTCCCAACGGTACTAAGTTGCAAGCAACAGATTATTAATGTTTGAGTCTTTCGAACCCTCCCAACGGTACTTGATATATACAAGTATATAGCTTAGCAAGCATAACTTAGAAAAATAGTATAACCTATTGGGATGGAAATTCCTAAGCATAGAGCTACTCATGGCATACTACAAAACCGTACTTGTGAAAATAGTTCTAAGAAAATCTACCAAAAATCCTACACATGCATACTACAGAATTTGAAGAGTAAAACATGAACAAGTGGTGTAACTTGCCTTGATCCGACCAGCAATCTACACAACAGTACTCCTCAGCGCACTCCGAGCAATCTAACGAAACAAACATGGATCCAATCACCATTTGCACAAAACAAGTTATGAAGCCAATTATGCATGCATGCAACAAGGTAATATGCAAGGATGGATTCAAATTTGACTGAGAGTTTTAATCAGGGGTGTTGTTGAGTTGGGGATGTCATTAGAATCGATTCCCCACAGGTTTTAGGTATTTTGGATAAAACCCTAAATAACCAAGTTCAAAACTAGATCTACAACTCTAATCTTCCTCGAGATATATCTGAACACCCTAAGCATGATATGGTAATTTTCTACAGAAGGTCTTGTTGAAACAAAGCCAATGCAACAAGAATCAACTAAAACGGAGTTACGGATAATTTTCTAGAATTAAAATACTCTAATCTAAACTTTAAATCCTACTGCAAGATTGCTGTGGCAAAACAGAAATATTATTGTATATCTGTGTTCTACTCGAAAATATGAATCCAACGGTATATCATACGCAATTTTTGGACTAATACTCGAATTTCTATGGATTTTACAAGATTGGAGCAATTTCTGCCTATTTTAAAAGAAAAACAAAAGGGGCCAGTGACGCGGCGACACGTGGTGGCCCAGGATTAGTCCGCGAGGCACGCGTGACGTCGACGCGGCGCTGACGCGGCGGCTGCCACATGGCGCGGCGCGATTCGCCGGTACCGCTTCGGTCGATCGGGGTCGTTGGATCTAGATCTGATGGCTGGATGGGGGGGCTTACCGGCGGCGGCGTCGACGGGCGGCGGTGGTGCGTCGGTGGCGAGGTACTACAGCGGCGATGCTCCTACGGCCCGACGAAGAAGTCGACGGTGACCGGCTCCTTGCCGAGGTCGCATTCCTGGGAACGGCTGGGGCTGCTCCTCCCCGAGGCGGCGGTGGGCGGCGGCTGGAAGCGGCGAAGGGTAGCGGCGCTCCGGCGAGCAATTGGCGGTGGCTCGGCAGCGGTGCGGGGCGGAAAAGGAGCTAGGGTTTTGGGGAGGCATGCCCGGGCTTAAATAGGGCAGAGACTTGGGGCGGGGCCGCGGAGTCCGCTCCGGATTCGCCGGAGGCGGTTGGCGCTGGCGTGGCGGCGGTCGTGCTCGAGCCGGACTCGGGGAAGGCGGCTGACGGGTGGGGCCCGCCTGTCGGCGGCTGCGGCGCGGGAGCGGGCTGGCGGCTGCTGGGACGGCCTGGGCGTCGGCTGCGCTGCGCGTCGCCCACCCGACCAGGCGGCGGCAGGTAAGCCCCGGGCTGGCTCGGCCGGCCCGGTTAGGTTAGGTTTCCCTTTTTTTTACCTTTTATTATTTTCTATTTTGATATTTGTTTAACAACTTTTGCAAACGGACTCCGAATTAGACGAAATTTGTTTCTAAAATTTTTTAAAAAGAAGAGGGTTGGAGTAGGACTATAAAATAACACTTTTACAAGGGTTTTGATGGTTCAAAAGGTTTTACCCCTTTTAGTCTATAAGTGACTATGGGGTTTAAGAAAAATACCTGATGCAGTTTTTGATATGTGATGCCATGATGCAATGATATGATGCATGCTTCTAGTAACATCTGTAATTGCAAAATTTTGGGATGTTACAAACCTACCCCCCTTAAGAAGAATCTCGTCCTCGAGATTCAGGTTGGTTAGCAAATAGGTGTGGGTGTTCTTTCTTCAGGTCTTCTTCACGTTCCCACGTGGCTTCTTCCTCGGAATGATGGTTCCATTGAACTTTGCAAAATCTGATAGTCTTGGTACGAGTGATTCTCTCGGCTGTCTCCAGAATCCTGGTGGGTTTTTCCTCATAGGTGAGATCGTTTTCCAATTGAACTTCTTCCAATGGGACTGTATCCTTTAGTGGGGTTTCAGCCATTTCCGGGTGACACTTCTTTAGTTGCGACACATGGAAAACATCATGCACTGTTAGCACTTCTGGTAATTCCAACTGGTAGGCAACTTTCCCTCTACGACCCAAGATTCTGTAGGGCCCTATGAATCGGGGTGCTAACTTCCCCTTGATTCCGAATCTCTTAACTCCTCGTAGTGGTGAAACTCGGAGATACGCACGGTCTCCTACTTCATAAGTCACATCCCTGCGCTTGGAATCAACATAACTCTTTTGTCTCGATTGGGCTATTTTTAACCTGTCTTGGATCTGTCTCACTTTTTCTTCGGCATCCTTGATCAATTCAGGTCCAAACAAACTACGTTCTCCTACTCCACTCCATAGCAGCGGAGTCCTACACTTTCTGCCATATAGAGCTTCGAATGGGGCCATCTTTATGCTAGTTTGGTAGCTGTTATTGTATGAGAATTCCGCATATGGCAAATTATCATCCCAACTAGACCCATAGTCTAGCGCACAGGCTCTTAACATGTCCTCCAAGATCTGATTAACTCTTTTCGTCTGTCCATCGGTTTGTGGGTGGAAGGCAGTACTAAACTCCAGTCGTGTCCCTAGAGACTCGTGTAGCTGTCGCCAAAACTTAGAGGTGAATTGGGTACCTCTATCCAAGACAATCCCTTTGGGTACACCATGAAGGCTTACGATCCTTGACATGTAAATCTTAGCAAGTTTAGCACTCGTATAGGTGGTCTTTACGGGAATGAAGTGGGCCACCTTTGTGAAGTGGTCGACCACTAGCCAGATTGAGTCATACCCAGAACGAGTCCGTGGTAGTCCTGTGATAAAATCCATGCCTACCTTGTCCCACTTCCAATCGGGCACAGGTAATGGCTGCTACAGTCCTGCGGGTTTTTGATGTTCGGCCTTGACTCTGTTGCATACGTCACACATGGAAATATATTCAGCAATTTCTCTTTTCATGTTGTTCCACCAGAACCTCTCTTTCACATCCATATACATCTTTGTATTACCGGGATGAATTGAGTAAGGTGAATCGTGAGCTTCCTGAAGGATTAACTTCCTGATATCAGGGTCATCAGGAACGCACAGACGCTTCTCATACCAAAGTGTTTCATGTTCATCTGTGTGAAACCCTTTTGCTTTACCCTTGCTTATATTAGCCCTTATTTCTTCCAACTCTTTGTCCCCCTTCTGGGCCTCTTTAATTTGGTCCAGAAGTGTTGGCACTATCTCCATAGTTCCTAAGTATCCCTTCGGAACTATTTCCAACCTGAGGTCCTTGATTTGTTCACACAAATCTTTTGGAAGTTCTCCCACGGTAAGTCCATTTACATAGACCTTCCGGCATAAGGCGTCAGCCACAACGTTGGCCTTTCTAGGATGGTACTGCAGGTCTAAGTCATAATCCTTGATGAGCTCAAGCCATCTCCTTTGCCTCATATTTAATTCCTTTTGAGTGAAGATATACTTAAGACTCTTGTGATCCATGAACACATCACAATGTTTGCCCATTAGGTAATGTCTCCATACCTTGAGCGCATGCACAACTGATGCCAGTTCCAAATTGTGCGTGGGGTAGTTATTCTCATGGTTCTTAAGTTGTCGGGAGGCGTAGGACACTACTTTGCCATCTTGCATCAGTACACTACCCAGTCCTTGCCGAGAGGCGTCGCAATAGACTTGGAAATCCTTTTGGATATCAGGGAGACACAAAACTGGTGTTGTTACTAGACGCTTCTTTAATTCCTGGAAACTTGCTTCATAGGCCTCTGTCCACTGAAACTTCTTCTCTTTCTTCAGCAATTCTGTCATAGGCTTTGCTATCTTAGAAAAGTTTTCAATGAACCTTCGGTAATATCCCGCAAGACCCAGGAAACTCCTAATATCACCCACACTCTTAGGAGACTCCCATTCTGTTACGGAGGCTACCTTACTTGGGTCCACGGCAACACCTTTAGCTGATACAATATGACCAAGGAATCCTACTTCTTTCAACTAGAATTCACATTTGCTAAACTTGGCATACAACTTGTGCTCCCTTAACTTTTCCATTATTAGGCGCAGGTGCCTCTCATGTTCCTTCTCGTCCTTGGAGTATATGAGTATGTCATCAATGAATACCACAATAAACTTATCCAAGTATTCCATGAACACCTTGTTCATCATAGTCATGAAGTATGCTGGGGCATTGGTTAAGCCGAACGACATCACGGTGTACTCATATAATCCGTATCTTGTGGTGAAGGCTGTCTTGGGTACATCCTGTTCTCGGATCTTTAGCTGGAAATATCCTGATCGGAGATCAATCTTAGAGAACACACTAGCCCCTTTTAATTGGTCAAACAGGTCGTTAATATTGGGTAGAGGGTACTTGTTCTTGATCGTCACTTCATTCAATGACCGGTAGTCCACGACTAGCCTCTTGGTCTTATCCTTCTTCTCCACGAATAAGACAGGTGCTCCCCAAGATGACGCACTTGGTTGAATGAAGCCTTTGTCCAATTGCTCTCTAAGTTGTTTCTTAAGTCCTTCAACTCATCCACATCCATCTTGTACGGTCTCTTTGCTATTGGACCAGTACCTGGCATCAAGTCAATGAGAAACTCGATGTTTTGGTCGGGAGGCATCCCTGGCAATTCTTCCGGAAACACATCTGGATACTCCTTCACAATTGGCACATCCTCCAAGCTAACCCCCTTAAGAGAGTTCACCATACTTCCTTTGAGTGCGAAAGCTGACTTAAAGCGGATCCTTTTCTTTTCCGGAGTCGTGAGTGCGATAGTCCCTTTGGCACAATCTATGACTCCCTCGTACTCGGTCATCCAATTCAAGCCCAAAATTATGTCTAAGCCTTGTGATTCTAGAACGACTAGGCTGGTGGGAAAGGTGTGCGCCCCAATTCTTAGTTCTAACCCACGACATCCAGAGTTTGCCACTATTTCTCCTCTAGGAGAACTTACCCTTAGGGGAGTACTAATAGTCTCCGTAGGTATTTTGCCTCTATCCACAAATACCCTTGATATGAATGAATGTGATGCACCAGTATCAAAAAGAACAACTGCAGGTGTGGAGTTAAGCTTGAACTTACCAATCACGGAGTCAGGTGCCTCACGAGCATCCTCCACGGAGACATGATTCACCATGGCTTTGACGAACGGGTTCGGCTTCTTCCCATTTCCATTACCATTGCCATGGTTGTGTCCGTTGCCGTTTCCATTACCATTCCCATTCTTCGTCTTTTCGGGGCAAGTAGTTGCATAGTGCCATGTCTTGTTACACTCGAAGCATGTCACTTCACTCAGATCCTTCCCATTGCCATTTCCATTGCGGTGTTTATGGCCATTGTGGTTATGTCCTCCATGGCGATGACCATTGTGGTTGTGGCCATTGTGGCTGTGGGGTGGTGGTGACGAAGTGCGTTGCTTCTGATATGGGGCAGAGTTGTGCTTGTGTGAGATGGACTTTCTCTTTCGGTTTTCTATACTCCTTTGCTTTACTTCAACCACAACTGCCCTGTCCAGGAGTTCCTGATAGTTATCAAACTTTAGAGCCACAAGCTGAATTGATATTTCATCATTAAGTCCCCTTAAGAACTCCTCCTGTCTCTTGGCATCAGTGGATACATCATCAGGTGCATAACGTGCCAGCTTGTTGAAAAGGTCCCCATACTCGGAGACAGAGCGGTGCAGTTGTTTCCAGTCGCGGAACTCACGTCTCTTAAGTGACAAGACTCCCGCGGCTACATGATGAGTACGGAAGGCTGCCTCAAACTGGTTCCAGGTGATAGCTTCAATATCAGGGTGGGTGACCTGGTAGTTATCCCACCATTCAGCAGCTGGTCCCTCAAGTTGGTGCGCGGCAAAGCGCACCCTATCAGCTCCAACAACTTGGACGGTGTCTAACTTTTTGTTGATGGTGCGGAGCCAGTCGTCTGCCACAATTGGCTCAGAACTACTTGAGAAAGTTGGAGGGTTCAACCTCAAGAACCGAGTCAAGCGGTCCTGTTGGGGCGGTGGGGGTGGCGGAGGCGGCGGGTTGTTGTTGTTGTTGTTGTTGTTTTGCATGTTTTGAGTGAGGAGTTGGATCAGCTGATTCTGGGAGTTCAGAAGTTGTGCTATCTTTGGGGGCATGTTGTTATTGTTGTTTCCATGTCTCGCCATCTGGAGGGTTTGAGAGGCAAGTTAAGAAAAGATAGAAAGCCTAAGGAATAAACTCCTACCCTTATGAAAACAAGAAAAACACATGAGAAAAGCAAGGCCCACATAGCACACAAAATCCACACACTCAACCAAGTTTAACTAACCAATATAAGATTTTTGGTACTCATTACAATCGCGAATAATGTTCGACTATAGAACTAAAGGTGGTCCAACTACTCTACTCATCATCCACTTCCTCATCCTCAATGATGAAGCCTTCCTTTTCCAGTAGTGACTTGTATAGCTCCATGTCCCTTGTCGTGGATTCAAGCTTCTCTTGCAGTTCCTTCATCTCCTGTGGCTCCGATGTTGCAGCTTTGAGCCTTCCTTGAAGTTCCTTCACCTCTTGCAGCTCCTGGGTAGCAGCTTCCAGCTTCGCTCGGAGTTCCTTCTTCTCCTTCTGTAGCTTCTTGATCAAACTTGACCCCATAGTTACGGGCGTGATCTTCTCCTCCAAGCTCCTCTTGGCTGCTCGTAGGTCCTTCAACATGGTGGCAAGGTTCTTGAACTCTAGCTCGTTCTTTGCGAGTACTTGACTTTCCTCCCTAATCCTCTTATTCTTATCTTGCACCCTCTTCTCTTGATTAGCGAACCTCTTGTCTTGGGCGGTGAGCTCCCCTCCTAGGGACTTGATCTTCTCTTCCAGCTCCTCGATCTTCTCGTCCTTCTCCTTGACTAGGGCACACAGCTCGTCATTCCTTACGATCTCAAGGCAGCTCCCCTTCTGAAGGTCATTGATGTGGAACTCCAAGTCTTGATATTGGATTCTTCGACGCTTGCATGTCTTCCTTTCCTCTGGGGTTAACTCGATTGGAACTCCCCTCTCATCACGTCTTCCAAAGAGTTTGATGTAGTGGCCTTCAACCTCTTCATGGTGGCGTCCGCAAAGGCGTCCAATGAGCTCCTGCAAATAGTTGCTAAGTCCCTTCTCCTTGGAGTCGCTGGTGACGTTGAGTACAATGGCTTTACTCTTGGGTTCTATCTGACTGCGCCTTGATTGGATGACTTCAATTGCCTAGCATCCTTCCTTGTGCATCTTCCTCAACTCGCTTCCCTTGATTGATGGCATGGGTAACTGTAGTGTCTTGATGATGTCCAGAAGGCACTCTCCGAAGCGCAGGCACTTGATGTCTTTGGCGGTGTCGTAGTAGAAGGCCATCATCTTTAGGTTAGGAGAAAGAAAATTAGACACAAGGTGGTAAGGAAGAGAAATACTAGAAGAGTACAAATAACGTAGTAAAATATAGAAAGCAAAAACACACATGGTAAAGGTGGTTTCCAATCCTAGGGGTCACGTCCTACAGGCAACTTTGTGCTCTGATACCATCTGTTGCGACCTCGGATCAACATGGATCCTAAGTCCCTGTGATTAACATGCTAGTCCCTGGATCAATAGCTAGCACTTCACAGTCGATGAATATCATGTAAAAAACAAGTCATTATTACACGAGTAATCCAGTGTATATTTATTACAACTTGCATAGCTTATAGCTAGCTCAAATAAAACAGTGGAAACTAAATAAAACTTGAGTCCATCAACGCCTCACGCTAGCTGCGTGAAGACCCGCGATCCCTACGCACCTTTCAATCTTCGGATTCTGCACATAAGATGTGCAGCCAACAAGTTGGGTCAATACTTTGAATGTATTGGCAAACTACACCAAGGAAAGAGTAAGACTATCTCTACATGCAAGGCTAAGAGTAGGCTCTGGGGTTCATTTGCGTAAAGCCAATTTTATCAATGTAATAAGAAAAGAGGAAGAAAGTTTTCCCTACTTTGTAAACTTTGATAAATAGTATAGGGTCGAATGGAACACGTGGATATTACTCGCCAAGTGCCCAATCAACCTAGCACTTGGATATTACGCACCAAGTTCCCAAAATCCCACCCAATGGCGATATTACTCACGCCCTGGGGTTTATAAAACGTTAAGTTTGGAAAAGAGAGAGGAAGATCCTTCAGAGGCTCCATCCTTCAGATGCTCAAAGTTGTTCTGTTTCTGTGAACACGGCTGATCGATCAGATTGCAATACTCTCGAGAGGTGGTGCACGTTCCCCACAATCCACGATCAAGTCCTTTTACAGACAAGACCATGGCGAAGCCTTCCCTTAGTAGCCCCTCGACCAGCTGGATCCAACCGTGCCAAGAACCTCCAAATGTTGGTACCCCGGTGAGGTTTCCCACTAAGTACTAAGCCAAGACAGAGCCCATATGTATTGTGGTTGCACGGGAAGCTTCTGAATTCTGAAACATGGCAGACTTCTTTGATTCCTGGGCGGCCGTCCTCCACCAAAATTCCCACTCGTTGTCCCGACAACCATTCCGCCCAAAAGAAAACTTAGTTTTATTTTAAAGGAGGCGTTGGAGAAGAAAATTTCGCTCGAGAGAGCTCTCGTACTTAGAAAATGTTTGAGTCTTTCGAACCCTCCCAACAGTACTTGATAAATACAAGTATATAGCTTAGCAAGCATAACTTAGAAAAATAGGATAACCTATTGGGATGGAAATTCCTAAGCATAGAGCTACTCATGGCATACTACAAAACCGTACTTGCGAAAATAGTTCTAAGAAAATCTACCAAAAATCCTACACATGCATACTACAGAATTTGAAGAGTAAAACATGCATAGTCAAAAATGGGACACAAACATGAACAAGTGGTGTAACTTGCCTTGATCCGAGCAGCAATCTACACAACAGTACTCCTCAGCGCACTCCGAGCAATCTAACGAAACAAACATGGGTCCAAGCACCATTTGCACAAAATAAGTTACGAAGCCAATTATGCATGCATGCAACAAGGTAATATGCAAGGATGGATTCAAATTTGACAAAGGGTTTTAATTAGGGGTGTTGTTGAGTTGGGGATGTCATTAGAATTGATTCCCCACAGATTTTAGGTATTTTGGATAAAACCCTAAATAACCAAGTTCAAAACTAGATCTACAACTCTAATCTTCCTCGAGATAGATCTGAACACCCTAAGCATGATATGGTAATTTTCTACAGAAGGTCTTGTCGAAACAAAGCCAACGCAACAAGAATCAACTAAAACGGATTTACGGATAATTTTCTAGAATTAAAATACTCTAATCTAAACTTTAAATCCTACTGCAAGATTGCTGTGGAAAAACAGTAATATTATTGTAGATCTGTATTCTACTCGAAAATATGAATCCAACGGTATATCATACGCAATTTTTGGACTAATACTCGAATTTCTATGGATTTTACAAGATTGGAGCAATTTCTGCCTATTTTAAAAGAAAAACAAAGGGGGGCCAGTGACGCGACGACACGTGGCGGCCCAGGATTGGTCCGCGAGGCGCGCGTGACGTCGACGCGGCGCTGACGCGGCGACGACGCGGCGGCTGCCACATGGCGCGGCGCGATTCGCCGGTACCGCTTCGGTCGATCGAGGTCGTTGGATCTAGATCTGATGGCTAGATGGGGGGCTTACCGGCGGCGGCGTCGACGGGCGGCGGTGGTGCGTCGGCAGCGAGGTACTGCAGCGGCGGTGCTCCTCCAGCCCGACGAAGAAGTCGACGGCGACCGGTTCCTCGCCGAGGTCGCGTTCCCTGGGACGGCTACGACTGCTCCTCCCCGAGGCGGCGGTAGGCGGCGGCTGGAGGCGGCGAAGGGCGGCGGCGCTCCGGCGAGCAATTGGCGGTGGCTCGGCGGCGGTGCGGGGCGGAAAAGGAGCTAGGGTTTTGGGGAGGCGTGTCCGGGCTTAAATAGGGCAGAGACTTGGGGCGGGGCCGCGGAGTCCGCTCCGGATTCGCCGGAGGCGGTTGGCGCTGGCGCGGCGGCGGTCGTGCTCGAGCCGGACTCGGGGAAGGCGGCTGACGGGTGGGGCCCGCCTGTCGGCGGCTGCGGCGCGGGAGCGGGCTGGCGGCTGCTGGGCCGGCCTGGGCGTCGGCTGCGCTGCGCGTCGCCCACCCGACCAGGCGGCGGCCGGCCCGGTTAGGTTAGGTTTCCCTTTTTTTTTACCTTTTATTATTTTCCGTTTTGATATTTGTTTAACAACTTTTGCAAACGGACTCCGAATTAGATGAAATTTGTTTCTAAAATTTTGTAAAAAGAAGAGGGTTGGAGTAGGACTATAAAATAACACTTTTGCAAGGGTTTTGATGGTTCAAAAGGTTTTACCCCTTTTAGTCTATACGTGACTATGGGGTTTAAGAAAAATACCTGATGCAGTTTTTGATATGTGATGCCATGATGCAATGATATGATGCATGCTTCTAGTAACATCTATAATTGCAAAATTTTGGGATGTTACAAACCTACCCCCCTTAAGAAGAATCTCGTCCCCGAGATTCAGGTTGGTTAGCAAATAGGTGTGGGTGTTCTTTCTTCAGGTCTTCTTCACGTTCCCACGTGGCTTCTTCCTCAGAATGATGGTTCCATTGAACTTTGCAAAATCTGATAGTCTTGGTACGAGTGATTCTCTCGGCTGTCTCCAGAATCCTGGTGGGTTTTTCCTCATAGGTGAGATCGTTTTCCGATTGAACTTCTTCCAATGGGACTGTATCCTTTAGTGGGGTTTCAGCCATTTCCGGGTGACACTTCTTTAGTTGCGACACATGGAAAACATCATGCACTGTTAGCACTTCGGGTAATTCCAACTAGTAGGCAACTTCCCCTCTACGACCCAAGATTCTGTAGGGCCCTATGAATCGGGGTGCTAACTTCCCCTTGATTCCGAATCTCTTAACTCCTCGTAGTGGTGAAACTCGGAGATATGCACGGTCTCCTACTTCATAAGTCACATCCCTGCGCTGACACGGCGACGACGCGGCGGCTGCCACATGGCGCGGCGCGATTCGCCGGTACCGCTTCGGTCGATCGGGGTCGTTGGATCTAGATCTGATGGCTGGATGGGGGGCTTACCGGCGGCGGCGTCGACGGGCGGCGGTGGTGCGTCGGTGGCGAGGTACTACAGCGGCGGTGCTCCTCCGGCCCGACGAAGAAGTCGACGGTGACCGGCTCCTCGCCGAGGTCGCATTCCTGGGAACGGCTGGGGCTGCTCCTCCTCGAGGCGGCGGTGGGCGGCGGCTGGAGGCGGCGAAGGGCGGCGGCGCTCCGGCGAGCAATTGGCGGTGGCTCGGCAGCGGTGTGGGACGGAAAAGGAGCTAGGGTTTTGGGGAGGCATGCCCGGGCTTAAATAGGGCAGAGACTTGGGGCGGGGCTGCGGAGTCCGCTCCGGATTCGCCGGAGGCGGTTGGCGCTGGCGTGGCGGCGGTCGTGCTCGAGCCGGACTCGGGGAAGGCGGCTGACGGGTGGGGCCCGCCTGTCGGCGGCTGCGACGCGGGAGCGGGCTGGCGGCTGCTGGGACGGCCTGGGCGTCGGCTGCGCTGCGCGTCGCCCACCCGACCAGGCGGCGGCAGGTAAGCCCCGGGCTGGCTCGGCCGGCCCGGTTAGGTTAGGTTTCCCTTTTTTTTTACCTTTTATTATTTTCTATTTTGATATTTGTTTAACAACTTTTGCAAACGGACTCCGAATTAGACGAAATTTGTTTCTAAAATTTTGTAAAAAGAAGAGGGTTGGAGTAGGACTATAAAATAACACTTTTGCAAGGGTTTTGATGGTTCAAAAGGTTTTACCCCTTTTAGTCTATAAGTGACTATGGGGTTTAAGAAAAATACCTGATGCAGTTTTTGATATGTGATGCCATGATGCAATGATATGATGCATGCTTCTAGTAAGATCTGTAATTGCAAAATTTTGGGATGTTACAGTAATGTAAACAATACGATTGTTCTATGAACAAAGGATTTTTATTTTCTCCCTAGTAGCAACAACACATCTAGTACCTTAGAGATTTCTGTCACTTCCCCAGATTACTAGAGGCATGAACCCACTATCGAGCATAAATACTAACTCTTGGAGTTGCTAGCATCTACTTGGCCAAGATAGCTACTATCAACGGAAAGCATGCAAGATCACAAATAACAAAGACATGATAGAATCAATAATCAATCTGAAATAGCATCTCAATATCCATCGGATCCCTGCAAACACAACATGCAGAATTACAAATAGATGATCTTGATCATGAACGGAGCTCACAAGATCAAGACATGAAAGCACAAAGGAGGAGAACCAGCCATCTAGCTACTACATGGACCCGTAGTCCAGAGATGAACTACCCACGCATCACACCGGAGGCATGCATGATGATGAAGAAGGCCTCGAGGGTGAATTCCCCTCTCCGGCAGGGTGCTGGGAAGAGCTTCAGATCCCTCCCGATCTAGGGATGGAGATGACAACGGCTACAGACTCTTTCGTGGATTTTTGATCGGGTACTTAGGGTTTTCGTCCCAAGGGTAATATATAGGCGAAAGGAGAGGCCGAGAGGGTGCTGGGGTCGGCCAGACCACCCCCTGGCGCGTGCCAGGCCTGGTCGCGCGGCCTTGTGGTGTGGCCGGCCCCCAGCCCTTCTCCATCTCGTATTCTGGCATCTGATGACTTCCGGAAAAATAGGCACTTTGGCTTTTTTCCCATCCAATTCCGAGAATATTCATTTTCTGACTTTCTTGGAACCAAAAACAGCAGAAAACAGGCAGCTGGCACTGTGGCTCTTGTTAATAGGTTAGTCCAAGAAATCATATGAAAAGTACTCCAAAGTGTGGACAAAACACAAGAAAGTGGATAAAACCAAGCATGGAACATCAAAAATTATAGATACATTTGCAATGTATCAACATCCCAAGCTTAACTCCTGCTCGTCCTCGAGTAGGTAAGTGATAAAAAAAGAATAATTTTTGAGGTGACATGCACCATTAAAGACTTGATCAAAGTATTTGTAAAACATTCAAAGCTGGGATCATAGTACTTTAATCGTACATGAAAGACAAAGTTCTAGCAATAAGACAAAGAAACTATGATGCAACATGAAAAGGCACAAACAAAAGATTCATGAATAACAATGCTTTGCAAGACGTTTGTTTGTTTCTCATAAAGAAAACATAGCATAATAGTATTCAGCTTGTCCCTCATAGAGTAGAAAATATAAATGCATAGGACACCTTCAAAGTTCATAAGAGTGACTAGATACGAATAGTTTAAAACAAGCAATATCAAGTTATGCATCAATCAACTAGTCTTCGGACAATGCACATAGAACTAAGAATGGCCACTATGCTCTCAAAGTAGGTGCATAAAGGTAGAAGGTGGAGACTCAATATAATGGTGGAAGAAAGGACTTCATAGAAGGAAGCAGGGATTCAAGTCTCATAAAGAGCTTCCAAAAATTATGGTACTTATAGCTTTCATCTCTCATTTCCCCTATCATAAGCATCTTGAAGGTGATTAAGGTTAAAGTGACACAACTAAGAGGATATGCTTGACAAGTTATAAACCAAAATCTCATGCCCCTTACTTACGAAGACCGAACCTCATGCTACTCAACTTTAGTCACAAGTGAGCTCTTGTCATTGTAAGTACATATGTATCATAAAGAACTGCCAACGGGGTACCCCTTGCACATGATACAGGAGCTATCCCATAATCAAAATGACAAGGCAAGCAGACAATGAGCATCTCAGCGATCTTTTTATTTGCTATTTGCATAGGTTTTTATTGAGGAGGCTTCATAGAGTGCTCATTATGGTGATGCTGCAAGTTTCGACCATGATTAGGCATGACTTAGGCTAGCGGCCCAGGCGTTTCTCTAACACACATACAAACTCCATGATCTTACAAGTTCCACTTTTATTTCACACCGTCGGGATCCATAAGAAAAAGAACATGATATCAACGGGGTAAGAAGTACAGGTGCAATGTTGAAAGTGTTGCCCATGATACATGGTTCTCCTAATTTCAACTTATAAAGCGCAATCATATACGCAACAAAGAATGACCCAATGATTCAAGTTTATTAAGGGGAAGAAAAGTAAAGTGTGCCATCAAGTTCGTGAGAGCTTTAATCACTAGTTTTCTCATAACAAGTTTAATTTGGAAGGAAAACAAAAACATGAATATACTTGGAATAGCATAAGCTAGTAGGTAGGTATGGTGGACTCTTTGGAATAACTTGGTTTAGGGAGTTGGATGCATGAGTGGAACTCATACTTGGTTGCGGAGGCTAGCAAAAGACTGGGAGCGACAAACTAAGAGAGCAATAATGGCCATAATCATGCAAAGCGACAAAACATCATTGATCAAAGCTTGAAGTGATACTACAAGTTGAAAACTAAAGGATCATAAAGGCTATGGTGACCTGAGATAGTCATAACATGGTGTGAGCATGCGCCAAGTCAACCCAAATAAAGCATCAAAGGAGAATACCACTATACTATGCTTTAATATGCTAAAACAACGCATGATTCATCCAAGGCACATTAAGCAATCTCAATTGTTTATAACAAGTCATGCTACAGCAAAGAATACTAAGCATAAAGCCAAAACAATATCAAGCATGGTATGACAAAGCATAAGCCATAGTTAAAAACAAGCTCTTTTTACCACATAAGTATGAACTTTTCTACTCTTTTCCAAACCAAACCAAACTATTTGAAAACCCATGTATGAAAGAGGGGGTCCAACCAATTTATTCAACAAACTAAGAAAACCAAAGCAAACGAAAAACCAAAACGAAAACAAAAAATAAGACGCTTCAAGAACAACACAACTGTGCATGAAACAATAAAAATGAAGCGTTTGGAAGAAAACTGGGATTTTTATTGATGAACAGGGGATGCCTTGGGCATCCCCAAGCTTTGATGCTTGTACTTCTTGGATATTTCTTGGGGTGACACGCGTGGCATCCCCAAGCTTCAGAATTAGTCCATCCTTCATTTCATTACTCATTCCTTCCATACACCTGGAATTTTTCCTTCATACAAAACTTTACACAATCTTTATTAGCAACATTAGTACACTCAAGATAAATAAGTCTTAAGGTTCAATTTTAACACCAAATAAACTTCCATTAGAGACCTAGCTAATGAAGCACTTCCCTCAAAAATCTCAATTCCCCAAAAGAACTCAAAAAGGAACCAACAAGAAGCAAATGCAGAAAATGGCAGAAATCTGTCAAAACAGACCAGCAGGTAAAGACAAATTTTTTCGAAGACCATCTGTTGATCAAATCAAAAAGTGTTGAACTAAATAAAGTTAGATAACAACCTGGGGCAGAAGCAAAAAAATTCACGCCTAAAAAAGACGTTCAGAGATTTTACACGAATTTTTACGGTGAAGCACAGAAATCTGTTTCAAGACAGCAATTTTCCCAATCATTACTTCTCTCTCATTAGAGGTTACTCTTGGCACAAAAAGCAAATAAAAAGGATAAGGAGCGTTATTAAAGAGGTAGTAACTTCCAAGACTCATCTAAAACTTTTGGGTTATCTCCCAATAAGGTATATCCAACAGTTTCCCTTGGATATCATACAAAGACACATTTTTCCGATTTGGGTTCGAGTTTGTCAGGTTGCAGTTTCTTAACATACGCCTCACATCCCAAAACTTTCAGAAAAGACAACTTTGGCTTCTGCCCATACCATATCTCAAGTGTTCTCAAATGAAGAAGCATTAAGACCAAAATTTGTTTTCATAGGAGAGGCAAAATAAATATTCTCTCTTCTTAGGGAAGTGTTATATACCTTTCTTGAGTGGGAGTTGATATTTAATGGTGCCTTCTTTCATATCAATAATGGCACCAGCAGTTCTAAGAAAAGGTCTTCCCAAAGTAATAGGACAAGAAGCATTGCATTCAACATCCAAAACATAGAAATCAATGGGGACATAAGCATTGTTAACCATAATAAGAACATCATTAAGACTCCCCATGAGTTTCTTTTTAGCATTATCATCAAGTGGGACATTCAAATAACAATCTTCAAGTGGAGGCAAATCAAGCATATCATAAATCCTTCTAGGCATAATAGAAACACTACTATCAAGATCACATAAAGCTTTGAAATCAAAGTCATTCACTTTCATATTAATGATGGGTTTCCAACCATCTTCTTGTTTTATAGGAATAGAAGCTTTATGTTTCATCTTTTCTTCTTTAATCTTTATGAGAGCATCATTAATGTGTTTTGTAAAGGCCATGTTCATAGCACTAGCATTAGGACTTTTAGCAAGCTTTTGTAGGAACTTAATAACTTTAGAGATATTGCAACCATCAAGATCAAAATCAAATTTATCATCTAAACTAGTAGAACTATTACTAGCCTCAACACTAGTGGTGGTGATAGTAGAAACACTAATGTTTCTAGCAATTTCATCTTCTCTTTCCCACTTAGCATGTAATTGAGCTAATAGTCTAACATTTTCATCAATTCTTACTTGTATAGCATTAGTATCTGCAAAGGGATTATCATTAGTTTCAGGTTTAGTAGCCATTTTATTCAAAGAAGATTGAGCCTCAACCAAAGATGCTATATTTCTTTCAGCATTAGAGAGTTTTTCCTCAATAGTTTTGTTGAAAACAGTTTGTTTACTAATAAAGTCTTTAATCATAACTTCAAGTTCAGAGGGTGCACTCCTATTATTGTTGTAGAAATTTCCATAAGCATCACCATTGTTGGGAGGATATGGCTTATAATTGTTGTTACCAAAATTATTTCTATAAGCATTATTGCCAAAATTGTTATTTCTTATGAAGTTCACATCAACTTGCTCTTCTTGAGCAACCAAAGAGGCTAAAGGAACATTATTTGGATCAATATGGGCTTTACCATTAACAAGCATAGACATAATAATATCAATCTTATCACTCAAGGAGGAGGTTTCCTCAACAGAATTTACCTTCTTACCTTGTGGAGCTCTCTCAGTATGCCATTCAGAATAATTAACCATCATATTGTCCAGAAGTTTTGTTGCAGCACCCAAAGTGACGGTCATAAAGGTACCTCTAGCAGTAGAATCCAATAGGTTCCTTGAAGAATAATTCAATCCTGCATAAAAAGTTTGGATGATCATCCAACCAGTCAGTCCATGAGTGGGACAATTCTTTACCAAAGATTTCATTCTTTCCCAAGCTTGAGCAACATGCTCATTATCAGATTGTTTAAACTTCATTATTTCACTTCTCATAGATATAATCTTAGCAGGAGGATAGTATTTTCCAATAAAAGCATCTTTGCACTTAGTCCAAGAATCAATACTATTCCTAGTTAAGGAATTCAACCATTCTTTAGCTTTTCCTCTCAAAGAGAAAGAAACAATTCCAGCTTAATATTATCACCATCTACATCCCTATGCTTTTGCATCTCACAAAGTTCAACAAAGTTATTTGGATGGGCAGCAGCATCTTCATTACTAATACCAGAAATTTTTTCTCTCATAACAAGATTGAGTAAAGCAGGTTTTATCTCAAAGAAAGTATCTTCAGGCACAGGTGGAGCAATATGTGTGCTCATAAAATCATTGTTGTTGGTGTTAGTGAAGTCACACAACTTAGTGTTTTCCAGAGTAGTCCTTTTTTGTGTTTTTGAAAAGGAAAGCAAACTAAACAAAAAGAAACTAAGAAAAACAAAAATAACAAAGTAAAGAGATTGGTTATGAGGGACTCCCCTTATGAAGATGTCCTTGACTCCCCGGCAACGGCGCCAGAAAATATGCTTGATGGCCCAAATTATATCGAGCTCGTTGGGGAACCCCAAGAGGAAGGTATGATGAGCAGAGTAGCAAGTTTTCCCTCAGTGTGAAACCAAGGTTATCAATCCAGTAGGAGCAAGGAAACACCCCAAAGGTGTAGCTAGCTGAACGTTGGCAGGGCGCACTACCGGTGCCAACAGCAACGTGGAGACCTGCACAACACAACCACATAACTCTGTCCCCAACTCGTGATGAGGTTGTCAATCTCACCGGTTTTTCTGAAAACAAAGGATTAAACATATCGAATGGAAGGAAGTAATAGTTTGCAGAAAGTAAACACAAAGCAGTAAACAGTTTATAGATTATATGTAAAGAAAAGGACCAGGGTCCATAGTTCACTAGAGGTGGCTCTCCTTAAGATAGATAACATGCTGGGTGAACAAATTACAGCGGGGCAATTGACAAATATCGAGAAAGCAATACATGCATATACTAATAATCTTGACTCCTTTGGAACTTGATCGGGCATTACAACATTATACATAGACCGCCATCCAACTGCATCTATGACTAATAATCCACCTTCGGGTTATCATCCGAACCCCCTCCAGTATTAAGTTGCAAGCAACAGATTATTGCTTTACGAATTGCGTGTAATGTAAACAGATTATTGTTTACTTTACACGCAATGCGTAATGCAATTATCTGTTGCTTGCAACTTAATACTGGAGGGGGTTCGGATGATAACCTGAAGGTGGATTATTAGTCATAGATGTCGTTGGATGGCGGTCTATGTATCACGTTGTAATGCCCAATCGAATCTCAAAGGAGTCAAGATGAGTAGTATATGCATATTGCTTTCTCGATATTTGTCAATTTCCCCGCTGTAATTTGTTCACCCAACATGTCATCTACCTTAAGGAGAGCCACCACTAGTGAACTATGGACCCCGGTCCTTTCTTTTACCATCAATCTACAATCAACTATTTACTGCTTTGTGTTTACTTTCTACAAACTATTACTTTCTTCCACTCGATACGTTTAATCCTTTGTTTTCAGCAAAGCCGGTGAGATTGACAACCTCATCGCAAGTTGGGGGCAAAGTTATGTGGTTGTGTTGTGCAGGTCTCCACGTTGCTGCTGGCACCGGTAGTGCGCCCTGCCAAAGTCAGCTAGCAACACCTTTGGGGTGTTTCCTTGCTCCTACTAGATTGATAACCTTGGTTTCATAACTAAGGGAAAACTTGCTGCTGTGCTCATCATACCTTCCTCTTGGGGTTCCCCAACGAGCTCGATACATTTTGGGCCATCAAGCTATTTTTCTGGCGCCGTTGCCAGGGAGTCAAGGACATCTTTACAAGGGTAGTCCCTCATAACCAATCTCTTTACTTTGTTATTTTTGTTTTGCTTAGTTTAATTTTTGCTTTGTTTGCTTGTTTCTTTATCAAAAATACAAAAAAATTAGTTCCTACTATAGTTGTTATTTTTGTTGGTTTGTTATTGTCTTGCTTTATTATTCTTTCTATCAATGGTTGGTTTCTTTGGAACTAAATCTTATTGGCAAGGTGGGTCCACGGAAGAACAAAAATATTATTATAAGGAACACCGCTTGTCACAAAAAGGGAAAACACTTATGGGAACAAATTGATAAATTGTATACCATTGCTATAAACATGTGCTCTACTTATAATGTTACTTATTGCTTTGATAAATCTTGTTGATGTAGTAGGTATAAACACCTCCCTTTTCAATGTGAGTATAATGATAATGTTACCATATCTTCTTATGTTAAAGGAATTATGACTTTTATGATGTGGAACAAATTGAAGAATTTATTGCTTGGAAGGGTGCATTTGAACTTGCTAGTTTGCTTGAAAATACTAATGATGCACCTTGTAAATATGAGGTTTATGATATACTTCAATTTTGCTTTGATATTTACAAGGAAGAAAATGGCTATATTCTTGAATATCTTAATAGATGCTCTCCACCAGCGGAAGAGACTAATGCCTTGTAGGAGCCTATCGAAGAAGAAATTGCTAAAACTGGAAGCTCATTGGATGAAAAAGAGGAGGAGAGTGATGATCAAAAGGAGGAAGAATGGATCTACCCATTCGTACCTTCTAATGAGAGTAACTCTTTACCCCTTACAATATTTGATTGTCCCCCATGCTTACTAAAGGAGGATGAATGTTATGTTCCTAAGTATTTCTTTTGAAAATGTTTATAATAAAGCTCTAGTGTTTGTAGATCATGAAAAGCATGCTTTATGTGATAGTTATATTGTTGAGTTTATTCATGAGGCTACTAAAAATTATTATGAGAGAGGAAAATATGGTTGTAGAAGTTTTCATGGTATTGAAACACCTCTCTATGTGCTGAAAGTTTTGAAGTTATTCTCGTTTTATCTTCCTATGCATGTAACTTTGTTCTTTGTGAATTTATTTCATACGAGATTCCTATTCATAGGAAGTGGATTAGACTTAAATGTGTTTTGAATTTGCTTCTTGATGCTCTCTTTTACTTCAATTCATATTTTTTATGTGAGCATCTTCTCAAACTATCATGCCTAACTTAAAGGCGTTAAAGAAAAGTACTTATTGGGAGATAACCCAAAAGTTTTAGACGAGTCTTGGAAATTATCGCTTCAGTAATAACCGCTCCTTATCCTTTTTATTTGCTTTTTGTGCCAAGTGTAACCTCTAATTACAGCGAAGTAATGATTGGGAAAGTTGCTGTCCCGAAACAGATTTTTGTGCTTCACCGTAAAAATTCGTGTAAAGTATCTGTACGTCCTTTTGAGGCGTGAATTTTTGATATTCTCCCTCATGTTTTTATCTAACTTTTGTTAGTTCAACACGTTTCTATTTGAGCAACAAAAGGTCTTCGAAAAAATTCATCTTTACCTGTTGGTCTGTTTTGACAGATTTCTGCCACTATTTGTATTTGCTTCTTGTTGATTCCTTTTTGAGTTCTTTTGGGGAATTGAGCTTTTTGAGGGAAGTGTTACAGTAGCTTGTGATTTAATGGAAGTTTTATTGATGTTGAAACTGAACCTAAAGACTAATTATCTTGAGTGCAGTAATGTTGCTAATAAAGATTGTGTGAAGTTTTGTATGAAGAAAAAATTTCAGGTGTTTGGAAGGAATGATGTAATGAGATGAAGAATGGAATAAATCTCAAGCTTGGGGATGCCACCCCATGTCACCCAAGATATATTCAAGAGGTATAAGCGTCAAAGCCTGGGGATCCCGAAGGCATCCCCTTCTTCATCAATAAAAATTCTAGGTTTCTTCCAAACACTTCATTTTTATTATTTCATGCACAGTTGTGTTGTTCTTGGAGCGTCTTCTTTTTTGTTTTCGTTTTGGTTTTTCGTTTTCTTTGGTTTTCTTAGTTTGCTGAAGAAATTGGTTGGACCCCCTCTTTCATACATTGGTTTTCAAATAGTTTGGTTTGGATTGGAAAAGAGTAGGAAAGTTCATGCTTAAGTGGTAAAGAGAGTTTGTTTTTGACTGTGGCCTATGCTTTGTCATGCCATGCTTGATATTGTATTGGATTTAGGCTTAGTATTCTTTGCTGTAGCATGACATGTTATAAACAATTTAGATTGCTTAATGTGCCTTGAAAGAATCATGCGTTGTTTTAGCATATTAAAGCATATTATTGTGGTATTCTCCTTTGATGCTTTATTTGGGTTGACTTGGCACATGCTCACACCATGTTATGACTATCCCAAGTCACCATAGCCTTTATGATCCTTTAGTTTTCAACTTGTAGTATCACTTTATGCTTTGATTAATGATGTTTTGTTGCTCTGCATGATTATGGCCATTATTGCTCTTTTAGTTGGTCGCTCCCAGTCTTTTGCTAGCCTCCGTAACTAAGTATGAGTTCCACTCATGCATCCAACTCCTAAATCCAAGTTATTCCAAAGATTCCACCATACCTACCTACTAGCTTATGCTATTCCAAGTATATTCATGTTTTTATCTACCTTCTGAATTAAACATGTTATGAGAAAACTAGTGATTAAAGCTCTCACGAACTTGATGGCACACTTTACTTTTCTTGCCCTTAATAAACTTGAACCATTGTGTCGTCTATGTTGTATATTCTTGCACTTATTTGTTGGGGATTAGCATAACCATGTTGTCATGGAGAACGCTTTCAACATTGCACTTGTACTTTGTACCTAGTTGATGCCATGCTCCTTTATCTATGGATGTCGTCGGTGTGAAATGAAAGGGGAGCTTGTAAGTCCATGGAGTTATGTATGTGTGTTAGAGAAACACCTGGGCCGCTGGTCTAATCCATGATGTCATGGTGGAAACCTGCAGTGTAACCATAATGAGCTGTCTATGAAGCATTCTTCTTATTAAAAAAGAGTCAGATATTGAGAAAAAAGAGAAAAAAGAAAAAATATGAGAAAAGAGGAAAGAGAAAAAAAGCACCATATTCCCATGGTAAATAAGAAGATTGCTGAGATGCTCGTTGTCTGCTTGCCTTGTCATTTTGATATGGGGATTCTTCCGTATCATCGGGCAAGGGGTACCCCGTTGGCGGTTCTCTATGATACACATGTAGTTACAATGACAAGAACTTACCGGTAACTAAACTTGAGTAGCATGAGGAGCGGCCCTCGTATTCAAGGGACATGAGATTTCCAACTTATACTTCGTCAAGCATATACACCATAGTTTGTTCACTTTAACCTTAATCACTTCAAGATGCTTATGATAGGGGCAATGAGAGCTGAAAGCTAATAAGTACCATAAATTTTGGAAGCTCTTTATGAAACTTGAATTCCTATTTTCTTCTATGAAGGCCTTTCTTTTACTTTTATGTTGAGTCTCCACCTTCTATCTTTATGCACCTACTTTGAGAGCACAGTGGCCATTCTTAGTTCTATGTGCATTGTCCCAAGACATGTTGATTGATGCATAGCTTTGATATTTCTTGTTTTAAACTATTTGTATCTAGTCACTCTTATGAACTTTGAAGGTGTCCTATGCATTTATGTTTTGCTACTCTATGAGGGACAAGCTGAATGCCACTATGCTATGTTTTCTTTATGTGAAACAAAAAAAGTCTTGCAAAGCATTGTTATTCATGAATCTTTTGTTTGTGCCTTTTCATGTTGCAACTTAGTTGCTTTGTCTTATTGATACAACTTTGTCTTTCATGTTTTGATTGAAGTACTATGATCCCAGCTATCAATGTTTTACAAATACTTTGATCAAGTCTTTGATGGTGCATGTCACCTCAAAAATTATTCTTTCTTTTTATCACTTACCTACTCGAGGACGAGCAGGAGTTAAGCTTGGGGATGTTGATACGTTGCTAACGTATCCATAATTTTTGATGTTCCATGCTTGGTTTTATCTACTTTCTTATGTTTTGTTCCAACTTTGGAGTACTTTCTATACACTTTCTTGGACTAACCTATTAACAAGAGCCACAGTGCCAGATGCCTGTTTTCTGCTGTTTTTGGTTCCAGGAAAGCCAGAAAATGAATATTCTCGGAATTGGACAGGACAAAAGCCAAAGTCAGTTTTTCATCGAGGGACACCCGGAGCCATAATACGAGATGGAGAGGGGCCAGAGGGCGGCCACACCAGCTGGCCGCGCGGCCAGGCCTGGCCCGCGCCAGGGGGTGGTGTGGCCAGCCTAGGCACCCCCTCGGCCTCTCCTTCCGCCTATAAGATGCCTCCGATACAAAAACCCTAAGTACCCGATCAAAATTCCATGAAAGAGTCTATAGCCGCTGTCATCTCCATCCCTAGATCGGGAAGGATCTGAAGCTCTTCCCGGCACCCTGTCGGAGGGGAGAGATCACCCTGGAGGCCTTCTTCATCATCATGCAAGCCTCCGGTGTGATGCGTGAGTAGTTCATCTCTGGACTACGGGTCCATGTAGTAGCTAGATGGCTGGTTCTCCTCCTTCGTGCTATCATGTTTAGATCTTGTGAGCTCCATTCATGATCAAGACAATCTATTTGTAATTCTACATGTTGTGTTTGTGGGGATCCGATGGATATTGAGATGTTATTTCAGATTGATTATTGATTCTATCATGTCTTTGTTATTTGTGGTCTTGCATGCTTTCCGTTGTTAGCAGCTATCTTGGCCAAGTAGATGCTAGCAACTCCAAGAGTTAGTATTTATGCTCGATAGTGGGTTCATGCCTCTAGTAATCTAGGGAAGTGACAGAAATCTCTAAGGTACTAGATGTGATGTTGCTACTAGGGAGAAAACAACAATCCTTTGTTCATAGAACAATCATATTGTTTACTTTACACGCAATGCGTAATGCAATTATCTGTTGCTTGCAACTTAATAATGGAGGGGCTTCGGATGATAACCTAAAGGTGGATTATTAGTCATAGATGCAGTTGGATGGCGGTCTATGTAAAATGTTGTAATGCCCAATCGAATCTCAAAGGAGTCAAGATGAGTATTATATGCATATTTCTTTCTCGATGTTTGTCAATTGCCCCGCTGTAATTTGTTCACCCAACATGTCATCTATCTTTAGGAGAGCCACCACTAGTGAACTATGGACCCCGGTCCTTTCTTTTACCATCAATCTACAATCAACTGTTTACTGCTTTGTGTTTACTTTCTGCAAACTATTACTTTCTTCCACTCGATACGTTTAATTCTTTGTTTTCAGCAAAACCGGTGAGATTGACAACCTCATCGCAAGTTGGGGGCAAAGTTCCGTGGTTGGGTTGTGAAGGTCTCCACGTTGCTACTGGCACCGGTAGTGCGCCCTGCCAAAGTTCACCTAGCAACACCTTTGGGGTGTTTCCTTGCTCCTACTGGATTGATAACCTTGGTTTCATAACTGAGGGAAAACTTGCTGCTATGCTCATCATACCTTCCTCTTGGAGTTCCCCAACGAGCTTGATATATTTTGGGCCATCACCATTGCTTACTCCGATGATGTGGAGAGAGTAGTTCTCTCTCAAGGCTAAGGGCTCTACCGACAGCTATGTGTTCATCTCTCTCTATGCGTGATCTTATTGAGATCATGAGCTTTGTAATCTATAGATCTATTCTGCTACTCAAGTGCTTTAATTAATCAATGCTTATCCCCACGTGTGTGAAGTTGATAGTGTGCACACCATATGGCACTTTGGCTAAGGTTAGATAAATACTTATCATGAGTATAATTTGAGTTGGATGTCTCTATGAGATTGTGGTGTTTGTTGGAACCATCTAGCACTCAAGGTGATAGTGAGGGTTTATCTAGATGGGGAATGCGAACTTTAAGGCGTGATGTTATAGCCCTACATCGTCCAATCGGAGAGTAGTTCAGGGTAGCATCATGAAGAGAAGATATTTATATGAGAGTGTCCACTAGTGAAAGTATGATCCCTAGGCCTAGTTTCTGAGCATTGAAACACTGTTTACAATCAGTTTTGTTTTCATGTTTGCTTGCTGCCACTCTTATTTCAGATTGTAATTACCACTTATAATCATCTATATTAATTGTATTTCACTATCTCTTCGCCGAACTAGTGCACATATACACCTGACAAGTGTATTTGGTGTGTTGGGGACACAAGAGACTTCTTGTATCTTGATTGCAGGGTTGCTTGAGAGGGATACCTTTGACCACTTCCTCCCTGAGTTCGATAAACCTTCGGTATTCCACTTAAGGGAAAGTTGCTACTGTTCTACAAACCTCTGCACTTGGAGGCCCAACACTATCTACAAGAATACAAGCGTGCGTAGACATTAAGCTATTTTATGGCGCCGTTGTCAGAGAGATAAGGTAAAAGGTACTCACATCCTCTGGCTACTAAGTTATCTTCTAGTACTGTTAATGGTGTGTGAGTGCTCGAATTTATTTCCTTTAGATTCTGCAATTATATCTTTTTGTTTCTTGTTTTTATTTTCACTAGTTAGGCTTAATGGAAAATAACAACAAAATTAGAGACCTTTATAGTATTTATCTTGAGTTAGGACATTAAGTGTTTGTAGAGAAAATTAAAAAACCTATAGAACTGTATTTGCATGCTAATAGCAATGTTATTAGTATGAATTCTTTGAACACCATTATTGCTAATGCTATGGAAAAGTCTAAGCTTGGGGAAGCTGGTTTTAATGAGCATGATATTTTTAGTCCCCCAAGCACGGAGGAGAAAATTTACTTTGATGATAGTATACCTCCGATATATGATGATTACAATGATGAATATGATATTTTTAGTCCACCTACTATTGAGGAGAAAATTAATTATGATTACAATATGCCTCCTATATTTGATGATTATGGTGATGAGAATAATAATGATAGCTATTTTGTTGAATTTGCTCCCACTACAATTAATAAGAATGATTATGTTTACATGGACAGTATTAATTCTTTTATGCATGTGACTCATGGTAAGAATGTTTCATGTGATAGTTATACTGTTAATTTTATTCATGATGCTACTGAAAGTTATTATGAGAGAGGGAAACATGGTTTTATGTATCTCAACAATATTAAGTTTCCCCTTTTTATGTTGAAAATTTTGAAGTTGCACTTGTTTTTTATCCTATGCTTGTTGCTTTGTGCTTTCATGACTTGTTTCTTTACAAGATTATTTTTCATAGGAAGTGGGTTAGACTTAAATTTGTTCCATATTTGCTTCTTGATGCTCTCTTTTACTTCAATTCATATTTCTTATGTGAGCATCATCGAAATTATCATGCCTATCTTAATGGCTATAAAGAAAGAGCTTTTGGGAGACAACCCATTATATTTTTACTTTCTGTAAGTTTTTCTTTTGTTGAGTCTTGGAATTTATTGCCTCAGTAATAACCTCTCCTTATTATTTTTGTTTGGTTTTTGTTCCAAGAATAACCTCTAATGAGAGGGAACTAAGATATGGGGAAATTGTTGTCCCGAAACAGATTTCTATGCGTCACTGTAAAAAATCATGAAAAATCTCAGTACGTCAGATTGAGCTGTAATTTTTTTTTTGCTTATGCCCAAGGTTATTACCCAACTTTTTTTAGTTTTTCAGTTTTCGATTTGAGCAACAGAAGGTCTTAGAAAAAATCGGTGTTTACCTGCTAGTCTGTTTTGATAGATTTCTGCCATTATTTGCATTTGCCTCTTAATCTCTTTCTCTTTGAGTTCTATTTGATCACCTGAGCTTTTAAAAGAAATTTCTATAGCATCTTATGTTTTAATGGATGATTTACTTGAGTTGAAACTGAACCCAAAGGATTATTATTTCGAATACACTAATGTTGCTAATGAAGATTGTGTGAGGTTTTGTATGAAGGAAGTTTTCAAGTGTAGGGAGAGAATGATGTGATGAGATGAAGTATGGACAAAAGCTCAAGCTTGGGGATGGCACCCGTGTCACTCCAAGAAATATTCAAGAAGTACAAGCGTCAAAGCTTGGGGATGCCCAAGGCATCCCCTTCTTCATCAATAATCTTAGGTCTTCTTTCAAGACACTTTATTTTTATTACCTTATGCACTATGTGTTGTTCTTGGAGCGTCTTTGTTTTTAGTTTTCTTTTGATTTCTTTGCCGCAATAAGTTGGTTGGATCCCAACACACTTCTTTTGGAGAGAGACACACCCCGTTATTCATTGCCTAGAACACTCTAGTTTTCACTCTTATTTTTCTGTGAGTGTTCTCCTTTGCTAGCACTGCGTTTGGCTTTAGTTTTCTGATTCTTTTGGCTTAGATTTTTTTTAGTTCTTCTTGGTAGATGGGTGATACATTCTCTCTGATCTTTATTGATTATTATCTTTGAGGGTTGTTTCAAACAAGTCGATTCGTGTTGGAAAAGAGTAGGAAGTTTCATGCTTATAGTGGTACAAAAGGAAGCTTGTTTTGACTCTGGCTTACACTTTATCATGTCATGCTAGATGTTTCTTTGACCATATGCTTAGTGATTATTGTTGTAGCATGACTTGTTTCAAACAATTGAATTGCTTAATGTGCCTTGAAATAATCATGTGTTGTTTTAGCATACAAAAGCATAATATTGTGGTATTCTCCTTTGATGCTTTATTTGGGTTGACTTAGCACATGCTTACACCATGTTAAGGCTATGAACCAGTCACCATAGCCTCTATGATAATTTAGTTTTTGACTTGCAATATTACTTTATGCTTTAATTAATAATGTTTTGTCGCTTTGCATGATTATGGCCATTATTGCTCTCTTAGTTGGTCGCTCCCAGTCTTTTGCTAGCCTCCACCTGTACTGAGTATGAGTTCTACTCATGCATCCAACTCCCAAGAAACCAAGTTATTCCAAAGAGTCCACTATAAATTCCTATGCATGGTGTGTTACACCATTCCAAGTATATTCATGTTTTTATCTATCTTCCAAATTAAACTTGTTATGTGAAAATTAGTGATTAAAGCTCTCACAAACTTGATGGCACACTTTATTTTCTTGCACTTAATAAATTTTAACCATTGTGTCCATCTATGTTGCTTATATGCTTGCACTTTATAAGTTGTGAATTAGCAGAACCATGTTACCATGGGGAACGCTTTCAACGTTGCACTTATTATTCAGTTGATATCATGTTGTTTTGTTTATGTATCCTGGCGGTGTGAAATAAAAGGGGAGCTTGTAAGCTCATGGAGTTTGTATGTGTGTTAGAGAAACGCCTAGGTGGCTATCCTAAGCCATGCCTAATCATGGTGGAAACTTGCAGCATAATCATAGTGAGCATTCTGTGAAGCATCCTCAATAAAAACCTATGCAAATAGCAAATAAAAAGATCACTGAGATGCTCATTGTTTGTTGCCTTGTCATTTTGATATGGGAAAGCTCCTGTGTCATGGGGCAAGGGGTACCCCGTTGGCGGTTCTCTATGATACACATGCACTTACAATGATACGAACTTACTTGTGACTAAAGTTGAGTAGTATGAGGTTCGGTACTCGTAAGCAAGGGGCATGAAATTTTCAACTTATAACTTGTCAAGCATATCCTCATATTTGTGTCACTTTAACCTTAATGACCTCAAGATGCTTATGATAGGGGCAATGAGAGCTTAAAGCTAATAAGTACCACAATATTTGGAAGCTCTTTATGAAACTTGAAATCCCTGCTTCCCTCTGTGAAGGGCCTTTCTTTTTACTTTTATGTTGAGTCTCCATCTTCTATCTTTATGGACCAATTGAGAGAGCATAATTATCATTCTTAGTTCAATGTGCATTGTCCCAAAACTTTTTTATTGATTCATAATTTTGGTATTGCTTGCTCTTAAATTATTTGTATCTAGTCACCCTTATGAACTTTGAATGTGTCCTATGCATTTATGTTTTGTTATACCATGAGGTACAAGTTGAATACCACTCTTATTATGTTTTCTATATGTGAAACAAACAAATGTCTTTCAATGCATTGTTATTCATGATATTTTGTTTGTACCTTTTTATGTTGCAACTTAGTTTCTTTGTCTTATTGTTAGAACTATATCTTTCATGTTTATGTTAGAGTACTATGATCCCATCTATCAATGTTTTACAATACCTTGATCAAGATTGTGATGGTGCATGTCACCTCAAAAATTATTCTTTTTATCACTTACCTACTCGAGGACGAGCAGGAGTTAGGCTTGGGGATGCTTGATACGTCGTAAATGTATCTATAATTTTTGATGCTCCATGATTGTTTTATATCAACTTTCTTATGTTTTGTTCACACTTTGAGGTATTTTTATACAGTTTCTAGAACTAACCTATTAACAAGATGACACAGTGCCAATTGCCTGTTTTCTGTTGTTTTTGGTTTCAAAAAAGCTAGTAAAGACATATTCTCGGAATTGGATGAAATAAAGCCTAAAGTTCCTATTTTTTCCGACATGACACGGAGTCCAAAGGGAAGACGGAGGGGAGCCAGGAGGCAGGCACACCCTAGGGTGGCGCGGGTCCCCCTAGCCGCACCACCAGGTGGTGTGGCCACCCTGGACCACCTTTGGCATCGCCCTTTTGCCTATAAAATCCCCTAGGATGAAAACCCTAGATACCAGATCAGAATTCCACGAAAAGTTCCGCAGTGCCGCCGCCACCGAAGAGGAGATTCAGGGGACAAAAGTCTCTGTTCCGCCACCCTGCCGGGATGGGGAAGTGTCCCCGTATCCATCTCCATCGCCGTTGCTGACTCCCATGATGAGGAGGGAGTAGTTCTCTCTCGAGACTAAGGGCTCTACCGATAGTTATGTGTTCATCTCTCTCTATGCGTGATCTTATTGAGATCATGAGCTTTGTAATCTATATATCTATTCTGCTACTCAAGTGCTTTAATTAATCTCTGCTTATCCCCACATGTGTGAAGTTGACAGTGTGCACACCGTGTGGCACTTTGGCTAAGGTTACATAAATACTTATCATGAGTATAATTTGAGTTGGATGTCTCTATGAGATTGTGGTGTTTGTTAGAACCATCTAGCACTCAAGGTGACAGTGAGAGGTTATCTAGATGGGGAATGCGAACTTTAAGGCATGTTGTTATAGCCCTATATCGTCCAACCGGAGAGTAGTTCAGGGTAGCATCATGAAGAGAATATATTTATATGAGAGTGTCCACTAGTGAAAGTATGATCCCTAGGCCTTGTTTCTAAGCATTAAAACACCGTTTACAATCAGTTATGTTACATGTTTGCTTACTGCCACTCTTATTTCAGATTGCAATTACCACTTATAATCGTCTATATTACTTCTATTTCACTATCTCTTCGTCGAATTAGTGCACCTATACACCTGACAGGTGTATTGGGTGTGTTGGGGACACAAGATACTTCTTGTATCTTGATTGTAGGGTTGCTTGAGAGGGATACCTTTGACCACTTCCTCCTTGAGTTCGATAAATCTTGGGTGATCCACTTAAGGGAAACTTGCTATTGTTTTACAAACCTCTGCACTTGGAGGCACAACACTGTCTACAAGAATAGAAGCGTGCATAGACATCAAAAGGTACGTATGCCGAATATGTAATTTGTTTCAAAAAATCAAAGCTATAAAAAATCTATTTTGTTTGAATTTGTAAACTTAATATTAAATGAAAAATAAAAGGAGAAAAGATCAGGTTAGGCGGGCACGCAGCTAGCCCAGCCTGCTCGTGTTCCTCCGCCTGCGTCACCGCTGCAGTAGTGGCTTGCTCATTTGGGCTGGCCCAACTGCGCCTAGCAGACGCGCGCGGATATGACGGCGTAGACGCGTTAGGTGTTTTTGTTGTGGTATGAGTATTATTCAAACTTTGTAGGTTGAAATATGAATTTGCAATATCGAACTAAGTTTACTTAATTGAATTTTGGATAGAGTTTCAGCACATTTACTACTTCACATGGTTTAGCTAGTTTGCAACATAATTTCATATAGTTTGGAAATAATTTTAGCATAATTTGGACAGAATTTAAGTCTAGTTCAACAAATAGTTGCTTTAACTAGGTCGCAACAACATCAATGCTAATATCTGTTGTTCAGAAGAACTACATCACTTGCTCTAATTCAGTGCAACATTCAATCTAGCTAGTGTTTTATAGACAATAATGCATGTTAGCATTACATTCCCTAAAAAAGGTGCACTCTAGTTATCATCATCAAAAAATTAGTCGACTTCAACTACATCGTTTATGAATTAAGGGCAACGTCTATTTTATTCTGGTTCCACATACCTGCATAACAGTAAGGCGCAGTTAGCTATTGAAATTTTCAATGAAAGATTTGATAATGCTTTTTAGTTGTACTCAAGGAATGACTTACTTTGGATGTAGTTTGCATAATTTAGCTTTTCGTCTGTTATGACCAGCAGTATTACATGCGTTGCACAAGTGGTGCCCCTCCTCCTTCTTTCTTTGTTCATCGTATGCTAGTGGTCTGCCATTTTTACTCATGGGTGGATTATCACCCTCAGCTCGAACTCTTTTTTCTTAGGTGCGCCTTTGGATTTAACTTTTAGTGGATCACCAACTTCAGGTGCTTTTCCCTTGCTGCTCTATGCATTTGCATATAAATTGCTTGTATGAATATTATTGAGACACTTTGTCCTGTGCATTATGTGCTGCATGCATTCCTGGAAGTCATCATAAGACCATTGATCATGGCATGCCACTTTGATAACTTCTTGATCTTGTACATTCAAGTCGCAAAACTTTTTCCTCTTGGCTGCAATTGACCATCCATATCCGAACATATTTTTCTCGTGCCTCGCAGACAATCCAAATCTTGCATTCTTTGAGAAGCGTCAAAGGACACAAAAATTTGGTATTTTGTCTAGTCCCATGCAAGTCAATATGTAGAGGATGTGCTTGCAAGGGAGCCCCTTCCTAGCCATCCTTCTGCAAGAGCACTTTATAGTTTCCTCACTGTCTCTAGGCATGTAGATCACGTCAAACTACCTAGTAATTTTATGTGCCCATACCACAATGTTCTTAGCATTGGTATAATCTTTCGTACATTCACCAATATTGAGTCCATTAATTCTTTTCAACTCCACTTGCAAGATATAGAAGTTTTGTCCAGTGAATACTTCTACAACAACCATCTTGATATCCTTGTATTTAGTAATCACCACAGGTACTATCCGTGAGTCCGCGCAGTCCTATCGTGCATCTTCCTAATGGATACAGTTAATGGCATTCTCGTAGTGCACAATCAAATCCACCAGTATCATTCTAGAGTCAAGGTGAAGGTGTAGGCACGAGTTCAAACTCTCGCTCCACCGGTTGCTTTTCATTCCGATAAAAAAAGCCCTCGGCTAGATACGCGGTGGCCCACCATCTCTTCTTCTTATGCATTCTATATGGCCACTGTTTGGTTTTCTTGGACTGCCATTTCTTAACAAACTCGCTCCATCTCTGCTCAAAGACCTCTTCTGAGGTACTGTAGTATAACATTGTCTTGAATTCATTTAAAGATTCGTGATAGAGGTGTTCTTTCATATTCTTTTCAATGTGCCACATACATACACGGTGCCACACATCCTTGAAGACAATGCCAATAGCTTTCATCGTTGAACCGTCTGCATCAGTGATAACCCCTTGTGGCTTCTTCTGACACATAGCTTTCTGAAATGTTTAAAGCAGCCAACATATGTTTTTGTTTTCTCGTTTGAGACGATGGCGCATGCGAAAATAGTATTCCTACGGTTCAACCCCACGAAAGGAATGAATGGAATTCCATACCGATTTATTTTGTACGTATTGTCGAACACCAGCACATCACCGTAGTCCTGATAGTCCCGACGTGACTGAGAGTCACACCAAATCATGTTTTTCAAATTTCCTTCTTTATCTTGCTGGTAATCGAAAAAGAATTTAGGACCACGCTCCTTCATGTTCTGCATAATGCGAATGGTTGTGTTAGCGTCACTGGATGCAATCAACTTCCTCTTCTCCCAGGAACACATGTTGTAAAGATCCTTTGTGACAAAACCAACCTTGCTCCACCTGGCACTTTTGCTGATGAAGGTTTTCATAATCTCGAACTTTCGCATCCCAGTTGTTACTAGTGATATGATTTTAGCTCTCTGATAAGGCTTGATATTTTGATGGGACCGAAGAAATGGGACTTCTCAGGTCTAGCTAGCACATGGTTGTGATCATCCTGAAATCACAGAACTTTCTAATGCCCCTCGTATCTGTTAAACCACACGTTGAGATAGGCTTGACAGTCGCAGCGAGACAGAGCTTGTTGCCTCTTCCTGCGCCCCTCCATGTTCAAATACTTGTCCTCATGTTTTCCTGACCAAGAACAACGAAACCACATGTACAGAATTTCTTCATTAGGACCTCGCTTCACCTTTTGTTGTCTTACGTTGAAACCATGTTCTCTTGCGTATATGTTGTAGTAAACGAATGTTGCCGCTTAGGAAGGGAAGGTCATCTCCTTTACATTCTGGTGCATGTACCACTTATCATGAGCATGCTAAAAAAACCTTGCCTGGTATCACTTGATGCTAACTATGCTCATGTTGTGAACTGTTTGTAACCTACAGAATTAAAAGCAAAGCAATGTAAGTGGTGATCTGGTTGATACTATTTATACCTTGCCGTACAATAATAAGCAACTTACTTCACTCTTGTATTCAGATTTTTACCCTTCAGGTTCTTGTGATTCTTTCGTCGCCTCTTCATTCCAGGTTTCCCAGTCCGAATCCACAAAATAATCCTGGTCACTCTGAGAGAATAGTATAACCTGCACCATTGTAGCACAAATTCATATAACATGTCTATTCAATTCTTATTAAAATAGTGTAGCACTCGACATACATCACTAATGCTTTCTAAGAATGATTCTTCTAGATGGTGCTCCTTATTTCCACAACCGATGTCCACCTACACAATTAAAAAACTAGGACCATAAATTTGCATGCTCTAGGTTTGCGTACAAAATAAAAAAGAAACTTCATGTGACCTTATCATCCTCGAATCCATTTTCTTGAAAGAGGTCGTTCTCGGTAACCTCATCTTCAGAGAAAGAACTATCTCTATCATCCGAACTTGAATCCCCATTGCACGTAGGGACGCTCTCATTATCACTCGCAGTTGACATAGAGACATAGTTTTAAAAACCGGACCGGTCGGCGAACCGGTGAGGCGACTGGTTCACTGATTTGCTGGTTAAACCACCGATTCATTCGGTTCGATGGCGACAAAAACATGTTCTTTTTCATCAAAATTTAAGCAAAATTTAGAACAAATGACTAGGTATATATGATGTATATTTTAATATGTAATCAGAAAAACATGTCGTGTCCAAGTGGTAATGGGCTTTAAGTGTAGCTATTTATACATATCATAAGGTTCACGAGTTCAATTTCTCTAGTAAATATATTTTTTCCGGTTTTTTATTGTTTGGACCGGTGCCTCTTAAAGAAGGGTTTTCTATTTCCGTGCCCTCGGGTCCTTAGTTGTACTCAGTTTTCCCCAGCTCCTTAGTTTTTCCTCAGTTTTCCCCAAGTCCTTGTTTGAAACCCGCAGAAGGAGCTCAGACGGCAGGATTCCCGTTTAGTTGACCGTTCCATGCTGACGTGTGGGGCCATGTTGGGGCCGCGTCGCGTGGGGCTGGTAGAAAGGGACCGCGTGGGACAGGACGAGACCGTGTTTGGTTGCACGTGAGCAGGAGCTGGGTTTTGTCTCTCTCGGTCCAAATTGGCATTTTCCCTTTTAAGAGTACCTTTTCCCCCTACTTCTCTCTGTCTTTTTTCACCTAATTAGTATCAAATCTAGAGAAGCTTGCATTTCTGTCTTTCTTTAATTATTTGTGCCTTTTGGCCCTCGTTGTTTGCCCAATATGGCAGCAAATCTAGTACTCCATCTGGTCCATATGTATGTAGTTAAATCTAGAAGCAAATCTACAGGGTAATGTACGATAAATTCACACAGTCATATAGTAGAATAGGGATAGATAATAGGGATCCCTCCCTAGATAATAAGCTGCATACAGCAGCCAAACATAGTAACAGGTTCGAGGTTCTTCACAGCACCATCATACTAACAACATAACAACAAGGGATCCCTAGCTAACAACAAAATAGGAGGCAGCAGCAGCACACGTCCAGGACTCCGCCTACCCCATCTGCCTCTGCCTCCACTTGTTGCTCCCCTTGGGAGCCTTGGGCTTGAGCGGAGGCATGCGCCCGGCGGAGATCTCCACCCGCTGGAAGCTGTGGAGGTGCATGCCGAGCGCCTTGTGCTTGGCGCGAAAGGAGTAGGCGTTCACCGTCGTGCCGACCTTGGGAAAGGTGTTGCCGATGTTCTCGGCATGCGTGAGGAGGCAGTTGAAGTTAGTGCCGCCGAGTCTCCTAGTGCAGAAGGGGCACTTGTAGACACCCTTGGCGAAGTAGGAGATGTACTGGCCGACCTGCAGCCTCCTCAGCACCTGGCGAGTCTTGGTGTCATGGTGCTTGTCGTCGCTGCCGACGTCGCTGCCAGACACCTGATCCATATCAAACGGAAACTATGAGTGAATGAGTTGAAACGATGACTAACATGCATGATAACAAAGTTAGGAAAAAAAGAGGCAGCCTCAGTTAGAGTGGACACGATTATATATCTACAGGGATGGTGTTAGCGAACCAAAGCTCATGCACAACAGATTTGTACACAGCAATGGTTCACCGAACCCCAAATCTTAAACGAAATCAAGAAGGGATCAAAACAAAATGGAATAAAGTCGGCGCAAATATTAACCCAATACTCATCCATCTACACCAGAAAAAATAGGGTTCAAAAAGGAATGGGGAACAAAAAAGGAAGCAAACCGTAGTTATCTCGTTCCATGGGTCCTCCATGGAGGTGTCGTAGGGGTTCGGGGGCGGGACGTACGGCACCTCCTCGTAGGGGTCCCATCCCGGCGGGATCTGACCGCCACCGGCGGCAGTAGCCTCCGATGCACCGGCAGCGGCGGCGGCGACGGCCGTTGTGGGGACGGCATCGAAGAGGGAGGCGTCGCGCTTGGAGCCGATGGCATCGTGGACGATCGGATTGGCATTCTCCTTGTCCATCTCGCCGGCAGAGGAGAGGGAGAGGGAGAGGGTTTTTTGCTTTGGAGAAGATGATGGGACGTGACAGAGGTGGCGTTGCGTGAGCGAGTGAGAGTGACAGAGATAGTGGGAGGAGGCGTCTATAAAGGCGAGGGGTGGTTAATGCGACCCGCGTCCTACGCGTCCACCGTTGCACGTCTGCACGTCTTGGACTTCTGCAACGCGACACGCGTCCACGATTGCACGTCTTCGACTTCTGCACCGCGACCCGCGTCTACGCGTCAACAATTGCACGTCTTCCATTTCTGCACCGCAACACGCGTCCTCGAGTCTAACCCTAGAAATTTAGATATACTCAGGTATACCCTCGAGTCTTATACTAGCATTTTTTGTGTGCTCAGTTTTCCCCTTGAGTGCTAATACTAGTTAGTGCAATATGCTCAGTTTTACCCTCAAGTGGCTGGTCAACAGAGAGTCAACAAATGGGATTAACTAGTTAAATGAGTCATTTAATGTGCAAAAAATTCCGAAAAAAGAGTGGCACTTACTCATGGAGTCTTTACCACAAATTGCCACTTCTCAAATCATAGATAAGTCATAGATAAATCAAGTTTTACCACAAATTGCCACTTCTCAAATCACCTAGTAGCTATGAAGGTGCATGGTTTTCCACAATAAGCCCTTCCCAAAACAGCTTTCCCTAAAACATACTTTGTCTAAATGAGGCCACAATTCTCACACTCATGTATATTTGTATTGCAAATAGTTTGAGGTAGGACAAGATGGATTTCATTGTACAAAACATGCATTTTCCATTTTTTAAATCTCATATTTGAATCCCTTAGTCTGTTTACTACTCAGGTGCCCTTGGTTTCTTGATACTACTCAGTTTTGCCCTCTCCCTTCACAAATTCTCGCAGACGTGCAACATTTCCCTGATTGGTCTAGCCCATGTCACGCGGATCGTGCCCACGGACCGTTGATCGTATGATCTAACGGGCAGGATAACCCCTCTCTCTCTCTGTCGGCGATTAGCTTCCACCCTCTAAGTATGCTAAAGGGCGGTTTTCTGTATTATTTTTCACGCGCTAAAAATTATAAACTCTTTTAGGCATTACTTTTCACGCAAAAATGATAAACCATCACCGATTTGTGGTAGCCATTACTTTTCACGCAAAAAATGATAAACCATCACCGATTTGTTGTAGGCATTAATTTTCACGCAAAAAATGATAAACCATCACCGATTTGTTGTAGCCATTACTTTTCACGCAAAAAATGATAAACCATCACCGATTTCTTGTAGCCATTAATTTTCACGCAAAAAATGATAAACCATCACCGATTTGTTGTAGCCATTACTTTTCACACAAAAAATGATAAACCATCATCGATTTCTTGTAGCCATTACTATTCACGGTAAAAATGATAAACGAAACAATCTATCTATCTCTGTATTTGAAGTTTGGGAGGGTTCACCATCTACTTATGTTAACTTTTGAGGTTTTGACCTGAAAATCAAATGGGTATTATAAAGGGAAATAAAAGTTCAAAAAAATGTAAAAACGAAACAATCTACCTATCTTTGTATAGAAGATCGTCTGTATGATTTTTGAGGTCATTTAGAGAAGGTAGAAAAAAATCCCTTTTGAGAAGGTCGAAAAAACCTAACTTGTTACAAAAGCTGGTTTCAGTGAGACCTAACCAAGTTTGGCATACATGATGCCATACCTATAACAACAAGGAATATCTAAAAGGGAAAGTTTCACAAAATTTGAAATTTAGGGTGAAAATGATGCCATACACGATGCTGCTTTTCGAGGTTTTGACCTGAAAATCAATTGGGTATTATAAAGGGAAATAAAAAGTTCGAAAAATGTAAAAACGAAACAATCTATCTATCTATGTATAGAAGATCAGTTGTATGAAATTTGAGGTCATTTAGAGAAGGTAGAAAAAATCACCTTGTTAGAAAAGCTGGTTTCAGTGAGACGAAACGGCATGCGCTTAAGCAAAGTGATTTTTTCGAACATCTCCAAATGACCCCAAATTTGCCATACATGATGCCATACGTGTAACAACAAGGAACCCTATCTAAAAAGTGTCAAAAAAGTTTGCCAACCATATAGCTCTATCAAAAAGAACCTCACCATGGCGCTAGTATAATTTTTAGTTACAAACTTTCGTTACATAACCTTCAACATGAAACTTGTTTCAAATTCATTTTGGCGTACAAGAAACAAATCCCACCTTGATTCGAGCACCACAACCTCCAAACGATGCTGATGCCGATATTAGCATGGTCAGAACGGCTATGCTCGCCGCCACTGCTAGGCCACCATCGGGATGCACCCTCAATCCCGTCCCCTCATTCGATCACTGACACACCAAAGATACCGACGAGGCCAATGACGAACGTACATGCTGATGCCAATGCCGAACATGCATGCACGCTGCTGTGGGCACGGCCACGCCGCCCCGCTATGCTGGACGCCACAGACCACCGCGAGGTCTTTCCCTTCGCCACAACACTCTTCTAGCACCCATCTATACACGCCAGAAAGGAGAGACACTAGTTTTCTCTACATTGCTCGCGTTCGTGTCCGACACGGTCAGTCAAAGTTTTGAGGTAGTCGTCGATGTCGTCGATCATTTCTTCTCTTCTTTGCATGGTTAAACGCATCTAGTTCATATCTATCTAATGCTTCGGGTCTCGCCTCATGCAGTTCTTTGTGGACGTCGATCTCATCTCGGCACCCCGCAGGCCACCTCCTCCGTGCCATCGCTGTAGAGCTCCGTTTAAAAATCTAATCCTACCCGTGTATTGCCCCTTGTATCAGCGTCATGGCCCCACTTGTCATTCGATATACCGAAGCCCCACTCGTTCGCATTTTGGTCAGGGATACAGCGATGCTTACGGTCAAACAAAGATGGATGGTCTAACGTGTCTTTGCGGGCTCTACGTGGCCCCACTAGTCAGAAGATAACGGTCAACCGTCGGGCAACCGGCCGTTACAGCACCTATGATGGTTTCAGACAAGGTCTTGGGGAAAACTAAGGAAAAACTAAGGAGCTGGGGAAAATTGAGCACAACTAAGGACCCGAGGGCACGAAAATAGAAAGCCCCTTAAAAAACCGGTGAGTCCATCGGTTCAGGTTTTTTCTAGTTAAACCACCGAACCGGTCTGATTTTTAAAACTATGCATAGAGTCCTCCATCTGTTCAAGCAAATAAAACCAACAATGCTAATCTAGCCAGTGATGTATATATGGAGGACTCAGAGATGCAAAGATGAACCCCAAGCCACTATGCTAAAGGAGATGCAAAGAATGTGTGTTAGAGAGGAAGCTACTCACATATTTCAGGCGTCGGTGGCGAGATGGGACACGAGACTAGTCGATGTGGCCTAAGGATGAGAAGATCTGCAGATGTAGGATTGGAACGGTTATCATCGGCTGGCCGGCCACATCGCCACCGGAGCCTGGCAGGTTCGCAGATGGAGGATTAGATCTAGACCGCCAGCACGGACGGCCACGTTGCCACCAGAGCCGGGCAGGCTCGTGGTTGGAATATTAGAAGGCTGGCCGCCGGATTCATGTTGCCACCGGAGGTGGGCAGTCATAGAGATGGAGGGTTAGAACAATTTGGATCCTTCGCCAATGCATGTCGCCACCAGAGCTAGGAAGAATCGAAAAATTAGGGTTAGAACGGTGCCTCAGGAAATGGCGGCCGTGATCGTATTTTGGTGATCAAAACCTAATGGCGTGGCGACATGGCAATGGTGTTTGCGAATGACAATGTGGCAATGAATGGTCAAACATACTGTTGCGGTGTGGCAGTCAATAATACATATGCGGATACATGGGAATACGGGCCTAGACATGGGCTTCGGCGGCTACCCTCGTGCGCCCTCCTCTAATACGCACGGGGGCGATTCTACCCTTTGGAAGTTTATAACTTTTTCGAGTTTGGGATCCCAACAACAACTAATTAAACTAGACGCTTCTAATTTATCCTTTGTATGTTTTTACGTGGCTTAGGGATTTCGAAGATATAACTATTCTTACCTACAAACATGGAACCACAACGATGATAACTAAATTATTAGAAACCTGTTGTAAATCCGATATTAACTATAGTAGGAGAGGTAGACACCCGCTAGCCACTTATGCAAAACTAGTTTCATGTCAGGCGTGGAACAAGTCTCATGTGCGAGGACATGTAAAATTAGTTCGGGCCGATTCATCCCACCATGTCACCATATTCAAAATACATACAGGATGCAATAACATCATCATTAGCGCCCACATATTCATATTTGTTTTACCCATGCAAAGCATCTATGCATAGATCAGGCTTGGATGCCATAGTTGGGTTCATAGTATAGAAAACAAAACAAATTATACGATATGAACAACTAAGAACCAAGATCTATCTACATATATACAATCAATAGGTGGATATAAATCCATAGAGAACTTACCCTCGAAGATTGATAAAGTGTTACGAGATTTATTCTCGTGGATGATGTAGTCGTTCACTTGCTGATCTCAAGATCATGATGAAGTCTAGAACCGCAAAGCAGTAGTGCATCCATGATTGCACATGATACATTGCTAACGTATCTATAATTTTTGATGTTCCATGCTAGTTTTATATCTACTTTCTTATGTTTTGTCCACACTTTAGAGTATTTTTATACACTTTCTTGGACTAACCTATTAACAAGATGCCACAGTGCTAGTTGGTTGTTTTCTGCTGTTTTTGGTTCCAGTAAAGTCAGAAAATGAATATTCTCATAATTGGACGGGACAAAAGCCAAAGTCAATATTTTACCGAGGGGAACACGGAGCCAGAAAACGAGACGGAGAGGGGCAAGGGGCTAGCCACACCACCTGGCCGCGCGGCCAGGCCTCGCTCGTGCCTTGGGATGGTGTGGCCGCCTCGGGCACACCCTCGGCCTCCCCTTTCGCCTATACGATACAGAAACCCTAAGGACCCAATCAAAATTCCACGAAAGAGTCTGTAGCCGCCGTCATCTCCATCCCTAGATTGGGAGGGATCTGAAGCTCTTCCCGGCACCCTACCGGAGGGGAGAGATCACCCTGGAGGCCTTCTTCATCACCATGCCTACCTCCGGTGTGATGCGTGAGTAGTTCATCCCTGGACTACGGGTCCATGTAGTATCTAGATGGTTGGTTTTTCTCCTTTGTGCTACCATGTTTAGATCTTGTGAGCTCCGTTCATGATCAAGATCATTTATTTGTAATCATACATGTTGTGTTTGCGGGGATCCGATGGATATTGAGATTCTATTTCAGATTGATTATTGATTCTATCATGTCTTTGTTATTTGTGATCTTGCATGCTCTCCGTTGTTAGTAGCTATCTTGGCCGAGTAGATGCTAGCAACTCCAAGAGGGCGTATTTATGCTCGATAGTGGGTTCATGCCTCTAGTAATCTGGGGAAGTGACAGAAATCTCTAAGGTACTAGATGTGTTGTTGCTACTAGGGAGAAAACATCAATACTTTGTTCATAGAACAACCATATTGTTTTCTTTACACACAATGCTTCATGCAATTATTTATTGCTTGCAACTTAATACTGGAGGGGGTTCGGATGATAACCTAAAGGTAGATTATTAGTCATAGATGCAGTTGGATTACAATCTATGTATAATGTTGAATGCCCAATCAAATCTCATAGGAGTCAAGATGATTAGTATATGCATGTATGCTTTCTTAATGTTTGTCAATTGTCCCGCTATAATTTGTTCACCCAACATGTCATCTATCTTAAGGAGAATCACCACTAGTGAACTATGGACCCCGGTCCTTTCTTTTACCATTAATCTTCAAAGCTATTTACTATTTTCTGTTTACTTTCTGCAATCAATTACTATCTTCCACACAATACGTTTAATCCTTTATTTTCAGCAAGACCGGTGAGATTGATAACCTCACTGAGTTGGGGGCAAAGTTCTGTAATTATGTTGTGCATGCTTCCAAGTTGGAAACAACACCTGGGAGGTGTTTCCTTTCTCCTACTGGTTCGATAACCTTGGTTTCATAATTGAGGGAAAACTTGTTGGTATACTCATCATACCTTCCTCTTGGGGTTCCCCAACGAGCTCAACATATTGAGTAACCAAGACTTTTTCTGGCGCTATTGCCGAGGAGTCAAGGACATCTTCACAAGGGGAGTCCCTCATAACCAATCTCTTTACTTTGTTTTTTTTGTTTTGCTTAGTTTATTTCTGCTTTGTTTGCTTGTTTCTTTATCAAAAATACAAAAAAACATAGTTGTACTAGTTTGCTTTCTTTATTAAAAACACAAAAAATGACTACTCTTGAAAACACTAAGTTGTGTTACTTCACTAGCACCAAAAACAATGATTTCATGTGCACACCTATTGCTCCACCTGTTCCTAAAGCTACTTTCTTTGAAATTAAACCTGCTTTACTCAATCTTGTTATGAGAGAACAATTTTCTGGTATTGGTACTGAAGATGTTGCTGCTCATCTTAATAACTTTATTGAACTTTGTGAGATGCAAAAACATAGGGATATAGATGGAGATATTATTAAGCTTAAATTGTTTAATTTCTCTTTGAGAGGAAAAGCTAAAGAATGGTTGCAATCCCTAACTAGAAATAGTATTGATTCTTGGACTAAATGCAAAGATGCTTTCATTGGAAAATACTATCCTCCTGCTAAGATTGTATCTATGAGAAGTGAAATAATGAAATTTAAACAATCTGATAATGAACATGTTGCTCAAGCTTGGGAAAGAATGAAATCTTTGGTAAAGAATTGTCCCACTCATGGACTGACTGCTTGGATGATTATCCAAACCTTTTATGCAGGACTGAATTATTCTTCAAGAATCTACTGGATTCTGCTGTTGGATGTACCTTTATGACAATTACTTTGGGTGCTACAACAAAACTTCTGGATAATATGATGGTTAACTATTCTGAATGGCACACTAATAGAGCTTCACAAGGTAAGAAGGTAAATTCTGTTGAGGAAACCTCCTCCTTGAGTGATAAAATTGATGTTATTATGTCTATGCTTATTAATGGGAATGCTCATATTGATCCAAATCATGTTCCCTTAGCCTCTTTGGTTGCTCAAGAAGAGCAAGTTGATGTGAACTTTATAAGAAATAATAATTTTAGCAACAATGCCTACAGGAACAATTTTGGTAACAACAATTATAGACCATATCCTCCCAATAATGGTAGTGCTTATGGAAATTCTTACAACAATAATAGAAGTGCACCCTCTGAACTTGAAGTCATGCTTAAAGATTTTATTAGTAAACAAAGTGCTTTCAATAAAACTATTGAGGAAAAACTCTCTAATGCTGAAAGAAATATAACATCATTGTCTGAAGCACAATCTTCTTTGAATAAAATGGCTGCTAAATCTGAAACTATTGAAAATCCCTTTGTTACTACTAATGCCATACAAGTTAGAATAGATGAAAATGTTAGAATATTAGCTGAATTGCATGCTAAGTGGGAAAGAGAAGATGAAATTGCTAGAAATATTAGTATTTCTACTATCACTACCACTAATGTTGAAGCTAGTAAACCCAATGGAACCTTTTCTAATAAAAATGCCGAAATTCTTCGAAACATGGGAAACAATAGCTCTGCTTCTTTAGATGATAATTATGATTTTGATCTTGATGGTTACAATATCTATGAAATAATTATGTTCCTACAAAATCTTGCTAAAAGTCCTAATGCTAGTGCTATGAATATGGCCTTTACAAAACATATTACTGATGCTCTCATAAAAATTAAAGAAGAAAAGATAAAACATAAAGATTCTATTCCTATGAAATTAGAAGATGGTTGGGAACCCATCATTAATATGAAAGTAAATGATTTTGATCTCAAAGCTTTATGTGACCTTGATAGTAGTGTTTCTATTATGCCTAGAAAGATTTATGAAATGCTTGATTTACCACCGTTGGAAGATTGTTATTTAAATATCCCACTTGATGATAATGCTAAAAAGAAACTCATGGGAGTATTAATGATGTTCATATTATGGTTAAAAATTCCTATGTCCCTGTTGATTTCTATGTTTTGGATGTTGAATGCAATTCTTCTTGTCCTATTACTTTGGGAAGACCTTTTTTAGAACTGTTGGTGCCATTATTGATATGAAAGAAGGCACCATTAAATATCAATCCCACTCAAGAAAGGTATAGAACACTTCCCTAAGAAAATAGAGAAGATTCCTTTTTCCTCTCCTATTAAAACAAAAATTTCCCTTAATGCTTCTTCATTTGAGAATACTTGATTCTTTTCTTGCTTCTTATGCCCTAACTTAAAGGCGTTAAAGAAAAGTACTTATTGGGAGATAACCCAAAAGTTTTAGTTGAGTATTGGAAGTTATTACCAATGTAATAACCGCTCCTTATCATTTTTGTGTGGTTTTTGTGCCAAGAGTAACCTCTAATGAGAGAGAAGTAATGCTTGGGAAAGTTGTTGTCCTGAAACAGATTTTTATGCTTCGCTGTAAAAATTCGTGAAAAATCTCTGTATGTCGGTTTGAGCTGTAATTTGTTGTGCTTCTGCCCCAGGTTGTTATCCAACTTTCGTTAGTTAAACACTTTTCGATTTGAGCAACATAAGGTCTTCGAAAAAAATCGGATTTTACCTGCTGGTCTGTTTTGACAGATTTCTGCCATTATTTGCATTTGCTTCTTATTGATTCCTTTTTGGGTTCTTTTTGGGGAAATTGAGCTTTTTGAGGGAATTTCTACAGTAGCTTGTGTTTCAATGGAAGTTCTACTTGTGTTGAGACTGAAAGACTTATTATCTTGAATACACTAATGTTGCTAATGAAGATTGTGCGAAGTTTTTTATGAAGGAAAATTTCAGGTGTAGGGAAATAATGATGTAATCAGATGAAGAATGGACTAAAGCTCAAGCTTGGGGATGCCACCCGTGTCACCCCAAGAAATATCCAAGAAGTAAAAGCGTCAAAGCTTGGGGATGCCCAAGGCATCCCCTTCTTCATCAATACAAATCTCAGGTTTTTCCCAAACACTTCATTTTTATTGTTTCATGCACCGTTGTGTTGTTCTTGGAGCGTCTTCGTTTTTGTTTTTGTTTTTCATTTCCTTCGTTTTCTTAGTTTTCTTAGTTTTCTTGAATAAATTGGTTGGACCCCCTCATTTATACATTAGTTTTCAAATAAGTTGGTTTGGATTGGAAAAGAGTAGGAAAAGTTCATGCTTAAATGGTAAAAGGAGTTTGTTTTTTACTATGACCTATGCTTTGTCATGTCATGCTTGGTATTGTTTTGGCTTTATGCTTAGTGATTTTTGTTGTATCATGACATGTTATAAACAATTGAGATTGCTTAATGTGCCTTGAAAGAATCATCCGTTGTTTTAGCATATTAAAGCATAGTATTGTGGCATTCTCCTTTGATGCTTTATTTGGGTTGACTTGGCTCATGCTCACACCATGTTAAGACTATCCCAAGTCATCATAGCCTCTATGATCCTTTAGTTTCGACTTGTAATGCCACTTTATGCTTTAATTAATGATGTTTTGCCGCTTTGCATGATTATGGCCATTATTGCTCTCTTAGTTGGTCGCTCTCAGTCTTTTGCTAGCCTCCATAACCAAGTATGAGTTCCACTCATGCATCCAACTCCAAATAAAACCAAGTTATTCCAAAGAGTACACCATACCTACCTATTAGCATTTGCTATTCCAAGTATATTCATGTTTTTATCTACCTTCTGAATTAAACTTGTTATGTGAAAATTAGTGATTAAAGCTCTCACGAACTTGATGGCACACTTTACTTTCTTGCACTTAATAATCTTGAACCATTGTGTCCATCTTTATTGCGTATATGCTTGCGCTTTATAAGTTGAAGTTAGCAGAACCATGTATCATGGGGAACGCTTTCAACATTGCACTTATTATTCCGTTGATATCATGATTCTTTTGCTTGTGGATCCCAGCGGTGTGAAATAAAAGGGGAACTTGTAAGATCATGGAGTTTGTATGTGTGTTAGAGAAACGCCTGGGCCACTAGCCTAAGCCATGCCTAATCATGGTGGAAACTTGCAGCATAACCATAATGAGCATTCTATGAAGCATCCTCAATAAAAACCTATGCAAATAGCAAATAAAAAGATCGCTGAGATGCTCATTGTCTGTTGCCTTGTCATTTTGATATGGGATAGCTCATGTGTCATGGGGCAAGTGGTACCCTGTTGGCGGTTCTCTATGATACATATGTACTTGCAATGACAAGAGCTTACTTGTGACTGAAGTTGAGTAGCATGAGGTTCGGTACTCGTAAGCAAGGGCATGATATTTCAACTTATAACCTTTCAAGAATATCCTCTTAGTTGTGTCATTTTAACCTTAATAACCTGAAGATGCTTATGATAGGGGCAATGAGAGCTGAAAGCTAATAAGTACCATAATTTTTAGAAGCTCTTTATGAGACTTGAATCCATGCTTCCTTCTATGAAGGCCTTTCTTTTACTTTTATGTTGAGTCTCCATCTTCTATCTTTATGCACCTATTAAGAGAGCATAGTGGCCATTCTTAGTTTAATGTGCATTGTCCCAAGACTTATTGATTGATGCATAACTTTGATATTGCTTGTTCTTAAACTATTTGTATCTAGTCACCCTTATGAACTTTGAAGGTGTCCTATGCATTTATGTTTTGCTACACTATGAGGGACAAGCTGAATACCATTCTCATTATGCTTTCTATATGTGAAACAAACAAACGCCTTGCAAAGCATTGTTATTCATGAATATTTTGTTTGTGCCTTTTCATGCTACAACATAGTTGCATGTCTTATTGTTAAAACTATATCTTTCATGCTATGTTAAAGTACTATGATCCCAGCTATCAATGTTTTACAAATACTTTGATCAAGTTTGTGATGGTGCATGTCACCTCAAAAATTATTCTTTCTTTTTATCACTTACCTACTCGAGGACGAGAAGGAGTTAAGCTTGGGGATGTTGATGCGTTGCTAACGTATCTATAATTTTTGATGTTCCATGCTAGTTTTATATCTACTTTCTTATGTTTTGTCCACACTTTGGTGTATTTTTATACACTTCTTTGGACTAACCTATTAACAAGATGCCACAGTGCCAGCTGCCTGTTTTCTACTGTTTTTGGTTCCAGGAAAGTCAGAAAATGAATATTCTCGGAATTGGACGGGACAAAATCCAAAGTCAATATTTTACCGAGGGGAACACGGAGCCAGAAGACGAGACGGAGAGGGGCTGGCCACACCACCTGGCCGCGCGGCCAGGCCTGGCTCGCGCCTGCGGTGGTGCGGCCGCCTCAGGCACCCCCTCGGCTTCCCCTTTTGCCTATAAGAACCCTCCGATACAGAAACCCTAAGGACCCGATCAAAATTCCACGAAAGAGTCTATAGCCGCCGTCATCTCCATCCCTAGATCGGGAAGGATCTGAAGCTCTTCCCGGCACCCTGTCGGAGGGGAGAGATCACCCTGGAGGCCTTCTTCATCACCATGCCTGCCTCCGGTGTGATGCGTGAGTAGTTCATCCCTGGACTACGGGTCCATGTAGTAGCTAGATGGTTGGTTCTTCTCATTTGTGCTACCATGTTTAGATATTGTGAGCTCCGTTCATGATCAAGATCATTTATTTGTAATCATACATGTTGTGTTTGCGGGGATCCAATGGATATTGAGATGCTATTTCAGATTGATTATTGATTCTATCATGTCTTTGTTATTTGTGATCTTGCATGCTCTCTGTTGTTAGTAGCTATCTTGGCCGAGTAGATGCTAGCAACTCAAAGAGGAAGTATTTATGCTCGATAGTGGGTTCATGCCTCTAGTAATCTGGGGAAGTGACAGAAATCTCTAAGGTACTAGATGTGTTGTTGCTACTAGGGAGAAAACATCAATCCTTTGTTCATAGAACAATCGTATTGTTTACTTTACACACAATGCTTAATGCAATTATCGGTTGCTTGCAACTTAATACTGGAGGGGTTTCAGATGATAACCTGAAGGTGGATTATTAGTCATAGATGTAGTTGGATTACGGTCTATGTATAATGTTGTAATGCCTAATCAAATCTCCTAGGAGTCAAGATGATTAGTGTATGCATGTATGCTTTCTCGATGTTTGTCAATTGCCCCGCTGTAATTTGTTCACCCAACATGTTATCTATCTTAAGGAGAATCACCACTAGTGAACTATGGACCCCGGTCCTTTCTTTTACCATTAATCTACAAAGCTATTTACTGTTTTCTGTTTACTTTATGCAATCAATTACTATCTTCCACACAATACGTTTAATCCTTTGTTTTCAGCAAGACCGGTGAGATTGACAACCTCACTGAGTTGGGGGCAAAGTTTTGTGATTGTGTTGTGCAGGATTCCAAGTTGGAAACAACACCTGGGAGGTGTTTCCTTGCTCCTACTGGTTCGATAACCTTGGTTTCATAACTAAGAGAAAACTTGTTGCTATACTCATCATACCTTCCTCTTGGGGTTCCCCAACGAGCTCAACATATTGAGTAAGCAGCACACACGTCCGATATCTCGACAACCTTCGATTCCTTGCTCCAGCATAGCATTGAAAGCAGCAAATCCTTCTAGAGAAACCACCGAGAACATGTACTTCGCTAGTCCAAAGCCATGGGGAATAATCTACAGGTGGAGAGAGATCCTTCACGAGGAGGTGTGAGAATGGAGGAGGAGGAGGCCTTTTATAGGGGAGGGGCAGCCCCCTCCCATGGCCGACGTCCAAGGTGTGTTCGCCCACCTCTCCCTCATTCATGTGCGTGGAGGTTCCACTCATATAAACACACCTCCACACAAAAGTCCACTCACATGCATTAATTTCCCACCAAAATTAATGCATCTCTCATTTAATAAAACTATTTTATCTATTTTATTCACAATTTTGTTAATTACTTTAATTAACAAACATTTGCATAAACCCCTTGCAATACTTTCATATTACATCTGAAACCATTTTACCAATTTGACCCGAAACAATTCCGGTGTCCATCGAAATAATTCCAACACTTTCAAATCCTTTCTCTAGTATTTATATTTTCTCCATTTGGTGTCGGTATCCCTTAAGTGTGTCACCCTATGGTTCGTGAATAATGCAGACATGATCAAGACCCCTCTCCGATCAATAATCAGCAGCAAGACCTGGAGATCCGTATTGACTTCCACACATTCAATGATTACTCCAGTGATCGTGATAACCTTTGACGTCGTAAATAAATCCATTTGTATTGCGGTATATGATAGCTGTGAGATTCGACACATTTTTTATGGCTTTATTTGATGTTTTTCTCTCGGATTTGATCGTTTTCTGGCTTTACCTAATGCTCATACTTCGGTAGCAAAGAAAACTTGGTTTTTAATGTGTGTTTGAGGTTCTGAACATCAACAGAAGGATCTAACTAAAGAAACACAATATTCTGGAGAAAACAAGCGAGTCTCACTTTGGAAGCACGCGAGGGGAGCTCACAGAAGCTTTAACGAGCAACTATACGGTGGGAATATTTTTCTGGCCGTATAGTTCCCGCCATATAGTTGCCGCCGCCTCTGTCTTGTCAAAAGGGACAACTTCCGTGAAGGGACCAGGGACGAAAACACAACGCAACAGCCGCCACACCATCCAGAAGGGAGAAAGAAGAGATCCGGAGAAGAAGGAGAAGACGTTCTTCATCTCGCTCCATGATCTTCGACCTCCTAGCCAATACACCCCATAGCCACTACTTGTACTTGAGAGAGAGAGAAAGGGATCTCCACCTTGCAAGACTAGGGTCTGAGATTGTTTCTTCCCATCTTCAATTGTGTTGGATATTTTATATTCTTATTGTGGATCTCCACGGTAATACAAAGACAATTTCCCTTTATTTAATTATATTGATGATCCGTTCTTCTCTCATGTGTGAGTAATTCCCTTGGGCATGGGAGATGTAGGGGATTGGTGAGATGTGATGTGCCTTCATATATTTTCCGGTAGTTTGTGATTGATTATAATTACAATAATATGTGTGCTTGACTATGTGTGGGATGTCTAATGCTTGTTGTCCAAATTAAGGGCCCGGACAACATGATACCTTGTTCTGCACATATAAGATCTTGTTCGCTAGTGGACCAGCGACCCTCGGGTGACACGGGGATATCAATGGAAAGCTAGTTGACTCGAGGATAACGAGTAACCACTGTGCTTATTTCATTAGTCTGATCCAAGGAGCTTAATCGCTAAGCAACCTGAAGGGTCTTAATCATCTAGTGTCTGACCATGGTTTTGGTAGCAGGCTAGTAGGATTATTGAAGTTGGGATAAAATCTACCAAGAGGAGTTCTGGCTAATTATGGGTTGCTCGCCTACACATATATCTATAGGATTATAATTGTTACATTTACCACTCATCCACCTAGCACAGTTACTATCACCATGAACTAAATTTCCCAGCGCTTTCTTTCGCCATCTGCAGGAAACAACAAACAAGCAAAGTCGTTCTTTACTTTTATGCTTTATATTTCTGAAGTTTACATTTTAGTTTTATTTAAATCTATCGCATTTGATCAAAACCCCATTCTTATTCCAACACTTGCAATCAATTCACTCGAAGACCTGTGACAACTTCGGGTGTGACAAAGCCTTCAGCAATAAACACTTACCTTTGGGCTCCCTATGGGATCGATATCTGAACTTCAAAACTAGCAACAAACGATATGTGCTCTTGCTGACATCAAGCTATTTCTGGCGCCGTTGTCGGGGAACTAAGCGCTAAGTGTCTATCTTTTGACATATCAGGTGTTGCTACTACAAAATGTTCTCCTTAGGAGACAAAGGGTCTACACGCTCCGGTAGGACCTACCTGCCAGATTATATTGAGCGTGTGCCTGCTCAAAGGCACAAAGAAATTATTGAAAAACTTTTAAGATCAGATAAAGTTGAAGTTGAAAACCTAAGAGATATTATGGAAATCATGTCTATTTACAGGACAACTACTATGAAACCTGAGAAAACTCTAAGGGAATACAGTGCTCCAAGTTCTGAATTTTTAAACAACCAATAGAATTCCCTAATCTTGGAGTTAGAGAATATCGATTTGATGGTGGAATCATTAAAATTTTGTAGGAGAAAGCTTTCAGTGGAAGGGAAGAGGAAGACCCAGGAAGACACATTAGAGAATTCGACAATGTGATAACATCGCGCGGACCAAAAGGTTTGCCTAGAGACTTCTCTCGTCTTAAATTATTTCGATGGTCTCTCAAAGGTAAATCTCTAGATTGGTTATACTCTCTCCCTCTCCATTACATTAAATGTTGGGAAAACTGCATTACTAAATTCATAAACAGGTTTGTTCCTTTTAAAAAGGTAACTGAACTAAGAAAGAACATAGGCAATTTTAGTCAGAACATGGGAGAAAACTACCCACAAGCCTGGGAAAGATTCTTTGGAATGATCAATAGTATTCCTAATCATGGCTATTCTGAACTAACAATTTGCCATTTATTTTACCATGGGCTAAGAATGATTCTTTATATAATCCTGATTTTGCACTAAGCCGGAAAAAGGGATACTTCGGATAACTCCTGATCTTATGCCTGAGGTACGCAAAACTATGAAAGAAAAAGGTATACCTTCTGAACTTGCTAAGGAAAACAAAGAAGATTTGTTCCAAGTTTTAACTGAAGAAGATGAAACTAGAAAAGTTTTTCAAGAATTAAAGCATTGACAAGTAAAATCTCATAATAACTTGCATAGGCATCTCCAAAAACATAAAAAGATTTTGGCAGAACTCACGGAAAGGTATGATGAGATAGGCCAAGAAATAAAATTATTTCATAAGTATCTTAGTATGATTGAAACCCAGTGTAAGCAAATAGCATCTGGTTATCAAATTTTTCTTTGTGAAGATGAAGATATTCCTACTTCTTCTAATGTTGTCACAAGAAGGGGTGCACTTGTTACAGGACCCTTAGGACCACCAAAATATGAAGCTGAAAAAGAGCGCAAGGAAAAAGCTTTGTTCGAAGCAAGCCAAGAAGATGATACATTGGTGGATCCTCAAGATGAAACTGAGACGCAAGAGCAGACCAAGGGGGACCAAACTAATACACAAGATGATCATTATGACTCTGATGCAGAGACGGTAGATCCAAGAGAAGATAAAGAAACAAGTAAGGAAGATGAAGTTGTTGTAGTAGAAAAGCAATAAGCAACAACAAAAGAAAGTAACAAAAGAGCCTGACCCCCCCCCAAAAGGTAAAAGACAAGAGTAAGTCAGGTGAGAAAAAGCTTCATTATCCTGATCGAAACAAGAAAGCACTAGATGAGGTAATTTATAATTCTTTTACAAAGGCACTTAGTGACCTCCGTCTGGAAATTCCATTTGCGGATGCAATCAAAGTTCCAACTTATCGTAAATTACTTCGTGATATTCATAGTAGAAAGAAAGAAATAACTAAAACTGTTGCCATGGTAACTAGCTATCCTGCTAATGGGAAGTTGTTGTCTAAGTCTAGAGATCCCGGAATACCAACTATTTCATGCTCAATAGGTAAAACTTATATGCATAATGCCTTGTGTGATTTAGGAGCAGGAGTTAGTGTAATGCCATACTCCCTCTATAAAAGGTTAGGATTAGGGGAGTATTCTCCTACTACTATCACTTTACGGATGGCTGACAAGTCCACTAAACAACTCGTTGGTGTGATTGAGGATGTCTTACTTAGGATAGATGAACATGTTATTCCCATTGATTTTATTATTCTTGAAATGCCAGAAGATGAAAGATTATCTATAATACTTGGAAGACCCTTCCTTAGTAGGTGCATCAGTAGATTGCTCAGAAGGGAAGATAATCTTTAATTTTTATGATGCTAAAATCATCAGATATTTTCCAAAGAAGCTAGAAGTAGGAGAAAGATATGTTCCACCGGCAAAACGAGTTCACGTGGTAAGTTCCATTGATAAGGGGCAACCGAAGGTAAGAATTCGAGAAGAGAGAAGAGGTTGAGTTATTCAACCATTCTTAATAAATGTTTGATGGGAGTCCGCGCATTTTTCGTCAATTTAGTAGAATAAAGAATAAGAAGTTCATCGCACTCCTATCACTTTTTCACAAACATTTTTGCGGAAGCACGCCCGTAAAGATGTAGCTGTCAAAAAGTAGTAGAAATGTCGATTGAATAAGTAGAGAATAATAATAAGAACAAAAGTTTGAGTTTTCTATTTGCAGAAGCTAAAATTTTGCTTTTAATATGCTAATGTTGGTCAACAGTTTTACTGTAATGTTTCTGCTAAAAACTAGGTATTTCGCTAAGTTATGGGATAAGAAGGTATCCTCGAAGAAATATAATTTTTTTGATGTTTACTGATGGTTTAACGACCAACTATACAGCGGGAATAAAAAATTCCAGTCGTATAGCTCCGGTCGTATAGTTATCTTTGCCATCAACAAATTTTCTTCGAAGTCATAGAGAGTTTAACGACCAACTATACAGCGGGAATAAAAAATGTTGGCCGTATAGCTCCAGTCATATAGATATCGATGCCTCTGTACAAAAATTTCTGAAAGGTACTGAGAGTTTAACGAACAACTATACAGCGGGAATAAAAATTCCGGCTGTATAGTTGCGGGCGTATAGATATCGACGCCTTTGTAGAATCTCATCCCAAAGGTACTGAGAGTTTAACGACCAACTATACGGCAGGAATAAAAATTCCAGCCGTATAGTTCTGGTCGTATAGATATCGATGCTAGTTTTAGAAATTTATCTCGAGAGGCTGACGGTTTAACGACCAACTATACGGCGGGATCATTTTGATCCGGCCATATAGTTGTGCCCGTATAGCTATTTTCTGAATAAAGAAACCCTAGTTGGCGGCTGATACATTGCAAATGTATCTATAATTTTTGATGTTCCATGCTTGGTTTTATCCACTTTCTTGTATTTTGTTCCAACTTTGGAGTACTTTTCATATGATTTCTTGGACCAACCTATTAACAAGATGCCACAGTGCCAGTTGCCTGTTTTCTGCTGTTTTTGGTTCTAGGAAAGTCAGAAAATGAATATTCTCGGAATTGGACGGGACAAAAGCCAAAGTTACTATTTTCCCGAAAGACTCACGGAGCCAGAAGGAGAGTCGGAGAGGGGCCACAGGGTGGCCACACCCCCCCTAGGCGCCGGTCCACCCAGGTCGCGCCAAGGCATGGTGTGGGCCCCCTGGCTGGCCACCGACCTTGCCTCCTTCGCCTATAAGAGCCTCCCGATACCAAAACCCGAGATGGTCAAGCATCCATCCACGAAAAGTTCCACAGCGCTGCCGCCACCGAAGGGGAGATTCGGGGGACAGAAAGTCTCTGTTCCGGCACCCTGCCGGGACGGGGAAGTGCCCCCGGAGCCATCTCCATCGATCTCCACCACCATCTCCATCACCATTGCTGATTCCCATGATGAGGAGGGAGTAGTTCTTCCTCGAGGCTAAGGGTTCTACCGGTGGCTATGTGTTCATATCTCTCTCTATGCATGATCATATTGTGATCATGAGCTTTGTAATCAAGTAGATATACCTTGCTACTCAAGTGCTTTAATAGATCTCTGCTCTCCCCATGTGTGTGAAAGTGACAGCGTGCACACCATGGTGGCACTTAGGCTAGAGATTACAAATACTTGTTATGAGTTATATTTGGAGTTGGATGTCTTTATGAAATTGTGGTGTTTGTTGGAACCATCTAGTGCTCTACTTTGAGGTGTGCTGTTATAGCCCTACCAACGATTAGAGTGTCCAACCGGAGAGTAGTTCAGCGTAGTATCATGAAGATGATATATTTATATGAGAGTGTTCACTAGTGAAAGTATGATCCCTAGGCCTTGTTTCTAAGCACTGAAACACCGTTTGCTATTAGATATGTTACATGTTTGCTTGCTACTATCTTTATTTCAGTTTGCCTTTAGTCTTTTCCACGCCATCAAGCTATCTTCTATCACCGTTACCACTTATAATTATCCATACCACTTGTATTTCACTATCTCTTCGCCGAACTAGTGCACCTATACACCTGACAAGTGTATTGGGTGTGTTGGGGACACAACAGACTTCTTGTATCTTGATTGCAGGGTTGCTTGAGAGGGTATACCTTTGACCACTTCCTCCCTGAGTTTGATAAACCTTGGGTAATCCACTTAAGGGAAAACTTGCTGCTGTTATACAAACCTCTACACTTGGAGGCCCAACAACTGTCTACAAGAATAGAAGTGCGTAGACATCAGCGGTGCCGCCACAACTATATGGGCAGAGCAACATCACCCGCCCGTATAGTTCTGGTCGTATAGGTCGGTGCGACCACTTAATCGCACCGGGGCGGCTAGGTCTTCCTCCTCTCCTCATTATTTCTCTCATATTTTCTCTCCAAACCTCTCAAAATTCACCTAGAACTTTTGATTCTTCATGGATTTCGTTCGTTTCAGTGCGAGAATCAACAAATCGGTATGTTTCTCTCCCTATCCATGCTTTATTTTCAAATTTCCATGGTTGAAACTCTAACATTGGTCTAGTGGATGAACTCAAGATTATTTCATTTTTCCTATTAATTTCTCACGTTAGGATTTAATTTTTCCACGTAGAATCGTTCATATATCATATAGAAACTATATGCCTAAGGTTTTATGGTTAAATTTTTTAGTGCATCACGATGAACAAAATCGATAACCTTTTTCGTTCGAGCAAGCGCCAATGGGGTGAGGGCTCAAGCTCGGGGTCCCAAGCTTCGCGCAACTCCAAGTTGGACATTGTCTCATCGAGGAGGGTGCTGCCCACACGTTGGGCCGGCCACAACTTTCTCACCACGGTAGGGTTGAAGGAGGACTTTGACCTCATGTGCAGCAGGTCGGGGTTGGCAGTGATTAGCTTCGCAAGCCATGACACCTACGCTGAACTCACCCACGAGTTCCTTGCCTCCTTCTACGACGACCACAAGGAGAAAGGTAACATGTGCACGATCAGCTTCACCATGAACTGGCAGCACTATGAAATAAATTTCGAACAATTTTGCAATGCTTTTAGCCTCCCCCATACTGGGGAGCCCAATATTACTAACCTCTATAGCGTCACAAGTGGAACGACTTGGGAGGTTATTTCCGTTAATGGTGGCAGGCACTTTTATCAGAAGAAGATGTCCACCATTCAGAACCCAACCATTCGCTACTATGCTCTGTTCCTCACCAACACACTACTTGGGAGAGGTGACACAGGCTCCATGGCCAATGCGGACATGGCAATGATCACCAAGGCTCTCTTCCCTACTTCACCGCAGAGCCCCAGTCCTGCAGCTCTACTCATCCAGCACTTCCGCCACCAAAGCAACAAGACCAAAGGTGATATTCACATTGGTGGATTGGTAACCCACCTTGCATATGCATTAAACGTTGTACTACATGTCATGGAACCTGTTGACAGCTCCAAACTTATAGACATCAAATATTTGACTGCTTGTGGCTTCCTTGGTGTTTACCATGCTAACCTGAGGCTCCGAGCATATCCGTTCAGTTATCTTGATGATGTACAGGGTGAGCAGGTTCAGTTGATATGCCCCTAGGTCTTCTCAATTGTGGACAAGAACACTTGGATCCTCACCAAGGACCAAGTGACAGCGATCTTGGCCGAGCACCAGCCCGAGGAGGAGGAAGAAGAAGGGCAGCAGGATGATGAGGAGCAGGAGCAGGAGGAAGAGCAGGGACACAACCCTGCTTGGGAGGGACAGCAACAGCAAGGAGGAGCATGGGACCCGTGGCCTAACTAGTGTGAGACCAGGCACATGGCTTAATAGGATTGATAGAATACTCATACCAACAAGTTGCAACTTCTTTTCCGGAAGCTCATTCGAAAAGAACTCTAAGGTTAAGCGTGCTTGGCCTAGAGAAATTCTAGGATGGGTGACCGACCGGGAAGTGGGTAACCGGGTGCACACGAGTGAGGACAAAGTGCGCAGAAAAGACTAGTGTTGGTCTGTGGGGCCAGTCTAGATATCCTATTAAGCTACCAGGAGTGACACCCCTCGGGCCCAGGAGTGGACGGGGTGTTACAAAGTGGTATCAGAGCCGACCCTTGCGATTACACGGGTGTGTGCGGGTTAGTGGCGGGACATGTGGAGCATGGCGCGTGTGGCCCGGAGTGGACACGGCATGGCACATGTGCCGGCACTAGACGCACAGACGCGTGCCAAGAGGGAACGTTCCTAGGGTGTGCTTGATCGATGAGGGCATCGATCTTCTAAAGGGTGGGTGTATGTGAGACCAGGCACATGGCTTAATAGGATTGATAGAATACTCATACCAACAAGTTGCAACTTCTTTTCCGGAAGCTCATTCGAAAAGAACTCTAAGGTTAAGCGTGCTTGGCCTAGAGCAATTCTAGGATGGGTGACCGACCGGGAAGTGGGTAACCGGGTGCACACGAGTGAGGACAAAGTGCGCAGAAAAGACTAGTGTTGGTCTGTGGGGCCAGTCTAGATATCCTATTAAGCTACCAGGAGTGACACCCCTCGGGCCCAGGAGTGGACGGGGTGTTACAACTAGCCACCACAGGGGTACAACTACGTCCCCTACCAGGAGTTCCAGCAGCTCAACCAGCGTGTTGGGGAGATCGACCACACTCTTCAGAATGTGAATGAAGATATGAACACTTTGACTCACAACTTCAGTCACTTCATGACTCACTTCCCAGACTACTAGCAGCAGTACTCGCACTAGCCGCCAAATAATGGCAACAACTGAGCCTGGCAATAGCCTAAGCTTGGGGGAGGTTTGAAAACCTCCAAACTTTACATTCATATTTTCATTTCTTCTTTTGATTTATTTACTTCAAATTTGCATGTTTACTTTCAGCTTTGCATGTCTAAATCAAAAATACAAAAAAAAAGTTGTAATTTTATTTGCAAGTTTGTTTCTTTGTTTCTCTCGGAGATTGCTTAATTTTAGGTGACTTGGCAATAGGAAAGCATAGAGGGGTTTCGACTCAAATACAAGAATGAAGCAAGTTAGAAGAGGTATCACATTCCTTTCATCATCCTCTCTGCAACCTTAAATTGATCCTACAAATATTTACTCGCTTGCACTGAGGATGCTCCCCACTTAGCTTGTTATCCTATAAATTCTATTCCTTTGCTAGTGTATCCTTTTTAGCCTTGAAATAATGAGCAAAGAACTTGGTTTAAAATACTTCCTACATTTTTACAACAAGAAAAAGCATCTGAAAGATGACTTTAGTCCAAGTTTAGCCTGAAGAATTTAATTTTGGGACCACTCCATCCCACTTGAGCTTAATACAAATAGACTTGATAGTACCCTTGATTAGTGTTTGATGAAACGGATGCTTCGAAGTAGTAGAAATTATGCCACTACTTTTTCTAATAATTACCGTAAGATATTGCTTTACGCGTGTCATTACAACTCTGTCGTGCTCCATGAGGAACTATTAACTCCACTGGCCAACGAACGATCTAAATATGGGAAACCACTTGATTTCAACTATTGAGTTATGTAAACGTCTGTAGCAACAATGCTATGACGGGTAAATATTTTAGTCTCCTCATGGTTTCACGTTCCAAGTGAAGTTGTAGTACTCCTCTAGCCCATTATTGCTCAACAATTATTTATTGGCATGGTCACGAGTGCACAACATAGCCCCAATTAAACATGATAAAAATAGTGGCATGATTTCTCTATGAAAGAGCTAAACTTTTTGAAAGGCAAAAGAAAAGAAAGAGGTGCTTTGATAGTCTTGAGATTTTGACATGGGATAGATGAGTTGTTCTTAAATTCTATACTTTGATGCCTACTTGAGTACTCTTAATTGGGTAAACAAACAAGAACAAAAGGTTTTCATCTCTCTATAAAGAGAGTGACCAAAAGAATTTGTCTCACTTTCCTAGCTAACTTTCAACGGTTGCTTGGGAATGTGATTTATTTGCTAACAATATACACGTGGTTACGAAGTGGACTCAGTGCAATCTTGCGAATACTTGTACAATTATATTTAAGATTGCAGGGATTATGAAGAAAACAATTTGACACCAATTCAAACTTGTGAGTTCCTCTATTTTCAGTTTCGAATCTCCGTTATTCTTCTTTATTTCCTTGTCACTCGAGGGCGAGCAACATCTAAGCTTGGGGGAGTTGATAGCTGTGAGATTCGACACATTTTTTATGGCTTTCTTTGATGGTTTTCTCTCGGATTTGATCGTTTTCTGGTTTACCTAACACTCATACTTCAGTAGCAAAGAAAACTTGGTTTTTAATGTGTGTTTCAGGTTCTGAACGTCAATAGAAGGATCTAACTAGAGAAACACAATATTCTGGAGAAAACAAGCGAGTCCCACTTTGGAAGCACGCGAGGGGAGCTCATAGAAGCTTTAACAAGCAACTATACGACAGGAATATTTTTTCGGCCGTATAGTTCCCACCATATAGTTGTCGTCGCCTCTGTCTTGTTAAAATGGACAACTTCCATGAAGGGACCGAGGACGAAAACACAACACAGCAGCCGCCACACCATCCAGAAGAGAGAAAGAAGAGATCCGGAGAAGAAGGAGAAGACGTTCTTCATCTCGCTCCACGATCTTCGACCTCCTATCCAATACACCCCATAGCCACTACTTGTACTTGAGAGAGAGAGGGATCTCCACCTTGCAAGACTAGGGTTTGAGATTGTTTCTTCCCATCTTGAAGTGTGTTGGATATTTTTCTATTCTTCTTGTGGATCTCCACGGTAATATAAAGACGAAATCCCTTTATTTTATTATATCAATGATCTGTTCTAATTACTATAATATGTGTGCTTGACTATATGTGGGATGCATAATGCTTGTTGTCACAATTAAGGGCCCAGACAACATGATACCTTGTTCTACACATATAAGATCTTGTTCGCTAGTGGACAGACGACCCTCGGGTGACATGGAGATATCAATGGAAAGCTAGTTGACTCGAGGATAACAAGTAACCACTGTGCTTATTGCATTAGTCCGATCCAAGGAGCTTAATCACTAAGCAATCTGAAGGGTCTTAATCATCTAGTGTCTGACCATGGTTTTGGTAGCAGGCTAGTAGGATTATTGAAGTTGGGATGAAATCTACCAAGAGGAGTTCCGGCTAATTATGGGTTGCTCGCCTACACATATATCTATAGGATTATAATTATTACATTTACCACTCGTCCACCTGGCACAGTCACTATCACCATGAACTGAACTTCCCCGCGCTTTCTTTCGCCATCTGCAGGAAACAACAAACAAGAAAAGTCATTATTTACTTTTATGTTTTATATTTCTGAAGTTTATGTTTTAGTTTTATTTAAAATCTATCGCATTTGATCAAAACCCCATTCTTATTTCAACACTTGCAGTCAATTCACTCTAAGACCTGTGACAACTTCGGGTGTGATAGAGACTTTACCAATAAACACTTACCTTTGGGCTCCCTATGGGATCGATATCTGAACTTCAAAACTAGCTACAAATGATATGTGCTCTTGCAGACATCAGTATATTACATGTCCGAGATTTGATCATCGGTATCCCCATACATAGTTTGATCTCGTTACTGACAAGTAATCTTTTCTTGTTCCTATGATATAACATTCTAAGTGATCTTATCACTTGCTTGCAAGCTATGTCAATGTGATATCACCGAGAGGGCCCTGAGTATATCTCTCCGTCATTAGGATGTACAAATCCCACTCTTGATGCATGAGCCTCTAAATAACACTTTCGGAGTATCTGAACCTACCTTTATTGTCACCATGTTATGGTGTGACATTTGATGTTATCAAGTTACTCTTCCGGTGTTAGTGATTGACATGATCTCATGGTCTAAGGACTAAGGTTACTTCGCATGATGTTATAGCAGTGTAAACATAATGACTTTGATCGTATTACTATACTTTGGGTGAATGTTCATCACATCATTCCACCAATGTTGTGACCTCATTATTAACAGCATCCAATGTCCATGATTAGGAAACCTTGATCATATTATTAATCAACGAGCTAGTTTATATGAGAGGAATAACTATGAACTCTATATTTTTTTATTAAACACACATGTATTAACGTTTCCAATTAATACAATTATAGCATGCAAAATAAACATCTATCATACACTTGGAATAAGATAATAACTACTTTAGTATTGCCTCTCAGTCATATTCCCTTCACAATAATGGTGGTAATAATAACAACCAGACACCACAAGTTCCACCAAGGAAACCATACTGTTTCTTTCTGAGTATATCGACGAGCTCAACCAACTGGCTCATTGTGCACCAGATGTTGTGGACATTAATGCCGAGAGAGAGATTCATGGCTGGATTGAATGACAAGCTTGTGGTTCAGTTGTCTACTGTTTAACTTCCGAATTTTCAAGCACTATTTGACAAGGCCATTATTCTAGAGAACATACAGACTCAAATGGAGAATCGCAAGAGGAAGAATAACCACATGAATTTCAACTCAGGATCTCACCCAAAAAACACTTCTTATGAAAGTGGTGGTAGTTCCAGGTACAACCAGCATGAGGACCATCACCAGCACTATCACAATAGAAATGGGAACAATTAGTATGGAGGAAATGGACATGATCACCAAGGCAAAAAAAATACCAGCAACTCCAATGAGAAGAACATTAGCCAGATATTGTGCTACAATTGTAAGAATTGGGACACTTTGCAAAAGACTTCCCAGAAAAGAAGAAAAATGGTGGAGGCTTCAATGAGAACAAGCCCAATCCGTTCAATAAGGGACACATGAATCACGTGAATGTGGAAGAGGTCTTTGAAGTGCCAAATGCAGCAAATCACAAGTTTTGATCATCTCTTCTCCAACACTTGATTTTCTACACTGGTGCATCAGATCAAGAAGATTTATGGATAGGGATAATATGAAGCTCATTGGTTTAATTCACTAGAAGTTTAGGCAACAATAACTTTTGGATGCTATCCAATTGACTTGTAGCCAAGAGATCCCTCGAGAACCAACCCCATACGAGTCTTCATTTTTAAGGGTGGTAGTACCCTAGCCTATCTTAAACCTAAACCCTTTCTTTCTAGCCTTCTCGAATCACGAGACGAGATTCTTTTTAAGGGTGGTAGTTTGTAACATCCCTAAATTTTCCAAATTTTGGAATGTTAATTTAATATCTTTGTTCGGATATTTTTACTACCCAATTTTTTTTACTCTTATATTTAAAACATAAACCCTGTTTTTCTATATTTTCAAGTTAGCCCTATAGTGCATTTTGAGAAAACGGCTTTTAAGATATTTTACTTTTGGTCAAAACCAGTTTCTATAATGTTTTTGGTGTGTGTTTTGATTTTACAAGAAATTATAAACTTTTTTACTCAATTTGGAATTATAAAACTATAAGAGAAATGGTAAAACAGAAAAAATATAGGAACCCTAACCTAATGGGTCAGCCCGAGCCAGCCCATCCCCTTAGCCACCGCGCGCGTGGCGCGCAGAAGCCCAACATCGGCCCACGCGGTTGCTCACCTCATCCCCCTCTATCACTGCTAGCCCGACCCCATCTAGTCATCCCCTACCCCGGCAACCTCCCACTCCGCCCATGATCCTGAGCCCCTCATCCCCACTTCGTGCACGCCCTCCTCCTTCTCGAGCCTGTGAGGCCGATTCAACATGCCCCCTTAAATCCCCGTGACCCCTCCCCACCAGGCTGCCTCAATTCCTCATCGGAGTCCAAAGTCCCTGCCACCGTCTCCGAGAGGTTCCCACCAACACCAAGGCATAGTGTCGCCCAATTTTTGTCTATTTTCATAGTTATTTACCTACACCTCACCCATGTCATGCTATGTTATACCATGTAAATTGTGCATCATCCCATTATGGCATACCTTGCTTGATTGTTGCATATGAATTATATGACTGTGCAATGTATTTATTTTGGTCCTTGTGTGTTTGGTTTTTATCCGGATAGACACTGAGCAAGGAGAATACCAGGAGCCTCAGGAGTATTACTCGGATCCTTCTTATTCCGCAACTGAACTGCTAGGCAAGCAATTCCCCATGCTTGCATACATATAGTACATATGCTTCTATCTTACTCTTGCATCAGTGAGTCGCGATTGCATTAAATTGAATCCCAAGTACTGCATAGTCTTTACTTTCAAAACCCCACCGAAGCTTGTATCCTTAATTCCATGAGCCAATACTACAGGAGTTGTTTGAGCCATGTGAGTCGTAGAATTGCATGTATAGGTTTTGTGCGTGTATTTGGACCACGAGGTACCTAAACCACTTAATCTAAGTAGTAATGGGAGAACTAATGAAAGAGGCACCAGTGAGCATTATCTGTTATTTGGTTCTTTAAGCTCAGTTATGTCCCGTAGGACCCCGAGTACTTGATTCCTGTTTCTTGACTATTGCACTATCCACATGTGGTACCATGAATCCCCTTCGCTTGAGCTTGATTCACATTTTATTTTCTTAGGGCCACAAACCTGTTTGGGGCTTTATTACTATCATGTACCTATGCCATGTTTTACTACTTTATTTACGATTGTGCGTGGAGCACCTGTACTGTTTAGGATCGCGGCACGATTTCGCGGCATTGACAAGCCCATTCACACTTTCGGGTTCCTAGTCGTTTACAGCCGTTCTCGCAAATCATGGGTCCGTCTCGGAGCCGGCCAACTTCGTTGTGGGTAGCTTATTGGGGTGGCCCCCTGAAATGATTTATGAATCTTGTGAATGCTTTGTCGTGAGGCGTCGTTGCGTTTTATTTGGTTTTTCCTGAGGTCGATCGTGTGTGTGTTGCTATTTGTGCACCCCTGCAGGGTAAATCTTTCTGAAAGTCGTGTCCGCGGTTATGGGCGGCTTGGAGCACAGTTTCTCGGTCATAGACAAGCATAACTAAAGTACCACCACTAGTTTGACTAATACATGACTAGTAAATAGTGCAATACTCGTGGAATAGTTAATAAAATTGCCAACAGATGGGATGTTCTTCCACCTTATCGTCGGTAAGCGAGAAGGAGGGCGAGTGAGGTTTAATTATGTTACTGTTATAACTGTTGTTCTAATTAACGAGCGTTCGTCCATCTCTAGTTGGGCGGATATGTAGCGTGTCTCTATAGAACTTTGTAGATATTATCTTTCACTCCAATTGCATCACCCCTAGGTTGTTCCCTTTAGATGTATTAAAACTTGCTGAGTACCCCTAGGGTCTCACACGATAAATATTTGATTCAGATAGACATGTATACTCCCAGGAAGGCTACTGGGTCGAAGAGACCGATGATGGTGGTAACGACTATCAGGTGTAGAGATTCCGGGGATGGAGATCCTTGAGATCTGTGGGTGGGATGTGCTTTGTTTTGTGGCATCTTATGCTGATTTGCTTTTTATCCATACTCGGATCTTGTATTCTGCTTCCGCTTGATACTCTATTGCGTGATGTATGAGGAGATATTCTAAACTTATATATCTATCTAGGATATTTGGATCTTGCCATATGGTGTTGAATATTTCTATTTCTATTGTTTCTAGATGGTGTGACTCTGATGTCTGTTGTAAGTCGTAGATATACACACTCATTTGTGTATGGCATGGTCGCGTTACCTGTCGCTTATGCCGCTCGCTCATGTCCCGATGTTCTTGAAAGTGGATAAGGTGGTCGGCCGGTACCGTGCCCTGCTCCGCTTTGACGGGCCTACACGTGGGTGGCCTTGGGCCTCCGCGGTAGAATCCATTATCCACTTTTGGTTCATCCAGTCTCGTGCTTAGAGCATAATGTCCGAGGTATTACAATTGGTATTAGTACCATTCTTCCCTTTAGGGTCTCAGCCAGATGGTCGTTGTCAGTCTAGAAAATATTTTCATAGTTATTTATACTAAGGAAAAACTAAACGTGAGAGTAGGACTGCTTCCATTTTTCTTCTTACCCACCCAAAGTCCCTGCCACCGTCTCCGAGAGGTTCCCACCAACACCAAGGCATAGTGTCGCCCAATTTTTGTCTATTCTTGCTCCCACCTCTCAGACCCTCGCTCGTGTTTTTCCCATAGCACAACAACACCAACATTGACGTCTAGATGTCACTATCCGACGCCACTACGTTCGTGCCTCGACGTTTCTCGAGGAAGCACAAGCCATCATTATTGTCACCCTCGACCTCCTCGTGTCGCGACGAACACCGTCATCTTCTCCACGGTCAACGAGGACCACCACAACGCCTCCATCGACCTCTGCGCCGCCCTCCGTCGTCTGTCTTGTTTTTAGTGATCGGAGTCGTTGGTGAGCACCTCCCCTCTCCCTGTCGTTGGATCGCCTGAAACAGCCATGATTAGTCCGAGCTGAGACCAGCTGCGCGTCGAGCCACGAGCCTAGGCTCAAGACGAGTCGTGAGCCAACTAGATTTAGGTCATCCACGTTAAGTAGATCTGACGGCCTAGGATCAATCCTAAACCAAAGAAGTATCGTACAATAGGGCGTTGCCACGTGTCCTGGCTGTTTAGAAACAGATTCTCTCGCCCGTTAAATAGATGGCTATTTTGTAGAAAATCCCCTACAACTTAGAAACATCATAAGTTTTTATCCACAAGCCCAAATAATGCAAATAATATATCTCTAGAATCCTTGTGATAAGTAGAATGTTTTCCCACTATTAGTTATAAAATTGGAATATATTAAATTGACCAATATTACAGGATTTCCATTTAAGTATTATAGGCATAACTTTAATCCTAAAAATGATTTTAATGTGTTCCTTTTTGCTAAATGCTTATATTTTACTCCCCTATCCAATAGGATCATAGGATAAAATTTAAAGGTGTGTCTACAACGAATTTACTTATATATGAATCTAAACCCTTTTAATAAATGTTTTGAACATAACTTTAGTAATAAAAATAATTTTTAATAAATCTTTTTGCTTTCATAGCGTATATTTCTTGCATTTCATATGTTTGTTTGTTTTGTTTATTCATTAAGAATTCATTGATTGTATAGATTTCCCGGAGTGTAACCATTGATTATTGTGGGAAGTGTGTGATCTTTAACCACCGTTAAGACAAGTTCACTTTGCACTTAACATCAAACCTTACCTTATGATTTTTAGTTGTTTTGATATAATGCATGTGTAGAAATGTAATTGAATTGAGTGTGTTTTGAAACCCGAACATGATAGTCATTTGTCTACCATAATTTGATGCCTTCGTTGCAAATGTTTGTAGTATGTTAACTTTGCTAAATACATCCTTGAGGGAAATTTCATCCCAATTAAGAATAGGGAAGTAGGTAGAGACCAAAGAGACATGAAGTAGAGACCACGGAGACATGGTGTATCAAGTATGGATACATGGGATATCAACCATGAAGACATGGTGTACAAAACACAGAGACATGGGGTACAATCCAAGGAGACATGGGGTACAAACCACATAGGCATGGAGTATAAACCACAAAGTCATGGTGTAGGAACCTCAGATTCATGGTGTAGAAAACCTCGGAGTCATGGTGTAGGAACCTCGGAGTCATGGTGTAGAAAACCTCAGAGTCATGGTGTAGAAACCCCGGAGTCATGGTGTCGAGACAATAGATTTGGAACACCTTGGATTTTTTCAGGTTGACCATAGATCCACGACCGTCGATTAAATTTTGATATTGAATGATAAGAATAGTACAATGGCTTAGTGATGCTTGCTAATACATTCAATGTATTAACCATTCGTGGGTGCAACCTATCATGTTGTAGGTTACTCAGAAGAGGAGTGAGGTATGAAGTTAGGGTCACGAGTCTCCACTCAGCATGCTTCGCTTGTGGCATTTGAATGGAGCTCCTTATCTTTTATTAGTCTTTCGTTGTTGAACTTTGTTTGTGAGGAGCTAGCCCTTATGCTATGCAACTTGTAAGAGATTATGTTATGGATCATTTGATGTAATAAAATTATAACCTCTGTTTCGTGATATTACATCCTGAACTATGTGTGCTAGCGAGTCGATCCAGGGCTAGCACTAAAAAGCACAAAGACTTGGATCCCTACCGGATCGGGTCACCTCAGTGTATCTTCATGTCACGCGGGAGAACAAATCCCGATCTTGATGCATACGCATCAACATATCTCTTGGAATACCTGATAAATACCTTTATGATCACCATGTTATGGTGTGACGGTTGATGTCGTCAAAGCAAATTTGGGTGATAGTGATTAGATATGATCTCAGTGTCTAAGGAGAAGGTCACTTTATTTCCTAATTATTGCAATAATGAACTATGTGACTTGATCGAGTTACAATACTTATATTGGGTAATCTTGTCCGTCACATCATTGACTAATGATATGACTTCATTGTAAATTGACATAAATGCTCCATGATCAGGAAACCTTGATCATCGGTTATCCAATGAACTAGATGTAAAGAGCCTACTAAGAACTTGATTTTTTTACATACCACACATGTACCAATATTTCCGCTTGATACAATTATAGCATGGTATAAAACTATTATATGAATTAATTGAGATATGATAATAACTGTCATTTATTATTTAACTCTAGGACATATCTCCTTCACGAAGTGCTTGACTAGCTTTGCTTGACTTATATCCACGTAGGCGCCTAGTAGGGCGTGGGGGCACCTTGGGAGGGCAATACTCATTCTTAGAACATATACAAATTATAATTTACGATATCAAAGTAATATGAATAGATTCACGATAAAGTGCATTTTTATGATACACTCTCTCGGTTCCAAAATATAAGATGTTTTAGCTTTTGCGAATCGAATGTATCTAGACGTCTTTTAATGTGTAAGTTCGGAGTGACTCTACATATAAAAGGTGTCTAGATACATTCGCTTTACAAAAGCTAAAACATCTTATATTTTAGAACGGAGCGAGTATTTATTCGGTACCATAGTTGTAGATCTTTAATTTCATATATTTGATCAAATTTAGAAATAATTTTTTATTGACTAAATTTACACCCCAACTATTTTAGGGACCAAGGGGGTAGCAGTTTTCCTTTTGGAATATAAGTTATTATCTGCTGCAGGGATAGTAAATCATGTATGGAAAACTTTTTTTAAAACAGAATATGGTATCAACTTGAAAAGCTTAGGATTGGCTGTATTTCGTAGATGCGATGTCCTATCACTATTAGCCCCTTAGACGATCGGAGGGCCGGATTTTGTTTGGAATCTTCGATGCTCGCTTGATTTCTTGCAAATGAGATTGGCACAAACCGATGGAATATTATCAGGGCCGGGAAGGAGGAGAATGGTCACCAAGATAAATGGACGAGAGGAAAAGTTAGATGAAACCCAACCAAGCAATCCCGATATCCACAGCCTCCCACTCCATTGGACCAGAAGTGCACGGCCAAAACCCGCCGCCCGCAACAACACCAGACAAAAAACAATCAAATAATACTCCAGAAAATTACGCAAAAATACACTCATTTGCACCAGCTCCGGCTCGTGCGCCTACGCTCGCTGCGAGGACGCCGAGAAAAAAAAATCACCTAACCCAATCCAATCCAGCGCAGCGCAGGGCAGCTCCACTGTGCCCGGGAATCTCAAGAGCCTGAGCCTGAGGTGCCAAGGTTCTTCTTGGCTACATGGTTTCACCGACGTCCCCTTGATCCGGGGTTTCTTGGGCAGGATAGGATTGGATTGGTAACCGGCCATGTCGGTCTCGTCCTCGTCTATGTGCGGCGGGGACGCCGCCGGGATGAAAAGCGTGGTCTGGTTCCGGAGGGACCTCAGGGTGGAGGACAACCCGGCGCTGGCGGCGGCGGCGCGCACCGCCGGGGAGGTGGTGCCGGCGTACGTCTGGTCGCCGGAGGAGGACGGCCCCTACTTCCCGGGACGCGTGTCGCGGTGGTGGCTCAGCCAGAGCCTCAAGCACCTGGAGGCCTCGCTCCACCGCCTCGGCGCCGGCAAGCTCGTCACACGGAGGTCGCCCGACGCCGTCGTCGCGCTGCTCCAGCTCGTGCGCGACACCGGCGCCACGCACCTCTTCTTCAACCATCTCTACGGTTTGCTTTGATTGCTTCCTTTCGGTTGAAATATGCCTGTGTTTGCTAGTACTATGCGTGTTCTCTAATCTAAACAAGAAAAAAAAGCTCTTCAACGCCAAGATCTCCCTTCTTGCCAAGTTTTCAGCTGCTGATTATCCAAATTAACTTGAACTTAGCTTAGGTAGATGTAAAGTAACAAGTTATTTTTTATAGGAATGTAATCCAAGTTACCTTTTCCTTATTTCGGCTTACGTCTGATGTGTTCCAAGTTAAACCAGATCAGTTCTACTAAATTATTAATTATATATCATATCTTAATTTATTGTCCTTCCCAGTGTGTGGCAGTCATGGTCTTTGGGTCCAACAAACCTCTACATGTCAATTGGAGTAGCGATTCCCAATTTGGCAATCTGCGATTATGCTTTCCCCATTAAGTAACTATGAACATTTCAGGCAACTAGGTCCTTAATTGCCAAAAGTTCTTGCAGCCACTAACCAACTGATTCAATGAGTAGCTATATTGGCACTTACGCAGATGCACTTGCTACTACAGTTTCAGTTAATTGCTTGTCCTCACAGTAGATGCCATATGATCTGTCCCCGCACAGAAGGTACCATGCCCTCATTTAACTCAACTTACTGTGTCACGTCCATCTTTTCAGATCCGATCTCGCTGGTCAGAGACCACAGGCTGAAGGAGATGCTCACGGCCGAGGGCATCGTCGTGCAGTCTTTCAATGCGGATCTTCTGTATGATCCATGGGAGGTCAATGATGATGAAGGCAATCCGTTCAACATGTTCATGCCGTTCTGGAACAGGTGCCTCAGCATGCCGTATGATCCCCCGGCACCACTGCTGCCCCCTAAGAAGATCAACTCAGGTGATTGCCCTATTTCAAACGTTATGGTTTATAAAGTTCAGAGCATGTGCTGGGGTCACATCTTGGGTTCATGGTGAATCACAGTAGTATAATTTGCCATCCATAAAATCTACAAATCGTAAGAGTTAAAATGTTCAATTTTCTGTATTTGTATAATGGAGTAGTATTTTGATTCTAACAAGCACTGCACCACAGGTTGATACCGTAATGTACTCACTTGATTTACTGACAAAATAAAATCAACAGGTGACTTATCAATGTGCCCATCAGACGATCTGATCTTTGAGGATGAATCCGAGAGGGGAAGCAATGCGCTTCTTGCACGAGCATGGTCACCGGGCTGGCAGAATGCAGATAAGGCGCTAACCGCCTTCCTGAATGGCCCTTTGTTTGACTACTCAGTGAACCGCAAGAAAGCAGATAGTGCAAACACCTCCCTCCTATCACCTTACCTGCATTTTGGTGAGCTGAGTGTGCGCAAGGTCTTCCACCTTGTTCGAATGAAGCAACTCGTATGGAGCAACGAGGGCAACCACGCAGCCGAGGAGAGCTGCACCCTGTTCCTCCGATCCATTGGTCTCCGGGAGTACTCGCGGTATCTTTGCTTCAACCATCCATGCAGCCATGAGAAACCCCTCCTTGCACACCTCAGATATTTTCCCTGGATCGTCAATGAGTGCACATTCAAGTTTTGGCGCCAGGGAAGGACTGGTTACCCTCTTGTTGATGCCGGCATGAGGGAGCTGTGGGCGACAGGGTGGTTACATGATCGTATACGTGTGGTGGTGTCAAGCTTTTTCGTCAAGGTCCTTCAACTACCATGGAGATGGGGGATGAAATACTTTTGGGACACTTTACTGGATGCTGATCTAGAGAGTGACGCACTAGGTTGGCAGTACATCTCTGGCTCTCTCCCTGATAGCCGAGAGCTCGACCACATTGACAACCCTCAGGTATGTGCAACTGTTAATTTCTATAGATAAAGAGACAATTCAGTGATGAAAAATAGTAGTGAATACTGATGCTTTCTTGTGTGAATCTATCATGCATTACCAGTTCGAAGGCTACAAGTTCGATCCACATGGGGAATATGTCCGACGGTGGCTTCCTGAACTTGCAAGGCTGCCAACAGAATGGATACACCACCCGTGGGATGCACCTGCATCTGTGCTGCAAGCTGCAGGAATTGAGTTAGGCTCCAACTATCCTCTCCCCATAGTAGAGCTAGATGCAGCCAAAGCCAGGCTGCAAGAAGCCCTGTCAGAAATGTGGCAGCATGAGGCAGCATCCAGGGCCGCAATGGACACTGGAATGGAGGAAGGCCTTGGTGACTCCTCGGATGTGCCACTAATCGAATTTCCCCAAGATTTACAGATGGAAGTTCATTGGGAACCAGCCCGGGTAACGGCCAATGTGCTCACGACTGCGCAGAGACGTCAGGATCAGATGGTGCCTACCATGACAGCTTCACTGAACAGGATTGAAACAGAAATGTCTGCTGATTTGGGGAATAGTGTGGATAGTAGGGCAGAGGTGCCATCCCGCATGCATTTAGAGCCACAAACTGAGAGGGAGGAAATGATCCGTAGCACGGGCAACGCTGTTAGAACCAATGGGATACACCATCACAATAACTTTCAGCAACCTCAGCACCGTATGAGAAATATTTTTACAACATCTGTGTCAGAAGCGTCGAGTAGCTGGTCTGGCAGAGAAGGTGGTGTGGTCCCAGTTTGGTCGCCTCCTGCAGCATCAGGCCATTCCGAAACTTATGCAGCTGATGAACCTGATGTTTCTAGTAGGAGTTATCTGGATAGGCATCCTCAGTCGCACCTGATGATGAACTGGAGTCAGCTATCACAGTCATTGTAAGTCCCACACACACTAACTCATTGTTCTCGGTAAACTGTGCTGATGTTGCCGCGGCGTTGATATTCTGTTCTTAGCCAACATGCTGTTCTCACTACAATGTAACACTACTGCAGCAGCATTGCTACTTTGCTGTTTTGTTGTACTGTTACAAAAATGCTTGGTTCTTGTGTCCTTATATGATCTGATTGATATATGATGAATTTTGAATTGCAGGACAACGGGCAGGGATGTGGAAAATTCAGTGCAGCCAAATTTCATCGGTTAGGGTTTCCTGAAGCAGGAATTCATATGTAAATTGCCCACCCCACCTGCGCTCATGTATAGTCTGAGGAGCGTGCAAGGCAGGCATCTTTGGATCTTCCCGGACATGATAATAGTTGTGTAAATCTAATCCTCTAGAACCTATGGCTGTGTCATAGCTTTGTTAGAGTTTGTCGAAAAGGGATCTGTATTATTGATCACACAATGAGGGTTTTGTAAGAGGGGCTGTTATACGTCTATAACTGTAAATCCCCGTGTGATTGGCGATCTTTGGTTACCCTACTCTGTCAGTTGCATACTCTACTCTGTCAGTTGCATTACTGGAATGGTTTTGTATATATTGACCTGACCTTCTACAACTGTGAGATGCGGGTAATTTGTTTACACAGCAGTTTTCATGATGTCAAGCTTAAAGGCAATCAGAGTACCATGTGATGAGTGGACGAATGGGCGATGAATATATACGGTGGAGACACAAGCATCAATGCTGGGACTACCAGCTCATGAGATTCTCCACCAAGTATTGCTACCTTTGGAGGCACTTTAATAGCCTTTCAGTATTGCGATTGTTTTTCTTAGCAACAGGATATTGAATGAAAAGAAAGGTAGATTTCCTCAGGTTTTTCTTTATTTTGTCTCCAAAGGCCACATCATTGAGGCAATACACAAGACACCATGGATTCAAAGCAAACCACGTTACCAAAATAAAATCAAACATCATGCAGATGAATTCAGAACAAACATTCAACAGAAGTCTAACTTAGCGTATCATTCCCATGTAAACATTGCCACTACATCAAGTTCAGAACTAGGAAATGGCTACATCTAATGTATCAAAAATTCAAAGTTAGAACCAAATATACTGAGGCAAATTATCAATGTTACATTCTTTGATTGGGGCGTACTCGATGACTTGCGCCTTATTTTAATGCTGGGAGCAAAGTTCCAATTTCCGCTGTACACTAAAACCACCAAAAATCTGGCATCCCCAGGTTCATCATACTCACAATCTCTGAGATCAACAATTTTCCATGGAGGTAATGAAATAGCTGTGTACATACAACAGTAGAACTTGCATGCTCCAAAGAAAATAAAAAAACAGGGAAGCCGAAGAAAATCAACCTAACTCTTCCCACCAAGGCCCTCGTAAAACAAGATGTATCCATGATCTGTGTTGCCTGAGTATTCATGAGAGGAACCGAAAAATGTTTGCAGGGTCGACTCTTCAACCATCTCCACATTTTCGTCATCGAAGAACAACCAGTGGTTGTGGCTTTTCACGAGGCTGACATAATGCCCATGGTTTGGGCCGCTTCCAACATGGACCACGACAGCAAAGAGAGAGTACTCAGTATCTACATCATCAGATGTACTACCGATCTTCAGCTCCATGGGGAATACAACCCGATATGAGAGCTTCTTATACCGTCCAAGCTGCTCAATGTACTTAAAGCGCTTTAGGTGGATCACCAATATTTGGGGAGCCTTCTTGATCTTCATTCTCTTCTGTGCTTCCTGCAAACTGGAACAACACCAAATACTCAAGTTCAGAAAATTAAGATAAGCTGATGTTCCCTCCCATGGATCTACGGCACAAATGGGTTTTGACACAGGAATGAAAGAAAATAGATCGCTCAGGCTTTATAATGCTGCCCATATATACAAGAAAAAAGGGTACTCAAGGCATAAAATAGAGATGAGTAGTAAAAACACAAATCAACGTATAAAAGCAGACCATACTCCATGCTTCTATGGTGATGAAAAGAAAAAGGTAGAAAAGATACATGGTATACCTGCAGCATTTGTCACAGAAGAATTTGTCCTCAGCATTTAAAGTCTCTGTGGAGCTGAAATTTTTCAGGCAGCTTGTAATGGAACTATTCTGCTCAATGTCAACACTCAGATCAAAAAATGTTTCGTCCCTTGCAGTTACTGTCTCACATCTCAAGCATCTGGTTTCATTGGTCAGTATGCCCTGTGTAGGTTGTAGTAAGTACATAATGATAACAAATAAATTGGATCCTGAAGGGAGGTAGCTAGGTACACATAATATCTTTCATTTTTATGGAGTTCAGTCACCTGAAAATTCTTATGGACCAAGGTAACAGGTGGCTCTTTCCTAACTCCATTGGCCAAAGGTTGAACTATCCCATTTGGAACTTTTTCTGGAGAGGATGATTGGGGTGAGTCCTTCGCAGCACTAGACTCTTTCTCCAGAATATCAACAAGCTCATTCAACAGAAAATTTAAGAACTCGTGTGCATCCTGCAGAGTAATCATGGACAAATATGGTTACTAAAGAGAGCATCCAGGATATTATCAGGTTTTATGCAAAACTGAAGGTTGCCCAAAAAGAAAAGGCTAGGACACCAATTATTTCCAGTTTATGATCTTGCCTGAATATGTGTCTTAATTAAGATTGAACACATCAAATTCATTCCAACATATTATTTCTTGGTTTTCTATTCTTCAGTACTACCAAATGTCAGGTTTGAAGATTATTTCTAAGAAACTGTTCTGGAAGCCAGCACGGTAAAACTAAAGCAACATAGCAGATAAATGCATGCACATGAGAGGACAAACACGACTACATTCAGTTGCGGAGCCAAGGCCCGGCTAGCCTGGGCATCTGCCCAGGCTATGTCCAGGAAATTTCATAGAAACTATAGCAGGAATGAGAGGATCGAGCTACAATATCCATGGGTAAATGACCGTCAGGTAGGGTGACGGTGTACTCTGCCCAGGCTCTACTTATAAGCTAGCTCCACCACTGACAACATTACTACCTACAAAATGACTGAGGTTGCCATCACGAAAACTCAAAAAACATTACACAGAAACTGCCATCACTTGGATCTAATAACTGAAACATTTAACATTGAATAATATATATAGACACACACACACACAAAGGTTGCCTAATGTTGCATTAATCAGGTCATGGTGTGAGGATATCATGGCTCAACCAAAGACATACACTGCCATAATGTGTGCCGTTACCTGGTGCATGTAGCTTCGAAACAACTCATTCTGTTTCTTCACTCTTTGGACAAAACGTTTTGGAGCAATAACACCTGTCTTTTTCTTGGACTGGCTTACCTGCATGATATAATATGAGCTATCATTACTTCCACGAAATATAATAAGCTGTCGTTAATTCAGAGCCAACGGAAATATCCTGCCAATAGTTTCATGGCACATGGTAAAACTTAAAATTATGTGCATGGATGCAGAGTAATAATGACACGGTGGCTGAGACACCTCTGCGATCTTTGGTTTACAACTTGATATGAAGGATCTTAGTCCCTAGGTGTTCATCACTCCAAGGAAGACATCCAATATCTAAGAAATATAGATTGCATAAGACTGAATGTGCAGATTCAGTTTTCAAACTTCCATTCATTCCAAGTCAATTTGCAAAGTAGCAGCATGCTCAAACACAAACACATCAGATAACTAGGTCAAAAATCTCTTTTCGCCCACTTTACCTGCATGAAAAGATCCGCTAAGCAAGTCAAAAGATTTTCTTCTGCATCTCCAGGATTTTTATTGTTCGTATAATATTCCAGCAATTGCTCCCTGAATGGAGTGCAAAAATAAAGTGCCTGAAACAAAAGTATAGGTAAGGTTTGTGTAAACAATGCACTTAACAGATGTGTTAGAACAATCAATTGCTCTGGCATGGCAAACTACTGCATGTGATAGCAGGATATAACAAAACATCTGTCACACAAAAAACAAGGACAAAACTCGACCAGGCTTTGATACGTCATGAAAAAGTTTAAATTATTAGATTGCAATTTACAAATAGTACAAACCTGCTGGAAAAGATAAACTAGCAAACAGTGGAAGTTCATCCTAGCCAGACAACATTACATTCTAACTACAGCATTGATTTTGAGATGTTTTAGTGGGCTAAGATTCCACAAATTTCGTTCACCAATGATCGGGTTTGCCTAATGGTGTAAGTATTATCTCTAGCAAAACTTGCATAGGAAATATATGCTATACACCATCCATTCATCAAAGAAAAACTGTGGTGTTTGAAACACTCAATTTTAGTAACTTCAAGGTATCCCTCAATTTGAAACTTCCAAGTAGGTTTAATCAGCTGCTCAACACAATATTTTTCCTACTCAAGTATATACATGAAAATATTCAAAGAGTATATGTATTTGTTTCATTTATCGTATCAAGCTTCCCGTAGTAGTTTGTATATGGCTGTGTACGCTTGCCTAAGGGCAGAAGGAAAGGGAGGGAACGGTGGCAACGGTGAGCAGGAAAAAGGGACGGAACCTGGGGGCGGCGAGGGGAATGGGGGCCGGAGCCGTGCACTGGTGGAAGGTGGAGGGTATGGGAGTGGTGCGTGGGTGGAAGGGGTGGTACGCTACAGAAGCTCTCTCGTGAGTTTGTGGGGAGGACAAAGGGAATAAGTCAATGAGATTTTCTTCGGGCGGGTGGGACGATTTGATCTTGTCGAATCGGGTGCCAGAATTGTTGGATTTTTTCGGATAGCGTTTTTTAAATAGTTATATTCAATGAAAAACAACCCGTAGCAACACACTGGTATTGTGCTAGTTAGACTGCAATTTACAAATAGTACAAACCTGCCGTAAAAGCTAAACTAGCAAACAGTGGAATAGCAAGGTGGATAGGCAGCAGCTCGTGCTAAGATAGTATATGCATTAATAGACGGATACACAAAAAGGATTTCTTTCCAAGCACGAAAAGGCATTAAAACAAGACTAATATTACTCCTTAATGATGCAAGTGGGTCAATATTAGATACCCTTTACCCTCTCTAGTTCAACAAAATGAACTAACTTCTCCAATGACATCATCATTCTAGAAAAGTTAGTTTATTTTTTTTGAACTAGAGAGGGTAAAGGGTACCCTAATGGTGACCCACTTGCATCTTATTACTCCTGGATCTGCTCACTGTCATGGAGAATGAGGATAACGATAACAAATATATATAGTCCAGCCTTCTGCACATTTGCAATATGCACCAAAGCAGTATTGGAGGTATCTATCTATTTTACACTGAACATAGTTAGAGCTCTTCTCAAGTTATGAAAGGTGACTTTTATTGTATTTATGGTGGAGTAGCAGTATATAAAACAAAGGCAAGTACACCTCGTTGGTCAACAGGATTGCTTCATGTGTCACAGATAATAAGTGTCAGAATAATAATATGCAGCCTAGAGAAACATCTCTTATGCAATGGCAAAGTAATAACTACATGCAGACAGCCAGTTGTTGCAATATACTGTACCATGGTATAACAGGCCCTTGCTGTTGCAGGGGGGCGACTGCTATTTACTCCACAAGACTGTAAATTATTGCAATATATTCTATATACAGCACAGATTCACTAGTTCACCATGTCCTCTATGTCTCTTTCTATTAAATGAATAATTAAGATGCAGCACAATGTACATGGTGTAAAACAATAACAGGCTCTCACTGTATCAGAGAGCTGGCCACTGTTTACTCCAAAAGACAGTAAATTATTGCAATATTATATCAAAATACAACACAGCTTCACTAGTTCACTGTGTATTCCATTTCTCATTTATTAATTAGAATCTAACTTAGCATGATCATAATTGTCAATAACAGAGAAAACGACAAAACCTTGAACAAAACATCAATTGAAGTGTATAAACAGCCATAGACATTACAAACAATGAGTTGTGGTTGCAGCTTTCACTGCCACCTCCTAGGGACATAATGCTTTCATTCTGGGAAAACCAGAAAAATATATTTTTCTTCGTACGATACAACTCGCCACAGGTTTCAGCCCACCGATGCTACCTCTACTAACCTAAATGAACTAAAATAAACAATTCTAGTAGCCTAAACGAACCAAAATGGAAATTAGGAGTGTTTCATGTCGCTCGACTAGTTATTCAAAGCTTTCTTCCGGCATGACAGCCTAGTGTTGGTGACGTAAGCTCCATTAGGAGTTTTGGACTATAGGTAGACAGTTTATCGAGGTAAATCATCAAATTAAATGTGACAGACAAAAAGGTAAACACTCCAAATATGAAGCAAATAAAAAGGCATAATGACACACATCTAACTTACAAGTAATCTTTTGCTGTAAGGTTTTAATCGTTACAGAAAACAATGTTTAAATCAGCTTCCAACATTAAGCTGTCATGTCTAAATTAGTAGATTATGCAAAAAGCATACTAATATACACAAAAACAAGTGTTCGATTACGTAGTTGTTCGAGGTATCGATGTATCCTATGCATGAATTCATAAAATGCAAGCGTGTACTCGTTCTACAAAAGTTAAGTCGTTGCTAATTGCACCTGGTTGTAGACTTTCTGACTTTGTAAACATGCTAACAACGTGGCTACTGAACATAGTGTGATCATAACCAAAGTCCATGTGTCAACCGCAAACAAGCAAAGATGGTTCAAGGGCTATCAAACATCCCACCTAATCGAACCACTTGCATAGGTATACTGTGCAGGTCACCACTCAGCATGCAAGGCGCAACAAATCTATAAGCTACAGGTTTCCAGGATAGGATATGGAGACCTGGAGTACACTGTTGCAGTAGCAGGTGTTGCCGAAGTTCTCGAGGCCGAAGTAGCGTTCGCCTTCGGGGAACTGGTCGCCGAGGGCCTTCTCAAGCTTGGAGCCGCTGGCTCCCATGACCATCCACCGGTCCCACCACCCGGTGGCGGCTCCGGTGAGGTACCGGAAACCTGAGCCGAGCCCGGAGCGGCTCCTCTCGGCCGCCGAAGAGGCCAGGGCGGATCTAGATGGTGTCCGCACCAAAAATTTGTGGAAGTTAGTATGGGGTTAAGTAATCACTGGATGAACGAGAGCTCGTACCTCGAAAACCGATGTCCAATACGCGGGCGGGGTAGAGTCAGCTGGGACGTGATGAGGCAGAACGGGAACGGCGATGGAGGCGAAGCGCGCGAGAGGGGAAGGGGTTGGGCGGTGACGCTGAGCTATGGCACGGGGTCAAGCTCTAGGGCACGGCGGCGGTTGAGTATAGGAGAGATTCTCAAGACTCGTTGGGTTTGGATTGGAGCTTGGGTAGGTCAGAGCATGAGAGCAGCGTGGAAGAGGACTGGATCGGGGAAGAAGAGGAAAGGTACAGGATGGTGGAGAGAAAAAGTCCGGCTGCTGAGGGAGGATATGTGTTTGGATGGCTCGGATCGTTCCCTCGCATGATTGGTGGTGTACGATAGATTTGACCATATACTGCAGTATATATCGCAATAAAATAGAGAGGAAAATGCACCGGGGCTGTATAAACTTCGTGTGAGAACAGTTTATAATCCATCAAGCTGCAAACCCATCAAATATGTTCGGTAACTTGTTTGTCACTTAGAAGATGTTTGGTTTGACTTTGTAAACACAAACGTAAACGGCGGAATACACAATAAAAGGAATGGGTTAAAATATGAACTATTCATCCGAGGAATGGAGAGTCTAGCTTAATGGATCTTGGCTGCTACAGTTTGACCTTGTTGCCATGACTGTCGGCCCCTACCATATCTTCCAGTACGACTCCAGCTGGTCGACTGGCCCGGTCCCCTGCGATTCGTCGATGGCCAGGACTCCTTGTCTTTGACCTTGACGACTACTGCTTCCCGCCCACCGGGCTCCTATTGCACTCCTCACAGCTCTGTAGTTTGGGCTTCTCCTTCAAGCGATACGACGTTGTGCAAGCTTGGAACTCTCTATAGTGAGCAAGACGAAATGGAGAGGTAGGGAGAGGAGGCGAGAGTGCGGGGAGGGGGCATCTGTCGGCGGTGGTCGATACCATTCGGATGGAGGAAACCGATTACACGAGGTAGTGACCAAAAACGAATTTGTATAGCGGTGTAATTTGATTATGTGGGACTTGATTACGACCAAGTCCAACCAAGCAGAAATTGATCTCGCCGTTATCGAGTTAGGATACAAATCCACAAACCAAACACGTTCTTAGGCTAACTTTGGAAAAGCCTCTTCCTTCCCAGTGCTCTCGTATTCCCCCACCTTCGCTCTAAGTTCTTTCATATATGGACCAGTTAGCCATTCCCCATTCTTCTCCAATGATAGACAATGTTGAGGCGGGTAAGGGTCCCTTACCCTATACAGTTGTAGGTGTCTAAATCCAAAGTTAGGTCTTCCTTTGCCTCTATGGTCTATGGCCTAATGCTGGTTTCTAGCGCCCGTGTGTGGCTTTGTGAGTTTGTCTTCTTGCTCCGTCGGAGGTTGTCCATGATAGATGATGGCATGTGGAGTGGGATTTGAAGACAATAGTCCTAATAAGCTAGGATGTGATGCTGATCTGGATGGTTTGGCTTGTTCCTCCCTTTTGCTTGGCCATAATTGTGATGGTGGGTTCGGAGAAGCTAGCTCCGAGCCTTCTTTTCCACCTATGTCATGGGAATTTTAGGCTCCAAAAATTCCCCAAAGTTCATCAATAATGGATTATCAATGGCAGTCGTTGTCTTGCTTCTACTTTCTATGGCCGAAGGGTGACCCCCCTCGGCCACATGACGGTGGTTGGTCTTCCTCCAGGCATGAAGTTGTTGCAAAGGATCTTCGATTCATTCATACAACACACAATAGTGCCATCCCAAAGTGGTCCTTATTTTGGTACCAATGAAGATGGCTTGGGTGCAAATTTGTCTCGTCGGTGCGCTAGAGAAGGACTGGTCGCTTTTTGCATATTTGCTTTAGTGCATGTAATTTGGTGAGTTCATATGTGGTCCAAATCATCTCCAAGGTGAAACAACCAAGGTGGTAGCTCACTGGCATCTGAAGTCGGTTTGGAGAGTTACTAGCAAAGACGATGATGTCCTTTCAGTGGATAAACCCCCTAGACCTTCTCCTTCTCACGCTTTCTCTCCCAAGCATCCTTTTGTGCCATAGATGGGTGGACCATCTCCATCGGGGTCTTAATCCATAGTCAGCAACAACAGTTACCATGGCCTAATGTCACTTCTCAAGGACGTTGATGGGGAAATGTCTGGGTAGACCCACAAAGTTGAGTCAACACCACAGACCGAGGTGGTCCATGGCATGCTCGTGATTGTCTATGATAAGTCCCTGGCCTCTAGGGTTGGCCCAATCTTCATGAATTCATGGGGGATTCATGTAGCATCACATCTGTCTAACATGTGTAATGCTACATGGTCTAATAATAATATGCTACTTCCTACATGTTTATCATTGCACTATCATTATATCATGCTCATGTCATCATGCCACATTGCATTTGAGCATCATATAAAACCCCTCTATTTGATTCTTATCCCATATGCATTATATATTGCATCACTTGTAGTTGCCTCTTGATATATTGTATTTGCTTCTTGATGAATTGTCAAATGCCCAAGTTGAGATGGGGGCATATCTTTTATCGACTCCACCACCTTACCTTTGTCACCACCTTATAATTCCACCATCCAAACTAATTGTGGGCTTTTGCATCTTTTTTGGTTCTTGTCTAGCTCACATTTATAAAGATGGATTCAATACCTTACCACATGCCAATACTTAGTTCATATTGTTTTCACAATATAAACAACTTGGGAGTACATGTGGGGGTGTTTAAGTCTTCTTGTGGTTTGGTTCAATGTATGGGCATGTTTAAATACAAATGGACCCTAATAAATGTCTAGTGACACATACACACTAGCAAGGTCCATTCCTATTCAAAGATGCATCACATTCATACAAATCATGTGATCTTGATCATCCACTTGAGAGGGCCAAATGTTCAAATTTATGAATGCATGTATTAAATCTAGGGCCACTTGGGAATATATTTGTTCTCACAAATATAATGTGGCCTTTACTTGATCATGCATGGCCATGCAAGTGTTTTCTTTGTGGTTTTTGGAGGACCATTTGCATGTTTGAAATTCAAACAATGAATTCCAAATATTCAAATCATACCTTGGGTTCCTTTTCTTTTGGGGTTTTAAACCTTGAAGCTAATGATCCAAGTACCTCTCTTTGGCATGTTGTATTCAATGTAACTAAAAAATATTGAATCAAACTAATTCAAAACACATACATATGTTTTCAAATGCAAACAACAAAACCTAAACTACGTAAACCCTACCCTAACTCCACCTAGCTAAAACACCACCCCATCCCAACCGAGCCACCCATCCCTAACAAAGCTTAGTCAAACCCCTCTCCCCTCTCTTTCTTGCTAAGCAAGATGAAAGCCAGCACCCCCTCGTGCCTAGCCTCCCTGGACCACCCCTCCTTTTTCCCTCTCTTGGCATACGAACAAGAAGAGAGAGAGGAGGGTCATCTACCAAGCGCATCCTCTAGCTGTTGCAAAGGTGCAACAACCCCACGTGCTACCTCCTTCCCTCGTCCTTATTAGCAAAGCCCTCTCCTCTGCATGCAGCGACCACCCCAGGGCATCACCTACCGAGCCCCTTCCTCCCTACCTTCCCTAGCCATGGATGTCTCCCCACCTAAACTCTAGATCGGCCGCTTGATCCAGGAGGAGGTTGGAGCCGCGCAAGAAGGAGCCGGATGTGTCGAGAGGGTGCTCTGCTTCCTCTTCCCCACCCTGTACCCGCCATCGTCACTGGAGTTCGCCGGAGCAACCGTACCCGGCAGATCCTGACGAGTACCAGGAGCAAGGAGAGCCCGAGCCCTAGTTGCAATCGACTCGACCCCGAGCTCGCTCTCTGCACCATTTGGTCACTGGTGAGCTCCCATCCTCCCCAACATGGCCTTACTCCTTTTCGTGTCATGTGTCGATGTACCATTCCACTGAACACCCTGCGGGTGTGCTGCCGCACGCTGGACGCGCTCCTGCAGCCGCAGACACTCGCCGCAAGCCCGCTTCACCCTCCACCCGCAACCGCTGTCGGCAACGGAGCGTGTGGATAGACCGCACCTCCGGCTTGCCATAGCCATTGACTACGTCCGCTCTGGTCAACCATCGTCGTCGTCGTCCTCACTGGAAGTCGCACGCTGCCGCGCGCACATAGTAGCGCAGTAGCAGCGAAACGCGACATGTTCCCGTCCTTTTTCCCGTCACTACAGGCAACCTCCGTGGAAGCGTCCTACATGGAAGGGGTAGCCCGTGTTGCCCTCGCCATGTTTTGTTTTGGCGGCGCCGCGAGATTCGCAACACGATCGTCGGCACCATCGCCGGAGTTTGCCAGATCCACCGCGCGCCGCGTCGTTGTATTCAGTTTCGTCAGTGCCACGAATGGTTTTTCTCTTAGGCCCCTGCCCTTTTCCTCTCTCACCCCGCCGCCCCTAGATCGGCCACGTGTCGCAGCCATGCTGGCTCGCCTGCTTGCGGCCCCGCTTGCCCTGATGGCCCACATGTCAGCGACAGTGGGTATGCCACTACCGAGTAACAAAATCTTGAGTGTTTTTCTAAATGCAAAAATAAAAAAACAGAAATTGATTTAATCTTAAAAAAACATATAAATTCAAATAATTTGAATTTAACAAAATTTCCTAAATGAAAAGTGTTTCAAATTTAAACATGATTTCAAATATAAATTCAGATTTGATCAGAGTCAACCCTAACTAGTCAAACATGTGACATTTGACTCTGTTTTAAATCTTTTGCATTAAATAATATTTTAAAATTCATAAATTCAAATTTTGTAAATGATATATGTTTTCTGATCAGAAAAATGTGAGGAATTCAAATATGTGTCCAAAATAATTTTTTAGCAATTTAAAATTTCGAAAATATTTAAATGTAAATAAATGCCTTTTCTTAATAAATCTATAACTTTAATTCCGTAAATCCAAATTCGACAAATAATATATTTAAATCGATGAGCGCGATGAGCCCGTTCTAATTATGCATTCCATGATATGAATTAATGCATGTATCATATAAAAACTTAAAAATATGAATGGTTTATGCAAGTAAAACTTGACCAAATAATTAATAAGATGCTTATTTCTTGTTCCTACACCTCACCCATGTCATGCTATGTTATACCATGTAAATTGTGCATCATCCCATTATGGCATACCTTGCTTGATTGTTGCATATGAATTATATGACTGTGCAATGTATTTATTTTGGTCCTTGTGTGTTTGGTTTTTATCCGGATAGACACTGAGCAAGGAGAATACCAGGAGCCTCAGGAGTATTACTCGGATCCTTCTTATTCCGCAACTGAACTGCTAGGCAAGCAATTCCCCATGCTTGCATACATATAGTACATATGCTTCTATCTTACTCTTGCATCAGTGAGTCGCGATTGCATTAAATTGAATCCCAAGTACTGCATAGTCTTTACTTTCAAAACCCCACCGAAGCTTGTATCCTTAATTCCATGAGCCAATACTACAGGAGTTGTTTGAGCCATGTGAGTCGTAGAATTGCATGTATAGGTTTTGTGCGTGTATTTGGACAACGAGGTACCTAAACCACTTAATCTAAGTAGTAATGGGAGAACTAATGAAAGAGGCACCAGTGAGCATTATCTGTTATTTGGTTCTTTAAGCTCAATTATGTCTCGTAGGACCCCGAGTACTTGATTCCTGTTTCTTGACTATTGCACTATCCACATGTGGTACCATGAATCCCCTTCGCTTGAGCTTGATTCACACTTTATTTTCTTGGGGCCACAAACCTGTTTGGGGCTTTATTACTATCATGTACCTATGCCATGTTTTACTACTTTATTTACGATTGTGCGTGGAGCACCTGTACTGTTTAGGATCGCGGCACGATTTCGCGGCATTGACAAGCCCATTCACACTTTCGGGTTCCTAGTCGTTTACAGCCATTCTCGCAAATCATGGGTCCGTCTCGGAGCCGGCCAACTTCGTTGTGGGTAGCTTATTGGGGTGGCCCCCTGAAATGATTTATGAATCTTGTGAATGCTTTGTCGTGAGGCGTCGTTGCGTTTTATTTGGTTTTTCCTGAGGTCGATCGTGTGTGTGTTGCTATTTGTGCACCCCTGCAGGGTAAATCTTTCTGAAAGTCGTGTCCACGGTTATGGACGGCTTGGAGCACAGTTTCTCGGTCATAGACAAGCATAACTAAAGTACCACCACTAGTTTGACTAATACATGACTAGTAAATAGTGCAATACTCATGGAATAGTTCATAAAATTGCCAACAGATGGGATGTTCTTCCACCTTATCGTCGGTAAGCGAGAAGGAGGGCGAGTGAGGTTTAATTATGTTACTGTTATAACTGTTGTTCTAATTAACGAGCGTTCGTCCATCTCTAGTTGGGCGGATGTGTAGCGTGTCTCTATAGAACTTTGTAGATATTATCTTTCACTCCAATTGCATCACCCCTAGGTTGTTCCCTTTAGATGTATTAAAACTTGCTGAGTACCCCTAGGGTCTCACACGATAAATATTTGATTCAGATAGACATGTATACTCCCAGGAAGGCTACTGGGTCGAAGAGACCGATGATGGTGGTAACGACTATCAGGTGTAGAGATTCCGGGGATGGAGATCCTTGAGATCTGTGGGTGGGATGTGCTTTGTTTTGTGGCATCTTATGCTGATTTGCTTTTTATCCATACTCGGATCTTGTATTCTGCTTCCGCTTGATACTCTATTGCGTGATGTATGAGGAGATATTCTAAACTTATATATCTATCTAGGATATTTGGATCTTGCCATATGGTGTTGAATATTTCTATTTCTATTGTTTCTAGATGGTGTGACTCTGATGTCTGTTGTAAGTCATAGATATACACACTCATTTGTGTATGGCATGGTCGCGTTACCTGTCGCTTATGCCGCTCGCTCATGTCCCGATGTTCTTGAAAGTGGATAAGGTGGTCGGCCGGTACCGTGCCCTGCTCCGCTTTGACGGGCCTACACGTGGGTGGCCTTGGGCCTCCGCGGTAGAATCCATTATCCACTTTTGGTTCATCCAGTCTCGTGCTTAGAGCATAATGTCCGAGGTATTACAATTGGTATTAGTACCATTCTGCCCTTTAGGGTCTCAGCCAGATGGTCGTTGTTAGTCTAGAAAATATTTTCCGAGGACTGCTTCCATTTTTCTTCTTACCCACCCACCCATCCTTTTCTGGTAAGGAAGTGTAATGTTTGTCTATCCTCTTCTAAAAATTCAAACTAGGATTCACGTGTTTGGGATTCCTGTAGTACCATAGGATGTGTGTGTGTAATTCTGTGTCTATCTGTTGCATCCAACCTTGTTGTCGTAATCTTCCTTTGGTTATCAACTATTGGTACATTCCATATCGACAAGCTTTGTGTAAACTGACGTGATCTATCCGACTTTTTGTAAACCGATGCGATCTACCATGCTCTTTGTAACCGACGCGGTATAGTTAGGGGTGTTCGTTCTGTATCTATTAATCTCTTTCAGTTGTTCGTAATAAGGATAAGAGTTGGGTTGTGCATTTTTCCTATTCTTGTGCGCATTAATGCTTTGAGTGCGGGATGGATTCATCACCATACCACTACTTTTATCATTCGCTCTTGTACATTGAATGGGTGAAGCTGCTAAGATCTAACTGTTAAGTGGTTTTGTGCATCTACTTGGTATTTTAATACCAAAATTTGCGCAATTTTTTCTTTGGTAGTTTGTGTTCCACACTCCTTTTTAGACGTGTGCGATATGTTAACTATATTCTAGGTGCTATGAACTTTGCTTAATATTTTAATATCATCTTAGTAAATTATATCCTTTAATATTGGTTAATTCTGTTTTAGTGTTATTTTAGATTATTAATAATTCTCCATTATGGTACTAACGCAAGTTTTTCCATCAATAATAGGATGCCTCGCCGCAATGATGATGTCTCGGGTTTGCCAGAGTTGGGTGCTGCGCTTGTCAGTTTGGCGAATACTTTGGGAACTATGCAACAAAACCAGCAGAGGTTCGAGGAGAGCGTTAGGAGGAATGAGTTTGCACCACCTCCCCAGCGTTGCAACATGAAGGACTCTCTGAAGTTCGCCCCATGACACTTCGAGGTGACTGCTGAGCCACTGGATGCTGACGATTGGCTCCGGGAGACCACGAGGCTACTATATACCACAGATGTTGCTGAGCACGATAGGGTCAAGTTCGCCACTCACCTTTTGCGTGGGGAAGCCGCTCTTTGGTGGGAGAGCTATCTGAGAGCAAGTCCTCCTGGATTTCAGCCAACATGGGGATAATTCACTGATGCTTTCAAGGAGCATTACCTACCTGAAATTGTTATGGAACGCATGAAGGGGGTGTTCTTGAATCTTAAGCAGGGCAATGACAATATCAACACTTACATCAAGAACTTCGCTAATCTATCTTGCTATGGAGGTGACAAGGTTTATGATGATAAGAAAAGACAGAAGAGGTTCCGTCAAGGGCTAAATGCTTCAATCAAATATGCTCTCACCCATACCACTACAGGCTCATTGCTCAAGCTTCAGCAAGCGGGCCTTCAAGAGGAGGCAAGTAAACAGGTTTATGATGAATCCAAGAAGCACAACCATGACACTGGTGGTTCCTCGGCTATGGCCGCTCCTTCTAAGCATCGTGTGTGGGTCCCTAATACTGCACCACCGCTCCCTGCTCCACCAAGACCGTCAAGTTTCTCACCAAGGCCACCAAACTTCTACAACGTCGCTCCAAGGGGATACATCAACAATTACCCTAGAGCGTCGTATGGTGCAGGTCCTGGATACTCTACTCCTTGTCCGAGTGGCGCTTGTTTCACGTGTGGGAACACTGGACACCATCAGTGGAACTGTCCTATGAACAACAAGGCTCTTCCTCCACCCCCTCCAAGACCTTCTTCAACTATTGCTCCTCGCGCACCTGCACCATGGGCTCTCAACATCAATACCAAGCCCGGGTCCACTGTTGCTCGCGCCAACAACATCAACATTGTTCAAGTGGAGCATGGTCCTAGAGTTGTGTTGGGTACGCTTTCTATTAACTCAGTTTCTGCATGAGTGTTATTCGATAATGGTGCATTGCATTCTTTTGTGTCTCAGAGTTTCTCTCAGCAACAAGGTCTTCCGATTCAATCCTTATCCAAGGTTCTTTGGGTGCAATCACCGGGAACGACTATGAAGGCTTCTCAAATAAGTCATGGGAACCAAATTGAAATTGGCAACCAAATTTTTCCAGCATCCCTCATTGAATTGGGCAATTCTGACATTGATGTCATATTGGGCATGGATTGGTTGAAAGACAATGTAGCTGTGATTGATTGTGCTATACACTCGGTTTCTCTAAAAATTCCTGAAGGCCATATAGTCTATTCACCAAGGCACACTCCTTCTATTTAGCTCTACTCTTTGGGTGTCCAGAACATTGATGTTATGGAAGCCTTGCAAAGTGTCCATGTGGTCTGCGAATTCCTAGATGTGTTTCGAGAAGAGTTACCAAGTATGCCTCCCGATCGAGAGGTCGAGTTTGTGATTGATCTTGAACCTGGAACCACTCCTATCTCCAAGCGGCCTTATAAAATGGGTCCTACAGAGTTGGCCGAACTCAAATGACAACTTGATGAACAAGAGAAGTTGGGTTTCATTCAGCATAGCACTTCCTCTTGGGGCAGCCCAACAATCTTTGTGAAGAAGCGAGACTGGACTGATCGACTTTGTGTTGACTACCGCGCTCTCAATGCAAAAACCATCAAGAATAAATATCCCCTTCCACGGATCAATGACTTCTTCGATCAGCTTGCAGGAGCAATGGTATTCTCCAAGCTTGACTTGAGAAGTGGGTATCATAAAATCAAGATTCGCAAGGAAGATGTTCCTAGAATAGCTTTCACCACTCGCTATGGCCTGTACGAGTACACGGTCATGTCCTTCGGCCTCACCAATGCTCCCGCTACTTTCTCTAGGCTTATGAACTCAGTTTTCATGGAGTATATTGATAAGTTCTTGATGGTCTATCTTGATGATATCCTGGTCTATTCCAAGTTAAAATAAGAGCATGTGGAACATCTCCGTTGTGTTCTTACAAAGCTTCGTGAGAACCGTCTGTATGCAAAGTTCTCCAAGTGCAGATTTTGGCTTCCTGAAGTCACCCATCTGGGGCACGTCATTTCTGCTAAGGGCATTGCTGTCAACCCAGAGACTGTTCGGACAATTGTGGAGTGGCTCCCTCCCAAAAATGTCAAAGAAGTCCGGAGTTTTCTTGGATTGGCTAGTTAGTCGTCGGTTCATTTAAAACTTCTCAAAACTTTCTAAGCCTCTTATCCATCTCCTCAAGAAAGGCAAGAAATTTCTTTGGTCACCGGCGTGTCAAGAAAGCTTTGAAACACTCAAGGAAAAGCTCACCTCAACACATGTCTTGATTCCTCCTGATACATCAAAACCGTTTTAGATATTCTGTGATGCCTCTCTCCAAGGACTTGGTGCGGTCCTCTTGCAAGACAAGCAAGTCATTGCTTATGCTTTCCATCAGTTGAAGACTCATGATCTTAACTATCCAACACATGATCTTGAACTTGCAGCGGTGGTCTTCGCTTTGAAAGTATGGAGGCATTACTTGCTTGGAAACCGTTGTGAGATCTTTTCTAACAAAAAAATCCTGAAATATATCTTCACTCAGCCAGACATCAACCTTCGCCAGAGGAGATGGATTGAAACCATCAACGACTTTGATCTTTTGATCAACTACACTCTGGGCAAAGCAAATGTGATGGCTAATGCCCTCGGTCATAAGGCATATGTGAACAACCTCATGGTGAAAGAACAACAACCTCTCTTGTGTAAGGAATTCCGTCAACTCAACCTCGAAATTGTACCACGTGGCTATCTCCCCATCTTGGTAGCTACTCCTTCCTTGGAAGAAAAGGTTCGCTTAGCTCAGCTTGATGGTCCTTTCTACAAAGAGTTCGCCATCAAGTCTTAGAATCCTAAGTATGAGTCTTACCACTTGGATGATCAGGGTACTCTTTTCTATGATCACCGTATGATTGTTCCAGGACTTACCAACTTAAGAGAGCAAGTACTCAAGGAAGCTCATGATTCTCTTCTTTCTATCCACCCTGGCAGCACAAAGATGTACATGGACCTGAAAACACGGTATTGGTGGCCTGGATTGAAACATGATTATGCCAAATATGTCTCCAAGTGTGATGTCTGCCGCAGAGTGAAAGTTGTTCATCAAAAACCTTCTGGTCTTCTTCAACCTTTAAAGCCTCCAGAATGGAAATGGGAGAAAGTAGAGATGGACTTCATAACTAGCTTTCCAAGGTCTCAAAAAGGCAACAATGCAATCTTTGTCGTGGTGGTGTCACGGCAGATGCTATGGATAGGCTAAAGGTGGGGCCAATATGCACTAGAGGAATCCAGGGAGGGATAGTGTGGTGATTCCACACACGGATGCTTTGTATTCTCCAATTTCACTAAGTTTGCAGATGCTCCTTGAGCTGTGTTGGGGAGAGGAGGAAGAAGGAGCTCTCTTACTCTCACCACTACTTCAAGCCCATGAACAATCTACTCGCCCGCCAACCCCTTCTATAGAGGCCCTAGCACTCCTTATAAAGGGGAGGCTAGGTTGCCAGTTAGGGCATACGTGGAGGCATATTCCAGGGAATATGCCTCTCCCAAAATAGAAAACCAACCGGGTCTCCTTTTCCTTTCGTAAGCCATGCAGAGGCTACGTAACCCTCTGCGGCGCCAGCGTCAGCCGACATAGGCTACGTCACCCTTGTCAGCCACACCCTGCTGGTCCCTCCCACTGTCTGCTCCGCTCACGCTCCAGCGCACAGAGACCACCTTTTGACTAGTGGGATACCTTCCTTCTCTTGCAAGCCTGGTATAACCCGGCTCAGGCCTGGTTAATCCGGCCCCATGGGTACCTGCAGACAAGTTACAAAGAGCCTGCCGACGTACGATATATGTCGGCCGGGACGTGGTTAGGCGGACATCCTCCAAGCCGGGTTACTCCGTAAGTCGGCCTGCCTTGAGGTGACTTGGCCAGCTCTCGCTTTGACCTTGCCATACCTCGGCTAACTCGGCCTCTATACCCCGGCGTGACCCTACCTGGGGGTATCCCCCAAACATTAGTCCCCGAAGCTGGTGCGGTCTTAGCAACTTCAGCTGCTAAGGCCACGGCAGGTTCAATCTACCAAGATTTTTGCTTCCCTTTCCGAGTTACCCTGTAGTTCGGATCTCTCGACTTAGCTTTACCTTGGCACATTCCGAGTTATCACTCGCTGGCCGGATTACTCATCAGTTTTCCGTGGTATCCTTCCTTCTCTCATACACTTCCCCATGTCCTACGTGGAGGGTAATCATCATCTTCCCTCATTTTAAGGGCCTGTGCCAGTTACTGCACTTATTGTCAGGGGTTACTGCTACACACGTCGCGTCGCGGCTGCCTCCTCGTTAACTGCATCACCACGTCACATCGTGGGATCCCCTGTTCCCTGTGGCCCTTCCTGTGGCTTGCTTCTGATTGGCTGACCCGATAGATACACGGGCACATCGTGTGGCCTCAAGGCACTGCCTGATCCCACTATCCATCGCAAGGGCACGGTTAAATAGGGGAGAGGGCGCGCCCCTTGGCTATTTCCCCCTTCTTGCACTCTTCTGCTCCTCTGTTCCTTCTTGTTCCTTGTGATAGCGCCGCTGCCATCACTTCTTCTTAGCGCTGCCACCGCTGCGCCTCGTTTCTTCGCATTATCCTTGCTGCTGCTCTCGCGCCGCTTCACCGCCACGGGGCCGCGCCAATTCAAACCACTGTCCCCCACCTCTGATCTGGTCGGTGAGGACAGCGATTTGGAGATGACGGAGGAGGAGCTCGCCGTCGCCGAGGAAGAGGAGATGGAGGGGGAAGGTGAGGTGCAAGAGCGTGGTGCCTGGGCCGACTCGTGGGTGTGCCAAGACGACCTCGATTGGCTTTACCACACCCGTCGCATCCCCGAAGGTGTAATTTCTCGCCTCCCCTCCAAAGAAATTGCTCCCTCGCCCAACCCGGGTGAGTTCGTCGTCTTCCTCTCCCACTTCCAGTGCGGCTTCGGCCTGCCAGTGAGAGATTTATTCCATGATCTTATCAATTCCTACGAGCTCCAACCTCATCATCTTCCGGCGAACGCCATTACTTCTCATTCCTCCTTCGCATCTGCCATAGAGGGATACATCGGCTTGTGGCCCACCATGGAGCTTTGGATCCGATTCTTCGGTCTGAAGAAGAATGTTATCCCGGATAAGACCAGTGCCCTCGCCGACAAATTGCTCACCCAGTGCGGCGCCACTTCTATCTCTCCTCGCAAGAATTCTATCTTTCCCTACTAGCCTCGAGTCTTGGAAGGGCTGGGCCCGGACCTTCTTTTATTTGAGTAATAGCTCGGATGAAGATCTGATCCGGCTGCGCCCCTTCGCAATGGGCTCTTGATGTCTACGCACTTCTATTCTTGTAGACAGTTGTTGGGCCTCCAAGTGCAGATGTTTGTAGAACGACATCAAGTTTTCCCTTAAGTGGATCACCCAAGGTTTATCGAACTCAGGGAGGAAGTGGTCAAAGGTATTCCCTCTCAAGCAATCCTGCAATCAAGATACAAGAAGTCTCTTGTGTCCCCAACACACCCAATACACTTGTCAGGTGTATAGGTGCACTAGTTCGGTGAAGAGATAGTGAAATACAAGTGGTATGGATAATTATAAGTGGTAACAGTGATGGAAAATAGCTTGATGGCGTGGAAAAGACTAAAGTAAAACTGAAATAAAGATAGAAGCAAGCAAACATGCAATAGATCTAATAGCAAACAATGTTTCAGTGCTTAGAAACAAGGCCTAGGGATCATACTTTCACTAGTGAACACTCTCATATAAATATATTCTTCTTTATGATACTACGCTGAACTACTCTCCGGTTGGATACTCTAATCCATGGTAGGGCTATAATAGCACACCTCAAAGTTCATCTTTCCCATCTAGAAAACCCCACACTGTCACCTTGAGTACTAGATCGGTCCAACAAACACCACAATTTCATAAAGACATCCAACTCCAAATATAACTCATAACAAGTATTTGAAATCTCTAGCCTAAGTGCCACCATGGTGTGCACGCTGTCACTTTCACACACATGGGGAGAGCAGAGATCTATTAAAGCACTTGAGTAGCAAGGTAGATCTATAGATTACAAGCTCATGATCACAATATGATCATGCATAGAGAGAGAGAGAGATGAACACATAGCTACCGGTAGAACCCTTAGCCTCGAGAGAGAACTACTCCCTCCTCATCATGGGAATCAGCAACGGCGATAGAGATGGTGGTGGAGATCAATGGAGATGGCTCCGGGGGCACTTCCCCGTCCCGGCAGGGTGCCGGAATAGAGACTTTCTGTCCCCTGAATCTCCCCTTCGGTGGCGGCAGCGCAACGGAACTTTTCGTGGCTGGAGGCTTGATTATTTAGGGTTTATGCCTCGGGAGGCTTCTTATAGGCCAGAGGGCAAGGTCGGTGGGCGGCCAGGGGGCCCACACCATGCCCTGGCATGGCCTGGGGGGACCCGCGCCATGGGGTGGTGTGGCCACCCTGTGGCCCCCCTTCGTGTCTCCTTCTGGCTCCGTGAATCTTCCGGGAAAATATCAACTTTGGCTTTTGTCCGGTCCAATTTCGACAATATTGATTTTCTAACTTTCTAGAACCAAAAACAACAGAAAACATGCAACTGGCACTGTGGCTCTTGTTAATAGGTTAGTCCAAGAAATCATATGAAAAGTACTCCAAAGTGTGGATAAAACACAAGAAAGTAGATAAAACTAAGCATGGAACATCAAAAATTATAGATACATTTGCAATGTATCAGCCCTCCTAATCCGGCTTTGTGGAACCGGATCGCTAAGAAGCCAACGGTCTTGGCGAATCAAGTAAACAAGCGATTCAAGGAACTGAAGGAGCTGAAGCTACGCAACGAGGATGTGATGATCACATTCGTCCGCAGCTGGGTTTCCCCCTACATAAGCGCACACACAAGCTCTGCCATATGAGCGGGCATCTTGACCCCAACCGGACCTCCTCCTTCGAGCTGAGCAACACTGAGATATACCGCCGGGTTAAGGCCATCTTCACGACCGACAAAGATTTCAACGCGGATTGGGATTGGGGATTAGAGCACTACTGTCGGGACAATCTTGCTCCCACGGTAAATTTTCTTACCCAATCCTTCTCCGAGTTACACCCTATGTCGGAACATGTTGTTTATTTGATCCCCTTGCATTTTGCTTTTAGTTGTTTCTCTAGCAGACCCTCGAAGACGGCACCGAGCCTTCCCTCAAATGGGGGAAGGATCGGCTTGTCTCAGATGAGGAGGAGCCAGATCAAGAGATGTTCTTGCCTGCCCCAGACGGATCCAAGCGAACCTCTGGTAACTTCTCTTCCTTAAGGGATTGGCCTAACAATGAGGATGATTCTGATATTGAGATATTGGAGGTATATGTCTCGGTTCCCATTTCTTTCGCATTTCCGGCCTCAGCTAACCCGGCTGAGAAGATCCACGAGGACCCCCCTCTGGCAACGGGTGAGCCGGTTCCAGCTACGTCTAAGAAACGGGCCGCCACTTCGGCTGCTTCTTCCGAGCCTGCCCAAACAACCAAAATACGGAAGAAGTCCGTTGACAAGGCTGCCAGCAACCTGTGACTAAGGCCATAGTTCGGAAAGCTCGAAAGCGTAGGGAGCCTCTGACTTCGGACGAGTGAGTCTCATTTTCCTTGTCCAATTTTCTGCTTCATGTTTCCTTGTCTCCATGCCTCTCTTTCTATTATAACTTGTTACTCATTGTTTGACTCGGCATGGCTGCCATGGAGGTTCCCCAGAGCGGCTCTAGCATTGCTTCATCTTTCTGGTGCACCCCATCTCCCCCTCGCGACGATGACACGCGCCCACTGAGTCTAGTTCAGGAAGGCTCGGTGACTGCTCCGGATCTTGGCCCATCTCGTCTAGAGGAGGGCGACCTCGGTGCAGGGGAAGTGGTGCGGACGAGGACACGCTAAGGCCGGATGCTCCCAGCTCTTCATTGGCTCAGCCATGAACCGTCACTTCTGAGGTACCAACAGCAGCAGCATCATCAACACCAGTATCAGCAACGACACCAGTAGAAACACAAGCACCAGCACTAGCAGCAGCACAAGCGTCAGCGTCAGTAGTACCAGTAGTACTAGCAGCACCATCATCAGCGGCAACACCAACACCAACTCCTTCTGCTTCGTTCGAGTCTTCCAAGACTCGGTGAGAAGACCCAGCTAGCACTAAGGCTGCGCCCAAGTCCAAATCCACAGCTCAAGCCTCAACCTCCCAAAAGCAGCCCAAGACCGGCAGTTAGGCCAAGAAAGATTCTGGTGCCACCAAGGCATCATCCATCGAGGCTGGACAGCGCACCCTTGCGTCCATGCTGCCGAAGAGAGATGCCTCCTCTAGGTCAGCTAGCAGCAAGCAACTTGCATTGCATACCAGCCCCGCTGCTACCCTAGTTGAGAGGAGGGAGGCCCACGCCAAAGGCTTGGTTGCGCCCCACATGCCTAGTGGAGAGAACTATCCTCCGGCTTTGATTGAATATGTCAATAATTGGAGCAAAGCGGAGTTCGTTAATCTAAACGACGATCTCCCGGAAAAGTTTGGGACGCCGAGTTCAGCGCACAGATGAACACGGCAGCTAAGGCTATCAATATTGCTGGCCGGATGATGGAGGTACGTTACTTTGTCTTTTCCTTAATATGCACAAGTGCTTAGAGATATATCCATTAGTCCCCGAGCCTCTGGGGGAGTAGCTTGTTACTCGGCCGGATGCTCCTTAGAGAACTAGCGTAGCTCCTTAGTGGTTTAGAATATGCACACACCCAAAGCCGGGCTAAGTTCCACTTGTCCCGGGTTCTGTACACTTCGAATATGCACACACCTAGAGCCAGGTTAAGTTCCACTTGGCTCGGGTTCTGTACACTTCGAATATGTACACACCTAGAGCCGGGTTAAGTTCCACTTGGCCCGGATTCTGCACACTTCGAATATGCACACACCTTAAGTCGGGTTAAGTTCCACTTGGCCTAGATCTTGAAGACTTCGAATAACCACACACATAGAGTCGGGTTAAGTTCCACTTGGCCCAGATTCTGTACACTTCGAATATGCACACACCTAGAGCCGGGTTAAGTTCCACTTGGCCTGGATTCTGCACACTTCGAATATCCATATAGCTGAGCCAACATTTCTCTTTTTAGATCACTACCAATCATCGGACTGCTGAGTTTCAGCGCCTCTTGGACTCACACAAGGGGCTGCGCTCGAAACATGCTGCGCTTCTTGCTGAGTGCAAGAAAAAGGGTAAGTTTTCTCTTTGACTTTTCTCCCCATCTTCCTTTGCCTTTTTCCGCTGGACTAATCTGTCATTCGGATTGTACAGCCGAAGTGGAGGCTGAAAATACCATCATGAGCAAAAAATTGGACGAGATAAAAGGTAATTTTCTTTGGTTAAGCCTTTTCCGTGCTCTTTCTCCTTTCTCCTTGACTCGGTAGATATTTATACCTCGGCTCTACCGGGTCAACAAACCGTTGCAGCATCCCTTGAAGATAGTGTGCCCGTGCCTGATATGATGCTGCATTTTCTCGAACAAGCAGGGCAACATCAGGCCGAGCTCAAGAAGAAGGACGACGAGCTTGCCAAACTCCGAGCTAAGGATGATGAACTTGCCAAGCTCAAGGCTGAGATGAAAAAGCTCAAAGAGCTCCACAAGACTGAGATGGACAAGGCTGGCCAAAACTTCACCGAAGAGCGAGAACATCTTAGCCTCCAACTTGCAAAGGATCAGGAGTTGCTGAAGGAGGCTGACATCAAGCTCGAGTCAGCTAATGGAAAACTTGAGAGGCTCCGAAAGAGGCGTGCTGATTGCACCAAAGAGCTGACTCGGATCCATAGTCATATCTCCCGTAAGATCTTTTCCTTCCGCCGACGTGTATTTCTCCGGGTTAAACTCCTTTACCAACCTCACTTGTTTTGTTTTCAGGCAAATTCCCAGAGGGAAATGCCATTGTGGCTACTGCCGTTGCCAAGTTCCGCCGGCAAAGGGGTACCCCAACTAATCCTGGCTCTAAACCCATGCCTTATGACATGGAGGACCTGTTGGTCAGCCTATTCTCCCGCGTAGAAATTATAAAGAACTATGGTTTGGGTATTCTGGATCCAGCCATCCGGATCTTCCGTGCACTTTGGCCTGGTGAGGATCCTCCAGAGGGATCCACTTCTTTGATCAACAGGCCGATGGATTGCGAGACCCAGCTCGACCTCTAGAGAGAATCCGTTGCGCATGCCGGAGCTGATACTGTCCTCCATTTCGTGCTCACTTGGTATGAAAAGCTGGATTTGAAGGTTCTCGAGCGCTTGCGCACCGGGTCTAGGTGGTCGAATGATCCGGATTGGATTGCTCGGCGCAAGGCTTGTGCCCACAACCTTATCCAGTTTGCCCCTGTTCATCAATGGAATGAAGGACCAAGCTTCCTCGACATCGTTGATGACAAATATGTCGAAGATGGTTCGGATGGCGAGGAAGAGGACGAAGCCTCAGATCTCGAAGAGAACGAAGATGACGACGAGGTTGAAGCTGATCCGGACAACGAGGCGGAAGCCATAGCTCCACCCGCTGGCGCCAAGTTAGCCCCTCCTGCTGCTGCTCCTTGAGCACCAAAAACACTTTGAAATTTATCAGATCCCCGGTATGCCAGGTGCAGATGTATCAATCATACTGATTATATTTTGCTACTAAGTTATTCACATCGGATTAACTTGGGCTGAGTCCCAAGTTTTATTTTCTTGTTTCTCCAATTTCATGGCTCGGCTCGCGTCTACCTTGATTCGGTTTTGTGCCTTACGAGTCTGAGTTTCAAAAATTGACTTAAAAATACTTGGAAACTTTAGGATTAGCTCAAGATAATATAGCATAGTAAAAGTAAAGTAAACCTAGGGTTAGTCTGGATAATAAATGTCGGCTCGATTATGTTCTCTTCCTTAGTCGTTTTTCGTGTGCTATGCAATTCCAAACTTGTTCTCTTGCTTGCCATGAAGCCAATTCTTGTTGGACAATAGCAAGTCGAAGAGTTGAGTTTTTGGTGCTCACACACTACTAATCCGATTTAGGCAGAAGCAACTTAAGATAGCTGACATAAAAATAAATAACAAATACATAGAACAACAAATATTACTAAGGTAGTCCCCGAGTTACTGCTCGAGGTGCCAAGATTTCATTGATAAACTCATTGCCGGCATACATACCGACAAATGAGAAACTCGGATACACACACTTCTTTGTGAAGTGTAGAACGGACGAAGTAGTGCTACATTCCTTGGACGCTTAGATTCCTCGCCAGACCTGTCCGCCTTGTTCTTCTCCTGTGGTTGTGCATAAATGAGATAATAAGATTCATTGTGTAATGCTTTGCTGACAATGAATGGTCCTTCCCATGGGGGGATAACTTATGCATGCCAGCACTACGTTGTACCAGCCGGAGTACCAGATCACCTTCCCGGAAGACTCGGGGGTTTACTTTCTGGCTATGATAGCGTCGGAGATTTTGCTGATATATGGCGGATCTGGACAATGCCAATTCTCTCGCTTCTTCCAGCAGACCAACATCATTTTGCGGGGCTTCCCGCACTTCGGCTTCTGTCTATTGGGTGACCCTAGGCGAATCATGCTCTATGTCGGTTGGTAATACAGCTTCTGCCCCATATACCAGAAAAAATGGCGTATAACCTGTTGATCGATTCAGAGTTGTTCTTAAACTCCACAGTATCGCTGGTAGTTCTTCTATCCAGCACCCCGCTGATCTTTGCAGGGGCCCCATGAGCCAGGGTTTTATCCCGGATAATACTAATCCATTGGATCTTTCCACTTGTCCGTTCGATGCGGGGTGGGCTATTGAGGCAACATCTAGCCGGATCTTCTTATCCCGGCAGAATCGCACAAATGCTCCTTCAGCAAAATTGGTGCTGTTATCCGTTATGATACTGTGAGGATAACCATATCTCAGAATGATATCTTTGAGGAATGACACGGCTGTAGCTCCATCACACTTTCTTATTGGCTTTACTTCAATCCATTTCGTAAACTTGTCAACCATAACCAAGATATGGGTGATGTTTCCTTTTGCCGGCTTGAATGGGCCAACCATATCCAAACACCATACGGCAAATGGCCAGGTAATTGGTATGATCTTGAGCTCCGACATTGGCATGTGTGTCTTGGTAGCATACCTCTGACAACCATTGCATTTTCTTACTATATCCTCTGCTTGCTCCAAGGCACTTGGCTAGTAAAATCCATGCCGGAAAGCTTTTGCCACTAAGGCTCTGGATGAGGCGTGATGCCCACATTCCCCTTGATGTATATTTCTTAGGATGTCAAGCCCTTCTTCCAGGTCAACACACCGTTGCAGGACATTCGTGACACTCCTCTTGTATAGTTCGACATTGATAATCGTGTATGCCTTCGCCCTCCTCTGAATTTGCCTTGAAAGCACTTCTTCATTTGGCAAAGTTCCATCCTTCAGGAACTGGAATATGGGTAGTGCCTAGGCTGGTATAGCTTGCACCGGAAACACATCCTCGTCAATTTCCATTTGATCCACCGACATAACCTCTGCTGGGTCACGCTACGTAGTCCCCGGGTTCTGCGAAGCAGTCCCCGGGTTTGCTGAACCACTTCCTATATCAACGTCCATGGGCACAGCTTCAGACTCTGGATTGGCCGGGATATAGATTGACTCGGATTCTGGGGATGGCTTGATAGATGGCTTTCTAAGGTGCTCTAGTGCTACACCCGGGGGAATCGCTTGTCGGGTTGATCCGAGCTTTGACAATACGTCGGCAGCCTCATTTTCTAGCCAAGGTACATGGTGAAACTCACATCCCTCGAAGTATCCTGATATCTTCTGCACATGAAATCTGTACAATGCCATGTTTGCATCCAAAGCATCCCATTGCCTTGAGACTTGCTGAACCACCAAATCCAAGTCACCGAAGCACTGGATCCGACGTATTCCAATTTCTTTTGCTACTTTGAGTCCATGCACAAGTGCTTCATATTCTGCAACATTGTTTGATGCTGTGAAGTGGATCTACAACACATACTTCAGCTGGTCTTTCTTGGGAGAGGTAAGCACAACTCCGGCGCCCTAACCCAGTTTTCATTTTTGATCTGTCAAAATGCATTCTCCAGTAATTCGGATCTGGCAACGGTGGCTCATATTGCATCTCGGCCCAATCTACGAAAAAGTCGGCCACTGCCTGAGACTTGATCGCATCTCTTCTGTCGAATTGCGGAGCATAAGGGGCTAGCTCAATTGCCCATTTTGCAATCCGACCGCTTGCATCCTTGTTGCTCATTATCTCAAATATGGGGGCTTCACATATCACTTTGATGGGGTGCTCTTCAAAATAGTGCTTCAGCTTCTTAGCTGCCATGTACACACCATATGCCATCTTTTGATAGTGAGGATAGTTTTGCTTTGACGCTGATAATACCTCGCTCAGGTAATAGACTGGCCTTTGCACCGACTTACCCTCTTCGTCGCGCTCTACCACTATTACTACACTTACAACTCGGTTGGTTGCGGCTATGTAGAGCAACATTGCCTCTTTTGAGAGTGGAGAGGCCAACACCGGTGCAGTGGCTAACATCTTCTTTAACTCAATGAAGGCTTCATTGGCCTGCGGCGTCCATATGAACTTGTTCGATTTTTTCATTAGCTGATAGAGAGGCAATGCCTTTTCTCCGTACTGACATACAAACCGACTTAAGGATGCCCGGCAACCAGTGAACTTCTGGACATCGTTAAGGCACTTCGGCAATTCCATTCGTTCTATGGCTCGGATTTTAGTTGGGTTAGCTTCGATACCTCGGCTGGAGACAAGAAATCCGAGTAAATTTCCGGCTGGGACACCGAAGGTACACTTCTCCGGGTTAAGCTTCATTCGGAACCTTCTTAGGTTCGTGAATGTTTGCCGGATATCATCAAGGAGCGTTTTGCTTTCCTTGGTTTTTATAACCACATCATCAACATATACCTGCACATTTCGACCAATTTGATCGTGTAAGCATTTTTGCATACATCTTTGATACGTTGACCCTGCATTACGTAAACCAAAAGGCATATTGCGATAGCAATAATCCCCGTACGGGGTGATAAACGCAGTCTTTATTTGATCATCCGGGTTCGGAGGTATCTGGTGGAAACCAGAATATGCATCTATGAATGACAACAATTCACACCCAGTAGTTGAATCTATGACCTGATCTATCATTGGCAGTGGGAATGGATCTTTTGGGCACGCCTTATTCAGGTTCATGTAATCAATGCACATACGCCAAACTACTGCCACATTCAGATCGTCTTTCTTCTTTTCCACAAGCACCAGATTGGATAGCCAATCCGGGTAAAGTATTTCTATGATGAACCCGGCTGCGAGGAGCCGAGCTATCTCATCCCCAATGACTTTTCTCCTATCTTCGGTGAAGCGGCGGAGAGGTTGCTTCACCGGCTTTGCTCCGGGTCTCACATTCAAAGAGTGATTGGCCAACTCCCTCAGAACACCTTGCAAGTCCTGTGTGGACCAAGCAAAGATATCCCGATTCTCACGGAGGAAGTTGACGAGCTCGCTTTCCTATTTCTCAGTCAACCCGGCACCAATTGTTATGGTGCGCTCTGGGAATAGATCATCAACAGGCACTTTATTTGTATCCTTTGTTGCTTGAAATGAGACACTTCCATGCGGGTTACTTAGCACCGACATATACTGCTGCGCGGACTAAGCGAATGCCGCTACTTCCTGGATCTTTCTTTTTTCTTGTGCAATCATGAGTGATTCAGCCAGGTTAGACCCGGCTGACGCACACTCAATGGAACATCGGAAATCCCTAGCTATAGTAATTACTCCATTTGGCCCAGGCAACTTCATCTTCAGGTAACTGATGTGAGTACTTGTCATGAATTTGTTTAGGGTTGGCCTGCCGAGTAACGCATGATATGCGCTTTCTTAGTTCACAACCTCAAACTCTAAATTCTCAGTTCGGCAGTTATCTCTAGTGCCGAATAGCACGTCAACCCGGACTTTGCCAATGGGTTCACAGGAGATACCGGGCATAATGCCATGGAAAGTTGTCCTTGTAGCTTGGATCATGTTCTCCGAGATACCCAACTTGCGCATTGTATCCATGTACATGATATTGATGCTGCTGCCATTGTCAATCAGTACCTTGGAGAACCTCACTTTGATACTTGGCCCGATGAATGTTGGGTCCAGCACTAGTGCATACGAACCAGGACTCGGCATGATCCTGGGATGGTTCTTGACACTCCAGGTAATTTCCTGATCAGACCAAGGCATATACCTCATCACTGCCGGCATAACCATGTTCACCTCCATATGTCGGCGTTGCAAGCTCTTTCTATCCGTTTCCTCCATGGTAAACACAAATAAACTTTGGTGATGCTCCCTGTATTCATTTCTCCCCTCATTGCCGGCGTACCTTTGATCTGGCTGATGCTGGTTTTCCACCTGATGCACTGCATCCCTTCTCTCATGGTTCTCATCCCTCGGCGGAGGTGGTGGCAACATTAACTGTTGCGTATTTGCTCCGGAGAGTAGTTGTTGCCGAGGTTGATCGTTCTGAGGTGCCTAAGCATTGGGCCACTTTGCTCTATCTTCCTCATCCACTCACACTGCCGAGTTGTATGACCCGCCGGGTTACTCGGATTTGGCGTGTGAAACTTGCAGGGCTGATCCAGCATTGCCTCATACGTATATCTCGGCCGGTCTTTCTTTTCTTGCCACCGTTTCTTTTGCTCCGGCGTCCATGTTTTCTTGCCATCATTTCTCGGAGTCCACTACTGCCCTCCAGTTTTCTGACGCTGATTACTCCCTACTCCAGGCTGATCTTGGTTTACAACAACAACTTGTTGCGAACTGTACCTATAATCCGGTATATCATCTCTTATCTTACTCCGGTAGTAATTTTGCCGGGATGATCCGGCTCCGTCTTGCTGGTAGTACTCCTCATTTGACTCGTTTGACACAAGCCGGGGTTGAGTCGGATCACCTAATGCATACAAATCAGCAATCCGGATTGTTTGTGCCAGCGTAGTTGGCATATCCCTTTGTAATCTTTGCCATAACATGCTTGCGTATCTACACCCTTGTGCAAACCAAGCTATGGCATGTGACTCAATCACGCCTTCACATGAGTTTATCACATTGCACCAACGAGTTAGGAACTCTCGGTCTGTCTCATTTGGTCTCTGCTTGCACATTGCTAGGGTCTGTGGCCTGTTCGGCCTCTGATATGTGCTTGAGAAGTTGCCGACGAACATTTCCTCGAAATCCAGCCAGCAATTGATACTTCCGGGTGGAAAATTGTTTAGCCATACCCTTGCTAGCCCCTCCAACATCTGAGGTACGTATCTCACTGCCCATCTCAAATTTCCTGTTGCAATTTTCACTGCTGTTGCGTAGTTGATTAACCAATCCTCCGGCTTAGTGCTGCCGTCATATGTTTTCGTGCCTCTGGGCAACTGGAAGTTAGGTACCAGAGGCTCTTTCATGATCCGGGGTCCAAAGCACGCTGGACCTGGAGGACCTTGCCCCTCAATTTGCTCCGACCTATAGAGCCGATCCAGCTTTAGCCTGGCGTCATCCGGTAGCAAGTTCCTGCTTCCCAATCTTGACCCTATCACATGATGATCTGGCCTATGGTATCCTGCATTCGCCATTTCCGAATCATCGTCGTTGTATCTGTCTTGCTCTCGTTGAGCGCATTTCTGTCGCATACCTTGGTCGGAACTTTGCTCTTGCCGAGGTATACTCTGATGCTGCTATTGCCGAGGTAGGTTTTGCCCTGCACCCGCTGAGTTATGCTGTTCGACATTGTCGTTTCCAGCGTTTCTCTGACTGGCATTGCCTTGGTCGCGGTTACCTCGGCCAGCTTCACCTTGCCTGACACTTTGTCGATCCTCATTTCCTTGCACTGCCTTTCCTTTCCCTGCCCTTGCCGGGTCATACGGGACTATCTGTTTGTTTCTCCTTGCCGAAGTTACCACTTCCTCTCTTCTAGGGCCATCATGAGGGGATGATGCAGCCCCAGCGGATTTCTCCGGGTTACCCACTGCCGAATAAACGACCTTGGACGCTGTGGCCCTTGCCGGGTTAACCCTGAGCAACTCCTCATTCTGTCTGTTAGCGATCCGAACTAACTCGTTGACCCTCTCCTGCTGTCTTTTCCGGGCTTCACCCGTCAAACCTTCTAATTCAGATGCAGCCGCATCCGTTGCCCTGAGGTTCTTTGCCGGGGTGCTGTACTTCGGCAGCCCCATGGACAAAAGGTTCTCTGATTCCTCAACTCTAGTCTCACCTTCTTTGTTCATCTCACTGACGAGGTTTCTCCCTTTTACTTTTACAGCATCTACATTATTTGCTTTTGCGTACTCGCGCAGCGTCATATTCAACGACTGCTGAGCCGCGGCTATCTTTTTCGCACCCTCTAGTATTTTTTGCCTAGTTTCCTCTAACTCGTCTTGTGCCCGAGCTGGATCTACCATAGGTGCTATGGGGCTCGCCAAGCTATCTATTGCCTGTTGTAGCACATTCTCTGGCCTCTCTAGTGGAGAACCTCTACTTTTCCTAGGCACCTTGGGTGTTACCTCCGGATCTGGTGCCGGGTCTTTGCTCGCGCCAGCGTTAGGCACTATCATCATCACCTCAGCACGGTCAGGGGAGCGAGTGATACGCACACCGTGAGCCGCGCTAAGGGGTGGCTCGCCTCCCTCGACGACGTGCTGCGGGTGAACGCAAGACACATCGACACCGACGTAGATCTTATGTGCTCCAAGCTTGACAAAGAGGCCATTGCACGGTGGAGGTCGCCTGCCGAAGCTCCCAGCATTGTCGCTGACGTAGTCCAGCGCTCCAAAGTGAACCAACCCAGAGAAGATGCACTCGCCGGTGCCGATGATGCTTCCCGTCCGGATCTTCACTGCTGCTAGCGCCGCTAGCCCTAAGGTGGGCGCCAACTGTCGTGGTTGTGTCACGGCAGATGCCATGGATAGGCTAAAGGTGGGGCCAATATGCACTAGAGGAATCCATGGAGGGATAGTGTGGTGATTCCACACACGGATGCTTTGTATTCTCCAATTTCACTAAGTTTACATATGCTCCTTGAGCTGTGTTGGGGAGAGGAGGAAGAAGGAGCTCTCTTACTCTCACCACTACTTCAAGCCCATGAACAATCTACTCGCCCGCCAGCCCCTTCTACAAAGGCCCTAGCACTCCTTATAAAGGGGAGGCTAGGTTGCTAGTTAGGGCATACGTGGAGGCATATTCCAGGGAATATGCCTCTCCCAAAATAGCAAACTGAATGGGTCTCCTTTTCCTTTCGTAAGCCATGCAGAGGCTACGTAACCCTTTGCGGCGCCAGCGTCAGCCGACATAGGCTACGTCACCCTTGTCAGCCACGCCCTGCTGGTCCCTCCCACTGTCTGCTCCGCTCACGCTCTAGCGCACAGAGACCACCTTTTGACCAGTGGGATACCTTCCTTCTCTTGCAAGTCTGGTATAACCCGGCTCAGGCCTGGTTAATCTTACCCCGTGGGTACCTGCAGACAAGTTACAAAGAGCCTGCCGATGTACGGTATACGTCGGCCAGGATGTGGTTAGGCGGACATCCTCCGGGCCGAGTTACTCTGTAAGTCGGCCTGCCTTGAGGTGACTTGGCTAGCTCTCGCTTTGACCTTGCCATACCTCAGCTAACTCGGCCTCTATACCCCGGCGTGACCCTACCCAGGGGTATCCCCCCAACAATCTTTGTTATCATTGATAGGCTCTCAAAAGTGGCTCACTTCTTTCTAGTCAAAGAAACAATTTCTGCAGGTCAGCTGGCTGAGCTCTATATCAATATAATTGTCTCTTTGTATGGGGTTCCTCTGGTAATCAGCTCAGACCGTGGGAGTATCTTTACCTCCAAGTACTGGGAAAGTTTCCAACAAGGCTTGGGAATAAAGCTAAACTTCAGCACAACTTACCATCCTCAGTCACAAGGGCAAGTTGAAAGGATCAATCATATTCTCAAGGATATGCTCCGCGCTTGCGTCATTTCTTTCGGCATGAAGTGGGAAGACTGCCTCCCATATGCTGAATTCTCTTATAATAATAGCTATCAGAAGAGTATCTAGATGGCACCCTTTGAGGTCCTCTATGGTCGTAAATGTCGAACTCCGATTGGTTGGTCAGGGGCAGGTGAAAGAAAATTCTTTGGCCCCAATATTTTCACTCAAGCAGAAGAGAAGGTTCTTGAAAGTTGCTCAGAGTCATCATAAAAGCAACTATGATAGAAAACACACGGACATGGAGTATGTTCCTGGTTATCTTGTTTACCTTCGTGTCACTCCCATGAGAGGCACTCATCGCTTTGGTATCAAAGGCAAGCTTGCTCCTAGATACATCGGTCCTTTCAAAATCCATGGCAAAAGAGAAGTGGCTTATGCTCTCGAGCTTCCTGAACAACTCAAGGTTCATGATGTCTTCCACATCTCTCAACTCAAGAAGTGCTTCAAGGATCCTGGCAGGACCGTGGATCACGAGATGATCAATCTCCAAGAGGATCTCTCCTATAAAGAACACCCCGTCAAAATTCTTGAAGTCGCGGAACAAAAGACTCGCAACAAGTCTATCAAGTTCTGCAAGGTGCAGTGGTCACACCATTCCGTTGATGAAGCCACTTGGGAGCGTCAGGACGACCTCCGTTCCTAGTACCCTGTTCTCTTTGAGTCTTCTTCTTCCTAGAATCTCAGGGCGAGATTCTTGTTTAGTGGGGGACAGTTATAGCATCCCATATGTCTAACATTTGTAATGCTACATGGTCTAATAACAAAATACTACTTTCTACATGCTTATCACTGCACCATCATTATATCATGCTCATGTCATCATGCCACATTGCATTTGAGCATCATATAAAACCCCTCTATTTGGTTCTTATTGTTGGAAATATGCCCTAGAGACAAATAGTAGTAAGGACTATTATCATATTTCATATAGTTTATGATTAAGTTTTATATCATGATATAACTGTATTGAGTGGAAACATCAATACACGTGTGATATACAAACAACCCGGGGTTCCCAGTGAAACTCTAGTCACTGGTTCATTGGTCAACAGATGATCATGTTTCCTGATCATGTGGCATTTATGCCAGTTGGAAATGGAGTCATCTCATTCTGAGAATGAGATGATGAACCAATACCCAACCTAAACATCGTGACCCGATCATGTCACAAAGTTCAAGTTACAATGATTAGAAATGGATCCTCGTAGACTATTCCTTAGACCGTGAGGCTATATCAATCACTGTCTCCCGAGAGTGCTTAGATAGCATCAAGCGCCACTTGGTAATACAGTGGTTATAAAAGCGTGTTCAGGTACTCGGAGGAAACCGTAGAGGAAATATATGTCAAGAGCGGAATTTGTCCGTCCATGTGACGGGAATATACTCAAAGGGCCCACTTGGAGAAGTTATATCCATTAGCCGCACAACGTGTGATTTGATCACGGGGATATCGCTTGTCAGAACGAGTCAAGTAGCGTTGTTCGGTAACAAGATTGAACATGACATGGTGATGTCATTGATCAGATCTCGGGTAATGAAAGTATCGAGAGACAAAGGGAATAAGACACAATTGTCCCGGTTCAAACGACGAAAGATCTTCGTGGAACGCACATGGGTCACATGGCCATCCAGGTTCCTTTGTCGATCATTGGTGTGGGAGTGTCCCGACCATGTCTGGAGTGTTCCTGAACCGTGGGGTATCACGCTTAAGGGCTTGATGATGCTTAGAGAGTGTTTATAGGATCGGTAGAATCGTCGAAGATTAGTAGAGAGAAAACCAGAAGTGTTTCGGTAAGTCCGGAGGATGTCCGGAGTGGAGGTGGAAGTGTTCCATAGCCACAGAGGTTGAATAATATGTGAATGAATGTTAAATATTGATTTAATCATTTATTCATAATTATTTTATAAAAAGAAAAATCAATTTAAATGGTCAAAGGCTTAATGGGCCAATTCCCGGAGGGGAGAGGGCCCAATAGGGAAAGGAGACAGGAGAAGGGGCCAAGGGGGTGGCCGGTGCCCTAGTGGTCCAACCCCTCGTGTGGGGCCCATGGGGGTGGCCGGCGGTGCCACCCCTCCCCCTCCTCTCCTTTAGTCCCACCCCGGGACTTTGAGGGAGGTAGTACCTCCCCTCCCTCTATATATAGTGGGGGTATTTGGCCAAATAAAGCACACCAATAATCAATAAAGGTCTTCTCACTTTTGGGAGGACCTCTAATTGATATTTTCTCTCTCCCCCTCTCTCTCTCGTGACCGTGGTCCCAAGTCTAGACTGCGCGAACGAGAGACATCTTCACCGCGGAGCGCCGTCGCGCTGCAGGATTCGGATCCGGGAGCTATACTTCCGCAACTGCTGCTGGATCAGGGAAGCGGGAGTCATCGTCAAGCACCGGACGTGTGTAACTCCCCATGAGGTGTCACACTTGAGGCACTCAAGTCGTTGGAGCCAAGGGAGCGCGAGGACTTCATCACGACCTTGAGGTCGGCTTCGACTCGTCTACATCAACCACGCTCTCCTGAGAGTTGACAATGCTTTTCGGTCTTCAAGGGTAAGTTCACGAAAATCCCCTCCTATTACTGTATTACTAATAGATAGGTCCTGGCAGCTTCAGGGGTTCAGGGGCGTAGGGTAAATTTTTATTGTTTTCATACGCGGAACTCCAACAGTGGTATCAGAGCCAGGTTTATGCGTAGTAATACTAGTATGGGTAGAACACACGAGATGTAGCGTGTGGGCGTTGATCTTTTAGTTGTTATCCTCCCACATGTACTTGTGCATACCGTAGTAATGCTTGATGAAGCGGCCCCAACCGACTTTACGCGTTCATTCGCGAGACTGGTCCACGCTTGACATACGGCTTGTACCGTATAAATTGGCTTAGGGGGGTGTCTGTCTCTCTCACATTAGTTGGTATGCCATTTGCAACGTAGGGCCCCGAAAGGGGGTAGTAGAGACAACTACTTGATCAGTGTTGTGCTGAAAGTTCGTAGGTAAGAACGGTTCTTGTGCGAAAGCCCATTCAGCCACGTAAAACATGCAAAGATAAAGTAGAGGCGTCTAACTTTGTTTTGCAGGGGGGCGTTGCTTTGTGATATGGTTGTGGCAAAGGTAAAGTGATTACCTTATGTTACGTAGTAGTAGATAGTCATGGAGGTGATGGACTACCACGCCGGAATGACACCGGTACCCTGGTGTCTACGGCGCCGGAACCCTGGCGCCGAAATCCGGTGATGATGGATGGGGATCATGACGTGAAGGACCATAGCACATCGCATTTACATTCAATGTTATTGTTTGTATATCTTATTGTGTGCTAGTATTAGATACTCGACGGTAGCCTAATAAGATGATCCCTGTTAAAATTACCAACGACTGTGTTCCCCCTTAGTGTGCACCACCAAGAAAGTTCTTCGGTATGAGGCGATCCATGGTACAGGCATGGGTGTCAGACATATCTACGTTCGCATACAGTGGGTGTAAGCCATGTTGCACATCGAATACACTAAGGTTGAGTTGGCGAGCCTAGCATGTGCAGACATGGCCTCGGAACACAGATGGTAAAAAGATTGAGCATGAGTCGCATGAATGATGTGACAGACGTTTAGCGTCCACCCTTGAACCCACATTGATGGCCATGATGATCGGGGGAGATGTGGCTGATAGGGTCGTGTTATCATTAGGAACCCTTTTGGGGATAGGTGTTTCTGAGTGGAGTTATCATTAACTCATTTAATTATAAACTTAGTCTAAATTCCTTTTGCAATTATAAATGTAGAGATGGCTCACCGTGAAGCTTACTTTGTCATTGAGGAATGGGTAAAGGGTGAGAAACTTAGACTTGATGGATCCAACTTCCCTAGTTAGCTTGTGCGCCTGAATGATCTCCTTACTAGGAATCATGTGGTAGACTACATCCGCCGCACGATGGATTTGACTGAGCCAGACCACTATGAGACCACACAAGAGCTGGCACACCGCTACTATCGCCAAGAGATGTCCACCTACATTCAGATAATAATGCGTTACAGGATGGTGGATGAACTCCATCCACTCATGGATGATCTTGATCCATATTCAATGGTGGATCAACTGAGAGCAGAGTTCATAGGCCATGTGCACATGTAGAAGCACGAGCTGCTTGGAGAGTTCCTTTCCATACAGATGGAGGAGCATACATGTCTGAAGGGTCACTTGGAGCGCATGCTTGATGCACACATGCGACTGGTTTACTTCGTGGATTACTGGATGGATGATCCATTTGCGATAGGTGTACTGCTTTGATCGTTGCCTCCCAGCTACGAAGGGCATGTCCGGAGTAGCATCATGAGTGGTGATACAGAAACATTGGATTTCCAGGAGTTCATATTACGTTTCAGGAACGTAAAGGTTGAACCAATCACCGGAGAGGTCATCGATGACAAAGGTATATATTTGATATATAGTTTTATAAATGTTATAATCTTGCAAACACATTTGTAGTGTTAAGTATATTTGATACTTGTTCTATTTTGTTGAAAACAAGTCCTTCTGCATGATAGGTGCTTGCTGGAGAGGAGGTGTCGTTGCGTGTTGATGGCGAGCATGATGATGATGGTCGACGACACTCTCCCTCGACATTTATCACTTAGTCTTTGTTTTGGATAGTCATTGTAATAAAAATATTATGAACTTCTTTAGTGTGTCTCACATTTTGTGAGACGGTTATTCATATGAGTTTGTAACAAAAGTTGTTCTACTTTTATGAATGATTTCTATTTGTGTTCATATCTTGTTTGATTATATGTGAATTATCCTTATTGATTGAAACTAATTGATAATGCATGAACATTTGTAAAATATTGAAATGCCTTTAAAATACCCAACTTAATGATATTTCATTAATGAATGAAACCATTGTTTAAATTCAAAGTTATAATGATAATATGTGAAAGTCATTGGATTTCTTATCACATATAAATCATGCCTAAGTTCGGAAAAATAACTTGAACACCGTGTATTCCTTGAATACAAAGTGTTTTAATGAATTGTTAAAACTTAATACATATTCGATGTATTATGTTTTAACGAAAATGGTAATTATCATTAAATGATTGTTTAAATGCGTAAAGAAGTTTACCAAAGGAAGCATGAATATGAAACTATTTGATTTGATCAAAGTGTTTCATCAACAAAGGGTATAAATATAAAAGAGAATCTAATTACTATGATTTGATCAATAGTAATGAAATTCGACTTTATAAGAATGGCATAAAAGTAATTGTGAAATGCAAAGCGTCTTGAAACGTCAAAATGCAAAGCGTCTTGAAACGTCAAAATGCAAAGCATCACAATGTGATATTAGATATCAAAGTGGGTTGATAGATGGCACCAAATAAATCGTTGTAGTGTAGATGTAGAGACCATTAGTTAGAAATAGTTAGCACTCAATTAAAATGTAGTGAACCATTAGAATTCGTGAAAGTTTTGGGGTTATTCGATATAACCAAAAAAATAGCAAATAAGTCCTTGTAGAGTATTCATTTGAAACTTTGAATACAAAAGCCATAGCTGAAACCAAAAGGAAAGCAAAATTCGTATTGCTTGGATTTTGGTGCATTCTTGAGAAAGCTCACTTTTAGTGATATTTCTCGATTATGGAGCAAATGGAAGATAGTGTAACACACGATGATGATTCAAAACCCTGCATCAGAGTGTTGAGAAGCGCAACATACAATGTTCCTAAACGATTCTCTTCACAAAGGAAAGAATCAATGATAATGATCATTGTGTTTTCCCCACTGGTGTTTTCACTACATGAAGTAGGATTCAAAATGTAATCCATATCTTGTATCGAGACATTTGTGAATCATTTGTCATGATTCTTGGAATATGACATACCTACGAACTACTAAGGAAATAATGGTAAATTAGAATTATGAGAAATCCTAGAAGCAAAATTCACCTGAGATTAGAAAGCAATTCATTGCTGAATCTCACAAGTAAAAGGGGTTACTTGAATTTTACCAAAATGATTGCAAAGCCATAGTGGAAAAGGGGGTGAATGACAAAAGCACAATTTGTCAAGTATTGGACAAATTCAAATGAATTTGATTCAAGTGTGCTAAATGTCTAGTGGATTTAAGACTAGTAAAAGTACTAGTGTCTCATAGTAAATCTCTCACTTTGATATTTGATCAAAGGATTTGAATTTGTTCAAAATATTGAGTAGGTATGAAATTTGCATAAAATTGAGTGGGAGCTATGAAAGTCTTCCTAAAACAATATGTGAATGACATATTTTTGAGTGGGAGCTTATAGGAATAATTCTTAAGTGTGTTAAGAATGAAAGCGCAAATACTTATAAATAGTGATTTATAAAATGTAGAAGTTGATAATAAGTATATTATGTAGTATTCCTTAAGGGATTCTGAAAAGTGTTTCGGAATAGAAGTTAATTAAGGAACTAGTCCTTAATACCTCAAATTAGGAATAGTATTAAGTTGAATATCAATAGTTGAAAGAAAGAAAAGGATGATCATCATCCACTATGTTGAGACATAGGTTCAATCTTAGTAACCATGATGATAACTTAGCATAATATGTGATCCAAATAAGGAACGTTTAAAAGTGATTAAGTTTGAATCACAGAACGTTGAGCTAAGTTTGTCCGCAGTGTCTAATAGAGAACTGTAGACATATTTTCCAAGTCCATAAAGGATGACATATCTAAAGAGTTATGTTATAAGGGAATATGTTGGAAACTCCTATAAATACCGATTAAATTAAAGTAGGAAGCGAGGTGAACAAAACATCGAAAGTTGCACAGAGTGCACTAGTGTTTCGATGAACACATTTACAATAATAGATAAGGGTACCATCTAAAGTGTTGTATAATGTTATGGCGGGGCTATTTCGCTTTTACCGTAGAATGACGTGTCCCAGGGCATAATGCCCATGAGAAAGCCCTCGAGGTTGATCTAAAGTCACTATAGGCTCCTGGAATCATGCCTCGTTCTGCTGCCATTGCGACGATGCATACACAGATGTTATCATGTGATGATAAAGTATTGATGTCAATCAAGGTGACATTAGTAAGTTGCAAAGGATTTGGGACTGTAAAGTACAGACCCAAGACTCAACCTCTCCCATGAGCAAGCATGTTCAGGGTACCGGATATATGGTGCCAATGATTAAAGAACGAATGCACCTAGTGTATTTGTACTCTAGTGCAAGTGGGAGACTGTTGGAAATATGCCCTAGAGACAAATACTAGTAAGGACTATTATCATATTTCATGTAGTTTATGATTAAGATTTATATCATGCTATAACTGTATTGAGTGGAAACATCAATACACGTGTGATATACAAACAACCAGGGGTTCCCAGTGAAACTCTAGTCACTAGTTCATTGGTCAACAGATGATCATGTTTCCTGATCATGTGGCATTTATGCCAGTTGGAAATGGAGTCATCTCATTCAGATGATGAACCAATACCCAACCTAAACATCGTGACCCGATCATGTCACGATGTTCAAGTTATGATGATTAGAAATGGATCCTCGTAGACTATTCCTTAGACCATGAGGCTATATCAATCACTGTCTCCCGAGAGTGCTTACATAGCATCAAGCGCCACTTGGTAATACAATGGTTATAAAGGTGTGTTTAGGTACTCAGAGGAAACCGTAGAGGCAATATATGTCAAGAGCGGGATTTGTCCGTCCATGTGACGGGAAGATACTCAAAGGGCCCACTCGGAGAAGTTATATCCAATAGCTGCATGATACATTGCAAATGTATCTATAATTTTTGGTGTTCCATGCTTGGTTTTATCTACTTTATTGTGTTTTGTCCACACTTTGGAGTACTTTTCATATGATTTCTTGGACTAACCTATTAACAAGAGCAACAGTGCCAGCTGCTTGTTTTCTGCTGTTTTGGTTTCAGGAACTCAGAAAATGAATATTCTCGAAATTGGACGGGACAAAAGTCAAAGTCATTATTTTACCGCGGGACACTTGGAGCCAGAATACGATACGGAGAGGAGCCAGGGGCCACCACACCAGCTGGCCGCACGGGCCAGGCCTCGCTGCGCCAGGGGGTGGTGTGGCCAGCCCAGGCACCCCCTCGGCCTCTCCTTCCGCCTATATATTGCCTCTGATACGGAAACCCTAAGGACCCGATCAAAATTCCACGAAAGAGTCTGTAGCCGCCATCATCTCCCTCCCTAGACCGGGAGGGATCTAAAGCTCTTCCCGGCACCCTGCTGGAGAGGGGAATTCACCCTGGAGGCCTTCTTCATCATCATGCAAGCCTCCGATGTGATGCATGAGTAGTTCATCTCTGGACTACGGGTCAATGTCGTAGCTAGATGGCTGGTTCTCTTCCTTTGTGCTATCATGTCTAGATCTTGTGAGCTCCGTTCATGATCAAGATCATCTATTTGTAATTCTGCATGTTGTGTTTGCGGGGATCCGATGGATATTGAGATGCTATTTCAGATTGATTATTGATTCTATCATGTCTTTGTTATTTGTGATCTTGCATGCTTTCCGTTGTTAGTAGCTATCTTGGCCAAGTAGATGCTAGCAACTCCAAGAGTTAGTATTTATGCTCGATAGTGGGTTCATGCCTCTGGTAATCTGGGGAAGTGATAGAAATCTCTAAGGTACTAAATGTGATGTTGCTACTAGGGAGAAAACAACAATCCTTGTTCACAGAACAATCGTATTGTTTACTTTACACGCAATTCGTAATGCAATAATCTGTTGCTTGCAACTTAATACTTGAGGGGGTTCGGATGATAACTTGAAGGTGGATTACTAGTCATAGATGCAGTTGGATGGTGGTCTATGTATAATGTTGTAATGCCCAATCGAATCTCAAAGGAGTCAAGATTATTAGTATATGCTTGTATGCTTTCTCGATGTTTGTCAATTGCCCCGATGTAATTTGTTCACCCAACATGTTATCTATCTTAAGTAGAGCCACCTCTAGTGAACTATGGACCCCGGTCCTTTCTTTTACCATCAATCTACAATCAAACGGTTTACTGCTTTGTGTTTACTTTCTGCAAACTATTACTTCCTTCCATTCGATACGTTTAATCCTTTGTTTTCAGCAAAACCGGTGAGAGTGACAACCTCATCGTAAGTTGGGCGCAAAGTTCTGTGGTTGTGTTGTGCAGGTCTCCACGTTGCTACTAGCACCGGTAGTGCGCCCTGCCAAGGCTCAGCTAGCTACACCTTTGGGGTGTTTCCTTGCTCCTACTGGATTGATAACCTTGGTTTCGTACTGAGGGTAAACTTGCTGCTGTGGTCATCATACCTTCCTCTTGGGGTTCCCCAACGAGCTCGATATATTTTGGGCCATCAAGCATATTTTCTGGCGCCGTTGCCGGGGAGTCAAGGTCATCTTCACAAGGGGAGTCCCTCATAACCAATCTCTTTACTTTTTCATTTTTGTAATGCTCAGTTTTCTTTTGCTTTGTTTGCTTGTTTCTTAATCAAAAACACACAAAAAATAGTTTTACTAATTTGCTTTCTTTATTGAAAACACACAAAAAATTAGTCCCTATCTTAAGTTGACATTATGTCTAGCATTGCTCCAATCATTATGTCACCTGAGGAAATGATTTTCACTTTTAAATAAGGAATTGAGGAGAGCTTCAAGGAAGCTTGGTCTAGAATGTCCGATCTACATGAAAAACTGAGCCTAAAATGACTCAAAGCTTGTTCCTTAGGAGTTTTTACCTTGGAATTGCTCTTTGCTATAGATATGCTTTAGATGCTGTTGTGGGAGGAGATTTTCTCGAATGCAATGAGGATGATGCTATTAATGCTATAAAGAAATTGGTCTTTACTTACAACTTGCCTAGCAAAACTGATATTTATTTCACAAACATATTTGCTAGATTGAACACTCTTAAGACCAGCACTGCTAGATTGAAAGATTGCTATAATACGCTAAGAGAGCATCATAATTATGTTCCAATAAATTCTGAACCATCAAAATGGCTTCCCACAGTAATGATTGATATAAATAATGAAACTTTTCAAGCTTGATGTGATACCATGTCTGAATTTTGTCTTATGCCCAAAGATATTTATGAATCTTTGAATCTTTGGGGGCTTTTTGAAGGAGGAAAAAAAAATCTCTTGCTAATAATGCTACAATATTACCTATTGGAGTAGCTGAAGGAGTGTTTACAAAGATTCTTGGGAAAATGATATCTACTGATTATCTTGTTATTGAATGTGCAGGAAAAGGACAAATTACACTTGGAAGGTCCCTATTAGAATTCCTTGGAGCCATAATAGATGTGGGAAAGGGGACCATGCACCTTGTTTCTCCACCAAACAAACATATTTTCCCAAAGATTAAGAATAAAAGTAAGAGAGGTAAGGGCAAGAAATTTGGTTTTAATGCTTCTTCATTTGAGAACACTTGATTCTTTCTTGCTTCTTATACCTAACTTAAAGGCGTTAAAGAAAAGTATTTATTGGGAGATAACCCAAAACTTTTAGATGAGTCTTGGAAGTTATTACTTCAGTAATAACCTCTAATGACCGCTCCTTATCCTTTTTATTTGTTTTTTGTGCCAAGAGTAACCTCTAATGAGAGAGAAGAAATGATTGGGAAAGTTGCTCTCCCGAAACAGATTTCTGTGCTTCACCGTAAAAATTCGTGTAAAATCTCTGTACGTCCTTTTGAGGCGTAATTTTTTGTGCTTCTGCCCTAGGTTGTTATCTAACTTTCGTTAGCTTAACACTTTCTGATTTGAGCAACAGAAGGTCTTCGAAAAAAATTGTCTTTACCTGCTGGTCTGTTTTGACAGATTTCTGCCATTTTCTGCATTTGCTTCTTGTTGGTTCCTTTTGAGTTCTGTTGGGGAATTGAGATTTTTGAGGGAAGTGCTATAGTATCTTGTGTTTTAATGGAAGTTTTATTGGTGTTATAACTGAACCTTAAAGACCTATTATCTTGAGTGCACTAATGTTGCTTATAAAGATTGTGTGAAGTTTTGTATGAAGAAAAAATTTCAGGTGTATGGAAGGAATGAGTAATGAGATGAAGGATGGACTAAAGCTCAAGCTTGGGGATGCCACGCGTGTCACCCCAAGAAATATCCAAGAATTACAAGCGTCAAAGCTTGGGGATGCCCAAGGCATCCCCCTCTTCATCAATAAAAATCCCAGGTTTCTTCCAAACGCTTCATTTTTATTGTTTCATGCACAGTTGTGTTGTTCTTGGAGCGTTTTCATTTTCGTTTTGGTTTTTCGTTTGCTTTAGTTTGCTTAGTTTGCTGAATAAATTGGTTGGACCCCCTCTCTCATACATTGGTTTTCAAATAGTTTGGTTTGGATTGGAAAAGAGTAGGAAAGTTCATGCTTAAGTGTTAAAGAGAGCTTGTTTTTGACTGTGGCCTATGCTTTGTCATACCATGCTTGATATTGTTTTGGCTTTATGCTTAGTATTCTTTGTTGTAGCATGAATTGTTATAAACAATTGAGATTGCTTAATGTGCCTTGGATGAATCATGCGTTGTTTTAGCATATTAAAGCATAGTATTGTGGTAATCTCCTTTGATGCTTTATTTGGGTTGACTTGGCACATGCTCACACCATGTTATGACTATCCAAAGTCACCATAAGCCTTTATGATCCTTTAGTTTTCAACTTGTAGTATCACTTTATGCTTTGATCAATGATGTTTTGTCGATCTGCATGATTATGGCTATTATTGCTCTCTTAGTTTGTCACTCCCAGTCTTTTGCTAGCCTCCGCAACCAAGTATGAGTTCCACTCATGCATCCAACTCCCTAAACCAAAATTTTCCAAAGTTTCCACCATACCTACCTACTAGCATATGCTATTCCAAGTATATTCATGTTTTTGTTTACCTTCCAAATTAAACTTGTTATGAGAAAACTAGTGATTTAAGCTCTCACGAACTAGATGGCACACTTTACTTTTCTTGACCTTAATAAACTTGAACCATTTTGTCGTCTATGTTGTATATTCTTGCACTTATTTGTTGGGGATTAGCAGAACCATGCTGTCAAGGGGAACACTTTCAACATTGCATTGGTACTTTGTACCTAGTTTATATCATGCTCTTTTGTCTATGGATGTCGTCGGTGTGAAATAAAAGGGGAGCTTGTAAGTCCATGGGGTTATGTATATGTGTTAGAGAAACGCATGGGCCGCTGGTCTAATCCATGCTGACATGGTGGAAACCTGCAGCGTAACCATAATGAGCTGTCTATGAAGCATTCTTCTTATAAAAAAAGAGAGTCCTATATTGAGAAAAAAAGAGAAAAAGAAAAAAGATTATGAAAAGAGGTAAGAGAGAAAAAAGCACCATATTCCCATGGTAAATAAGAAGATTGTTGAGATGCTCGTTGTCTGCTTGCCTTGTCATTTTGATATGGGGATTCTTCCGTATCATCGGGAAAGGGGTGCCCCGTTGGCGGTTCTCTATGATGCAAATGTACTTATGATGACAAGAACTTACCGGTGACTAAACTTGAGTAGCATGAGGAGCGGACCTCGTATTCAAGGGACATGAGATTTCTAACTTATACTTCGTCAGGCATGTACACCATAGTTTGTTCACTTTAACCTTAATCACTTCAAGATGCTTATGATAGGGGTAATGAGAGCTGAAAGCTATAAGTACCATAATTTTTGGAAGCTCTTTATGAGACTTGAATCCCTACTTCCTTCTATGAAGGCCTTTCTTCCACCATTATATTGAGTCTCCACTTTCCATCTTTATGCACCTACTTTGAGAGCATAGTGGCCATTCTTAGTTCTATGTGCATTGTCTCAAGACTTGTTGATTGATGCATACCTTGATATTGCTTGTTCTAAACTATTTGTATCTAGTCACTCTTATGAACTTTGAAGGTTTCCTATGCATTTATATTTGCTACTCTATGAGGGACAAGCTCAATACTATTATGCTATGTTTTCTTTATGTGAAACAAACAAACGTCTTACAAAGCATTGTTATTCATGAATCTTTTGTTTGTGCCTTTTCATGTTGCAATATTGTTGCTTTGTCTTATTGTTAGAACTTTGTCTTTCATGTTATGATTGAAGTACTATGATCCCAGCTTTGAATGTTTTACAAATACTTTGATCAAGTTTATGATGGTGCATGTCACCTCAAAAATTATTCTTTCTTTTTATCACTTACCTACTCGAGGACGAGCAGGAGTTAAGCTTGGGGATGTTGATACATTGCAAATGTATCTATAATTTTTGGTGTTCCATGCTTGGTTTTATCTACTTTCTTGTGTTTTGTCCACACTTTGGAGTACTTTTCATATGATTTCTTGGACTAACCTATTAACAAGAGCAACAGTGCCAGCTGCCTGTTTTCTGCCGTTTTTGGTTTCAGGAAGTCAGAAAATGAATATTCTCGGAATTGGACGGGACAAAAACCAAAGTCATTATTTTACCGGGGTACACTTGGAGCCAGAATACGAGACGAAGAGGAGCCAGGGGGCCACCACACCACCTGGCCACGCGGGCCAGGCCTTGCCGCGCCAGGGGGTGGTGTGGCCAGCCCAGGCACCCCCTCGGCCTCTCCTTCCGCCTATATATTGCCTCTGATACGGAAACCCTAAGGACCCAAACAAAATTCCATGAAAGAGTCTGTAGCCGCCGTCATCTCCATACCTAGATCGGGAGGGATCTGAAGCTCTTCCTGGCACCCTGCCGGAGAGGGGAATTCACCCTGGAGGCCTTCTTCATCATCATGCAAGCCTCTGGTGTGATGCGTGAGTAGTTCATCTCTAGACTACGGGTCCATGTAGTAGCTAGATGGCTGGTTCTCCTCCTTTGTGCTATCATGTCTAGATCTTGTGAGCTCCGTTCATGATCAAGATCATCTATTTGTAATTCTGCATGTTGTGTTTGCGGGAATCCGCTGGATATTGAGATGCTATTTCAGATTGATTATTGATTCTATCATGTCTTTGTTATTTGTGATCTTGCATGTTTTCCATTGTTAGTAGCTATCTTGGCCAAGTAGATGCTAGCAACTCCAAGAGTTAGTATTTATGCTCGATAGTGGGTTCGTGCCTCTGGTAATCTGGGGAAGTGACAGAAAACTCTAAGGTACTAGATGTGTTGTTGCTACTAGGGAGAAAACAATAATCCTTTGTTCATAGAACAATCGTATTGTTTACTTTACACACAATTCGTAATGCAATAATCTGTTGCTTGCAACTTAATACTTGAGGGGGTTCGGATGATAACTTGAAGGTGGATTACTAGTCATAGATGCAGTTGGATGGTGGTCTATGTATAATGTTGTAATGCCCAATCGAATCTCAAAGGAGTCGAGATTATTAGTATATGCTTTCTCGATGTTTTTCAATTGCCCCGCTGTAATTTGTGCACCCAACATGTTATCTATCTTAAGTTGAGCCACCTCTAGTGAACTATGGACCCCGGTCCTTTCTTTTACATTCAATCAACAATCAAACTATTTACTGCTTTGTGTTTACTTTCTGCAAACTATTACTTCCTTCCATTCGATACGTTTAATCCTTTGTTTTCAGCAAAACCGGTGAGATTGACAATCTCATCGTAAGTTGGGGGCAAAGTTCTTTGGTTGTGTTGTGCAGGTCTCCACGTTGCTACTAGCACCGGTAGTGCGCCCTGCCAAGGCTCAGCTAGCTACACCTTTGGGGTGTTTCTTTGCTCCTACTGGATTGATAACCTTGGTTTCATACTGAGGGAAAACTTGCTGTTGTGCTCATCATACCTTCCTCTTGGGGTTCCCCAACGCTCTCGATATATTTTGGGCCATCACTGTGCAGCGTGTGATTTGATCACGGGGATATCGCTTGTCGGAATGAGTCAAGTAGCGTAGTTTGGTAAAGAGATTGAACACGACATGGTGATGTCATTGGTTAGATCTCGGGCAATGCAAGTATCGAGAGACAAAGGGAATAAGACATGACTGTCCCAGTTCAAACAACAAAAGATCTTCGTGGAACGCACAGGGGTCACATGGCCATCCAGGTTCCTTTGTCGATCATTGGTGCGGGAGTGTCCGGACCATGTCTAGAGTGTTCCCGAACCGTGGGGTATCACGCTTAATGGCTTGATGATTCTTAGAGAGTGTTTATAGGATCGGTAGAATCGCGGAAGATTAGTAGAGAGAAAACTGGAAGTGTTTCGGTAAGTCCGGAGGATGTCCGGAGTGGAGGTGGAAGTGTTCCATAGCCACGGAGGTTGAATAATATGTGAATGAATGTTAAATATTGATTTAATCATTTATTCATAATTATTTAATAAAGATAAAAATCAATTTAAATGGTCAAAGGCTTAATGGGCCAATTCCCGGAGGGGAGAGGGCCCATTAGGGAAAGGAGAGAGGGAGAAGGGGCCAAGGGGGTGGCCGGCGCCCTAGTGGGCCAGCCCCCCGTGCGGGGCCCATGGGGGTGGCCGGCGGTGCCACCCCTCCCCCTCCTCTCCTTTAGTCCCACCCTAGGACTTTGAGGGAGGTAGTACCTCCCCTCCCCCTATATATAGTGGGGGTATTTGGCCAAATAAAGCACACCAATAATGAATAAAGGTCTTCTTACTTTTGGGAGGACCTCTAATTGATATTTATCTCTCCCCCTCTCTCTCTCATGACCGTGGTCCCAAGTCTAGACTACGCGAACGAGATACATCTTCACCGCGGAGCGCCGTCGCGCTGTGGGATTCGGATCCAGGAGCTCTACTTCCACAACTGCTGCTGGATCGGGGAAGCGGGAGTCATCATCAGGCACTAGACGTGTGTAACTCCCCGCGAGGTGTCGCACTTGAGGCACTCAAGTCGTTGGAGCCAAAGGAGCGCGAGGACTTCATCACGACCTTGAGGTCGGCTTTGGCTCGTCTACATCAACCACGCTCTCCTGAGCGTTGACAACGCTTTTCGGTCTTCAAGGGTAAGTTCGCGAAAATCCCCTTCCGTGACTTTATTACTAATAGATATGTCCTGGTAGCTTCAGGGGTTTAGGGGCATAGGGTAAAATTTTATTATTTTCATACACGAAACCCCAACACTTATCCCATATGCATTATATATTGCATCACTTGTAGTTGCCTCTTGATATATTGTATTTGCTTCTTGATGAATTGTCAATGCCCAAGTTGAGATGGGGGCATATCTTTTATTGACTCTACCACCTTACCTTTGTTACCACCTTATAATTGCACCATCCAAACTAGTTATGGGCTTTTGCAACCTCTTTGGATCTTGTCTAGCTCACATTTATAAAGATGGATTCAATACCTTACCACATGCCAATACTTGGTTCATATTGTTTTCACAATATAAACAACTTGGGAGTACATGTGGGGGTGTTTAAGTCTTCTTGTGGTTTGCTTCAATGTATGGGCATGTTTAAATACAAATGGGCCCTAATAAATGTATAGTGGAACATACACACTAGCAAGGTCCATTCCTATTAAAAGATGCCTCACATTCATACAAATCATGTGATCTTGATCATCCACTTGAGAGGGCCAAATGTTAAAATTTATGAATGCATGTATTAAATCTAGGGCCACTTGGGAATATATTTGTTCTTACAAATATAATGTGGCCTTTACTTGATCATGCATGGCCATGCAAGTGTTTTATCCTCATCTCCCCTTTGTTTTCTTTGTGTTTTTTGGAGGAACATTTGCATGTTTGAAATTCAAACAATGAATTTCAAATATTCAAATCATACCTTGGGTTCCTTTTCTTTTGGGTTCTTTAAACCTTGAAGCTAATGATCCAATTACCTCTCTTTGGCATGTTGTATTCAATGTAACTAAAAAAATATTGAATCAAACTAATTCAAAACACATACATATGTTTTCAAATGCAAACAACAAAACCTAAACTACATAAACCCTACCCTAACTCCACCTAGCTAAAACACCACCCCATCCCAAACGAGCCACCCATCCATAACAAAGCTTAGCCGAACCCCTCTCCCCTCTCCTTCTTGCTAAGCAAGATGAAAGCCATCACCCCCTCGTGCCTAGCCTCCCTAGACCACCCCTCCTTTTTCCCTCTCTTGGCATATGAACAAGAGAGAGAGGATGGTCATCTACAAAGCGCCTCCTCTAGGTGTTGAAAAGGTGCAACAACCCCACGTGCTACCTCCTTCCCTCGTCCTTATCAGAAAGCCCTTTCCTCTGTATACATCGACCATCCCAGGGCATCACCTACCGAGCCCCTTCATCCCGACCTTCCCTAGCCATGGATGTCTCCCCACCTAACCTCTAGATCGACCGCTTGAGCTAGGAGGAGGTTGGTGCCACGCAGGAAGGAGCCGGACATGCCGAGAGGGTGCTCTGCTTCCTCTTCATCATCCTGTCCCACCATCGTCATCGAGTTCGCTGGAGAAACTGTACCCGGCAGATCGTGATGAGTACCAGGAGCAAGGAGAGGCTGAGCCCTAGCTGCGATCGACTCGACCACGAGCTCGCTCTCTGCACCATCTGGTCGCTGGTGAGCTCCCCATCCTCCCCAACATGACCTTCCTCCTTTTCGTGTCCTGTGTCGATTTACGCTTCCACTGAACACCCCGCGGGTGCGCCGCCACGTGCTGGACGAGCTCTTGCAGCCGCAGACACTCGTCACCAACCTGTTTGCCACAAGCCCGCTTCGCCCTCCGCCCGCAACCGTTGCCAGCGATGAAGCGTGTGGGTAGACCGCACCTCTGACTTGCCATAGTCATCGACCGCGTCCGCTCTGGTCAACCACCGCCGCCGCCGTCCTCAGCGGAAGTCGCACGTCGCAGTGCGCACACATCAGTGAAATGCGACTTGTTCCTATCCTTTTTTCCGTCCCTACAGGCAACCTTCGTGGAAGCGTCCTACATGGAAGGGGTAACCCGTGTTGCCCCCGCCATGTTTTGTTTTGGCGGCGCCGCGAGATTCGTAGCAGGATCGTCGCCACCATCACTGGAGTTTGCCAAATCCACCGCACGTCACGTCGTTGTATTCAGTTTCATTAGTGCCGCGAATGGTTTTGCTCTTAGGCCCCTGCCCTATTCCTCTTTCACCCTGCCACCCCTAGATCGGCTACGTGTCGCAATCGTGCTGGCTCACGTGCCTACAACCCTGCTTGCCCTGATGGCCCACACATCAGCGGCAGTGGGTATGCCACTGCCGAGTAACAAAAGCCTGAGCATTTTTCTAAATGCAAAAATAAAAAAACACAAACTGAATTAATCTTAATAAATTCATATAAATTCAAATAATTTGAATTTGACAAAAATTTCTAAATGAATAGTGTTTCAAATTTAAACATGATTTCAAATATAAATTCAGATTTGATCATAGTCAACCCTAACTAGTCAAACATGTGACATTTGACCCTGTTTTAAATCTTTTTGCATTAAATAATATTTTAAAATTGATAAATTCAAATTTTGCAAATGATATATGTTTTCTGATCAGAAAAATGTGAGGAATTAAAATATGCCATCCAAAATAATTTTTATTAATTTAAAATTTCAAAAATATTTAAATGTCAATAAATTCCTTTTCTTAATAAATCTATAACTTTAATTCCATAAATCCAAATTCGACAAATAATATGTCTAAATCGATCACCGCGATGAGCCCGTTCTGATTATACATTCTATGATATGAATTGAAGCATGCATAATATAAAACTAAAAAACCTGAATGGTTTATGTAAGTAAAACTTTACCAAATAAGTAATAAGATGCTTATTTCTTGTTCCTACACCTCACCCAAGCCATGCTATGTTATATCATGTAAATTTTGCATCATTCCATCATGGCATACCTCGCTTGCTTGTTGCATATGAATTATATGATTGTGCAATGTATTTATTTTGGCCCTTGTGTGTTTGGTTTTTATCCGGATAGACACTGAGCAAGGAGAATACCAGGAGCCTCAGGAGTATTACCCGGATCCTTCTTATTCCGCAACTGAACTGCCAGGCAAGCAATCCCCCATGCTTGCATACATATAGTACCTATTCTTCTATCTTACTCTTGCATCATTGAGTCGTGATTGCATTAAGTTGAATCCCAAGTACTGCATAGCCTTTACTTTTAAACCCCACCGAAGCTTATATTCTCAATCCCATGAGCCAATAGTACATGAGTTCTTTGAGACATGCGAGTCGTAGAATTGCATGTGTAGGGTTTGTGCATGTCTTTGGATAATGAGGTACCTAAACCACTTAATCTAAGTAGTAATGGGAGAACTAATGAAAGAGGCACCGATGGGCATTATCTGCTATTTGGTTCTTTAAGCACACTTATGTCCCGTAGGACCCCGAGTACTTGGTTCCTGTTCCTTGACTATCGCATTATCCTCATGTAGGACCATAAATCCCCTTACTTGAGCTTGATTCACACTTTATTTCTTGGGGCCACAAACTAGTTTGGGGCTTTATTACTAGGGATTTCTATTTTCGTGCCCTCGGTTCGTTAATTGTACTTAGTTTTCCCCAGCCGCTTAGTTTTTCCTCAGTTTTGCCCATCTCCTTATAGGAAACTCTCACATGGTCTGAAACTCGCCTTCCGTCAGCTTTTCCATTACGTGCTGAAAAGTGGGGCCGCATTCAGTTGGGTCCCGTAGTGGACCCTCGCTGTTACGTGCTGACGAGTAAGACCGTGTTCTGTCGGGTCCCGTAGTGTGCCCTTGCCATTACATGCTGACAAGTGGGTCCACATTCAGTCGATTCTCGTAGTGGACACCTCTCTCAACTTATCCAAATCAGCATCGGACCCACAACTTATCCACATGAGCACCGGACCCACAACTTATCCACATGAGCACCGGACCCACAACTTATCCATGTGAGCACCGGACCTACTGCTTACCCAGGTTGGCGTTACAAGATGGGACCCCGAGCCAGCCCCGTGTCTGCGCTCGTGCCGTTGCTTCATTTTCATATAGTGAAATGTAATCCATATACAAAAAGTATACACCTTTGAACTCTTTTAAATCGCACTTAGGACATGATAATGTTGTGCTAATAAAATCCTGATCATTTATCATTTCCATGGAGTGAAATATAATGCATAAACTTGCATATACAAAATTATACACCTTTGAACTCTTTGAAATCGCACTTAATACGTGATAATGTCATGCTAAGAAAATCTTGAGAGATTATCATTTTCATAGAGTGGAATGTAATGCACTTTGTATATGCGAAAATTATAAACCTTTGAACACTTTTAAATCGCACTTAATACGTGATAATGATGTGCTAACAAAATTTTGAGAGATTATTATTTTCTCCCCCATTTTTGTAGAGTGGAATGTAATACATAAACTTGCATATACAAAGTTTATACACCTTTGAACTCTTTGAAATCGCATTTAATACGTGATAATGTTGTGCTAAGAAAATCTTGAGAGATTATCATTTCCATGGAGTGAAATATAATGCATAAACTTGCATATACAAAAATTATACACCTTTGAACTCTTTGAAATTGCACTTAATATGTGATAATGTTGTGCTAAGAAAATCTTGAGAGATTACCATTTCCATGGAGTGAAATATAATGCATAAACTTACGTATACAAAAATTATACACCTTTGAACTCTTTGAAATCGCACTTAATACATGATAATGTTGTTGCTAAGAAAATCTTGAGAGATTATCATTTTCATATAGTGGAATGTAATGCATAAACTGGCATATACGAAAATTATACACCTTTGGACTCTTTGAAATCGCACTTAGGTCATGATAATGTTGTTCTAATAAAATCCTGATCATTTATCATTTCCATGGAGTGAAATATAATGCATAAACTTGCGTATACGAAAATTTAAACCTTTGAACACTATGAAATCGCACTTAATAACGAGATAGTGATGTGCTAGCAAAATTTTGAGAGATTATAATTTTATCCCCCATTTTCATAGAGTGGAATGTAATGCATAAACTTGCTTATATGAAAATTATACACATTTGAACTCTTTGAAATCGCACTTAATACGTGATAATATTGTGCTAAGAAAATCTTGATAGATTATCATTTTCATAGAGTGGAATGTAATGCACAAATTATACACCTTCGAACACGTTTCCTTCAAATTATATTCAAGCTCATTTGTTTATGGAGTTAAAGTACCGATGGCATACTCGTTATTTTGCATGGATAGAGGGGTGCCCCCCGATAGATATAGGGGTTATCTTGTTCGCTAGATCACAGAGGATCTACGGTTGGTGGGCACGATCCGTGTGACAACTGTCTCGACCAATTAGAGCATAGTGGCGAAGATGAGCACATGTGCGAGAGATTGATACAAAGAGAGGGGAAAACCGAGTAGCACTTAAGAACCAAGGGCAAAACTGAGTAGAACTTAAAAACCAAGGGCAAGACTGACAAAGGGATTCAAATAGAAAATAGAAAAAGATTTAAAAAATAGAAAATGCATCTTTTATACAATAAAATACATCGTGGCGTACATCAAACTATTTGCAATTTAAATTGTTGGGGATATACTTTCCGGGTATCCTCACAGATCCTCACTGACCAGGGTGGCCCACTTCGGGTTAGAGCTTTGCTTCACGGGCAGCCCAGTTAGGAAGAGAAGACGGAGTCCAATCTGACTATGGGAAGGCCCAGAAGACTTACCGACTTAGGCCCATAATGTTACTTGTATAAGATGTACTCTGTAACCAACTCTTAGTCGTAGCCGGATTGATGTCTCCTGTAAACCCTAGGCCGGATATCTATATAAGCCGTCCTAGGGAGAGCCTTTAGGGCACACCTCAATAGTCTACAATCTCAACTCGCACAGGCGAAATCTTTGTAACCCATATTCCGGCTCTGCCGTATTACTGTATTGCTAGCAGGAGTAGGGTCCGTCCAAAGCTGGTGGATTCGAACCTGGGTAAACTTGTGTGCTCACCATCCTGGAACACCGTACGTCTCACACCCCTCTTTCCCGCACGCCTCGAGGACCTCCTCATGGCGTACTTGTCCTCAATCCGACGACAGTTGGCGCCCACCGTGGGGCAAGTGAGCTTCGGATCTGCGTTCCGAGCGGAATCTGCAAGAATCGGAATCGGCGAGACCATTGCCGTCGGTCGCATCCTCTATGCCAGCGACGTCCCTCTCATCGTTCTTGACGAGACTTGGATTCCGGCTAGGGAGGCCGTGACTGCCTATACAATCATGTCTTTTGGCGAGATCGATGTTTACATCGGTTTCGCTGAACCTGCCCAACCCACCCCAGCGGTGATGATAGAGGCAAAAGAATCTTCTGGGTCCCCTTTGTCCGCGGAGGCGGCAGAGTTCCGGATCTCAGAAAACCCTAATCCCACCCAACCCGCACCAGTTGTGGAGATAGTGGAGAAATCCGAGCATGAAGAAGACCTAGCGGACCAAATCGAATCTGGAGTGGATCTCCTTGGAGAAGCCGGATCCTAGATCGACCCACCCGTGGAAGTCGAAATCCAGGAGGAGCATATCAACGACACTGATTCCGGCTCTGACGATGCCGGGACAGACAGGCCTTTCCTCAGGTACACACTAAGATGTATGATACTGCAAGGCTCTAGCGCAGATGCAATCCTCGAAACCATTAAAAGTTTCGATATGGCTGATCGCGAAAGCCGCAGGTACCTCAGGAAGCATGCATCGCACTTCGTCGGATATGTTGGATCCGGATCCGGCTCTGCCGATGCTGGAGAAAACACCGACTCGGTGCTGGAGGCAATTGGAACAAACGCCGACGTTCCCGCATCCTCGGATGAATCCATGACGTCGGAAGATTTCCAAAAGTTCTCCGCGGAATATGACGAGGAGTACAACTCCAAAGCTGCAGAAGATGGAGAAGCCATGGACGAAGGATCCAGGGAACACTCTCCCAAAACGCAGGATGATATGGAAGTCGGAGACAATCCCGAGGTCCAGATGTCCGAAAGTACCGATCAAAGCTTGACTCCGGGAAACGGACCCAAAGCCGTCTTTGCTACCGGCGCTGCCAAGAAGGCAAAGAAGAGGAACAAGAAGAACAAGACCCCGGCAAAAGACCCTCTGGCAGAGGAGGTGATTGCCGAGGAATACGAGGAAGACTCAGATGGAGCACTTATCCCAGACGAACCGAAAAAAGAAGCATCGGTGGATGGACACGTGATCACTGAAGGTACACGTAAACTCGTCGATGCCGCACTAACCACACCTATCCCTACAGCCACAGAACTTACTACAGATGAGCTGGACGAAAGGGCCCAAGCCCTAGAAGCGCATCGTCAACAACTCCTTGATGAAGCCAAAAACATCGAGGTGGAGAAGAAGCACATGTCAAACAAGGAGTATATGTCCCGTCTACATCAGAAGATATGGAAGCATCACATAGATGACAACCAATTCCCACGTGTCCGTGTCGTCCTTTTTGGAGATGATATGGGAAAGCCACAGAAGTACAACAATGGAGATTGGGTTTACCCAACACCAGTGCAAAATACCGTGGCAGCTCGTGAAATTCTATCGGCTAATCCAGGACCAGAGGAGATATGTTTGGGTATCAAGCTACTCAATAAGGGACTGGAGCAGCAAAAGGTCACCCTGTCTGGAAGTCAAAATCTGGTCTCGGATTCCGACCAATGTCGCACAGATCCGGCATGGGCTGACGTAAGATCCCACTACAATCGGGCGCAGCATCGTCACCCCGAACGCAGGGAGGACAATTATTCAAGAACCGGATCATCAGGACATCACCGCAGAACTACACATAACTGGAGCAATGTCGCTCCAGCAGCCGAGAAAGACGCGATCGCTGCACTGATTCCGAGGAATCCTCCCCGAAAAGGAGAAGATAAAGAGAAACGTCGGGAGGAGGATCGTCAGAAAATGCCACCTCCTAGACATGAAAACCGTCCGGCTGAACCTCACCATGGTGGGAATGATGGACGAAGGAACGACGGAAACCACGCTGGCACAAACCGGCAGGGGGCTCGTCATAGTCAAGAACCTCCCCGGAACCGACGCTCTGGACGGAGGCCGGCGATCAGCCGGAAACAACCCAGTTGCACCACCCTCTCCACATCACAGTTATCACAACGGCCCCCAAGGAGGTCAAGGAGGACGACATGGCAGAGGAGGTGGTGGCAGAAGCCGAAGTCCGGCTCCAAGGCACCGCAGCCACAGCCGATATTCGGGACGATCCCTATCCCCGAACGACGCAAGGCACAGGATCAACTCCAACATAGAGGCTCAGCGCTACGAAAACGATGACGTGTACGTGGGCCCAAAGTGCTTCGGACCACGCATCAGAGCTACAAAATTCCCAGAAGGATTTGCTATCTCAAGACATATCCAAGCCTACGACGGCATTGCTCGGCCAGACACCTGGTTACAGGACTTCTTCCAAGCTTACTGCATTGCTAAAGGCGGAAACAGCCTGGTCGCAACCTGATATCTCCCACTTATGCTGCGGAAGACGGCGCGATCATGGCTCAATGAATTTCCGGCGAACACCATCCACAACTGGTATGACTTACAAAGTGTGTTCTTTCGGAATTTCGAAGGCACATATCGGAGGCCCTGTACGGTTGGAGACCTACAGCGTTGCACCCAGAAAGCCGGAGAAACTTGCCGAGATTATCTCGGATGATGGATTGACACCAAGAACTCCTGCGAAGGAGTAAATGATCAAACTGCAATTGAAGCTTTCATTGCAGGTCTCCCAATTGGTTTACTGCGCCATCGCTTGAAGTGTGACAAGATTACTGATCTAGGAGAGATGATAGATATAGCGAGCAAGTATGCAGATGCTGACGACGACGCAGAGGGATTACTCAATGTCCTAGCTGTGCCTCAGTCGGCAAAACAACCAAAGCAACAAGCTCAGAAAAGCAAAAATACCTCGGAAGAAAAACCCAACGCGGAGACGGTAGTAGTCACTACTGTTTCCGGGTCTGGAGGACGAGGAGGGCGCGGCGGAGGCCGCGGTCATGGCCGTGGGACATCAAGGGTCCAAGGTAGAGGAGAGCAACAACCAGGCAAAACCTACACTTGGGCCGACATCGCCAATAACCCATGTGTGCATCACTTAGACGCCAATGGGGGCTCGTCCCACACCAACGTTGAATGTCGTTTTAACGACGACATCAAGAGAGATGATACTGCGGGCTACAAAGCTAAGCAGAAGAAGGGAAAGAAAAATCCCAAAAAAGACAAAGAGACCAAGGAAGATTCCGAAATGGAGGAAGCCGATGCTTCCAATCCCAAGTCGGAAGGGAAGAAAACTTTTCCTACCAAGAAGGACACTTCCGTCACCTTCCTCGGATCTCAACCAGCAAAGGTCAAGAAAGCAGTTCTCCACGAGCTCAACGCAACAGTTCCGGCTGTCCCTCAGTATCTGGACTAGTCGGAAGTGGCAATAACGTTTGACCGCGCTGATCATCCGCCTAAGCTACACATGCAAGGAAAATACGCCTTAATCGTCAATCCACTTATTAACGGTTATGGTTTCTCCAAGACCCTCATGGACGGTGGTAGCAGCATCAATATTCTCTATGTAGAAACGCTACGCCGGATGAAGATCTCGGAAACATAGTTGAACCATAGCTCTGTGATTTTTCACGGAGTTGTCCCAGGAAGACAAGCTAATTCCCTGTGAGAGATCACTTTGGATGTTACTTTTGGAACACCAAAAAATTGTCGAACGGAGGCACTTTCCTTCGAAGTGGTTCTGTTCAAGAGCGCATACCATGCTATATTCGGACGTCCGGCTTACTAGGCTTTTATGGCTCGTCCGTGTTCCATTTACAATATGATGAAAATTCCAGGTCCCAACGACGTGATCACCATCAGGGGAGACCTGAAGAAGGCGCGAGAGTGCGAGGATGGAAATGCCGCCTTTGGCGAAGCCGTGCTACACGCCCAGGAGTACCAGGAGATCAAGAAGAGCATAGATCCGTCCGAGACACCCGCAACAAAGAAAGAGGTGACAAAGCCAAATCTGGAGTTCAAGGCATCAGAAGAGACGAAGACGATGCCGTTGAAGGACGATGACCCCTCCAAGGTGACCCAGATAGGCGTAGGCCTAAGTAGCGCATAGGAAAGCGTGCTCGTCAAGTTCCTCCGAGCAAATCAAGATATCTTCGCATGGCAGCCATATGACATGACCGGAGTACCTAGGGAACTTGCCGAGCACTCTCTAAATGTAAACCCGAACGCTAAACCCGTCAAACAGTCCTTACGATGGTTTGGTGATGAAAAGCGTAAGGCAATAGCTAAGGAACTAGCACGGCTCGAGTTAGCCGGATTCATAGAAGAGGTCATCCATATCGATTGGTCGGCCAACCCTGTAATGGTCCCTAAAAAGGACACCACTGATTTAAGGATGTGTGTTGATTATACTGCCTTGAACAAGCTTGTCCAAAAGATCCGTTCGCTCTGCCTAGAATTGATCAGGTTATCGATTCTACGGCAGGCTCGGAACTCCTCTGTTTTCTCGATGCATATTCCGGTTATCACCAAATTCGGATGAAGGAATCTGACAAAATCAAAACTTCATTCATAACTATAAGATCTCACCATAATAAGGTAAGATCCCTGTGATTGCAGTGCTAGTCCCTGGATCGAAAATGCTAGCACCCACAGTTTAAGATGAAGTACACAGAAACAAAGGTCATTATTACATCGCATATCCAGGAGTATAATGGTTCTTACAACTCACTTAGCCCAAGGCTAAGACACTCAAAGTTCACATTACATAGCATACTAATAATAATAGAGTCTTTATTCTTCATGCGCCACAGGCAAGCATGTCGAGTGTAGACCCGCAACCCTACTCATCATCAGAGTATCCTGCAACATAATAAGTTACAGCCACAAGGGTCAATACATTTGGAATTGTATTGGCAAGTGATACCATAGATACTTAGTATAATCCAACAACTACATGAATATATGGCTAAGTGGGGTTATGGCTGGCTTTGCAAAAAGCTAGTTTAACTTATAGTTTTTGAAGAGTAAGTTTTCTCATTCAAACTTTAAGGTACCAATGATAGACATCACTGAATCTCTACCCATGTTCACCCACAAGTTTTAACTTAGAGAAATTTGGATGAGGAGATTATTGAACTGCTTCACTGTCTTGAGGCTCAGAAGTTGTCCATAACCGGGGACACGGCTAAGTACTTAGTTTTACCCTCTCGAGAGGTGGTGCACTTTCCCCACAAGACTCGACATGCATCGATACAAGACCTTTCAGAAGCAATCCCTCAGACCACCACAGACGCGTTCCATCCTATCATATCTACCACCTTCTGTCCATCCGGCTGAGTTATTGCAACTTAGTTGGTCAAGGCAGAGCCCATATGCCATGTGGCTGCACTGGAAGCTTCATGACAAGAATGTCTCCAATCTCTTTGTTCCTGGGTGGCCATCCACAAGTGTGATACACCAGCTGACCATAGACATGGCCCCTGAGTAACCACTCAACATAATCCAAGCAAGTCCCATTCCACCTAGGTGTTTCATTAATAATAGTTGTTTTCGTAGTCAAACAAAATAATATCTTTCCATACTATCTTATGTGTATATTCCACCCACGAATTTTAATAGCATGGCTAAGAAATCTAGCATACGAAGTCTTTCAACTAGGAGATACTACCAAGATATAATCTATAGGATATCATAGCATAGTATAGTAATATATAAATAATCCTACCATGCTAAGATCTACCAAAATAACACTAGTGCAATAGTGAAAATAATAGGACATAAGATGAAATATAACTTGCCTTGCTAGCTAGGGGAATAGGTACAATCCTCACAGCAACAAACTTTACAATCCACACAATCTACACAAGACCAATACAACAACAATAATTCAATCAACAAAACATTACAAAAAAATATGAATGCATGCAAAATGCAATGATATGATCACAAACCAATAATTTACAGAGTCTACAATACAGAGGGCAAAATACCTCATCTAAAAGCATAAGAAATACCCCAAAACAATTTATAGGACAAATTTTTATGAGAAAATTGCTCCTAAAAAGGTTCTGCGCACGGCGGTGGAGCGTCGGCCGATGATGTTCCGGCGATTCTACAAGGGCTGGGAGACCGTGGACACATACCAGAGGTCGAGGAGGTCGTGGCGGTCTCGATGGAGGTCACTGCGGTGCGGGGGGTGCTCTGGCTTGGCCTGGATCCCTCGTCGGAGTTGCGCATGCGGCGGAGCTCGCGGCTCGGTGTCAGAGACGGCGACCTGGGGCTCGGACCAACCAGCAAAGGGGTCAGCGAGATGCGCAAGAATCTGCACGACCTAGCAAAGACCAAAAGGGGGCGGCAGAAACCCTGCCTTCACCGAAAAAGACGATTGACGGCGGCGACAGAGGGGTTCGCCGGAGTTGGACCGTGTCGTCGACCTGGTGCAAAAGAAAGCACGCGACCGGGGTTAAAACACGCGCTAGGTCACGACAAGTATTACAGAGCAGAGAGGAGGGCACGACGTGGCCTGGGCTCACCGGAATTCTCATCAGAGTGGCTTCGGACGGCGGCGATTTGAGGTGGCAATTGGGGAGCCTGGGGGCTCTCCAGGGGCAGTGTTTGGGGGAATAGGTCGGGGAGGAGGAGGGGGTTAAAAAGGGGCCGAAGCGGTGGCGATTTACTCACAGAAACGCCCGCAATCAATCGGACATGGAAACGGCAGAGGAGGTGGAGGGGGCGCCGGCTGTTCGCGTGGAAGACGCTGAGGTGGCGTCGACGTGGCGTGGGGCCCGGAGGTCAGCGGGTGGGGGTTAGCTGAGGGAGGGGTGCGAGAAGACAAAGAAGGGAGAGGGAGTCTGGGTGGGCTGCTGGGCCGGATTGGGCCAAAAGGCCAAAAGTTGCTGCTGCTGTTTAAAATCTTTTCCCTCCTTTCCTTTTTCTTTTTGAATTCTTTTCTAGGTTTTGTTTGAATTTAGCAAAAGTGCTCCAAAAAGTCTCAAAATTTCACCAAATTTTTGGAGGACAAATCTAATGCAAAGTAGTACATGCCATGATGATTTGAATGCAATGATGATGATTTTCAGATGAAAAAATTTGGGATGTTACAAATCTAACCCCCTTAGGATGAATCTCGCCCTCGAGATTTGGGTTGGCTAGCAAATAGGTGAGGGTGATCTCTCCGAAGTTCATCCTCTCGCTCCCAGGTTGCTTCTGATTCAGTGTGATGGTTCCACTGTACTTTGCAGAATTTGATTGTCTTGGTACGGGTAATTCTTTCTGCTGTCTCCAGAATCTTAATAGGTTTCTCTTCATAAGTGAGATCATTCTCTAGTTGAACTTCCTCTAATGGTATAGTGTCTTTCAGCGAAGTTTCTTCCATCTCTGGGTGACACTTTTTTAGCTGACTGACATGGAATACATTATGAACTGCTGACAGAGATTCTAGTAATTCTATCTCATATGCCACTTTTCCTTTGCGGCTTAAAATCTTGAAAGGTCCTACATAGCGTGGTGCTAATTTTCCTTTGATGCCAAATCTTTTCACACCACGAAGTGGTGATACCCTGAGATAAGCTCTATCACCAACCTCATAGGTAACCTCTCTACGTTTTGGATCAGCATAGCTCTTCTGCCGAGATTGGGCTACCTTTAGCCTATCCCTTACCATCTTGACCTTCTCTTCAGCCTCCTTGATTAGGTCTGGCCCGAACAAATTTCTTTCTCCTACTCCGCTCCACAACAATGGTGTAGTACACTTCCTTCCATAAAGAAATTCAAACGGAGCCATTTCTATGCTTGATTGATAGCTGTTATTGTAGGAAAACTCTGCGTATGGTAGACTTTCATCCCAACTAGATCCATAATCTAACGCACATGCTCTCAGCATATCTTCTAATATTTGATTGGTCCTTTCTGTCTGCCCGTCAGTTTGCGGATGAAATGCAATGCTGAATTCTAACCGAGTTCCCAGTGACTCGTGAAGTTGTTGCCAAAAGTGCGAAGTGAATTGAGTCCCTCTGTCAGACACGATACTTTTAGGTACCCCATGCAAACATACAATTCTATTCATGTATATCTTGGCTAACTTTGCACTTGTGTAAGTGGTCTTTACTGGTATGAAATGGGCCACTTTTGTCAAGCGGTCAACGATAACCCATATAGAATCGTATCCAGTTTTAGTCCTGGGCAGTCCGGTAATAAAGTCCATACCAAGTTTATCCCATTTCCAATCAGGTATTGGTAGTGGTTGTAATAATCCTGCCGGTTTCTGATGTTCTCCCTTTACACGACTACACACGTCGCACAGGGCAATGTGCTGTACTATGTCCTTCTTTAAATTATTCCACCAAAACCTCTCCTTAACATCCATATACATCTTGGTGTTGCCAGGATGAATTGAATATGGCGAGTTGTGTGCTTCTTGTAAGATCAACTTCCTAAGTTCAAGATCCTGCGGAACACAGATTCGTTTTTCGTACCATAAGATTCCTTGTTCATCTACATGAAATCCTTTTGCCTTGCCCTCACCAACCTTACTTTTGATTTCTTCTATTTCTTTGTCCAACTTTTGGGCTTCTTGGATTTTGTCCATTAGTGTGGGTTGCACTTCCAAGGATGCAAGGTACCCTTCAGGCACTATCTCAAGTCTCAGCTCTCTAAATTGGGCGCACAACTCCTCCAGCAACTCTCCTTTATTGAGGCCATTTACATAAACCTTGTGGCTTAATGCATCGGCCACGACGTTTGCCTTTCCAGGGTGGTATTGCAAACTTAAATTGTAATCTTTGATAAGTTCTAGCCATCTTCTTTGTCTCATGTTGAGTTCTTTCTGTGTAAAAATGTATTTCAGACTCTTGTGATCAGTGAACATTTCACAATGTTTTCCCATGAGGTAATGCCTCCATGTTTTTAAGGCATGTACAACTGATGCCAACTCTAGATCATGAGTAGGATAGTTCACTTCATGATTTTTGAGTTGCCTTGATGCATAAGCTACAAATCTACCTTCCTGCATCAGTACACCTCCTAATCCTTGGTGAGATGCATCACAATATACTTGAAAGTCTTTCTCAAGGTCTGGCAGACATAACACTGGTGCTGACACTAGTCTCTTTTTCAATTCCTGAAAGCTGGTTTCACAAGCTTCTGTCCAATTAAAATTCTTCTCCTTCTTTAGCAGATCAGTCATGGGTTTTGCTATCTTAGAGAAATTTTCAATGAACCTCCGGTAGTACCCTGCTAGGCCAAGGAAACTACAAACTTCTTTAACCGATTTAGGAGGTTCCCATTCTGCCACGGCTGCCACTTTTGCTGGATCAACAGCTATACCATTTCCAGATACTATGTGCCCAAGAAAACCCACTTCATTCAGCCAGAATTCACATTTGCTGAACTTGGCATAAAGTTTATGTTCCCCAAGTTTCTCTAGAATCAGGCGTAGATGTTCTTCATGTTCTTTGTTGCTCTTGGAATATACCAATATATCATTGATGAATACCACTACGAACTTGTCAAGGAATTCCATGAATACCTTGTTCATCATGTTCATGAAATAGGCTGGTGCATTAGTCAATCCAAACGGCATCACTGTATATTCATACAACCCATATCTAGTGGTGAATGCAGTCTTGGGTATGTCATGTTCTCTAATCTTTAGTTGGAAGTATCCTGATCGAAGATCAATTTTTGAGAACACACAGGCTCCCTCTAGTTGATCGAAGAGATCATTTATTCTAGGCAGGGGATATTTATTCTTTATGGTCACTTCATTAAGTGAACGATAATCTATGCATAGCCTTTGACTTCAGTCCTTCTTCTCAACAAACAAGACTGGTGCTCCCCAAGACGACGAACTTGGTTGGATAAATCCCTTTTTCAATTGTTCTCCCAGCTGTTTCTTGAGTTCTTTTAACTCGTCCACTGACATTTTATAAGGTCTCTTTGCTATAGGCCTCGTTCCTGGCAGTAGGTCTATTAGAAACTCCACATCCCTATCTGGTGGCATGCCAGGTAATTCTTCGAGGAACACATCTGGGTATTCCTTCACTATTGGCACACTGTCTAGGCTAACCCCCTTAAGAGAATTAACCTTGCTCCCCTTGAGTTCAAAGTTAGACTTGAACCTGATTCTTTTCTTTTCGGGGGTGGTGAGCATAACAGTTCGTTTGGCACAATCAATCACCCCTTCATAACAGGTCAACCAGTCCATCCCTAATATTACATCTAATCCTTGGGATTCTTGGATTATTAAACTAACCGGAAACTTGTTCTTTCCAATTTCTAGGATTATCTGTCGGCACCCAGAATTTACTATCATTTCTCCACCCGAGGAGCTTACTTTAATGGGACGTCCAATGGTTTCAGTGGAGAGTTTGTTTTTGATTACAAATGCTCTTGAAATGAATGAATGCGATGTGCCAGTATCAAAAAGGATAAGTTCAGGAAAGGAATTGATCTTGAACTTACCGATCACGGCATTAGATCCTTCTTGAATTTCCTCCACATTGATGTGATTCACATGACCCTTTTGAAATGGGTTTGGCTTAGCCCCATCAGTCTTCTTCTCTAGGCATTCATTAGCATAGTGCCCTGTCTTCTTGCACTTGAAACATTCCACCTGACTGATGTCTTTCTTTGCTGGCTGACTGTGACGATTCTGACCATTTTGGTTTCCATGGCCATGACCATTATGGTTGTTCTTGAACCCACTTTTGTTATGTCCACGATGATTGTTTCCATCATGGTTGTGGTTATTGTTACGATGGTTATTATGATTCCCATTCTTGTGGAATCCTGAACTCCCACTTCCTTCACCATGAGAGCGCTTGTGAGGAGATCCTGATCCAAACTTATCAAAATGGTGCTTCCTCTTTCTACCCTCCACTTGTTTCATCTTGTTTTCTAGGATGGTAGCTTTATCACACAAGGATTGATAAGTTGGAACATATGCAATAGATAGTTGCATAGAAATTTCATCATTCAGCCCATCTAGGAACTTCTCGTTTCTCTTTGCATCAGTGTCAACATCGTCGGGTGCATAACGTGACAAATTATTGAACTCTTCGATGTATTCAGAAATACTGCGGTGGCGTTGCTTGAGGTTATGAAACTCCTTTTTCTTCAATCCCATTATTCCAGAAGATATGTGAGTGGTGCGAAACCCATCTTCAAACATTGCCCAAGTCACTTCCTCAATAGGGTGAGTAACTTGGAAATTTTCCCACCAAGTAGCTGCATGACCTTCCAATAAGTGTGCTGCAAATCTGACCTTCTCTGCATCCGTGTATCCAACCGTGACTAGGTCCTTATTCACAGAATGTAGCCAATCATTTGCTACCATGGGGTCAGTGGTACCCGAGAACTTAGCAGGTCTCAGCCTTAGAAATCTGGTCAGCATATCCAGAGGTGGTGGATTGTTCTGGTTGTTGTTATTGTTATTATTGTTGTTCTGATTCTGGTTTTCCATGAATTGAGTCATCATTTGCATCAATTGTGTCTGTGCAGCCATCATCTGCTGCATTCCATTGCCATTTTCATTGTTCTCCTCGTTGTTGTGTCGGAGAGGCATCTGTGGGTTTAATAAGGGTAAGTAATGATAGATAACCCAAATAAAAACAACAATCAGACAAACAAGCACATGCAAGTTCAATATCACGGCAATGACAGAGTTTGTGAAAATAAACGTGCTAGCATAGTCACCCACAAGTCGGTATGACCTATGCAACTCAATAATAATAAAACGATAGGTAGATGGAATAGTATCACTACTCCTCCATGTCAACTTCCTCCTCCACTAGTGCAAGTCCTGCTGCTGTGAATCCTGCCTTGTATTCCTCTAGGCTTGTAGTCAAAGCATCGATCTTTGTCTGTAATTCTCTCTTCTGTGTGCGTAGCCTCTCTATCACCTCGTGATCTGCTTCTAGCTCAATGTCCTCCAGCTCTAACTCGGTCTCCAAGTATCTAATCTTCTTGTTCTTCTCCTGAACTCTCTTCTCTTGGCTCTTGAATTTCTTCTCTTGGTCTTCAAACTTCTTCTCCATTTCCTTGATTCGATTTTCCTGTTCTAGGAAGGCCTTGTCCTTCTCCTTAAGTTGGACTCGTAGTTCATCATTACTAAGCATCACATTAGTCCTATCAGTATCAAGGTGTCTGATAAGGCTCTCTAAGTCTTGGAGGTAGTCACGCACAGGCTTGATAGACTCCTTAGTTGCCTCGTCCAACACAATAGGTTCTCCATCCTCGTCGCGCCTCCCAAAGAAATGGAAGTAATGGCTCCTGATCTCAGAAGAGTGACGTCCACATAGGCGTCCCAACAGCTCCTGCATAGCGACGTAGAGGCCCCTTTCCATGTCATCATGAAGTATCTTGAAGGAAATCTCCCCAGTTTGGGGCTCTGTCTCACGTCCTGGCTGGGTAACTCTGAATCCCCGTAAGTCCTTCCTCTGAAACTTCCGCAGCCGAAGTCCCTGAATGGTAGGGATTGGAAGAGCGAGCACTTGGACTAGTTCCAGCATACGAGTCCCAAAGCGAGTCCCCTTGAAATCCTCGGCCGTGCTGTAGACAAAATTCGGCATCTTTTGCATAGTATGGAGAAAATTAGTAACACACAATAGAGAAAGTAAACACAAGTCACAAAATAAAAATCAACCAACAGAACATTCCAAGTAGCAATACATTATTCAACTCAAGCACTCAAGGTTCTAGACAAACTTATTTTTGCCATACCACATAGGTTGGTATGATCAAAATATTAACGTGATAAAACGCCAAGGTGGTGGTCCAACTAATATCTCACTCCTTCTTAACCAAGGTGGCAATCTGGGCATCCTTGGCAGCAATCTGCTTGTCTTGGTCACATAGTTCCAAAGATAGGCCTATGATATCCTTACTTAGGCATTTCACAGTGGCCTTTGAGTCTTGGACAAGACGCTTCTCCTCCTCGAGATCCTCCTGAGTATTGAGCATTCTATACTTGAGTCTCTCCCCAAGTTCCTCAATAGCTTTCCATGCAGCATTCCTTGCAGAGTCAAAGAATGACGTGTGCATTTCAGAGTTGGTGAACATGCAGAATCCCGTACTCTTGGGATCATCTTCCTTGTTCTTGTACAAATGGAGTTGCACCCACCAATACTCTTGTCCTTCATCTATCACAGGAAATCCCTTGTACACGGCTTCACCATTCATTCCCAAGCTGAGCATGAGGTTCTTGAGTGCATTGGGAAATTCTGTCTCACACTCCAGGGTCATAGCCATCAATGGTCCCTTCTTGATAGATTCATTGATGGTGGACATCTACAAAAATAGATGAGAAGGATGATTAGGGAAAGCTTTACGAGATGAAAAGACAAGTGTAAGGTTGGAATATAGAGTTATTTTTCCTAAGGGTTTTCCTTAGTCTAATCCATTCTAGGGTCACGAACCTACAGGCAACACAGTGCTCTGATACCATCTGTAAGATCTCACCATAATAAGGTAAGATCCCTGTGATTGCAGTGCTAGTCCCTGGATCGAAAATGCTAGCACCCACAATTTAAGATGAAGTACACAGAAACAAAGGTCATTATTACATCGCATATCCAGGAGTATAATGGTTCTTACAACTCACTTAGCCCAAGGCTAAGACACTCAAAGTTCACATTACATAGCATACTAATAATAATAGAGTCTTTATTCTTCATGCGCCACAGGCAAGCATGTCGAGTGTAGACCCGCAACCCTACTCATCATCAGAGTATCCTGCAACATAATAAGTTACAGCCACAAGGGTCAATACATTTGGAATTGTATTGGCAAGTGATACCATAGATACTTAGTATAATCCAACAACTACATGAATATATGGCTAAGTGGGGTTATGGCTGGCTTTGCAAAAAGCTAGTTTAACTTATAGTTTTTGAAGAGTAAGTTTTCTCATTCAAACTTTAAGGTACCAATGATAGACATCACTGAATCTCTACCCATGTTCACCCACAAGTTTTAACTTAGAGAAATTTGGATGAGGAGATTATTGAACTGCTTCACTGTCTTGAGGCTCAGAAGTTGTCCATAACCGGGGACACGGCTAAGTACTTAGTTTTACCCTCTCGAGAGGTGGTGCACTTTCCCCACAAGACTCGACATGCATCGATACAAGACCTTTCAGAAGCAATCCCTCAGACCACCACAGACGCGTTCCATCCTATCATATCTACCACCTTCTGTCCATCCGGCTGAGTTATTGCAACTTAGTTGGTCAAGGCAGAGCCCATATGCCATGTGGCTGCACTGGAAGCTTCATGACAAGAATGTCTCCAATCTCTTTGTTCCTGGGTGGCCATCCACAAGTGTGATACACTAGCTGACCATAGACATGGCCCCTGAGTAACCACTCAACATAATCCAAGCAAGTCCCATTCCACCCAGGTGTTTCATTAATAATAGTTGTTTTTGTAGTCAAACAAAATAATATCTTTCCATACTATCTTATGTGTATATTCCACCCACGAATTTTAATAGCATGGCTAAGAAATCTAGCATACGAAGTCTTTCAACTAGGAGATACTACCAAGATATAATCTATAGGATAGCATAGCATAGTATAGTAACATATAAATAATCCTACCATGCTAAGATCTACCAAAATAACACTAGTGCAATAGTGAAAATAATAGGACATAAGATGAAATATAACTTGCCTTGCTAGCTAGGGGAATAGGTACAATCCTCACAGCAACAAACTTTACAATCCACACAATCTACACAAGACCAATCCAACAACAATAATTCAATCAACAAAACATTACAAAAAATATGAATGCATGCAAAATGCAATGATATGATCACAACCCAATAATTTACAGAGTCTACAATACAGAGGGCAAAATACCTCATCTAAAAGCATAAGAAATACCCCAAAACAATTTATAGGACAAATTTTTATGAGCAAATTGCTCCTAAAAAGGTTCTGCCTAAAAATCCAATTTTTCAAAGGTAAAAGTGTGAAACAAGGCTTCTATAATAAAGGTCTTATTTTTTTGAATCCATAGACACCAAATTTGCATTTTTCTGAATTGTGGAACAAAAGTTATGGATTTTCTAAGTTTAATACAAAATCTGCCTAGTTTCTATTTAAACAGATAATCCTGGGCAACGTGGCGCAATCCAATTGAATCGTACCGGTTCGGTTGGATCGACCGCTGTGGGCCATTGGATCCTAAGTGATGACAGACGGATCAGATTAGCCCGTACCGTTTCGTCCACGATCTAATCCTAGCCGCAGACATAAGATCTAACGGTCCCTAGCGACCTGGCCGAAGATGGGCGGCGCTGACCGGCTGCGCGTGGCGGTGGAGTATCGGCTATGATGTTCTGGCGATTCTACAAGGGCTGGGAGACCGTGGACACATACCAGAGGTCGAGGAGGTCGTGGCGGTCTCGATGGAGGTCACTGCGGTGCGGGGGGTGCTCTGGCTTGGCCTGGATCCCTCGCCGGAGTTGCGCAGGCGGCGGAGCTCGCGGCTCGGTGTCGGAGACGATGACCTGGGGCTCGGACCAACCAGCAAAGGGGTCAGCGAGATGCGCAAGAATCTGCACGACCTAGCAAAGACCAAAACGGGGCGGCGGAAACCATGCCTTCACCGGAAAAGACGATTGACGGCGGCGACAGAGGGGTTCACCGGAGTTGGACCGTGTCGTCGACCTGGTGCAAAAGAAAGCACGCGACCGGGGTTAAAACACGCGCTAGGTCACGACAAGTATTACAAAGCAGAGAGGAGGGCACGGCGTGGCCTGGGCTCACCAGAATTCTCGTCGGAGTGGCTTCGGACGGCGGCGATTTGAGGTGGCAATTGGGGAGCCTGGGGGCTCTCCAGGGGTAGTGTTTGGGGGAATAGGTCGGGGAGGAGGAGGGGGTTAAGAAGGGGCCGAAGCGGTGGCGATTTACTCACAGAAACACCCGCAATCAATTGGACATGGAAACGGCAGAGGAGGTGGAGGGGGCGCCGGCCGTTCGCGTGGAAGACGCTGAGGTGGCGTCGACGTGGCGTGGGGCCCGGAGGTCAGCGGGTGGGGGTTAGCTGAGGGAGGGGTGCGAAAAGACAGAGAAGGGAGAGGGAGTCTGGGTGGGCTGCTAGGCCGGATTGGGCCAAAAGGCCAAAAGTTGCTGCTGTTTAAAATCTTTTCCCTCCTTTTCTTTTTCTTTTTGAATTCTTTTCTAGGTTTGGTTTGAATTTAGCAAAAGTGCTCCAAAAAGTCTCAAAATTTCACCAAATTTTGGAGGACAAATCTAATGCAAAGTAGCACATGCCATGATGATTTGAATACAATGATGATGATTTTCAGATGAATTTTTTTGGGATGTTAGAATAACCCCCTTCGGAACCTTCTATTATGTTACGATGCCCTTTGGGCTGAAGAACGTAGGAGCTACGTACCAGCGCACGATGCAGCGTTGCCTCCATGATCAACTCGAACGCAATGTACATGCATATGTGGATGATATCGCGGTAATGTCCAAAAAGAAGGAAACATTGATTTCCGACTTGGAGGAGATGTTCGCCAATTTACGAAAATACAACATCATGCTTAACCCGAAAAAATGCTTCTTTGGAATACCAGCCGGAAAATTGTTAGGTTTTATCGTGTCTCAACGAGGCATAGAGGTGAACCGTGACAAGATCAAGGCTATTCTCAATATTTCCAGGCCAACTCGCCTGAAGGACGTACAAAGATTAACTGGTTGCATTGCTACGGTCAGTCGATTTGTAAGCCGGCTTGGTGAAAGAGCCGCACCATTATACAAACTCCTGAAGAAGACTAAGGATTTTGTCTGGACTGACGAAGCTGAAGCTGCATTACAAGACCTGAAGAAAGTACTCTCATCTGCTCCTATCCTGGCAGCGCCAGAACCTCAGGAACCGATGTTGCTTTACATTGCTGCGACAAATAGGGTTGTCAGTATAGTTATGGTGGTGGAGAGACCAGAAGAAAATCAGGAGCACCTGGTGCAGCGTCCGACATACTTTGTCAGCGAGGTCCTGACAGAATCAAAACAGCGATATCCGCACTATCAAAAGTTGGCTTACGGTGTTTTTCTAGCATCTCGTAAGTTACGACACTATTTTCAGGAGCATCCAATTACCATGGTGAGAAAAGCTCCCATGAGAGATATAATCAACAATAGCGATGCCACAGGACGCGTCGCCAAATGGGGTATAGAGCTTGCAGCTTTCGATATTGAGTACAAACCCCGGACAACAATCAAATCCCAGATACTTGCCGACTTTGTCGCTGATTGGACAGAGACCAAGGAGAACATGGTCCTCCCTGAGTCGGAATATTGGACCCTCTTTTTTGATGGGTCCAAGGCTCGAGGGGCTCGGGGCTGGCGTGGTGCTCAAATCACCCCAAGGAGATAAACTTTTATACGTGTTGCAGATCCACTTCACAGCGACAAACAACATTGCCGAGTATGAAGCACTGCTGCATGGAATCCGGATTGCTAAGGATATTGGCATCCGACGTTTGATGTGTTACGGAGATTCGGATCTTGTTGCTCAGCAAGTCTCAGATATTTGTAATGCAAATAAGCACATGGCAGCATATAAAGCTGTCGTGGATGATCTATCTAAATCGTTCGAGGGGTTTGAAGTTCAACACATCCCTCGAGCAGAAAACGAGGAAGCAGATGCACTATCTCGAATAGGCTCTGCGCGGAAAGAGGTTCCGGATGGCGCGTTTTTAGAGCACCTCAAAGTTCCCTCGATAAAGGGAGTAGATGAGGAATATCCGACCAAATCTGACTCACCTTTAATAGCAGTTCTGGCTATAATTCCCAGCTGGACTCAACCCTACCTTGATTACTTGGTAGATGGCAAATTACCCAAAGACGAGGTGCTAAGCCAGCAGATTATCCGACGAGCAAAAGCCTATACTATTTTTAAAGGTGAGCTCCATAAACGGAGTGTTTCTGGGGGTTTTCAGCGCTGTGTATCTCCGGAAGAAGGAGTGGAAATCTTAAGAGAAATCCACGAAGGCGAGTGTGGTCACCACGCTGCAGCCAAATCTTTAGTGGCAAAAGCTTTTCGACATGGTTTTTTCTGGCTTACAGCTCAGGCAGATGCCGAACGATTAGTCAAGACATGCGAAGGCTGCCAAAAGTACGCCAAGCAAGCTCATGTTCCGGCTGATCAGCTGCGAACAATACCTATAACATGGCCTTTTGCGGTCTGGGGGCTTGATATGGTAGGACCTTTTAAACGAGCTCCAAGTGGATTTACTCACCTTTTAGTGATGGTGGATAAATTCACGAAATGGATCGAGGCTAAACCTGTCACTAGTTGTGATGGAGCAATAGCCAAAAGATTTGTCAAGGATGTTATAATCCGATATGGTTATCCGCATAGCATTATCACGGACAACGGGAGTAATTTTTCCATGGGAGAGTTGGCTGAATTCTGCGATGAGCAAAATATCCGGCTTGACATTGCGTTAGTCGCACATCCACAAGCTAACAGACAAGTCGAAAGAGCAAATGGTTTAATTATACAAGGCTTGAAACCAAGACTCGAAGCACCACTGAGACGTGCTGCGGGGGCTTGGGCAGAGGAACTACCCTCTGTAATTTGGAGTTTGTGAACAACTCCGAACAGGTCAACAGGATATACACCTTTCTTCTTGGTCTATGGCGCAGAAGCAGTTCTTCCTAGTGATTTAATTCATACTTCTCCTAGAGTGGCCGCGTATATCGAAGAAGATGCCGAGATTTCTCGACAAAATGATCTTGACTTAGTCGAAGAAGTTCGCGTCGTTGCTGAAATGAGATCTACAGCCTATCAGCAGAAGTTACGCAAGTATCATAGCCAGAGAGTCCGAACTAGATCTTTCAATAAAGGTGATTTGGTTCTCCGGCTTGTGCAACAAAGAAAGCACAAACTTTCCCCAATATGGGAAGGGCCCTTTTTAGTTAGTCGAGTATTGCACAATGGGTCGTACTACTTTACTGACATGAGGCCAGTCAAAGAAAGACCTGCTACTAAGAAGAGAAAGAGAGCTGGAGGCAGTACAAATCCGGATGAATTAGACAGACCATGGAATATTGCTCAGCTACGTCCCTTTTATTCTTAGTTTATCCTTCTTTGTAATCATACATATGTACATGTTCTGTGTGAAATAAAAGTTTTGGTTACCTCAAAGTTTTTCTGAGAAGTTTTTACCATCTTATTTCCTAATGATCATGTCATAGTCGAAAATCCCAGAATGCTTGAAAGTAGTTTATGCTCATGTTCGTTCTGGTTTAGATTTCCGATTCTAAAACTGCTACCTTCGGGTATAACTCTAAAAAATTCTAGTCTTTACTTGGTTTATTTGTCTGATTGCTGGATGCGGGTATCTTCTGAGTAGTGAATTGTTGGTACTAGAAGCCGGCTTTGTTTCCGAGTTTAAACTGGTTTAGCAATTGAGCTCCGTTGCTCGGCAAAGTTTCCGGCTGAAGGTTTAGCCGGCTCACGAAAGGGACGAGCGGAAAGCCAGATAAACGATAAGTAGAGGTGGAAAATTCTAAGTGCTTATGAAAACATTTCAGGCACGCAAATAATCTAAGACAAAAGTGCTGAATAGATAAAAAACTTAGCACTAGCAAAAGTCATAGTACTTAATATTTACAAAACGCATCATGTCTTTCCAGAATAATACATAGTTTTCTAATCTATGATGCAGGAGGAGGTGAAGGAATAGTCGGATCGCTGGTTACTCTGCCTTGATATCGTGCCGAGATGTCCGGGTCCGAGGTGGTCCGTTCATCATCGGAAACTTCTTCGGCATCTTCTGGAGGAGGTGGCAGAGTATCCACGCGGGTGAAGAAGGGCGTCTCGTAGCTGGTCAGATCAGCTACGTGGCACCCATATCCGGCGCAGGAGTGCATGATGGATTGAAGATCTTGCTCCTGGCCGTCTTCGTCTACCTTGCAGTACCCTCTGGTCACTTTCCATATCTCCATATTTCCATGGTGGCTCATGACCATGGTAAGAGCGTTCTGCGCGGCAGTCCGCGCGTAGGACATGTTCCAGTCCCGAACGAGCTGCGGCATCTCCTTGGCCTTCTCCCGCACCTGGAAGTCCGACATGCTTGGCATGTACGGAATCCTGAGAGACTCGCCAATGTCCTCAAGGGACTGGCGGTAGTCATGAAGAAGATCACCGACTTGGGTAAGCCGGTGAGTGCAGGGCTCGGACGAGGAGGAGTCCGTGAAGTTCAGAGGACCTATACACAAAACAAAGATAAGAAAAAACCGACATTGATGAAAGTCGAAGAAATGATAAGTCAGATAGATGGAACAAACCAAGAATGACGTCGTCAATCTTGGCTTTCTCCTCCCGTAGACTTTGGAGTTCAGCCCGGAGCGCTTTGGAGAGATCTTTCTCTTTGCCAAGCTCATTCTTGAGGTCCGAGATAACTTTATCTTGAGCGGCAATCTTGAGATCGCGCTCTTCAGTGGCCACGGAGGAGGATTCAAGGACTTGAGCTATGCTCCTTTCATGATCCGCCTTGAGCTTATCCAGCTCTTGGCGAAGTCCCTTGTTCTCCACCACTAGGGTCTTGAGGTTCTCGGCCTCTTCAATCATAGCGATGGATTGTTTCACCAACGCTGTAAGTCAAAAAGAACAACAGTTTAGAAAAATTCAACATTGAAAAAAAACAAGGTTTGAATCTCGGAATGTTTACCTTTGGCTTCATCCTTGGCTACCTTGAGCTCAACATTTTTAAGCCGGAGAGCTTTGATCTCTCTCCGCTTATCACAGACATTTTTTAACAATTCCTGGTTATAGGAACATACTTTCTGTAAGTCAGAATACCCAAAGCCAGAAAGCTACTTAAGACTCGGGCTAATATTTTTTGCTAAATATCAGCACGAGCCTTGGGGGCTACACTAGTTCGTTCTTTGGCATCCTAATGAAAGCATAAACCCGGATTTCTATATCCTACTTCATGCTTGGGGGATAGAGGATATGATATAACATAAGGTAAAAAACAAGAGTTGGAATTCCGACTTACATATTGCTCGCGAGTGAGTTTGTCTAACCCCACATTCACTTCAGCTACCACCTTCTCGGCGAGGGTAAGAGGAATTACTGGGGCTGTTGGAAGCTCACCAGTCCTGATCCTCTCGTCGCGAAGGCGGACTTGAGCGAGAAGGTCAGAGAACTTGACGTCCTCTACTTCTTGCGCTTCCTCTTCGGGGGATAGATGGCTTTTGTCCAGGACTTGCCTGGCCAGCCGCTGGATCTCCTCTGCAGATTTCCGGGATAAGCCAAATTTGGCAAGTCCGGGGTTGCTGAGGAGGTTGTCGGCGAAGACTTCAGCCGAGGGATCATTACCCGAAGAGGGTTCACCCTTATCTTGAGCTGACGCACCCACGGTGACGTCAGTGTGTGATCCAAGGATCACAGGCACCGTTGGAGGAGCCGGATCTTCTGCAACAACCGGAGAAGGAGTAATCGCCGGTGTTGCAGAAGGTTGAGGGGCAGGAGTCGGAGGAGCCGTGGCAGGGGAAGCTATGGTAAGCTTCGTTTGTCGCATGGGCTTCGCAGGAATCCCCTTCCCCTTATCCTTGATGAGAGGCTTTGCTCTGAAAATGTAGTAAAGTCGGAAACATTATATCTCAGAAAGAAATTCGAGAAAGGTACAAAGGCGGAAATTGTGAATGAAAGTTACCTCTTCACAACGGGCACTTCCTTTGTGCCAACAGCCACTGTCGGAGCTTTGCGCTTCTTGAGTGCAAGGTCTGGCAATGGGACCACTTTAGTCTCCTGAGAAAACTCAGGAGGATATCCTTCGAGTGGAGCAAGCTCCGACTCGGGGAGATCAGCAAGCTGAAAACAAGAAAACATATCAGCATTGCAATATATAACTTAAAGATTGAAACACGTAAAAGGTGTACTGATGGAAGCTTACCGCCACCACGGGGTTTTCCGCCGTGTGCATATCCAGAGAAATCTCAATTTTCCTCTCGATCCGCTCCTTGATCAGCCACTTGATCTGGCTTATGTAACCTTGGATGGTGTAGGATTTGGGGCTGATGCGGAGAGAGTCTTTTTTGGAAGACATGATGGAGTGCATTAGTCTATCCCCGTGGTACTGAAGTGGCTGGATCCGACATGAGACCCAGCACTAGACTAAGTCGGACCCTTGTGCTTGATAAGATATTTGATCCGCCTCTTAGCGAGGATCAGATCGTCGGTGAGAGCCGGAGCGGCCTCATCCCAGGAAGGCTGGGCTGTGGCGGCTCCGTCGACAAAAGCCGGCAAAGCAGTAGCTTTGCCGGGAGCCGGAATATCCCTATGATAGAAAAAAGTGGCTGGCCATTGTTTGACCGAGTCACTGGCAGAAATTTTGGGATATGCCCGGTCTCGTCTAACAGAAAAACTAATGGTACCAGTGATGTAAGGAACACCGTCAGTAATGGAATTTCTTCGGACATGGAAATAGTACCGGAAGAGAAGCAAAGTCGGCCTAATGCCGAGAAAGCCCTCGCAAAGCGCAGCATATGCGCTCATCTCTAGAAGAGAATTGGGAGGAAGATTATGGAGTTGAACTCCATAGTGGTCAATCACCTCGGAGAAGAACTCCGAGCGAGGAAAGGACAAACCTCGGTCCAGATGGGTGCCGAAGTGGACGCGCTCGCCCTCATGCAGATTGGGGACAGTTTCGCCGGAACCGCTCCGCCAGTTGCCGGAGGTGAGAAGCCCCTCCTTCTCCATGTGTTTGAGGCCGTCCTCGTCAAGGGCGCAGGGGATCCAGATTCCCCGGAAGCTCTCTTTCTCCGCAGCTGCTTCCGCCGATGCTGCCGCCGCCACCGCCAGAGAGGAAGAAGAAGATGAAGCCATTTTCTCTCCGGTGGAAAAGGTGACCTTAAAGTGGCGGCGCTAGGATCTCTGTGGGAGGAGGACCAAAAGGCTCTGGGCGCGCTGGAGGATTTGGGAAGAAAAGAACGCTACAGTGTAATTGCCACGCGTCGTGGAAAGAACCGGGAAGGGCCCACGCGATGATTGTGTCCCCTCGATCTCCACGCACGCATTGAAACGACGCCTCGGTTCCGCGAACCGCAGACCCACCAACGGTCGTGCTGACGGAACGTCTGTCAGGTGACGTGACTTTACCATGCTTGTGTCAGGTGGCGTTAGAGACCAAGTTCCGGCTTAGTTTAAAAGTGAGCTGGAATATCTGAGTAACTAATTGAAAGGTCCGACTTACTTTTAAGACCCGGATCGTATTTTTTGTTGTAAAGTTTCAGGAACCCTTCAAGATTCTGCAAGCCGACGATCAAGCTGGACGATGATAAAATCCGACTTTGGATCTTGGAGGCCTTCGGGGGCTACTGTTGGGGATATACTTTCCGGGTATCCTCACAGATCCTCACTGACCAGGGTGGCCCACTTCGGGTTAGAGCTTTGCTTCACGGGCGGCCCAGTTAGGGAGAGAAGACGGAGTCCAATCCGACTACGGGAAGGCCCAGTTTGACAATTATTGCCTCATTCAGATAAACTATGTTTTGGGGAGGGATGTTTTGGAAAGAGGCTTGAGTAGAAAGCCATGAACCTTCATAGATAGTAGGTGATTTGAGAAGTGGTGATTTAGGTTAAAACTTGCTTTATATACATTTCTTATGGTGGCATGTCACATAATAAGACTCCCTGGGTAGATGCCACTATGTTTTGTTCTTTTTTGAATTTGTTGTGCATAAAATGACTCAGTTAGCTAGCTAAAACCTATTTGTTGACTCTCTGTTGACCAGCTACCGGAGGGTAAAACCGAGTATATTGCACACGACAGTGTTAGTACTGGAGGGAAAACTGAGTACAACCAAACTGAAAGTGTTACACTCGAAGGAAAAACTGAGTACAAATGACTCGCTAGGGTTAGACACGAGGGAAAAAACGTGACTCACGGTACGCGTGTGTGGTGCACAGGGCGGTAGCAGACACGTGTGGCCGTGCACGATGCACTAGCGTACGCGGTTATGCGGTGCACAATAATGCAATGAAACGTTGCTTCCCTTCTCCTTTAATAGAGGCCTCCCCACTCTCACTCATCACTCACTCGCTCACTCAATCATCTCCACTGTCCCATCACCTTCTGCAAACCCCCAAGAAAACCCCAACCACGCTAGCGATGGAGAAGAACGGTGCGGTGGCCATCGGCGCCTCTAAGGCCACCGGTGAGGAGGCCCCCGTCCCCATCCCCGCATCCACCATAGCCACCGGCGAGGATCCCCCCGTCGGTCTCGGGCAGATCCCACTCGGCTGGGACCCCTACGAGGAGGTTTATTACATAAGGCCAGAGAATCTCTACGACACCGGCATCGCCGACCCATGGTCGGAGGTAACCAGGGTTTTCTCCCCTTCCCTTGTTCCCATCGTTGGATGCTAGATCGTACGTTAGTAGGGCTCGTCTGTTCATATTTGTGAATCATTTGTCATGATTCTTGGAATATGACATACCTACGAACTACTAAGGAAATAATGGTAAATTAGAATTATGAGAAATCCTAGAAGCAAAATTCACCTGAGATTAGAAAGCAATTCATCGCTGAATCTCACAAGTAAAAGGGGTTACTTGAATTTTCCCAAAATGACTGCAAAGCCATAGTGGAAAAGGGGGTGAATGACAAAAGCACAATTTGTCAAGTATTGGACAAATTCAAATGAATTTAATTCAAGTGTGCTAAATGTCTAGTGGATTTAAGACTAGTAAAAGTACTAGTGTCTCATAGTAAATCTCTCACTTTGATATTTGATCAAAGGATTTGAAGTTGTTCAAAATATTGAGTAGGTATGCGATTTGCATAAAATTGAGTGGGAGCTATGAAAGTCTTCCTAAAACAATATGTGAATGGCATATTTTTGAGTGGGAGCTTATAGGAATAATTCTTAAGTGTGTTAAGAATGAAAGCGCAAATACTTATAAATAGTGATTTATAAAATTTAGAAGTTGATAATAAGTATATTATGTAGTATTCCTTAAGGGATTCTGAAAAGGGTTTCGGAATAGAAGTTAATTAAGGAACTAGTGCTTAATAACTCAAATTAGGAATAGTATTAAGTTGAATATCAATAGTTGAAAGAAAGAAAAGGATGATCATCATCCACTATGTTGAGACATAGGTTCTATCTTAGTAAACCATGATGATAACTTAGCATAATATGTGATCCAAATAAGGAACGTTTAAAAGTGATTAAGTTTGAATCACGGAATGTTGAGCTAAGTCTGCCCGCAGTGTCTAATAGAGAACTGTAGACATATTTTCCAAGTCCATAAAGGATGACATATCTAAAGAGTTATGTTATAAGGGAATATGTTGGAAACTCCTATAAATACCGATTAAAGTAAAGTAGGAAGCGAGGTGAACAAAACATCGAAAGTTGCACAGAGTGCACTAGTGTTTTGATGAACACATTTACAATAATAGATAAGGGTACCATCTAAAGTGTTGTATAATGTTAGGGCGGGGCTAGTTCGCTTTTAACATAGAATGATGTGTCCCAGGGCATAGTGCCCATGAGAAAGCCCTCGAGGTTGATCTAAATTCACTGTAGGCTCCTAGAATCAGGCCTCGTTATGCTGCCATTGCGACGATGCATACACACAGATGTTATCATGTGATGATAAAGTATTGATGTCAATCAAGGTGACATTAGTAAGTTGCAAAGGATTTGGGACTGTAAAGTACAGACCTAAGACTCAACCTCTCCCATGAGCAAGCATGTTCAGGGTACCGGATATATGGTGCCAATGATTAAAGAACGAATGCACCTAGTGTATTTGTACTCTAGTGCAAGTGGGAGACTGTTGGAAATATGCCCTAGAGACAAATAGTAGTAAGGACTATTATCATATTTCATATAGTTTATGATTAAGTTTTATATCATGCTATAACTTTATTGAGTGGAAACATCAATACACATGTGATATACAAACAACCAGGGGTTCCCAGTGAAACTCTAGTCACTAGTTCATTGGTCAACAGATGATCATTTTTCCTGATCATGTGGCATTTATGCCAGTTGGAAATGGAGTCATCTCATTCCGAGAATGAGATGATGAACCAATACCCAACCTAAACATCGTGACCCGATCATGTCACGAAGTTCAAGTTATGATTATTAGAAATGGATCCTCATAGACTATTCCTTAGACCATGAGGCTATATCAATCACTGTCTCCCGAGAGTGCTTACATAGCATCAAGCGCCACTTGGTAATACAATGGTTATAAAGGTGTGTTCAGGTACTCGGAGGAAACCGTAGAGGCAATATATGTCAAGAGCGGGATTTGTCTATCCATGTGACGGGAAGATACTCAAAGGGCCCACTCGGAGAAGCTATATCCAATAGCTTCATGATACATTGCAAACGTATCTATAATTTTTGGTGTTCCATGCTTGGTTTTATCTACTTTATTGTGTTTTGTCCACACTTTGGAGTACTTTTCATATGATTTCTTGGACTAACCTATTAACAAGGGCAACAGTGCCAGCTGCCTGTTTTCTGCTGTTTTGGTTTCAGGAACTCAGAAAATGAATATTCTCGAAATTGGACGGGACAAAAGTCAAAGTCATTATTTTACCGCGGGACACTTGGAGCCAGAATACGAGACGGAGAGGAGCCAGGGGCCACCACACCACCTGGCCGCACGGGCCAGGCCTCGCTGCGCCAGGGGGTGGTGTGGCCAGCCCAGGCACCCCCTCGGCCTCTCCTTCCGCCTATATATTGCCTCTGATACGGAAACCCTAAGGACCCGATCAAAATTCCACGAAAGAGTCTGTAGCCGCCATCATATCCCTCCCTAGACCGGGAGGGATCTGAAGCTCTTCCCGGCACCCTGCTGGAGAGGGGAATTCACCTTGGAGGCCTTCTTCATCATCATGCAAGCCTCCGATGTGATGCATGAGTAGTTCATCTCTGGACTACGGGTCAATGTAGTAGCTAGATGGCTGGTTCTCTTCCTTTGTGCTATCATGTCTAGATCTTGTGAGCTCCGTTCATGATCAAGATCATCTATTTGTAATTCTGCATGTTGTGTTTGCGGGGATCCGATGGATATTGAGATGCTATTTCAGATTGATTATTGATTCTATCATGTCTTTGTTATTTTTGATCTTGCATGCTTTCCGTTGTTAGTAGCTATCTTGGCCAAGTAGATGCTAGCAACTCCAAGAGTTAGTATTTATGCTCGATAGTGGGTTCATGCCTCTGGTAATCTGGGGAAGTGACAGAAATCTCTAAGGTACTAGATGTGATGTTGCTACTAGGGAGAAAACAACAATCCTTTGTTCACAGAACAATCGTATTGTTTACTTTACACGCAATTCGTAATGCAATAATCTGTTGCTTGTAACTTAATACTAGAGGGGGTTCGGATGATAACCTGAAGGTGTATTATGATTCATAGATGCAGTTGGATGGCGGTCTATGTATAATGTTGTAATGCCCAATCGAATCTCAAAGGAGTCAAGATGATTAGTATATGCTTGTATGCTTTCTCGATGTTTGTCAATTGCCCCGCTGTAATTTGTTCACCTAGCATGTTATCTATCTTAAGGAGAGCCACCTCTAGTGAACTATGGACCCCGGTCCTTTATTTTACATTCAATCTACTATCAAACTGTTTACTTCTTTGTGTTTACTTTCTGCAAACTATTACTTCCTTCCATTCGATACGTTTAATCCTTTGTTTTCAGCAAAACCGGTGAGATTGACAACCTCATCGTAAGTTGGGGCCATAGTTCTGTGGTTGTGTTGTGCAGGTCTCCACGTTGCTACTAGCACCGGTAGTGCGCCCTGCCAAGGCTCAGCTAGCTACACCTTTGGGGTGTTTCCTTGCTCCTACTGGATTGATAACCTTGGTTTCATACTGAGGGGAAACTTGCTGCTGTGCTCATCATACCTTCCTCTTGGGGTTCCCCAACGAGCTCGATATATTTTGGGCCATCAAGCATATTTTCTGGCGCCGTTGCCAGGGAGTCATGGTCATCTTCACAAGGGGAGTCCCTCATAACCAATCTCTTTACTTTGTTATTTTTGTAATGCTCAGTTTACTTTTGCTTTGTTTGCTTGTTTCTTTATCAAAAACACACAAAAAATAGTTTTACTAATTTGCTTTCTTTATTGAAAACACACAAAAAATTAGTCCCTTTCTTAAGTTGCCATTATGTCTAGCATTGCTCCAATCATTATGTCACCTGAGGAAATGATTTTCACTTTTAAACAAGGAATTGAGGAGAGCTTCAAGGAAGCTTGGTCTAGAATCTCCGATCTACATGAAAAAACTGGTCTTAAAATAACTCAAAGCTTGTTCCTTAGGAGTTTTTACCTTAGAATTGCTCTTTGCTATAGATATGCTTTAGATGCTATTGTGGGAGGAGATTTCCTCCAATGCAATGAGGATGATGCTATTAATGCTATAAAGAAATTGGTCTCTACTTACAACTTGCCTAGCAAAACTGATATTTATTTCACAAACATATTTGCTAGATTGAACACTCTTGAGACCAGCACTGCTAGATTGAAAGATTGCTATAATACGCTAAGAGAGCATCATAATTATGTTCCAATAAATTCTGAACCATCAAAATGGCTTCCCACAGTAAAGATTGATATAAATAATGAAACTTTTCAAGCTTGTTGTGATATCATGTCTGAATTTTGTCTTATGCCCAAAGATATTTATGAATCTTTGAATCTTTGGGGGCTTTCTGAAGGAGGAAAAGAGATATCTCTTGCTAATAATGCTACAATATTACCTATTGGAGTAGCTGCAGGAGTGTTTACAAAGATGCTTGGGAAAATGATTTCTACTGATTATCTTGTTATTGAATGTGCAGGAAAAGGACAAATTACACTTGGAAGGTCCCTATTAGAACTCCTTGGAGCCATAATAGATGTGGGAAAGGGGACCATGCACCTTGTTTCTCCACCAAACAAATATATTTTCCCAAAGATTAAGAATAAAAGTAAGAGAGGTAAGGGCAAGAAATTTGGTTTTAATGCTTCTTCATTTGAGAACACTTGATTCTTTCTTCCTTCTTATACCTAACTTAAAGGCGTTAAAGAAAAGTATTTATTGGGAGATAACCCAAAACTTTTAGATGAGTCTTGGAAGTTATTACTTCAGTAATAACCTCTAATGACCGCTCCTTATCCTTTTTATTTGCTTTTTGTGCCAAGAGTAACCTCTAATGAGAGAGAAGAAGTGATTGGGAAAGTTGCTCTCCCGAAACAGATTTCTGTGCTTCACCATAAAAATTCGTGTAAAATCTCTGTACGTCCTTTTGAGGTGTAATGTTTTGTGCTTCTGCCCCAGGTTGTTATCTAACTTTCGTTAGTATAACACTTTTTTATTTGAGCAACAGAAGGTCTTCAAAAAAATTTGTCTTTACCTGCCGGTCTGTTTTGACAGATTTCTGCCATTTTCTGCATTTGCTTCTTGTTGGTTCCTTTTGAGTTCTGTTGGGGAATTGAGATTTTTGAGGGAAGTGCTATAGTATCTTGTGTTTTAATGGAAGTTTTATTGGTGTTATAACTGAACCTTAAAGACCTATTATCTTGAGTGCACTAATGTTGCTAATAAAGATTGTGTGAAGTTTTGTATGAAGGAAAAATTTCAGGTGTATGGAAGGAATGAGTAATGAGATGAAGGATGGACTAAACCTCAAGCTTGGGGATGCCACGTGTGTCACCCCAAGAAATATGCAAGAATTACAAGCGTCAAATCTTGGGGATGCCCAAGGCATCCCCCTCTTCATCAATAAAAATCCCAGGTTTCTTCCAAACGCTTCATTTTTATTGTTTCATGCACAGTTGTGTTGTTCTTGGAGCGTCTTCTTTTTCTTTTTCGTTTTGGTTTTTTGTTTGCTTTATTTTTCTTATTTTGCTGAATAAATTGGTTGGACCCCCTCTTTCATACATTAGTTTTCAAATAGTTTGGTTTGGATTGGAAAAGAGTAGGAAAGTTCATGCTTAAGTGTTAAAGAGAGCTTGTTTTTGACAATGGCCTATGCTTTGTCATACCATGCTTGATATTGTTTTGGATTTATGCTTAGTATTCTTTGCTGTAGCATGAATTGTTATAAACAATTGAGATTGCTTAATGTGCCTTGGATGAATCATGCGTTGTTTTACATATTAAAGCATAGTATTGTGGTAATCTCCTTTGATGCTTTATTTGGGTTGACTTAACGCATGCTCACACCATGTTATGACTATCCAAAGTCACCATAGCCTTTATGATCCTTTAGTTTTCAACTTGTAGTATCACTTTATGCTTTGATCAATGATGTTTTGTCGCTCTGCATGATTATGGCTATTATTGCTCTCTTAGTTTGTCGCTCCCAGTCTTTTGCTAGCCTCCGCAACCAAGTATGAGTTCCACTCATGCATCCAACTCCCTAAACCAAGTTTTTCCAAAGTTTCCACCATACCTACCTACTAGCATATGCTATTCCAAGTATATTCATGTTTTTGTTTACCTTCGAAATTAAACTTGTTATGAGAAAACTAGTGATTAAAGCTCTCATGAACTAGATGGCACACTTTACTTTTCTTGCCCTTAATAAACTTGAACCATTGTGTCGTCTATGTTGTATATGCTTGCACTTATTTGTTGGGGATTAGCAGAACCATGCTGTCAAGGGGAACACTTTCATATTTGCATTGGTACTTTGTACCTAGTTGATATCATGCTCTTTTGTCTATGGATGTCGTCGGTGTGAAATAAAATAGGAGCTTGTAAGTCCATGGGGTTATGTATATGTGTTAGAGAAACGCCTGGGCCGCTGGTCTAATCCATGCTGACATGGTGGAAACCTGCAACGTAACCATAATGAGTTGTCTATGAAGCATTCTTCTTATAAAAAAAGAGAGTCCTATATTGAGAAAAAAAGAGAAAAAGAAAAAAAAGATTATGAAAAGAGGAAAGAGAGAAAAAAGCACCATATTCCCATGGTAAATAAGAAGATTGTTGAGATGCTCGTTGCCTGCTTGCCTTGTCATTTTGATATGGAGATTCTTCCGTATCATCGGGCAAGGGGTGCCCCGTTGGCAGTTCTCTATGATACACATGTACTTACGATGACAAGAACTTACCGGTGACTAAACTTGAGTAGCATGAGGAGCGAACCTCGTATTCAAGGGACATGAGATTTCTAACTTATACTTCGTCAAGCATGTACACCATAGTTTGTTCACTTTAACCTTAATCACTTCAAGATGCTGATTATAGGGGTAATGAGAGCTGAAAGCTATAAGTACCATAATTTTTGGAAGCTCTTTCTTCCACCATTATATTGAGTCTCCACTTCAAGATGCCTTTCTTCCACCATTATATTGAGTCTCCACTTTCCATCTTTATGCACCTACTTTGAGAGCATAGTGGCCATTCTTAGTTCTATGTGCATTGTCCCAAGGATTGTTAATTGATGCATACCTTGATATTGCTTGTTCTAAACTATTTGTATCTAGTCACTCTTATGAACTTTGAAGGTTTCCTATGCATTTATATTTGCTACTCTATGAGGGACAAGCTCAATACTATTATGCTATGTTTTCTTTATGTGAAACAAACAAACGTCTTACAAAGCATTGTTATTCATGAATCTTTTGTTTGTGCCTTTTCCTGTTGCAATATTGTTGCTTTGTCTTATTGTTAGAACTTTGTCTTTCATGTTATGATTAAAGTACTATGATCCCAGCTTTGAATGTTTTACAAATACTTTGATCAAGTTTATGATGGTGCATGCCACCTCAAAAATTATTCTTTCTTTTTATCACTTATCTACTCGAGGACGAGCATGAGTTAAGCTTGGGGATGTTGATACATTGCAAATGTATCTATAATTTTTGGTGTTCCATGCTTGGTTTTATCTACTTTCTTGTGTTTTATCCACACTTTGGAGTAGTTTTCATATGATTTCTTGGACTAACCTATTAACAAGAGCCACAGTGCCAGCTGCCTGTTTTCTGCTGTTTTTGGTTTCAGGAAGTCAGAAAATGAATATTCTCGGAATTGGACGGGACAAAAACCAAAGTCATTATTTTACCGGGGGACACTTGGAGTCAGAATACGAGACGAAGAGGATCCAGGGGCCACCACACCAGCTGGCCGCGCGGGCCAGGCCTTGCCGCGCCAGGGGGTGGTGTGGCCAGCCCAGGCACCCCCTCGACCTCTCCTTCCGCCTATATATTGCCTCTGATACGGAAATCCTAAGGACCCAATCAAAATTCCATGAAAGAGTCTGTAGCCGCCGTCATCTCCATACCTAGATCGGGAGGGATCTGAAGCTCTTCCCGGCACCCTGCCGGAGAGGGGAATTCACCCTGGAGGCCTTCTTCATCATCATGCAAGCCTCTGGTGTGATGCGTGAGTAGTTCATCTCTGGACTACGGGTCCATGTAGTAGCTAGATGGCTGGTTCTCCTCCTTTGTGCTATCATGTCTAGATCTTGTGAGCTCCGTTCATGATCAAGATCATCTATTTGTAATTCTGCATGTTGTGTTTGCGGGAATCCGATGGATATTGAGATGCTATTTCAAATTGATTATTGATTCTATCATGTCTTTGTTATTTGTGATCTTGCATGTTTTCCGTTGTTAGTAGCTATCTTGGCCAAGTAGATGCTAGCAACTCCAAGAGTTAGTATTTATGCTCGATAGTGGGTTCATGCCTCTGGTAATCTGGGGAAGTGACAGCAATCTCTAAGGTACTAGATGTGTTGTTGCTACTAGGGAGAAAACAACAATTCTTTGTTCATAGAACAATCGTATTGTTTACTTTACACGAAATTCGTAATGCAATAATCTGTTGCTTGCAACTTAATACTGGAGGGGGTTCGGATGATAACCTGAAGGTGGATTACTAGTCATAGATGAAGTTGGATGGCGTTCTATGTATAATGTTGTAATGCCCAATCGAATCTCCAAGGAGTCGAGATTATTAGTATATGCTTGTATGATTTCTCGATGTTTGTCAATTGCCCCGCTGTAATTTGTTCACCCAACATGTTATCTATCTTAAGTAGAGCCACCTCTAGTGAACTATGGACCCCGGTCCTTTCTTTTACATTCAATCTACAATCAAACTGTTTACTGCTTTGTGTTTACTTTCTGCAAACTATTACTTCCTTCCATTCGATACGTTTAATCCTTTGTTTTCATCAAAACCAGTGAGATTGACAACCTCATCGTAAGTTGGGGGCATAGTTCTGTGGTTGTGTTGTGTAGGTCTCCACGTTGCTACTAGCACTGGTAGTGCGCCCTGCCAAGGCTCAACTAGCTACACCTTTGGGGTGTTTATTTGCTCCTACTGGATTGATAACCTTGGTTTCATACTGAGGGAAAACTTGCTGTTGTGCTCATCATACCTTCCTCTTGGGGTTCCCCAACGAGCTCGATATATTTTGGGACATCACTGTGCAGAGTGTGATTTGATCACGGGGATATCGCTTGTCGGAATGAGTCAAGTAGCGTAGTTCGGTAACGAGATTGAACACGCCATGGTGATGTCATTGATTAGATCTCGGGCAATGCAAGTATCGAGAGACAAAGGGAATAAGACACGACTGTCCCGGTTCAAACAACAAAAGATCTTCATGGAACGCACAGGGGTCACATGGCCATCCAGGTTCCTTTGTCGATCATTGGTGCGGGAGTGTCTCGACCATGTCTGGAGTGTTCCCGAACCGTGGGGTATCACGCTTAAGGGCTTGATGATTCTTAGAGAGTGTTTATAGGATTGGTAGAATCGCGGAAGATTAGTGGAGAGAAAACTGGAAGTGTTTCGGTAAGTCCGGAGGATGTCCGGAGTGGAGGTGGAAGTGTTCCATAGCCACGGAGGTTGAATAATATGTGAATGAATGTTAAATATTGATTTAATCATTTATTCATAATTATTTAATAAATAGAAAAATCAATTTAAATGGTCAAAGGCTTAATGGGCCAATTCTCGGAGGGGAGAGGGCCCATTAGGGAAAGGAGAGAGGGAGAAGGGGCCAAGGGGGTGGCCGGCGCCCTAGTGGGCCAGCCCCCCACGCGGGGCCCATGGGGGTGGCCAGCGGTGCCACCCCTCCCCCTCCTCTCCTTTAGTCCCACCCTGGGACTTTGAGGGAGGTAGTACCTCCCCCCTATATATAGTGGGGGTATTTGGCCAAATAAAGCACACCAATAATGAATAAAGGTCTTCTTACTTTTGGGAGGACCTCTAATTGATATTTTCTCTCTCCCCCTCTCTCTCTCATGACCGTGGTCCCAAGTCTAGACTACGCAAACGAGAGACATCTACACCGCGGAGCGCCGTCGCGCTGCGGGATTCGGATCCGGGAGCTCTACTTCCGCAACTGCTGCTGGATCAGGGAAGCATGATTCATCATCAGGCACTGGACGTGTGTAACTCCCCGCGAGGTGTCGCACTTGAGGCACTCAAGTCGTTGGAGCCAAAGGAGCGCGAGGACTTCATCACGACCTTGAGGTCGGCTTTGGCTCGTCTACATCAACCACGCTCTCCTGAGCGTTGACAACGCTTTTCGGTCTTCAAGGGTAAGTTCACAAAAATCCCCTCCCGTTACTTTATTACTAATAGATAGGTCCTGGTAGCTTTAGGGGTTTAGGGGCATAGGGTAAAATTTTATTATTTTCATACACGAAACCCCAACACTTATCCCATATGCATTATATATTGCATCACTTGTAGTTGCCTCTTGATATATTGTATTTGCTTCTTGATGAATTGTCAATGCCCAAGTTGAGATGGGGGCATATATTTTATTGACTCCACCACCTTACCTTTGTCACCACCTTATAATTGCACCATCCAAACTAATTATGGGCTTTTACAACCTCTTTAGTTCTTGTCTAGCTCACATTTATAAAGATGGATTCAATACCTTACCACATGCCAATACTTGGTTCATATTGTTTTCACAATATAAACAACTTGGGAGTACATGTGGGGGTGTTTAAGTCTTCTTGTGGTTTGCTTCAATGTATGGGCATGTTTAAATACAAATGGACCCTAATAAATGTATAGTGGCACATACACACTAGCAAAGTCCATTCCTATTAAAAGATGCCTCACATTCATACAAATCATGTGATCTTGATCATCCACTTGAGAGGGCCAAATGTTAAAATTTATGAATGCATGTATTAAATCTAGGGCCACTTGGGAATATATTTGTTCTTACAAATATAATGTGGCCTTTACTTTATCATGCATGGCCATGCAAGTGTTTTATCCTCATCTCCCCTTTGTTTTCTTTGTGGTTTTTGGAGGAACATTTGCATGTTTGAAATTCAAACAATGAATTTCAAATATTCAAATCATACCTTGGGTTCCTTTTCTTTTGGGTTCTTTAAACCTTGAAGCTAATGATCCAATTACCTCTCTTTGGCATGTTGTATTCAATGTAACTAAAAAAATATTGAATCGAACTAATTCAAAACACATACATATGTTTTCCAATGCAAACAACAAAACCTAAACTACATAAACCCTACCCTAACTCCACCTAGCTAAAACACCACCCCATCCCAAACGATCCACCCATCCCTAACAAAGCTTAGCCGAACCCCTCTCCCCTCTCCTTCTTGCTAAGCAAGATTAAAGCCATCACCCCCTCGTGCCTAGCCTCCCTGGACCACCCCTCCTTTTTCCCTCTCTTGGCATATGAACAAGAAGAGAGAGAGGATGGTCATCTACCGAGCGCCTCCTCTAGTTGTTGAAAAGGTGCAACAACCCCACATGCTACCTCCTTCCCTTGTCCTTATCAGAAAGCCCTTTCCTCTGTATACATCGACCATCCTAGGGCATCACCTACCGAGCCCCCTCATCCCGACCTTCCTTAGCCATGGATTGCTCCCCACCTAAACTCTAGATCGACCGCTTGAGCTAGGAGGAGGTTGGTGCCATGCAGGAAGGAGCCGGACATGCCGAGAGGGTGCTCTGCTTCCTCTTCATCATCCTGTACCCACCATCGTCATCGAGTTCGCTGGAGAAACTGTACTCGGCAGATCGTGATGAGTACCAGGAGCAAGGAGAGGCTGAACCCTAGCTGCGATCGACTCGACCCCGAGCTCGCTCTCTACACCATCTGGTCGCTAGTGAGCTCCCCATCCTCCCCAACATGATCTTCCTCCTTTTCGTGTCCTGTGTCGATTTACGCTTCCACCGAACAACCTGCGGGTGCGCCGCCACACGCTGGACGTGCTCCTGCAGCCGCAGACACTCGTCACCAACCTGTTTGCCACAAGCCCGCTTCGCCCTCTGCCCGCAACCGTTGCCAGCGATGGAGCGTGTGGGTAGACCGCACCTCTAACTTGCCATAGTCATCGACCGTGTCCGCTCTGGTCAACCACCGGCGCCGCCGTCCTCAGCGGAAGTCGCACGTCGCAGTGCGCACACAGCAGTGAAATGCAACTTGTTCATGTCCTTTTTCCCGTCCCTACAGGCAACCTCCGTGGAAGCGTCCTACATGGAAGGGGTAACCCGTGTTGCCCTCGCCATGTTTTGTTTTGGCGGCGCCGCGAGATTCGCAGCAGGATCGTCGCCACCGTCACTGGAGTTTGCCAAATCCACCGCGCGTCGCGTCGTTGTATTCAGTTTCATTAGTGCCACGAATGGTTTTGCTCTTAGGCCCCTGCCCTATTCCTCTTTCACCCTGCCACCCCTAGATCGGCTACGTGTCGCAATCGTGCTGGCTCACGTGCCTACGGCCCCGCTTGCCCTGATGGCCCACACATCAGCGGCAGTGGGTATGCCACTGCCGAGTAACAAAAGCCTGAGCATTTTTCTAAATGCAAAAATAAAAAAACACAAACTGAATTAATCTTAATAAATTCATATAAATTCAAATAATTTGAATTTGACAAAATTTCCTAAATGGAAAGTGTTTCAAATTTAAACATGATTTCAAATATAAATTCAGATTTGATCATAGTCAACCTTAACTAGTCAAACATGTGACATTTGACCCTATTTTAAATCTTTTTGCATGAAATAATATTTTAAAATTCATAAATTGAAATTTTGCAAATGATATATGTTTTTTGATTAGAAAAATGTGAGGAATTTAAATATGCTATCCAAAATAATTTTTATTAATTTAAAATTTTGAAAATATTTAAATGTCAATAAATTCCTTTCTTAATAAATCTATAACTTTAATTCCGTAAATCCAAATTCGACAAATAATATGTCTAAATCGATCACCGCGATGAGCCCGTTCTGATTATACATTCCATGATATGAATTGAAGCATGCATAATATAAAACTAAAAAACCTGAATGGTTTATGTAAGTAAAACTTTACCAAATAAGTAATAAGATGCTTATTTCTTGTTCCTACACCTCACCCAAGCCATGCTATGTTATATCATGTAAATTATGCATCATCCCATCATGGCATACCTCGCTTGCTTGTTGCATATGAATTATACGATTGTGCAATGTATTTATTTTGGCCCTTGTGTGTTTGGTTTTTATCCGGATAGACACCGAGCAAGGAGAATACCAGGAGCCTCAGGAGTATTACCCGGATCCTTCTTATTCCGCAACTGAACTGCCAGGCAAGGAATTCCCCATGCTTGCATACATATAGTACCTATGCTTCTATCTTACTCTTGCATCATTGAGTCGTGATTGCATTAAGTGGAATCCCAAGTACTGCATAGCCTTTACTTTTAAACCCACCGAAGCTTATATTCTCAATCCCATGAGCCAATAGTACATGAGTTGTTTGAGACATGCGAGTCGTAGAATTGCATGTGTAGGGTTTGTGCATGTATTTGGATAACGAGGTACCTAAACCACTTAATCTAAGTAGTAATGGGAGAACTAATCAAAGAGGCACCGATGGGCATTATCTGCTATTTGGTTCTTTAAGCACACTTATGTCCCGTAGGACCCCGAGTACTTGATTCCTATTCCTTGACTATCGCATTATCCTCATGTAGGACCATAAATCCCCTTACCTGAGCTTGATTCACATTTTATTTCTTGGGGCCACAAACTTGTTTGGGGATTTATTACTAGGGATTTCTATTTTCGTGCCCTCGGTTCGTTAATTGTACTCAGTTTTCCCTAGCCGCTTAGTTTTTCCTCAGTTTTGCCCATCTCCTTGTAGGAAACTCTCACATGGTCTGAAACTCGTCGTCCGTCAGCTTTTCCATTACGTGCTGACAAGTGGGGCCGCGTTCAGTTGGGTCCCGTAGTGGACCCTCGCTGTTACGTGCTGACGAGTAGGGCTGTGTTCTGTCGGGTCCCGTAGTGTACCCTTGCCATTACATGCTGACAAGTGGGGCCGCATTCAGTCGATTCCCGTAGTGGACACCTCTCTCAACTTATCCAAATCAGCATCGGACCCACAACTTATCCACATGAGCACCGGACCCACAACTTATCCATGTGAGCGCCGGACCCACTGCTTACCCAGGTTGGCGTTACAAGATGGGACCCTGAGCCAGCCCCGCGCCCGCGCTCGTGCCATTGCTTCATTTTCATATAGTGAAATGTAATCCATATACAAAAATTATACACCTTTGAACTCTTTTAAATCGCACTTAGGACATGATAATGTTGTGCTAATAAAATCCTGATCATTTATCATTTCCATGGAGTGAAATATAATGCATAAACTTGCATATACAAAAATTATACACCTTTGAACTCTTTGAAATCGCACTTAATACGTGATAATGTCATGCTAAGAAAATCTTGAGAGATTATCATTTTCATAGAGTGGAATGTAATGCACTTTGTATATGCGAAAATTATAAACCTTTGAACACTTTTAAATCGCACTTAATACGTGATAATGATGTGCTAACAAAATTTTGAGAGATTATTATTTTCTCCCCTATTTTTGTAGAGTGGAATGTAATGCATAAACTTGCATATACGAAGTTTATACACCTTTGAACTCTTTGAAATCGCATTTAATACGTGATAATGTTGTGCTAAGAAAATCTTGAGAGATTATCATTTCCATGGAGTGAAATATAATGCATAAACTTGCATATACAAAAATTATACACCTTTGAACTCTTTGAAATTGCACTTAATATGTGATAATGTTGTGCTAAGAAAATCTTGAGAGATTACCATTTCCATGGAGTGAATTATAATGCATAAACTTGCGTATACAAAAATTATACACCTTTGAACTCTTTGAAACCGCAATTAATACATGATAATGTTGTGTTAAGAAAATCTTGAGAGATTATCATTTTCATATAGTGGAATGTAATGCATAAACTGGCATATACGAAAATTATACACCTTTGGACTCTTTGAAATCGCACTTAGGTCATGATAATGTTGTTCTAATAAAATCCTGATCATTTATCATTTCCATGGAGTGAAATATAATGCATAAACTTGCGTATACGAAAATTTAAACCTTTGAGCACTGTGAAATCGCACTTAATAACAAGATAGTGATGTGCTAGCAAAATTTTGAGAGATTATAATTTTATCCCCCATTTTCATAGAGTGGAATGTAATGCATAAACTTGCTTATATGAAAATTATACACATTTGAACTCTTTGAAATCGCACTTAATACGTGATAATATTGTGCTAAGAAAATCTTGATAGATTATCATTTTCATAGAGTGGAATGTAGTGCACAAATTATACACTTCGAACACGTTTCCTTCAAATTATATTCAAGCTCATTTGTTTATGGAGTTAAAGTACCGATGGCATACTCGTTATTTTGCATGGATAGAGGGGTGCCCCCGATAGATATAGGGGTTATCTTCTCCGCTAGATCACAGAGAATCTACGGTTGGTGGGCACGATCCATGTGACAACTGTCTCGACCAATTAGAGCATAGTGGCGAAGATGAGCACATGTGCGAGAGATTGATACAAAGAGAGGGGAAAACTGAGTAGCACTTAAGAACCAAGGGCAAAACTGAGTAGAACTTAAAAACCAAGGGCAAGACTGACAAAGGGATTAAAATAGAAAATAGAAAAAGATTTAAAAAATGGAAAATGCATCTTTTATACAATAAAATACATCTTGGCATACATCAAACTATTTGCAATTTAAATATACACCAGTTTGACAATTATTGCCTCATTCAGACAAACTATGTTTTGGGGGAGGGATGTTTTGGGAAGAGGCTTGAGTAGAAAGCCATGAACCTTCATAGATAGTAGGTGATTTGAGAAGTGGTGATTTAGGTTAAAACTTGGTTTATATACATTTCTTATGGTGGCAGGTCACATAATAAGACTCCCTGGGTAGATGCCACTATATTTTGTTCTTTTTGGAATTTGTTGTGCATAAAATGACTCAGTTAGCTAGCTAAAACATATTTGTTGACTATCTGTTGACCAGCTATCGGAGGGTAAAATCTAGTATATTGTACACGGCAGTGTTAGTACTGGAAGGAAAACTGAGTACAACCAAACTGAAAGTGTTACACTCGAAGGAAAAACTGAGTACAACTGACTCGCCAGGGTTAGACACGAGGGAAAAAACGTGACTCACGGTACGCGTGTGTGGTGCACAGGGCGGTAGCAGACACGTGTGGCCGTGCACGATGCACTAGCGTACGCGGTTATGCGGTGCACAATAGTGCAATGAAACGTCGCTTCCCTTCTCCTTTAATAGAGGCCTCCCCACTCTCACTCATCACTCACTCGTTCACTCAATCATCTCCACTGTCCCATCACCTTCTGCAAACCCCCAAGAAAACCCCAACCACGCCAGCGATGGAGAAGAACGGCGCGGTGGCCATCGGTGCCTCCAAGGCCACCGGTGAGGAGGCCCCTGTCCTCATCCCCGCATCCACCATAGCCGCCGGCGAGGAGCCCCCAGCCGGTCTCGGGCAGATCCCACTCGGCTGGGACCCCTACGAGGAGGTTTATTACATAAGGCCAGAGAATCTCTATGACACCGGCATCGCCGACCCATGGTCGGAGGTAACCAGGGTTTTCTCCCCTTCCCTTGTTCCCATCGTTAGATGCTAGATCGTACATTAGTAGGGCTCGTCTGTTCATATTTTTACAGTAGCTAATCCTCTTGTGTTAGATCTCGTATTTCGATGAATCCTCATGTTCGTATTTAAACCTCCCTGTTCGTAGTTGGGATCAGTATTCGATTTGGTTTGAGATTTTGGGAATAATTAGGAGATCTCAATCGGTTAATTTATGCAAATAATCAATCCTGATAATCAAAGTATCTCAATCATGTCCTTATTGCACTCTACTGTTTTTTCCAATAGGAGGATAGCAGCGACGTCCACAGCGACGACGAGTCCAAGGACACCAAGACTCGTCATGTGCTGAGGAGGCTAAAGTCCGGCTAGTAAAACAACTTCTTCGCCAGCGACGTGTACAGGTACCCCTTCTGCCCCACCAGGAGGCTCCGTGCCACGAACTTCAACTCCCTTGTGAAGCATGCCGAGGACCCGCGGTGAGTCCGTGAACGTCCACGGCTTCATAGCCAAGCACCAGGCGCTCGGTCTTCACCTCTGCAACCTCCATAAGGTGGCTATCGAGGAGGGTCGCATGCCCCCGATCAAGCCCATGGCGCCCAAGGTTAAGGGACTAGGCAGCAAGAAGTGGAGGAGGCGGCAAAGGGAGGAGGCGGAGGCCCTCCTAGCAGAGTCCATGAGGGGCCACTGATCTGCTACTGCTGTAAAACAACTTCTTTTGTCTTGTCTATGTTGAACTTGTCCGCTGAGCAGCCTAATTGTCGAACCTCGTTAAGTACCGTACTATATAACCTATATTAGCTACTTTATCTACATTTGCGGTGTTTACTGAATTTATTTATGGTGCTGGTTAGTTTTGCTGCTCTAGATTTGCTACCAGATTGGGGGGAAACGAGGGCAAAAGGAATAATGAATGAAAAGAGAAGTTGATCTAGATTCGCTACCTTTGTGGGCAAAAAAGAACACAACTGTTAGTGAGAGAGGGGAAAATGCGCTCTTAAAAAGGCCAATCATAAAAATAACAAAAAAGAAAACTTCCAATTTAGGCGACAAGGCGTACATAACCACCAAACGTGCCCACATGGTCCCACACCATGGCCCCCATAATCAGCGAGAGATGGATGGCTAGCCTATTATGTATCCTGGCCCCACCTATCAGCATGTAACGGTCGATGCGACGTAACGTAACGCTCAATGCACGACCCGCTCCAACGCGGTCCCACCAGTCAGCATGTAATGGTCAAGCCTTTGACATGATACCATCCCCCGTCCGAGCGCATGTGAGGGTTTTAGAATGGAGGGAGGGCAAAAGTGAGGAAAAACTAAGCGCCTGGGGAAAACTGAGTACAACTAACGAACCAGGGGCACGAAAATAGAAATCCCATATTACTATCATGTACCTATGCCATGCTTTACTGCTTTATTTACGATCGTGCGTGGAGCACCTATACTGTTTAGGATCGTGGCACGATTTCGTGGTATAGAAAAGCCTAGTCACACTTTCGGTTTCCCAGTCGTATACAACCGCTCTCGCAAACCCTAGGTCCGTCTTGGAGCCGGCCAACTTCATTACGAGTAGCTTATTGGGGTGGCCCCCTGAAATGATTTATGAATCTTGTGAATGCTTTATCGTGAGGCCTCGTTGCATTTTAATTGGTTCTTCCCATGGTCAATCGTGCGTGTGTTGCTATTTGTGCACCCCTGTAGGGTAAATCTTTCTGAAAGCCATGTCCGCGGTTATTGATGACTTGGAGCATAGTTTCTCGATTATAGACAAGCATAACTAAAGTACAACCTTTAATTTGACTAAGACATGACTAGTAAATAGTGCAATACTCATGGAATAGTTAATAAAATTGCCAACGGATGGGATATTCTTCCACCTTCTCGTCGGTAAGCGAGAAGGAGGGCGAGCGAGGTTTAATTATGTTACTGTTATAACTGTTGTTCTAATTAACGAGCGTTCGTCCATCTCTAGTTGGGCGGATGTGTAGCGTGTCTCTATAGAACTTTGTAGATATTATCTTTCACTCCAATTGCATCACCCCTAGGTTGTTCCCTTTAGATGTATTAAAACTTGCTGAGTACCCCTAGGGTCTCACACGATAAATATTTGATTCAGATAGACATGTATACTCCCAGGAACGACTATCAGGTGTAGAGATTTCGGGGATGGAGATCCGTGAGATCTATGGGCGGGATGTGCTTAGTTCTGTGGCATCTTATGCTGATTTGCTTCTTATCCGTACTCGGATCTTGTATTTCGCTTCTGCTTGATACTCTATTGCGTTCTGTATGAGGAGATATCCTAAACTTGTATATCTACCTAGGATATTTGGATCTTGTCGTATGGCGTTGAATATTCCTGTTTCTATTGTTTCTAGATGGTGTGACTCTGATGTTTGTTGTAAGTCACAGACATACATACTCATTTGTGTTTGTCGTGGTTGCGTTACCTATCGCTTACGCCGCTTGCTCTCGTCCCGATGTTCTTGAAAGTGGATAAGGTGGTCGTCCGGTACCATGCCCTGCTCCGCTTCGACGAGCCTACACGTGGGTGGCCTTGGGCCTCCGTGGTAGAATCCCTTATCCACTTTTGGTTTATCCAGGCTCGTGCTTAGAGCGTAATGTCCAAGATATTAAAATTCACTACAAAAATACCCCCGTGTGCGGCACTTTTTTGGGGAGACACAAGTAAAAACTACCTCGAAAAGTTGGTTAGCTGGCGGATGGTCTATCGCGGCGGGCACCTATACATCGTGGCAGACACGACACCGACACATATATGTGTTGTGTTACGTGGTACGTAAGGGCGACAATGCTTAGTGTCGCGCTTAGGCAACAGTGGCATCATGTGTTACACCGTCCATCGCAAGCCGTTCGTTGTTGGTCGCACATTGGAGAATGGTTAAGCATGGCCCGCTGGCATCATGTGTTATACCGTCCATCGCAAGCATCGCTCATTGTTGGTCACACATTGGAGAATGTCAAGCATGTCATGCTCACAAGTGGACCAACTCCTATGTTTGACATGCGGCCAATTAGATCTAGAAAATGATTGCTAATCTTGTTTTTCTCTGTTTGGCCACATGTTAACTGCTAGAGATCATCGGATGGGCCGTTTTTGCAAATTCAGCCCACTTTGCCTGGCTGCACTTGTTCGATAGCCCAAGTAGCAAATCTTAGATCTCACCAACTACCCAACCCCATTTCCAATATAATATATGGTAACCCTTAGTCCCCACTCCTCTCTCCGTACGACACCATGCTCCCACTCTCCGCAACTCAAGATCTGAACATAATCATTTTCCAAAATATCTTAAGGTCTCAGCAACAGTCATCTTTAGTACTATCAGCCCTCATAAATGTGGTGATGCCTAGGAAGATGAAGACTTGTAGGCTTGGTAGTTACTACCTATCTGATGCAGCCTTTGCGCCAGATTTCTCCCAAGAAAAGGTATCTTCATCACATATATAGGTCGATCGGCATCTTGTTATCTATCACCATGTTTCATCTTGGTATGTTTGGCTCTTTTAGATCCATGCCATTGCGGCCGTCAGAGTAAGGCACGCGGAGGATGACGGTTTGTCGGGCTCGCGGCACAGTAGCGGGCAGGTTGTTGCGGTCGTCCCAATATCGGACATGGTGGATGGCGGGCGTGTCATTGCGATTGTTCCAATACTAGGTGCGGTGGACAACGGGCGTGTCACTTCGGTGTACGGAAGGCGCGTGGCCACGACGAGTATAGTGGTGTGGATGAAAGGCATGTCACCTCGTTCGTCACCATAGAGGCGCTCAAATCATAGGATTAGGAAGGGTAAACGGAGAAACCTTTAATTTTAAAATTTTGCTCCTCTGGCTCAAATCCTGGAAAGAAAACGTAATTGTATGTTAATGTGATGGTAATTTTTGATTTCAATGGAATTACGGCACCTAATTTGAGTACTGTTATTTTAATTAATTCTATGTACCACTAATGGTTTACGAAGCATGGCACGCACGGCAAGTGACACGACACTAAATTAGCGTCATCTTTTGTTATGTACCAAGGCGACTCCTATGTCGGCCGAAGTAGAGCTAGCTCGACGGATAACGATGTGAGCGTAAAAAACATCATGTAAAGACTTTTTCCGACATAGTTATCCTCGATAGCTTTTTTTGTCATGCTAGCGCGACCGCGACGACTAGGCGTGTGCCTCGTTTATAAGCGCCAGGTCACACGATACGTGTTGTAGTGATTGGAGAGAGAGGGCAAAGAACACACGCACGTGTGGATATAATTGAATCAAATCATAAAATCGATCTTGGCAATAAACCCTCAACGGAGCAACCTATGAAACTCGAAATAGAAGCCAACAATCATTCTAATTGAAATCGATTCCTTCTTGCCAGCTGGTCCACCGAACCAATAGAACCCTATCAAGAAAGAATAGCAACCAATAGAACACTATGAAAGATTGGCACTACTAAAACCTTGATAGCAAAGATTGGCATATGTAAACTAGAATCCACAAGGGGGAAGTAGCTATGCAAAGAATCTGAATCATCTCCATAAAAGTTTCACAACAAGGGGGAGGAGTGATGCATGTGAAATGCATCTACTCGTTCTTTATAGTTCATTGTGTTAAATTTCTTAATAATTAGCAACTTTATTATATTTATCTAGATTTCTCTCTACGCCTCCCAAGACATGGTCGGTACGCATAACGCTTTATAATATGATTGTGCTACATCTACGTGTAAGAGAAAAGATTTAGTCTCGAAACGGTAAGTAATAACACGTTGTTCTTAAATCGCGAGTCTCGCTGCGACTGGAAGCAGTTCTCGCACCACTAGATCCTATGAGAGTCTTCAGAATCACGTAGTGTACGGTTGAGTCGGTGTCAATTCCGTGCATCGTGATGTTGTACGTACGTCGTTGTTTATCGTGGATGATTTCTTATACCCCTTTTTCATCTCAGACGACATCATCGCCACCATAGGCGTGACAACAAAGGACAACATTTTTTTTCTTCGGTGCATTCTAAGGTTGTGTGACGTGAATTCCGAGGTACACGATCCCAAAATCATGTGCGCTTATATGGTTTTACTCGTAGTACAAGCGTGTCTGTAACACAAAATTACAAGATGAAAAGTCTAAACGGTAAGACAGAAACATAGTCAAAGAAATGTAAGAACCCAACAAACATTCCTATAGTAAAATTACATAAAAATGCACATATGACTTTCCTGTAAGACCAAATTGCAAGATGGAAAGTATAAACGTCAAGATAAAAATGTCGTACAAATGTAAGAACCGGAGAGCACATGTAGTGTAGAGTAGTACACAAACTATTTTCATTTCATATAGTATACATATTACAGCAGACGTTCTTGTGGTAAACGTACATAAAACACATACACATGGCTTATTTGTATAAATTACAGTACATATTCGCGAGCTAGATTTACATTTTATACTATAAATAGCAGAAAGTACGTAAGAAAAAAAATAAAGAGTACAATATTGACAACTTGAACAGCCTTCGCATGGGGTGGATGCAACAACCGACGTTCTGCCATCGACTGTGACGTGAAGTCGTGGAAAAAACCTCCTTGGCAATGCACAATCGTCACTCATCTTGGACGGTTTATATAGATCAACCGAAGTATTGGGGCATTTTGTAGATGGTGACAAAGCTTGTCGTCGTATATGAAACGACAGTACCTAAGAATGTATGAAAGGGGATAGGAGCAAGCAGGGAAGCTAGCGACGGCATCCGCAAGTGATATTGGGCATAAGCAAGTGTACCAAGACACTCGAAGTACCCAGGTTTTGAGCCCTCTTACGAGGTAAAACTCCTACTCCTTCTGATATGACTATCTAGATGAACACAAGAACTACTCCTCGAGCTCTATGAGTGTTATTGATGAGTCCAATTTTGAAGCATATTTACCTTATGTTTTTGCATAAGTATATTAGGATTTTTTTGGTATTTTACTGCGCCTGCACGCACCTTTTGTCCTTGTTCCAACAAGATCCTGAATTATTAAGTCTTTTATGAATATATCAATTGGGACTATCATGTTATGTAATTATATGATATTTATAAGTGATAAATTTCATTTAAATAATTTTTCCACGGACCTTGGAGAATAGAGGATGCATTGAAAACCTACTGAAGGTTTAATGACCATCGGTACGGGCGGAGCTTGCTCGTACCGTCCGCCTGTACCACCTTCAAGACGTCTGCCTCATCAAATACGCTCACCACGCGAAGACGGATTTGAGATCCAACATGCACAGAAACTTTCAGCCTCGAAACACCACATCAGAGAGGGATTCGGAGGAGGAACTATGATAAGGGTGAATCCTTGATGCTTCATGGATCATCGTAGGACATCACATCATCCCATTTATCATCAACCGTTGCATCTTCATCACCATTATCATTCCCCTCTATCATCCATTAGATCTTGTTGTAATTCCAATACAATTATGGTTTGCACTAGATTTACCTTTCCACTTTCGATCCATCCATATGAATATGATGATGTTGTTGATTGCTTCCATGTGTGAGTAGTTCCCTTTATTCTTGGGGAGGATGGAGAAACCCTAGCATTATTATGAAATGAAATAAAGATGATCTATTACTTTGGTCCATGGTCCACTGATCTATGATTCTTTTAAAGGAATGCGGTAGGGGAAACCTCTATAGCGATTTTGTTTTTTGAAATAATAAGAACCCAAATCTACGTCCGTGAGGACTTTAACCTGGGTGGCTGGGTTGTACATCCACTTCCCTAACCAAGTGAGCTAGGCTCACTTCTTCCATTGATCTATGATATTGTGTTAGATCTCTCTCTTTAGATGGTACGTGAAGTCGGCCACATAACATTTGCCCTCGGGACTAAATAGAGGGACATACCTTTGGGACATGCACGGAAGTATGTCCAGTGTTCCTTTGTGACTAGAAGCATTTGCTTATAACCTGCATGGTCCAAGAAGGAATCAAGAGCGATTCACTAAGATTATTACTGTGTCCATGGGGAGACCCTTAATTGTGGTGGTATGTAGGAGTGATTGCTCACAAGCATCACATTGGTTATTTAGAGATGACCTCAATACCTGATTCAAGAAGCGACTGCTCACTAGTCTTGTAGTGAACATCTTATTATGGAGATCTCTCCACACATGTCATGATGGAAGAAATAGATTATCTTAATTATGAATAATTGTCATATGCTAGTGGTGTATCCTACATCCCCGAGAACATTTTAGCCTTATTGAGTTCCAACACCGTTTCCCAACACTTTCATTACTTGTTTAATTTACTTGCTTTTCTTACTTTTTTGCACACAAACATAAAACCTTTCAAACACTCTTTACTTGAAATCAAAGGCATCCTACAAGTATTGTTTGGTACATACTGACAAGGGGCACAAATACCTTAAACAAAATAGCTCTATATGGGGTTGATACTCTTATTTCGAAACTAGCTGCAATCGATTTGTGCTCTTGTAGTCATCAAGCTATTTTATGGCACCGTTGTTGGGGAGCTAAGTGCATTTGGTCTTTGTTCTTAGTTGCTAATCCTACTAATTGTTTAACTAAAGTTGTTTACTAGTTTCAGGTGAGTACCATGACTGCGCTCGGGCTTATGAATCAGCTTGATGCAACTAAATACCTCGGGAAGTTTAATAGATAATCCGTTAAGGAATTCCCGAGTGGGAGCGAACTAGAATATGAGGTTGACCCTCGTTTTATCACTATTATTAAGAAGAAAATTTTGCAGGAGATGATCCAGAAGAGGATCCTTACACTCATCTAATGCATTTTATCGGGTTATGTTTGACTCTTAAATTGAGAGGCTATTATGATGATGAACTGAAACTTAAATTGTTTAGCCAATCTCTAACCAACATTGCTTTAGCTTAGTATAGAATTTTCCCTATAGAGAAAATTGATACTTGGGAAAAGCTCAAAGGAGAATTTGTATTTCGATTCTTTCCCAAAGTAAAGACTGCTGAAGTAAGGAGGGAAATCACAAATTTCAAGAACCTTCCAGGAGAAGGTTGGTAAGAGCCTTCAAAAGGTATAAATACATTCTTAATAAATGTCCCCATCATGATTTACCTGAATGGTATGTTTTACATATTGTCTATGGGGGACTTAATCAAGAGATTAAGCGTGAACTTGACATTAATTCCAAAGGTTCTTTTATGGACGTAACTATAACTAAAGCTTGGGAACTCTTAGAATGAAGTCATCACAATAGAGAAACTCGGGGATTTGATTTAGGCAACGAAGGAGAGATAGAAATTGAATATGATTGTCTCAATACTTATAAGGAATCCGGTAAGGTTAAGGAAACTACCAATGAACTTCAAATTGATGATGACATTATTCTGCAAATCATTCAGTCTTTTACAGAACACGTTGAAGCTACAAAGAAAGATTGGCTTCAATATACTCCACCACCCAAGCAAGCTGAAGATGTTGAGATGAAAATTGTGGCCCCCTATAGAGCCACTAAATAAAAAAAGCACCTTATGGCGAACCCCTTACTTTTCCAAGGACAGCGAGAAAACATATATGGTAGCCTAACAATTTGAAGAATAACTGAAATAGGAAAGAACGATCCTCAGTAAGCTAGAGGAAGATGCAAAAATAGAAGAAATTAATCAAGAAGGCATACAGGAAACATGTGAGCTAACTAAAGAAGGTATATTGACCATGTTTGACATTGCAATGTAATCGAGCTAGACCGAAGCTTCTCAATTCGTTGAAGGAAAGGTAAAAGCTAAAGATGTTGGTAAACCTATTCTTCCTTACACCTTTGGTGAATCTTCTTATTATGGCCTTTGTGATATTGGAACAATTGTTAATGTAATCCCTAATAATTTTTACCTTAAAAATTAAAATGAACTCAACCCAACTGAATTAGAAGATATTGATATGACAATTATGCTAGCGGATAAGACACTCAGAATCCCTATAGGAATAATTAGAGTTGTTCCATTTTGTATTGGACCTTACAAGTACCCTATTGATTTTGTACTTATTGATATGCCTACTGATGTTTATTATCCTATTATTTTTGGAAGAACCTTTCTGAACACTATAGGGGAAAACATTGATTACAAGAAGGAGACGATATCTCTCAAGTTTGGTGAGGATAAAATGAATTTCCATTTCTCTAAATTTCATCGTGGGCCAACTATTTAGGAGTTTGAAGAATATGAACAAGAGCAAGAAGAAGAAGGTAACATTATTAGTCTTTCTGTTGTGTTTATTGAGAATGCCAATGATAAGTTAGAAAGAAGCCTAGCTAGTTGGGAATAATAATATTCCTAAAGATATAGATAAAATGGAAATTGATGAATATCTTAATTCAACTCCTATAATTGATCCTGAAATGAATCAAATCCACGAGACACCGAAAAGAAAAGGCGACGAGGAGCTTACACTTCCTACACTCAAAACCCTTCCTAAAGAACTAAAATACAGGTTTCTTGATGGCACTAATAAATATCTTGTTATTATAAGCTCTAACCTTGTAGAAAAGGAAGAGGAGCATTTAATGATAGTCCTAAGAATGCACCCAAAGGCTCTCGGTTATTCAATGGATGACTTGAAAGGGATTAGTCCCTCGATAGCCACTCATAGAATATTTATAGAAGAAGGAGCTCGGCCGATTGCGGACTTTCAAAGAAGACTCAAACCTCATATTAAATAAGAGGTGAGAAAAGAGGTAATTTGTCTTCTAGATGCATGTATAATATTCCACATCGAGGAAAGTGACTGGGTAAGTCCGTTTCATTGTGTTCCGAAGAAAGGTGGGCTCATCGCTGTCCCAAATGAACATAATGAGCTAGTCCCTACTCTAACTGTTATTGGTCATAGGATGTGTATTGATTGTAGAAAACTTAATAAGGAAACTCGAAAGGATCACTATCCTTTGCCATTTATAGATCAAACCTTAGAGAGACTTGCTATGCACTCTCATTTTTGTTACTTAGATGGGTATCCTGGGTTTTCTCAGATAGCTATTCATCTAGATGACCAATTAAAGACAACATTCACATGTCCTTTTGATTTATATGCTTATTGCCATATGCCTTTTAGCCTTTGCAATGCTCCTGCCACCTTTGAAAGGTGTATGACTGTTATATTTGTTGATTATGTTGAAAATATTATGGAAGTATTCATGGACGACTTCTTAGTCTATGGAACTTCATTTAACCATTGTGAGACGTCCCACTTCATGGTTCAAGAAGGTATAGTACTTGGTCATAAGATCTCAGGTAAAGTCATATAGAAGTCAATAAACCAAAGATAGAAGCAATATGAAGGCTTCCCCTCCTCACGATGTAAAAGGTATAAGAAGTTTCTTGGGCCAGGGATGATTTTATAGAAGGTTTATTAAGAACTTCTCTAAATTTGCTAGACCCTTAAATAACCTTTACAAAAGGATGCCACTTTTGATTTTGATGAAAATTGTATTACTCCTTTCACGATATTAAAACAAGCCCTTCTTAATTCTCCTAGCATTAAACCACCAAATTGGAAAAGGCCTTTTGACTTGTTTTGTGAAGCCAACCATGAAGCAGTGGGAGCTATTCTTTGACAGCATAATGGTGATGAAGTTAATATCATTCATCATGCTAGCCACACCTTGAATGGTGCTCAAAAGAATTAACCTATGACAGAAAAGAGCTCTTTGCTTTTGTTTTCTCCTGTGATAAATTTAGATCTTATATAATTGACTCAAAAGTGAGAATGCACACTAATCATATTGGCTTAAAATAAATTCTTGAAATAACTAACGTTAAGCCAAGAATGATCCGTTGGACTTTGCTTATGCAAGAGTTTGACTTGTAGATCTTACAAAGAAGAGAAGAACAAGCTAACACACCAATGGATATTGAAGAGATAAGACCACAAGAAGGGGTGTCATCAATTTGCATACCTCCAAGAACTATCCATCCTGAAAGATTTTTTTGCTTCTCTCTGTAATGGTTTTAGCAATTTCTTGTGACCAACCATATTCAAAGGGAAGAAGAAGGTAATCCAAAAGCTGAAGGGAGCAAAATCATCAACGCAAACTTCATTCTCACTAGATAAGTGAGGATTTTCCAACCTTTTTTGTGTGTTTTATTTGTTATTTTGTTGTTTCCAATTGCATTTTTGAACTCCTTGTAATTTTCTGATTCCACTGCCGGTTTTTCGAACCTGGTACGGGCAAACGGTATGGCCGCATCCACCCATACTAGAGGTTGTTAAGCTTGATGTGCGTTTCCTCTTTTTCCACTTTGTTTCCATGGAACTGTATGACCAGACCGTACGGTCAACCACCACTGTACGGCAGGTTGTTAAACCCTTTGTAGCTTTTGTTTGGTTTTCATTTATTTGTTTCAAAAAAACTTTACCGTCATTAGAAAAGTTGGCGACTGCCAGTACGGGCGGATCGTATGGTCCAATCCCGCTCGTACCGATTACTTGGAAAGAATTGTATGGACTTCGGTCAGGGTAAATTTTAGAAGTATATTGATGACTGCAAGTGCACTGATCAATTGTAGCTAGTTTCAAAGTAAAGATATCGAACCCAGGGAGAGCTATTGGTAAGGTTCTTTATGCCCCTCGTCACTATCTATCAAAGGATACTTATAAGCTGCCTTTGGTCTCAAGTAAAGGGTGTTTGAAAGGTTTTTGGTTGTTTGTAGAAAAGTAATTAAAACAAGCAAAAGGAAACAAGTAGCAAGGTTGTGTGAAAACATGGTTGAACTCTATAGGGCTCAAACATTCTCGGGGATGTAGGATAAACCACTAGCATAGTATTGTTATTATTAATAATCATGATAACATACTTCTTGTGTCATGAGATGTGTGGAGAGAGCTCCATAATAAGATGTTCACTACAAGGCTCATAGGAAGCCACTTTGTTGAGCCAAGAGTGAGGTCACCTCTAAATAACCAATGCGGTGTCTAAGAGCAGTCACCCATATAAACCACCATAATTAAGGGTTTCCCTATAGATATCGTAATTAGCTTAGGGAGTCCCTCTTTATCCTCCTTTGATCGTGTAGGTTACAAGCCAACGCCAATCTATCATGAGGCCATTCCGGGTATGATCCCAAAACACGTCCAAAGGATTTCAATGATATGTGGCCGACTACACATACCATCTAAAGAGAGAGATCAAACACAAATCATAAATCTATCATAGACTGGCTAGTCATATAGACACAAGAATAGATCATCTTTATTACAAATTCATAATGGTTCTAGGGTTTCTCCATCTCCCAAGAACAAAGGAACTACTCACACATGGAAGCAATCAACAACATCATCATAGTTAAATGAATGGATAAAAGTACGGAGATAGATATAATTCAAACCACAATTGAATCTAGAATTACAACAAGATCTAATAGATGAGAGATGGGGGTAATTGTGGTGATGGAGATGCAGCGGTTGATGATGAAGGGGATGATGCGTTGTCCTCCAATGATCCGTGAAGTAGCTGGAATTTTCCCTAGCCAAGTTCCTCCTTCAGATCCCTTTTAGATGTTATTTTTCGTGGTTTCTGGTGGTTGTGAATGTCAGATCCCCCTATAGTATTTGCTAGGAGAAAGTATTTGACAAGGCGATCACGCTGACACCTAGTACGGGCGGACTCCCCCTGTACCACCGGCCGTTATTGGTACTGATTGCTTCTCCTTGTTTGGTATTCACCCAAGTGCGAAGGTAAATCCATAAAATGACATTTATCACTTAGAAATATCATATTATAACACAATATGATAGTTCCAATTGATATGCTCATATAAGGCTTAGTGATTTGGGATCCTGTTAAAACAAGAACAAAATTGTGTATGCAAACACAGTGAAATACAAATATCCATACTCTATTTATGCAAAAACAAAAGGTAAATATGCTTCAATTTTGGACTCATCAACTCCCCCAAGCTAGGATCTTGCTCGTCCCCAAGCAAGATGGTGGCTTATGGACAAGATCAACATGTTCATGAGACACGAGTCATTGCAATAAATGAGGTAGAAATTGAAACAGGAATACAACATCGGATGTAGAGATACTTCGGGGGTATTAACATACCCTTACACATTACATGACTTGGAGGCTTCCACACCTTTTCTAGTATTAATGAAATCATAAGAAGCTTCTAGTGATTCAACATATCATATAATTACAAAGTTTAGAGATATCGAGATCTTAGTTTAGTAATGAAGATTCATGATCATTCTTTTTATTCTACACTTGATTCTTTCGATAGTTGTTCTCTCTTATTTCTTCTTTTCTTATATCTCTCTCTTATATATATATGTTTATAATTTTACTTTCTCTCCCTTCCTCTTTTTTCTCTAGTACAACTATTTTATCATGCTCACTACTTCAATGGATTTCAAAAACTCTTAATTATAATATGCTACCATAATTCTTCTTCTCATAACTTAATCAATAATTTTATTGGTGTGGAAGTCCCTAAAATCATGAAAGTTGTACAAGTATCATAACAATCAACCTAGTTCAATCATCTAATATAATAATCATGAATCAAAACACAACTTCAATTATCATAAAGTCTTGGAACTCAACGTATATAAATCTTCTCTTAAACAAAGGGAGCTCGAAGTTGATGCAACTAATGCAAATTCTAGAAGTAAAGTCTAACATGCGTGCAGGAAAGTAAACATGTTAAAAACTGTAATATAGATTACAAGGTTCTCACAGATACCCCCAAGCTTGGAATCAAGCCAGGTGGATCAAATAATTCCTTGCGATTATTTGATACTATGGTGCGGCCTTCTAGTCTGCAGGGGAAGAAACTCTAGAATCATGAAGACTTGCATGAAGCATATTGTTTGATGCTTCCAAGATCAAGATATGGATTCAGTGATGCTCGCTAATTTTCTCCAACTGATCCACAAGAGCCTTGTACATCTCTATTGTTTGCTTTTTCGTGTTGATGGATCGAAGGCTGATGTTGAGATTCACTTCTAGTCCTTTCATTATCTTTAGATCCATCTGGTCCATATAACGATGCAATAGTTCAATATGTTTCGAATATCCTAGAGATTTTACCTCAATCTTCTTAATGTGGCAGTCAAGTTTGTGCAGGGAGGCTTGGATCTCCTCTCCTTGTTTCTTCACTCTCTTCAAGTAGAACTCCCCATCTTCTTCTTGATCAAGTTGAACCTCGTTGAAGTCACCTTCTTTTCCAACACCAAGGTTGAACACCTTATGCCCATCTTTTATTGTTTCCATCAACTTGAATCCATCCTCGACTTCTGACTCTTTTTCTTTTGGCACAACAACTTTGACTTCCTCAGTAACCCTTGAGGATGATCCATAGAGATCTTCCTTCTCTTGAAGGATACCCCATGTGAAGGACATGGTTGCAAGGTGACGAGGGGTAACCTCGGCAATGTCCATGGTGAAGGACTTAGGGTTTTGCGGAAAAGAGAATGCTAGGGATTTCGTCAGATGTCAGGCAAACAATGGAGTCAAAGTCGCCTGAATATTTCAACTTGTAATCGCACTATTACAAGTTGTCTGGGAGATTTTATAGTACCCTCGCTTGGGATTCTCCCGTCCTATATATAATAGGCCGGGTCTCAAAGCCATATGCGGATAGGTTTTACATACGTGTGATTACAATACCAACACATTGTCGGTTCGGAGATTCTTTCCTAATACAATCAAAGTCTTTGTCGGTTGCTTCCTTGGGCTATCATCTGAAATCTTCATGGGCCGTAATCCTTTTACCCAGCATAGGGAGGCAAATCATAAGTATCTGAGTAATCGTACCTATGTCAGTAGCCCCCGAGACTCTACCTGAACCATAGTTTCAGGTTGAGTCTCAAAGTTTCTCTTTCCTTCTTTTACCTATTTTTATGTTTTATAGGGATTTGGTACAACGAGTCTGATGCTTCCGACCGATCGGGAATCAGTTAATTGCTCCAGGGCAAAAACAAGGTTGTCCTACATCAAATTCAAGTCCCTAGGCCTGAACTTGGAATTTACTACTGTCGTAATTCAGTTCGGGCCGCTGAGGTCTTATCGAATACTGAATTCCAGCTTTTATTTTATCGGGTACCCAACGCGTCCGTCGGGATTTTTCATCGTATCATCGATACGGATATTTTACTGGCAGAGCGCATTCTTATGCGATTATCAGGCCACATAGGACGAATCCCAGGGTCTTACCTTCATGTTTCTGAACATGACATTCGGATTTTTGTCGTGTTTGGGCACGATCCGAGATTTTTTGGTTTTCTGGCGGTTGGCTTGCTGAGTTGCCAATTTTTCTAACTTTTATTAGATAGTTCAAATGCTTTATGCTGGCTCCTGGTGGGAGTAATATTTTTGAAGATACCTATTGAGGATACATCAATGTAAAACTCACAGGTATTTTCGATCATGAACAGTCTTGTTTTAATCATACATAATTGGATTTCTATCGGGTGCGCGCCAGTGCTCCCAATGGGAGTAGTCCCCAAGGCTATGTTAGGATGCCTGTATCTGGACATAGGCTCATAGTTGTTGTTAGCTTGATTGAAAACATAGATCTTTTGAACGGACATAATTAATAAAAAACTTAAGGTACGAAGAACTTATCTTTTATACATAAGGCGAAAAACTAATGATACATTATTTTTGGCAGATGGCGCCTAGCCGTTGGTTTGGATATTCTGGCTTAAGAAGTCGAACCGTAAATCTTATTGTACTGCAAGTAATCTTATGCGTAAAAGCATCGTAGCTGCGCTACATTCCATGGATTGGAGTATTTGACTCCTATCTTCTTGTCTTGTAGTCGATATGCTCCTCCGGGGATAACTTCCGTGACGATGTATGGCCCTTACCATGGCGATTCTAACTTTCGGTGTCCATCTTGCTTGAGGCAAAGAACTAGGTCCCCTACTACGAAGGACCTAGGCCGTAATCTTCGACTATGGTAATTGCGCAAGTTCTGCTGGTACATAGTTGCTCTTTGTAGGGCTTCATCTCGAGCTTCATCAAGTGCATCCACGTCATCTTCGAGTGCTTCTCTTGATTCCTCTTCATCATATGCAGCTACTCATGGGGATTCATGTGACACCTCAACAGGAAGCATGGCTTCTGCGCCGTGGACCAGAAAGAAAGGTGTCTCACGTATCGAATTATTTGTGGTTGTACGTAGACTCCATAAAACATATGGTAATTCATCAACCCATGCTCCTTTTGCTCTGTCAAGTGGTGCTAGTAGTATTTTATTGAGTCCATCAGTAACTAGTCCATTGCCCTTTTCTACTTGTCCATTTGTTTGCGGGTGAGCTACCGAGGCGTAGCTTACCTTAATTCCCATCTCCTGGCCTTCTCCTTGAACTCATTAGAAGTAATAGTCCCATTGTCTATGATGATGTTTTTTGGTACGTGATGGCTCAATGCACGGCGCCCAGAAAAATGCTTGATGGCGGTGTTGATGTAAAGCTCATTGGGAACTCCAAGAGGAACGTATGATGAGCACAACAACAAGTTTCCCTCAGTTATGAAACCAAGGTTTAATCGAACCAGTAGGAGCAAGGAAACACCCCAAAGGTGTTACTAGCTAAGCTTTGGCAGGGCGCACTACCGGTGCTAGTAGCAACGTGGATACCTGCACAACCCAACCACAGAACTTTGTCCCCAACTTGCGATGAGGTTGTCAATCTCACCGTGTTTTGCAGAAAACAAAGGATTAAACGTATCGAATGGAAATAAGTAATAGTTTGTAGAAAGTAAACACAAAGAAGTAAACAGTTTGTAGATTGAATGTAAAGACAAGGACCGGGATACATAGTTCACTAGAGGTGGCTCTCCTTAAGATAGATAACATGCTGGGTGAACATATTACAGCGGGGCATTTGACAAACATCGAGAAAGCAATACATGCATATACTAATTATCGTGACTCCTTTGAGACTTGATTGGGCCTTACAACATTATACATAGACCGCCATCCAACTGCATCTATGACTAATAATCCACCTTCAGGTTATCATCCGAACCCCCTCCAGTATTAAGTTGCAAGCAACATATTATTGCTTTACGAACTGTGTGTAAAGTAAACAATACGATTGTTCTATGAACAAAGGATTGTTGTTTTCTCCCTAGTAGCAACAACACATCTAGTACCTTAGAGATTTCTGTCACTTCCCCAGATTACTAGAGGCATGAACCCACTATCGAGCATAAATACTAACTCTTGGAGTTGCTAGCATCTACTTGGCCAAGATAGCTACTAACAACGGAAAGCATGCAAGATCACAAATAACAAAGACATGATAGAATCAATAATCAATCTGAAATAGCATCTCAATATCCATCGGATCCCCGCAAACACAACATGTAGAATTACAAATAGATGATCTTGATCATGAACGGAGCTCACAAGATCTAAACATGAAAGCACAAAGGAGGAGAACCAGCCATCCAGCTACTACATGGATCCGTAGTCCAAGGATGAACTACTCGCGCACCACACCAGAGGCTTGCATGGTGATGAAGAAGGCCTCCAAGTTGAATTCCCCTCTCCGGCAGGGTGCCGGGAAGAGCTTCAGATCCCTCCCGATCTAGGGATGGAGATGATGGTGGCTACAGACTCTTTCATGGATTTTTGATCGGGTACTTAGGGTTTTCGTCCCGAGGGCAATATATAGGTGGAAGGAGAGGCGGAGGGGGTGCCGGGAGCGGCCACACCACCCCCTGGCGCGGCCCAGACCTGGCTGCGTGGCCAGGTGGTGTGGTGGCCCCCTGGCCCCTCTCCGTCTCGTTTTCTGGCACTTGATGACATCCGGAAAAATAGGCACTCTGGCTTTTGTCCCTTCCAATTCCGAGAATATTCATTTTATGACTTTCCTGGAACCAAAATCAGTAGAAAACAGGCAGCTGGCACTATGGCTCTTGTTAATAGGTTAGTCCAAGAAATCATATGAAAAGTACTCCAAAGTTGGAACAAAACACAAGAAAGTGGATAAAACTAAGCATGGAACATAAAAAATTATAGATACATTTGCAATGTATCAACATCCCCAAGCTTAACTCCTGCTCGTCCTCGAGTAGGTAAGTGATAAAAAGAAAGAATAATTTTTGAGGTGACATGCACCATCAAAGACTTGATCAAAGTATTTGCAAAACATTCAAAGCTAGGATCATAATACTTCAATCATAGCATGAAAGACAAAGTTCTAGCAATAAGCAAAGAAACTATGATGCAACATGAAAAGGCACAAACAAAAGATTCATGAATAACAATGCTTTGCAAGACATTTGTTTGTTTCACATAAAGAAAACATAGCATAATAGTATTCAGCTTGTCCCTCAATAGAGTAGCAAATATAAATGCATAGGACACCTTCAAAGTTCATAAGAGTGACTAGATACAATAGTTTAAAACAAGCAATATCAAGTTATGCATCAATCAACTAGTCTTGGGACAATGCACATAGAACTAAGAATGGCCACTATGCTCTCAAAGTAGGTGCATAAAGATAGAAGGTGGAGACTCAATGTAATGGTGGAAGAAAAGCCTTTGTAAAAGGAAGTAGGGATTCAAGTCTTATAAAGAGCTTCCAAAAATTATGGTACTTGTAGCTTTCAGCTCTCATTTCCCCTATCATAAGCATCTAGAAGTGGTTAAGGTTAAAGTGACACAACTAAGAGGACCCTTACTTACGAAGACCGATCCTCATGCTACTCAACTTCAGTCACGAGTAACCTCTTGTCATTGTTAGTACATGTGTATCATTAAGAACCGCCAATGGGGTACCCCTTGCACATGATACAAGAGCATTCCCATAATCAAAATGACAAGGCAAGCAGACAATGAGCATATCAGCGATCTTTTTATTTGCTATTTGCATAGGTTTTTATTGAGGATGCTTCATAGAGTGCTCATTATGGTGATGCTACAAGTTTCCACCATGATTAGGCATGTCTTAGGCTAGCGGCCCAGGCATTTCTCTAACACACATACAAACTCCATGATCTTACAAGTTCCACTTTTATTTCACACCGCCGGGATCCGTAAGTAAAAGAACATGATATCAACGAGGTACAAAGTACAAGTGCAATGTTGAAAGCGTTCCCCATGGTACATGGTTCTGCTAATTTCAACTTATAAAATGCAAGCATATACGCAACAAATAAGGACCCAATGGTTCAAGTTTATTAGAGGCAAGTAAAGTAAAGTGTGCCATCAAGTTCGTGAGAGCTTTAATCTCTAGTTTTCTCATAACAAGTTTAATTTGGAAGGTAAACAAAAGCATGAATATATTTGGAATAGCATAAGCTAATAGGTAGGTATGGTGGACTATTTGGAATAACTTGGTTTAAGGAGTTGGATGCATGAGTGGAACTCATACTTGGTTGTGGAGGCTAGCAAAAGACTGGGAGCGACAAACTAAGAGAGCAATAATGGCCATAATCATGTAGAGCGACAAAACATCATTGATAAAAGCATAAAGTGATACTACAAGTTGAAAACTAAAGGATCATAAAGGCTATGGTGACTTGGGATAGTCATAACATGGTGTGAGCATGTGCCAAGTCAACCTAAATGAAGCATCAAAGGAGAATACCACTATACTATGCTTTAATATGCTAAAAGAACGCATGATTCATCCAAGGCACATTAAGCAATCTCAATTGTTTATAAAAAGTCATGCTACAGCAAATAATACTAAGAATAAAGCCAAAATAATATCGACCATGGCATGACAAAGCATAGGACACAGTCAAAAACGAGCTCTTTTTACCACATAAGCATGAACTTTCCTACTCTTTTCAAAACCAAACCAAAATATTTGCAAACCAATGTAAGAAAGAGGGGGTCCAACAAATTTATTCAGAAAACTAAGCAAACCAAAGCAAACAAAAACCAAAACAAAAACGAAAAATAAGACGCTCCAAGAAAAACACAACTGTGCATGAAACAATAAAAATGAAGCGTTTGGAAGAAACCTGGGATTTTTATTGATGAAGAAGGGGATGCCTTGGGTCATCCCCAAGCTTTGACGGTTGTACTTCTTGGATATTTCTTGGGGTGACACGCGTGGCATCCCCAAGCTTGAGCTTTAGTCCATTCTTCATCACATTACTCAGTCCTTCCATACACCTGAAATTTTTCCTTCATACAAAACTTCACACAATCTTTATTAGCAACATTAGTGCAATTAAGATAAATAAGTCTTAAGGTTCAGTTCTAACACCAAATAAACTTCCATTAGAACACTAGCTACTGTAGCACTTCGCCCAAAAATCTCAATTCCCCAAAAGAACTCAAGAAGGAATCAACAAGAAGCAAATGCAGAAAATGGCAGAAATCTGTCAAAACAGACCAGCAGGTAAAGACGAATTTTTTCGAAGATCTTATGTTACTCAAATCAAAAAGTGTTTAACTAACGAAAGTTAGATAACAACCTGGGGAAAAAGCACAAAACATTACAGCTCAATCCGACATACAGAGATCTCTCACGAATGTTTACGGTGAAGCACAGGAAATATGTTTCGGGACAGCAACTTTCCCAATCATTACTTCTCTCTCATTAGAGGTTACTCTTAGCACAAAAAGCAAATAAAAAGGATAAGGAGAGGTTATTACAGAGTTAATAACTTCCAAGACTCATCTAAAACTTTTGGGTTATCTTCCTATAAGTACTTTTTTTAACGCCTTTAAGTTAGGCATAAGAAGCAAAGAAAGAATCAAGTATTCTCAAATGAAGAAGCATTAAGATCAAATTTCTTGCCCTTACCTCCCTTACTTTTATTCTTAACCTTGGGGAAAATATGATTGTTTGGTGGAGAAGAAAGGTGCATGGTCCCCTTTCCCACATCTATTATTGCTCCAAGGAGTTCTAATAGGGACCTTTCAAGTGTAATTTGTCCTTTTCCTGCACATTCAATAACAAGATAATCAATAGAAATCGTTTTCCCAAGGATCTTTGTAGACACTCCTTCAGCTATTCCAAGAGGTAATATGGTAGTATTATTAGCAAGAGATATTTCTTTTCCTCCTTCAGTGAGCCCCCAAGTATTCAAAGATTTATAAATATCTTTGGACATAAGACAAAATTTAGACATGATATCACAGCGAGCTTGAAAAGTTTCGGTGTTCATCTCAATCTTTATTGTAGGGAACCACTTTGATGGTTCAGAGTTTATTGGAACATAATTTTGATGCTCCCTAAGAGTGTTATAGCAATTTTCTAAGCTAGTAGTGCTAGCCTCAAGAGTGTTCAACCTAGCAAATATTTTTGCGAAAGAAATATCAGTTTGGCTAGGCATGTTGTAAGTGAGGATCAATTTCTTTATAGCATTAATAGCATCATCCTCATTACATTGGAGGAAATATCCTCCCACAACAGCATCTAAAGCATATCTATGGCAAAGAGCAATCCCAAGGTAAAAACTGCTAAGGAACAAGCTTTGAGTCATTTTAGGCTCAGTTTTTTCATGTAGATCGGAGATTCAAGACCAAGCTTCATTAAAACTTTCCTCAATTCCTTGTTTAAAGGTGAAAATCAGGTCCTCGGGTGACATAGTGATTGGAGCAAGGCTAGACATAGTGGCACTCAAGATAGGAACTAATTTTTTTGTGTTTTTCAAATAAGAAAGCAAACTAGTAAAACTAATTTTTTGTGTTTTTGAAGAACAAAACAAGCAAACAAAGCAAAAAGAAACTAAGCAAAACAAAAACAACAAAGTAAAGAGATTGGTTATGAGGGACTCTCCTTGTGAATATGTCCTTGACTCCCCGGCAACGGCGCCAGAAAATCGCTTGATGGCTCAATGCACGGCGCCTAGAAAAATGCTTGATGGCGATGTTGATGTAGATCTCGTTGGGAACCCCAAGAGGAAGGAATGATGAGCACAGCAGCAAGTTTCCCTCAGTTATGAAACCAAGGTTTAATCGAACCAGTAGGAGCAAGGAAACACCCCAAAGGTGTTACTAGCTGAGCTTTGGCAGGGCGCATTACTAGTGCTAGTAGGAACGTGGAGACCTGCACAACACAACCACAGAACTTTGTCCCCAACTTGCGATGAGGTTTTCAATCTCACCGTGTTTTGCGGAAAACAAAGTATTAAACGTATCGAATGGAAATAAGTAATAGGTTGTAGAAAGTAAACACAAAGAAGTAAACAGTTTGTAGATTGAATGTAAAGACAAGGACCGGGATCCATAGTTCACTAGAGGTGGCTCTCCTTAAGATAGATAACATGATGGGTGAACAAATTACAGCAGGGCAATTGACAAACATCGAGAAAGCAATACATGCATATACTAATCATCTTGACTCCTTTGAGACTTGATTGGGCATTACAACATTATACATAGACCGCCATCCAACTGCATCTATGACTAATAATCCACCTTCAGGTTATCATCTGAACCCCCTCCAGTATTAAGTTGCAAGCAACAAATTATTGCTTTACGAACTGCGTGTAAAGTAAACAATACAATTGTTCTATGAACAAAGGATTGTTGTTTTCTCCCTAGTAGCAACAACACATCTAGTACCTTAGAGATTTCTGTCACTTCCCCAGATTACCAGAGGCATGAACCCACTATCGAGCATAAATACTAACTCTTGGAGTTGCTAGCATCTACTTGGCCAAGATAGCTACTAACAACGAAAAGCATGCAAGATCACAAATAACAAAGACATGATAGAATCAATAATCAATCTGAAATAGCATCTCAATATCCATCGGATCCCCACAAACACAACATATAGAATTACAAATAGATGATCTTGATCATGAACGGAGCTCACAAGATCTAAACATGAAAGCACAAAGGAGGAGAACCAGCGATCTAGCTACTACATGGATCCGTAGTCCAAGGATGAACTACTCACGCATCACACCGGAGGCTTGCATGTTGATGAACAAGGCCTCCAGGGTGAATTCCCCTCTCTGGTAGGGTGCCGGGAAGAGCTTGAGATCCCTCCTGATCTATGGATGGAGATGACGGCGGCTACAGACTCTTTCGTGGATTTTTGATCGAGTACTTAGGGTTTTCGTCCCGAGGGAAATATATAGGCGTAAGGAGAGGCCGAGGGGGTGCCGGGAGCGGCCACACCACCCCCTGGCGCGGGCCAGGCCTGGCCGCGTGGCCAGGTGGTGTGATGGCCCCCTGGCCCCTCTCCGTCTCGTATTGTGGCACTTGATGACATCCGGAAAAATAGGCACTTTGGCTTTTGTCCCGTCCAATTCCGAGAATATTCATTTTCTAACTTTCCTGGAACAAAAAACAGTAGAAAACAGGCAGCTGTCACTGTGGCTCTTGTTAATAGGTTAGTCCAAGAAATCATATGAAAAGTACTCCAAAGTTGGAACAAAACACAAGAAAGTGGATAAAACTAAGCATGGAACATCAAAAATTATAGATACATTTGCAATGTATCAGTACGCTGAACCGAAATACTATGGATTTAATGAAATTCACAGCTAAAGTTCTGTCTTGGGTGGTGACAGGCATTGCTTCTATCCATTTGGTAAATTTGTCGACAACTATTAGTAGAAAGACTTGTCCTCCTGGTGATGATTGATGACCCAGAAGTATAGGGGTTGTATCATAGTATTTTTGATAAGTAAGAGTGTCAAACCCAACGAGGAGCAGAAGGTGTTGGCGAATGGCTTGGAGCAGGAATTCTCTGTAAATACTTAGCAAACGGATTTTTAGGGTTTTTTGATAATGCAGGTAAATAAAGTACGAGTAAATAAAAGACAATAAGAATAAATGCAGCAAGTGGCCCAATCCTTTCTTTAGCAAAGGACAAGCCGGTTGTATTACTCAAGATGACCAAATGTTCTCGAGGACACATGGGAATATCATCAAGTGCTTTCGCTTCATATAGTCGATTAATCTTCTTTAGTTTGCTAAGTGTTGTGTGGGTGAACCTGTGCTAATGTACCAACCTTCCTAGGACTAATACATACTTGTGATTATACCCCTTGCAAGCATCCGCAAGTACAAGAAAGTAATTAAGGTAGAAACCTAACCACAACTTTAAACTCTAAGACCCTGACATCCCTTGTGCAAAGGTTTCCTAACGGGGGTTCAGGTTTCTGTCACTCCGGCAACCCCTACGATTAGTATCCAAATACACAATGCATTCCCCTAGGCCCATATAGGTGAAGTGTCATGTAGTCGACATTCACATGACACCACTAGAAGAAATACATCACAACTTAAATATCAACTATTGAATCTTTCTCAACACAATTCCACTACTAACAACATGCCTTCTCCCATTTCCCCAAGAACTAAACGAACTACTCACAAGACATCATATGGATCAAGATCAGAGATGAAATAATGATATGTAACAATCTGAACATAAATGATAATTAAATGGTTCACTCAATAGCATCAACTACAACAAGTAATCAACACCGGGAAAGTTCGCCTAAGAACTATGCAAGATTCAACCCAATTGTTACAGCGGTATGAGGTGGTGATGATGGTGCTGGTGGAGATGATGGTGGTGATGGTGATGATGATGATCCCGATGAAGTCCAGCTTGATGGTGGTGTTGATGACGATGATCTCCCTTCTCCCGGAAGGAATTCCCCCGTCAGAATTCTGTCTGCCGGAGAGATCTTTCTCTCTCGGTGTTTTTCGCCCCGCAGATGCGGCGGAATCTTTCTGTGGTCCCTCCTCGAGTCTTAGGGTTTCAGGAGGATAATATACGCTAGAGGGAGAGCCAGGAGTGGACCAGGGTGGCCACACCACCTGGTGGTGCGGCCTGGGGTGGCCCGCGCCATGGTGTGGTGTGGGCCCCCTGTGGCCCATCTCCACTTCCCCTTCTGGCAATCTTCGTCTTCTGAAAAAATAGAATTTTCCATGTATTTTCCCGAATTTCGCCTCTAAACAGCACCTTTTCCATCAGAATCCTGACTACAGTGGTCCATGCTCCAAAAGTCATCAACCATGCAAAAACAGATGAAATAACATAAGTATCATCTCTTAATATGAAATATATCAATGAATAATAGTAAATTATGATATAAAATAGTGATGCAAAATTGACGTATCAACTCCCCCAAGCTTAGACTTCGCTTTTCCCCAAGCGAAAACTAAGCTCAATAAACATGACCTCAGGTTTATGGAGTGAAGAGTCGATAAAAGAATACGGACAAGAAGCATCACATTCATCAATACATAAATCATAATAGAAGACAACTCACTATTATATAACTTAACTTGCAATAAGTAATGGAAACACAATAAAGATACATAAAGTAAATCGTAGTTGGTAATGGAAAACTTAGCTCTTGGTCGAAGAATAGTTGACAATTTGCAGGAGTTCACAAATAACTGGTTTTCAATGATAGCTTTCAAATTAGTAAACACTAATATAAGAGCAATGTGCAAAACAAGGAACATAAGAAACATGATTGAATAAATCAACATATGAATGAATGAAACACAACAACTCAAAATACTTGCTGAGATAGAAGGGAATAGGTTTACTGACTCAACTAAAAAGTAAAAGAAAGGCCCTTTGTAGAGGGAAGCAGGGATTTCAAGTTTCATAAAGAGCTTCCAAAAATTATGGTACTTATTAGCTTTTAGCTCTCATTGCCCCTATCATAGGCATCTTTAGGTGATTAAGGTTAAAGTGATAAAATATGAGGATATGCTTGACAAGTTGTAAGTTGAAAATCTCATGTCCCTTGAATACGAGGGCCGCTCGTCATGCTACTCAAGTTTAGTCACCGGTAAGTTCTTTTCATAGTAAGTACATGTGTATCATAGAGAACCGCCAACGGGGTACCCCTTGCCCGATGATACGGAAGAATCCCCATATCAAAATGACAAGGCAAGCAGACAATAAGCATCTCGGCAATCTTCTTATTTTTCCATGGGAATATGGTGCTTTTTCTCTCTTTCCTCTTTTCTCATCTTTTTTTCTTTTTCTCTTTTTCTCAAACTCCATCTCTTTTTTATAAGAATAATGCTTCATAGATGCTCATTATGGTTACGCTGCAGGTTTCCACCATGACAGCATGGATTAGGACCGGCAGCCTAGGTGTTTCGCTAACACACATACATAACTCCATGGACTTACAAGCTCCCCTTTCATTTCACACCGACGACATCCATAGACAAAAGAACATGATATCAACTAGGTACAAAGTACCGGTGCAATGTTGAAAGCGTTCCCCATGACAACATGGTTCTGCTAATTCACAACTTACAAAGCGCAAGCATATACGCAACATAGATGGGCATAATGGTTCAAGTTTATTAAGTTCAAGAAAGTAAAGTGTTCCATCAAGTTCGTGAGAGCTTTAATCACTAATTTTCACATAACAAGTTTAATTCGGAAGGTAGATAAAAACATGAATTTACTTGGAATAGAAATAGTGCTAATAGGTAGGTATGGTGGACACAAATGCATAGGTTTTGGGTTTAAGGATTGGATGCACGAGAAGCATTCCCTCTCAGTACAGGTTTTTGGCTAGCAAGGCTGGGTAGCAAGCATAAGAGTTGAAGGAAACAAACAAACATACAAGTGATAAAAACAAACATGCAATCTTCCTTGGAAGCACAAAAGATCTTAACTAGAGAATACTAAACTGATGAGCAAATCGAGAAAGAAAGATGATGAAATTATATTTCTTTAAGAGTACTTTTATCTTTTTCATTCAATTCTCAAAATATTGTTGCCACTGATCGAGCCAAGTTTGCCAAAACCAACTAAATTAACTCAATGATCCCAAAGTGATACCAATACTAACGACAAGATCAATCATATAACCATGAATTGAAAAGTAAAATAAGATATGCAAAAGAGTGAATGATAGAACTTCTCATTAATATTCCATAACGGCAACTCACACCAAGGGATACATAGATATCTAACGAGAGGGGGACACTTCCATAATGCAAACCATCCTACATGATAACTTCTCTATTCATGATATGACTCTAATAAAGGTAAAAAGATATAAGATAGTGTTGTGATACAACGACACTCCCCCAAGCTTGGAACAAACCAAGGGGATGCCAAAACATGATGACGAATTACTCCTTCGGTGGTGGTATTCTCTCGATGAGCTTTTTGATTAATTTCCCCAAATCCTCAATCTCGAAGGTGAGAGTATGAATCAACTCCGAGTTTTTCTCAATGCGGCTCATGATCATGTTGGGTTGCGAATTCCAGCTCTTGCGATTCTTTCCCCACTCTTCCTCCTTGAAGTCTTCTTTTCCTGCATGGCTGGAACGAGGCAAATCCCAATTGGAGGGTAGTTTCTCCTTGGGCATATTCTGGTATTGATGCTCATGGATAAGGGTATGGAAAGGATTCTTGGTGCGTGGAGGAAGTGACCGTGGAGCTAAACAGTGATGCGGAGGTTTCCCTCCAGTTGACATCCGTGTAGTCCTTTTGATCTTGGCAGGGTTTGCCAACACTCCAATGCTTGCAATGGTAGTGCCAGTGTGCGGATGTTGGCTTTGCTTTGCCTCCTCTTCATCTTCACTCTTGATCTCCTTCTCCTGCTCAGGGTCTTGGATATATTCCTCCATAGGCTCCTTTCCCTTATCCTTGGCGGACACCATTGTGCTTCTAAACTTTCAAGAATAGTTCCTGGCAGAAATAGATCGAAATGAAAACACGACGAGAACACGATATACGAACCTCGGGGGATCCAGGGGATTATATATTACAAAGTTTTACAACAAAAGGAAGGTACTGGGAGAAAACGGGTCGGAGATGGAGTCCGGGGCGGCCACACCACCTACTGGCGCAGCCAGGGGGGCATGCGCTAGGGGGTGGTGTGAGCCACCCTGGCCCCGTTTCCGTCCCTCTTTTGCTTCGTAGCTTTCCTTGTTGGATAAAAACTGCAAAAATATAACTGGATAGAATTTTCGCGGAACTTTTCTTACCAGAATTGTTACCTATTCGAAAACGGACTCTGCAGGTCTCTGAATTTAGCATTTGGTAGATTCTTCCAAAGTCACCACTTGAATAACATCAATATATTCATCTTCATACTCATATTGCCCGAGTCATGAAACCTTTCTCTTTCTTATTACACCATTTTCTCCGATAACCTGGAAATTTCCTTCTCACAAAACTTCACACAATTCTCATTAGAAACATTAGTGTAAGCGAGGTAATAAACCTTTTAAGTTCAATTTCAACTGAAATCCATCAAAACATAAGCTACTGTAACAAAATCGACTTAAGAAGCAAATGCAAGAGTGGCAAAATCTGTCAAAACAGACCAGCAGGTAAAGATCAATTTTTTCGAAAATCTTATGTTGCTCAAATCAAAAAGCGCAAAACTAACAAAAGTTAAATAAAAACCTGGGGCAGAATCAGGAAAAATTACAGCTCAATCCGACATACCGATATCTCTCACGAATTTTAACGGTGAAGCAAAAAATCTGTTTCGGGACAGCAGCTTCCCCAAATCTTACTTCTGTCCCATTAGAGGTTGATCTTGATACAAAAACCAAACAAAAAGGATAGGGAGAGGTTATTACCGAAGTAATAACTTCTAGGACTCAAATAAACAAAAACTGAAAGCAAAAGAAATAATATGGGCTGTCTCCCAAAAAGCTCTTTCTTTATAACCATTAAGATGGGCATGATAATTTCAATGGTGCTCACATAGGAAATAAATTGGAGTAAAAGAGAGCATCAAGAACCAAACATACACATGTTTAAGTCTAACCCACTTCCTATGCAGGGGAATTTTGTAAACAAACAAGTTCTTGAAACCAGAGGCTACAAGCATAGGAAGGCAAAATAAGTGCAACATAAAGACTTTAAGCATAAAACAAGAAAACTTGATATTATTGAGGTGCATAAGAATAGTCTTTCCTCTCTCGTAATAACCTTCAGTATCATGCATAAATTTAACGATATAACTATCGCAAGAACCATTCTAGCAATGATCACTTATCCTAACAGAAAACACAGGGACACTAGCTCTCATAACACTACTTTGTGAAACAATATTAGGGATATTCTTACAGAGGATAGTGTGTCCATCTTCTTCATATTTAGTGACAAAATCTTTCACATTTGCTATTATAGGTTCATCATCAATTTGTTTATCAGGTTCAACAATTTATTTGTACTTTCATTAACCATACTAGCTATCATAGAATGTTCCTTTATCTTAACTGGGAAAGGGATTTTCTCAATGTAAGGTTCAGGTGAAACATGATTAGCAGTATAAACTTCAGTATTTCTTGCAGGAACACACTTAGCAACATCTTTATCTGGTTCATGATACTTATTCCACTTCTTTTTAGGAACTTCAATATAGGAAGCAAAAGCCTTAAAATAAGTTGCAATAGCTTGAGAGTCAAGACCATAAGCATTTTTAATATTCTGAAAGTCATCACTTCCCATAAAAGATTCAATGCATTCATAATCATAATTTATACCTGACTTTCTTCCTTTGTCATTTTCCCATGCTTCAGCATTGTCTTGAATACGGTCTAGAAGATCCCATTTAGCTTCTTCTTCCATGCGTGTAAATGATCCAGCACAAGAAGCATCCAATAAATCCTTATCATGAAGAGAAAGCCTTGCATAAAAGTTATTGATAATAATATTGTTGGGGAGCTCATGAATAGGACATTTGAGCATTAGTAATTTCAATCTCCCCAAAGCTTGAGCTGTACTCTCTCCATCAAGAGGCCAAAAGTTGTATATTTGATTCCGATCTTTATGAATCTCACTAGGAGGATAAAACTTTGAATAAAAGAGAGGTACTATTTCCTCCCATTCAAGAGCTTGACCATTCTTCAGCAGCTTATACCATTCTTCAGCTCTTCCTTTTAGTGATAATGAGAATAACTTCTTCTTGACTTGATCTGTTGTAATACCTGCACACTTGAACGACCTGCATAATTCGTGTATAAAGAGCAAATGATCACCAGGATGGACAGTTCCATCTCCAACATAATAGTTATCCATAACATGATCAATAATTCTTGTAGGTATTTTAAAAGTATCATTCTCAGCAGGTGGTGGTTCATCTACTACCTTAGTAGTGGTAGTAGCATTACGAAATAAGAAACTCCGTGAATTATCCATAATGAAAATAAAGCAACTAACAGAAATAAACAATACTCACAGTAGAAGTTTGCTTTACCAGTTCCACTCTCCAATAGCGCTTGATACATTGCAAATATATCTATAATTTTTGATGTTCCATGCTTGGTTTTATCTACTTTCTTGTGTTTTGTCTGCACTTTGGAGTACTTTTCATATGATATCGTGGACTAACCTATTAACAAGATGCCATAGTGCCAGTTGCTTGTTTCTTGCTGTTTTTTGGTTCCAGAAAGTCAGAAAATGAATATTCTCGGAATTGGACGGAACAAAAGCCAAAGTCAATATTTCACCGAGGGGAACACGGAGCCATAAGACGAGACAGAGAGGGGCCAGGGGCCAGCCACACCATAGGGTGGCGCGGGTCCCCCTTGGCCACGCCACCAAGTGGTGTGGGCCCCTCGGGCCTCCACCGACCTTGCCTCTTCTCCTATAAGATGCCTCCCGATGCGAAAACCCTAAATCATCAAGCCTCCAACCACAAAAAGTTCCACAGTGCCACCGCCACCAAAGGGGAGATTCGGGGGACAAAAATTCTCTGTTCCGGCACCCTGCCGGGACGGGGAAGTGCCCCCGGAGCCATCTCCATCGATCTCCACCACCATCTCCATCACCATTGATGATTCCCATGATGAGGAGGGAGTAGTTCTCTCTCGAGGCTAAGGGTTCTACCGGTAGCTATGTGTTCATATCTCTCTCTATGCATGATCTTATTGTGATCACGAGCTTTTAATCTATAGATCTACATTGCTACTCAAGTGCTTTAATAGATCTCTGCTCTCCCCATGTGTGTGAAAGTGATAGCGTGCACACCATGGTGGCACTTAGGCTAGAGATTACAAATACTTGTTATGAGTTATATTTGGAGTTGGATGTCTTTATGAAATTGTGGTGTTTGTTGGACTCATCTAGTACTCAAGGTGACCGTGTGGGGTTATCTAGATGGGAAAGATGAACTTTGAGGTGTGCTGTTATAGCCCTACCATCGATTAGAGTGTCCAACCGGAGAGTAGTTAAGAGTACTATATAAAGAAGAATATATTTATATGAGAGTGTTCACTAGTGAAAGTATGATCCCTAGGCCTTGTTTCTAAGCATTGAAACACCGTTTTCTACTAGATCTGTTACATGTTTGCTTGCTTCTATCTTTATTTTAGTTTGCCTTTAGTCTTTTACACGCTATCGAAGTATTTTCTAGCACCGTTATCTTATATCCATACCACTTGTATTTCACTATCTCTTCGCTGAACTAGTGCACCTATACACCTGACAAGTGTATTGGGTTTGTTGGGGACACAAGAGACTTCTTGTATCTTGATTGCAGGGTTGCTTGAGAGGGAATACCTTTGACCACTTCTTCCCTAAGTTCGATAAACCTTGGGTGATCCACTTAAGGGAAAACTTGCTGCTATTCTACAAAGCTCTGCACTTGGAGGCCCAACAATTGTCTACAAGAATAGAAGTGCGTAGACATCAAGCAATTTTCTGGCGCCGTTGCCGGGGAGGTAAGGTAAAAGGTACTCACATCCTCCGGTGTGAGTGCTCGAAGTTATTTCCTTTAGATTCTGCAATTTTGTCTTTTTGTTTCTTGTTTTCACTAGTTAGGCTTAATGGAAAACAACAACAAAATTAGAGAGCTTTATAGTATTTATCTTGAGTTAGGACATGAAGTGTTTGAAGAGAAAATTAAAAAACCTATGGAACTTTATTTGCATTCTAATAGCAATGTTGTTAGTATGAATTCTTTAGACACCATTATTGCTAATGCTATGGAAAAGTCTAAGCTTGGAAAAGTGCTACAGTAGATTGTGTTTTAATGGAAGTTTTATTGGTGTTAGAACTGAACCTAAAGACTTATTATCTTGAGTGCACTAATGTTGTTAATAAAGATTGTGTGAAGTTTTGTATGAAGGAAAAAAGTTCTGGTGTATGGAAGGAATGAGTAATGAGATGAAGAATGGACTAAGCTCAAGCTTGGGGATGCCACGCGTGTCACCCCAAGAAATATCCAAGAAGTACAAGCGTCAAAGCTTGGGGATGCCCAAGGCATCCCCCTCTTCATCAATAAAAATCCCAGGTTCCTTCCAAACGCTTCATTTTTATTGTTTCATGCATAGTTGTGTTGTTCTTGGAGCGTCTTCTTTTTCGTTTTTGTTCTGAGTTTTCGTTTGCTTGGTTTGCTTAGTTTGCTGAATAAATTGGTTGGACCCCCTCTTTCATACATTCGTTTTCAAATAGTTTGGTTTGGATTGGAAAAGAGTAGGAAAGTTCATGCTTAAGTGGTAAAGAGAGCTTTTTTTGACTGTGGCGTATGATTTTTCATGCCATGCTTGATTTTGTTTTGGCTTTATGCTTAGTATTCTTTGCTGTAGCATGACTTGTTATAAACAATTGAGATTGCTTAATGTGCCTTGGAAGGATCATGCGTTGTTTTAGCATATTAAGGCATAGTATTGTGGTATTCTCCTTTGATGCTTTATTTGGGTTGACTTGGCGCATGCTCACACCATGTTATGACTATCCAAAGTCACCATAGCCTTTATGATCCTTTAGTTTTCAACTTGTAGTATCACTTTATGCTTTGATCAATGATGTTTGGTCGCTCTGCATGATTATGGCCATTATTGCTCTCTTAGTTTGTCGCTCCCAGTCTTTTGCTAGCCTCCGTAACCAAGTATGGGTTCCACTCATGCGTTCAATTCCCTAAACCAAGTTATTCCAATAGAGTCCACCATACCTACCTACTAGCATATGCTATTCCAAGTATATTCATGTTTTTGTCTACCTTCCAAATTAAACTTGTTACGAGAAAACTAGTGATTAAAGCTCTCACGAAATTGATGGCACACTTTACTTTTCTTGCACTTAATAAACTTTAACCATTGGGTCCTTCTTTGTTGTGTATATGCTTGCGCTTTATAAGTTGAAGTTGGCAGAACCATGTATCATGGGGAACGCTTTCAACATTGCGCCTGTACTTTGTACCCCGTTGATATCATGTTCTTTTGCTTATGGATCCCAACGGTGTGAAATAAAAGTGGAACTTGTAAGATCATGGAGTTTGTATGTGTGTTAGAGAAACGCCTGTGCCGCTAGCCTAAGCCATGCCTAATCATGGTGGAAACTTGCAGCATCACCATAATGAGCACTCTATGAAGCATCCTCAATAAAAACCTATGCAAATAGCAAATAAAAAGATCGCTGATATGCTCATTGTCTGCTTGCCTTGTCATTTTGATTATGGGAATGCTCTTGTATCATGTGCAAGGGGTACCCCATTGGCGGTTCTTAATGATACACATGTACTAACAATGATAAGAGCTTACTCGTGACTGAAGTTGAGTAGCATGAGGATCGGTCTTCGTAAGTAAGGGTCCTCTTAGTTGTGTCACTTTAACCTTAACCACTTCTAGATGCTTATGATAGGGGAAATGAGAGCTGAAAGCTACAAGTACCATAATTGAGATGCTCATTGTCTGCTTGCCTTGTCATTTTGATTATGGGATAGCTCCTGTATCATGTGCAAGGGGTACCCTGTTGGCGGTTCTTTATGATACATATGTACTTACAATGATAAGAGCTTACCTGTGACTAAAGTTGAGTAGCATGAGGTTCGGTCTTCGTAAGTAAGGGGAATGGGATTTCAGTTTATAACTTGTCAAGCATATCCTCTTAGTTGTGTCACTTTAACCTTAATCACCTTCAAGATGCTTATGATAGGGGCAATGAGAGCTAAAAGCTAATAAGTACCATAATTTTTGGAAGCTCTTTATGAAACTTGAATCTCTGCTTCCTTCTATGAAGGCCTTTGTTCCACTATTATATCGAGTCTCCATCTTCTACCTTTATGCACCTACTTTGAGAGCATAGTGGCCATTCTTAGTTCTACGTGCATTGTCCCAAGACTTGTTGATTGATGCATAGCTTTGATATTGCTTGTTCGTAAACTATTTGTATCTAGTCACCCTTATAAACTTTGAAGGTGTCCTATGCATTTATAGTTGCTACTCTTTGAGGGACAAGCTGAATGCTACTATGCTATGTTTTCTTTATGTGAAAAAAACAAACGTCTTGCAAAGCACTGTTATTCATGAATCTTTTGTTTGTGCCTTTTCATGTTGCAACATAGTTTCTTTGACTTATTGCTAGAACTTTGTCTTTCATGTTATGATTCAAGTACTATGATCCTAGCTATCAATGTTTTAAAATATTTTGATCAAGTTTATGATGGTGCATGTCACTTCAAAAATTATTCTTTCTTTTTATCACTTACCTAGTCGAGGACGAGCAAGAGTTAAGCTTGGGGATGTTGATACATTGCAAATGTATCTATAATTTTTGATGTTCCATGCTTGGTTTTATCTACTTTCTTGTGTTTTGTACGCACTTTGGAGTACTTTTCATATGATTTCTGACTAACCTATTAACAAGATGCCACAGTGCTAGTTGCCTGTTTTCTGCTGTTTTTGGTTCCAGAAAGTCAGAAAATGAATATTCTCAGAATTGGATGGGGCAAAAGCCAAAGTAAATATTTCACTAAGGGGAACACGGAGCTAGAAGATGAGGCGGAGAGGGGCCAGGGGCCAGCCACACCATAGGGTGGCGCGGGTCCCCCTTGGCCGCGCCACCAGGTGGTGTGGGCCCCTCCGGCCTCCACCGACATTGCCTCTTCGCCTATAAGATGCCTTCCGATGCGAAACCCTAAATCATCAAGCCTCCAGCCACAAAAACTTCTGCAGCACCGCCGCCACCAAAGGGGAGATTCGGGGGACAAAAAGTCTCTGTTCCGGCACCCTGCCGAGACGGGGAAGTGCCCCCGGATCCATCTCCATCGATCTCCACCACCATCTCCATCACCATTGATGATTCCCATGATGAGGAGGGAGTAGTTCTCTCTCGAGGCTAAGGGTTCTACCGGTAGCTATGTGTTCATATCTCTCTCTATGCATGATCTTATTGCGATCATGAGCTTGTAATCTATAGATCTACATTGCTACTCAAGTGCTTTAATAGATCTCTTCTCTCCCCATGTGTAGGGGGTGTATCGCAGTATTTTCGATAAGAGTGTCGAACCCAACGAGGAGCAGAAGGTGCTGGCTAGTGGTATGGATCAGGAAATCTCTCCAAATACTTAGCAAACGGATTTTTAGGGGTTTTCGATAGAGCAAGTAAACAAAGTACGAGTATATAAAAGACAGTAGGAATAAATGCAGCAAGTGGCCCAATCTTTACGCAGCAAAGGACAAGCCGATTGTATTACTTAAGATGACCAAACGTTCTTGGGGACACATGGGAAGACTGTCAAGTGCTTTCGCTTCATATAGTTGATTAATCTTATTTATCTTGCTAAGTGTTGTGTGGGTGAACCTATGCTAATGTACCGCCCCATCCAAGACTAATACATACTTGTGATTATACACCTTGTAGACATCCATAAGTACAAGAAAGTAATTAAGGTAGGAACCTAACCACAGCTTTAAACTCTAAGACCCTTACGTCCCTTGTGCAATGGTTTCCTAACGGGGGTTCAGGTTTCTGTCACTCCGGCAACCCCTACGATTAGTAGCCAAATACACAATGCATTCCCCTAGGCCCATATAGGTGAAGTTTCATGTAGTCGACGTTCACATGACACCACTAGAAGAAGTACACCACAACTTAAATAACAATCTATTGAATCTTTCTCAACGCAACTCCACTACTAACAACAAGATTTCTCCCATGTCCTCAAGAACAAAACGAACTACTCACAAGACATCATATGGATCATGATCAGAGATGGAATAATGATGTATAACAATCTGAACATAAACAATAATTCAATGGTTCACTCAATAGCATCAACTACAAAGAGTAATCAACACCGGGAAAGTTTCCCCTATGAACTATGCAAGATTCAACTCAATTGTTACAGAATATGGAGGTGGTGATGAGGGTGCTGATCATGATGATGGTGGTGATGATGATGATGATCCCGATGAAGTCCATCTTGATGGTGGTGTTGATGGCGACAATCTCCCCTCTCCGGGAAGGAATTTCCCCGACAGAAATCTGTCTGCCGGAGAGATCTTTCTCTCTCGGTGTTTTCCGCCCTGCAGAGGCGGCAGAATCTTTCTATGGTCGCTCCCCGAGTCTTAGGGTTTCGGGAGGATGATATACGCCAGAGGGGAGAGGCTAGAGTGGGCCAGGGTGGCCACACCACCTCCAGGCGCGGCCTAGGCCTAGCCGCGCCATGGGGTGGTGTGGGCCCCCTCTGGCCCACCTCCACTCCATCTTCTGGCATCCTTAGTCTTCTGAAAAATAGGATTTTCCGTATATTTTCCCGGATTTTCTGATCTTCGCGAATTTTGCCTCCAAACAACACCTTTTCCATCAGAATCCTGACTGCAGCGGTCCATGCTCCAAAAGTCATCAACCATGCAAAAATAGATGAAATAACATAAGTATCACCTCTCAATACGAAATATATCAATGAAGAATAGTGAATTAAGACATAGAATAGTGATGAAAAATGGACGTATCAACTCCCCCAAGCTTAAACTTCACTTGTCCCCAAGCGAAACTGAGCTCAATAAACATGGCCTCGGGTTTATGGAGTGAAGAGTCAATAAAAGAATACGGACAAGAAGCATCACATTCATCAAATACATAGAACATAATAGAAGACAACTCACTATTATATACCTCAACTTGTAATGAGTAAAGGAAACACAATAAAGATACATAAAGTGAATCATAATTGGTAATGACAAAATTAGCTCTTGGCCGAAGAATAGTTGATAATTTGCTGGAGTTCACAAATAGCTGGCTTTTTTCAATGATAGCTTTCAAAGTAGTAAACATCAAGATAAGAGCAATGTGCAAAACAAGGAATATAAGAAACGTGATTGAATAAATCATCATATAAATGAATGAAACACATCAACTCAAAATACTTGCTGAGATAGAAGGGAATAGGTTTACTGACTCAACTACAAAGTAAAAGAAAGGCCCTTCAAAGAGGGAAGCAGGGATTGCAAGTCTCATAAAGAGCTCCCAAAATTATGATACTTACTAGCTTTCAGCTCTCATTGCCCCTATCATAGGCATCTTTAGGTGATTAAGGTTAAAGTGATCAAAAATGAGGATATGCATTGACAAGTTGTAAATTGAGAATCTCATGTCCCTTGAATACGAGGGCCGCTCCTCATGCTACTCAAGTTTAGTCACCGGTAAGTTCTTGTCATCGTAAGCATATGTGTATCATTGAGAACCGCCAATGGGGTACCCCTTGCCCGATGATACGGAAGAATCCCCATATCAAAATGACAAGGCAAGCAGACAACAAGTATCTCAGCAATCTTCTTATTTACCATGGGAATATGGTGATTTTTTCTCTCTTTCCTCTTTTCATAATTTATTTTTTTCTTTTCTTTTTTCTCAATCTCTATCTCTTTTTTTATAAGAAGAAAGCTTCATAGATACTCGTTATGGTTACGTTGCAGGTTTCCACCATGTCAGCATGGATTACACCAGCGGCCCAAGCGTTTCTCTAACACATATGCATAACTCCATGGACTTACAAGCTCCCCTTCATTTCACACCGACGACATCCATAGACAAAAGAACATGATATCAACTTGGTACAAAGTACCAGTGCAATGTTGAAAGCATTCCCCATGACAGCATGGTTCTGCTAATTCACAACTTACAAAGCGCAAGCATATACGCAACATAGGTGAGCACAATGGTTCAAGTTTATTAAAGGCAAGAAAGTAAAGTGTGCCATCAAGTTCGTGAGAGCTTTAATCACTAATTTTCACATAACAAGTTTAATTTGGGAGGTAGACAAAACAAGAATTTACTTGGAATAGCAATAATGCTACTAGGTAGGTATGGTGGACGCAAATGGCAAAGGTTTTGGTTTAAAGGAGTGGATGCACGAGAAGAATTTCTCTCAATACAGGTTTTTGGCTAGCAAGGCTGGGTAGCAAGTATAAGAGTTGAAGGAAACAAATAAACATACAAGTGATAAAGACAAACATGCAATCTTCCTTGGAAGCACAAAAGATCTTAACTAGAGAATACTAGACTGATGAGCAAATCAAGAAAGAAAGATGATGAAATTATTTTTTCTTTAGAGTACTTCTATCCTTTTCTTTTCAACTCTCAAAAAGGTGTTGCTAATGACCGAGCCAGGTTTGCCAAAACCAACTAAATTAACTCAATGATCCCAAAGTGATACCAATACTAACAACAAGATCAATCATATAACCACGAATTGAAAACTAAACATAAGCTATGCAAAAGAGTAAATGATAGAACTTCTCATTAATATTCCATAACGGAAACTCACACCAAGGGATACATATCTAATGAGAGAGGGGACACTTCCATAATGCTAACCATACTACATAATAACTCCTTTATTCATGATATGACTCTACTAATAAGGTAAAAAGATAGAAGATAGTGATATGATACCGTGACACTCCCCCAAGCTTGGAACAAACCAAGGGGATGCCAAACCTGATGACGAATTACTCCTTCGGTAGTGGTGGTATCCTCTCATATTCATCCGTCTTCCAGGGTAAAGGCTTCCCATCAACAAAGGACATTGTGGTTTCCAACATCCTGAAACTTGCAGCAGTACTTATGCGTTTAAATCTAGCCTCATACTCACAGTTTTGATTTTGAACGTCATAGAACTGTGCTTGCAGTTTGTTGGTTGTTTGGCAGAGTGAGAAGACTTTGTCTTTGAGTTCAGCAGTCTCCTTTTAGTGCTCGGTGATGAGTTCGAAACAAATCTTATGGATGATATCCACTTCGCGCTCCGCCATCTTCCTGTACCTAAAGACTTCTTGCTCTAGTGCTTCCATCCTGTCCTCCAGACTTCCTTCACCTTTAGGGCCTTGAACCTCTTTAATCTGGACCTCCCCACCTTCGAGCAACAACTCCTTGGGATGAATCTTCAATTCTCTCATGTATGGGTTGATGATATCTTCCAAGGAATCTCCCTTAACTGATCGAGTGGAAGACATTGAGGCTACAAATCTGAGATTTTACCTGGCAGAAACAGATCGAAACAAAAATACGATGAAAACACGATATACAGACCTCGGGGGATCCGGGGGGTTATATATTACGAAGTTTTGTATCAAAAGGAAGGTACTCGGAGAAAACGAGTCGGAGGCGGAGTCCTGGGTGGCCTCACCACCTGGTGGCGTGACCAGGGGTGGGCCTGCGCCATGGGGTGGTGTGGGCTACCCCGGCTCCGGTTTCGTCCCTTTTTTGCTTCGAAACTTTCCTTATCGACTGGAAACTGCAAAAATATAGTTGTATTGTATTTTCGCGGAACTTTTCTTACCAGAACTGTTACCTAGATGAAAACAGACTCTGCAGGTCTCTGAATTTAGTCCTCAATGAATTTCTCTGGAGTTATAACTTGAAAGGTATCAATATCTTCATTGTAAGAATCTCTAGCAATATAGTGTTTGAGTCGCTGTCCATTCACTACTTGTGTAGTATTATCTTTTAGAGAAGAAATTTTTATTGCTCCTGAACAGTATACTTATTCAATGATGAAAGGTCCTTCCCATTTTGATAGTAGCTTACCTGCAAAAAATCTGAGACGAGACCTATACAATAGAACTTTCTCACCAACATGAAATTTTCTCTTAAGTATTCGCTTGTCATGCCATCTTTTAACTTTTTCCTTAAAGAGCCTAGCATTCTCATAGGCTTCACTCCTCCATTCATCTAAAGAACTTAAGTCAAATAATCTTTTCTCACCAGCGAGCTTACAATCTCTATTTAGTTCTTTCACTGCCTAGTAAGCTTTGTGTTCTAATTCTAAGGGTAGGTGGCAAGCTTTCCCATAAACCATTTTATAAGGAGACATTCTCATAGGATTTTTGTAAGCAGTTCTATAAGCCCATAAAGTATCATTCAACTTCTTAGCCCAGTTTTTTCTAGACCTATTAACAGTCTTTTGCAAGATAGGTTTAATTTCTCTATTTGATAACTCTACTTGCCCGCTAGTTTGGGGTGATAAGCTGAAGCAATTCTATGATTAACATCATATTTAGCAAGGGTCTTCCTAAAACCACCATGAATGAAATGAGAACCCCCATCAGTCATGGGATACCTAGGCACCCCAAACCTAGGAAAGATAACATCCTTAAGCATTTTTAGAGAAGTCTCCCTGTCAGCACTCTTTGTAGGAATGGCTTCTACCCACTTAGTAACATAATCAACGACAAAAAGACTATGAGTGTAACCTTTCAAAGGAGGGAAGGGCCCATAAAGTAGAATCCCCAACAATCAAAAGGTTCAATAACTAGAGAGTAGTTCATAGGCATTTCATTGCGTCTAGAAATATTACCAACACGCTGACATTCATCACAAGATAAAACAAATTTTCTTGCATCTTTAAAAAGGGTAGGCCAATAGAAACCTGATTGTAGTACCTTTTGTGCAGTTTTATCTCCTGCATGATGTCCTCCATAGGCACTACCATGACATTTACGCAATATCTCCTTTTGTTCATATTCTGGAACACATCTTCGCATAATACCATCCACTCCTTCTTTGTATAAGTGTGGGTCATCCCAAAAATAATGCCTCAAATCATAGAAGAACTTTCTTCTTTGCTGAGCTGTAAAAGTTGGAGGCAAATACTTGGAGACAATAAAGTTAGCATAATCAGCATACCAAGGGCTTCCTCGCGAGCTCACCCCTACTGCAGCTAACTGTTCATTTGGGAAACTATCATTAACAGGCATAGGGTCAAAAGAGATGTTTTCCAAACGAGATAAATTATCAGCTACAGGGTTTTCAGCACCCTTCCTATCTACTATATGTAGATCAAACTTTTGTAAAAGAAGTGCCCATCTAATAAGCCTAGGCTTAGCGTCCTTCTTCGTCATAAGATATTTAATAGCAGCATGATCAGTATGAATGGTTACTTTTGAGTCCACAATATAGGGCCTAAACTTATCACAGGCAAAAACAATAGCTAGAAATTCCTTTTTAGTAGTGGAATAATTCCTTTGAGCAGCGTCTAAAGTCTTACTAGCATAATGGATAACGTTTAACTTTTTATCAATATGTTGCCCAAGGACAGCCCCTACAGCAAAATCACTAGCATCACACATTATTTCAAAGGGTACACTCCAATCAGGTGGTTGAACAATAGGGGCTGTAGTTAAAGCCTTCTTAAGAGTTTCAAAAGCTTCCCTACAATCATCATCAAAAACAAAAGTTACATCTTTTTGAAGAAGATTAGTGAGAGGTTTTGATATCCTAGAGAAGTCTTTAATAAACCTCCTATAGAAACCAGCATGACCAAGGATACTATGAATACCTTTGATGTCTCTTGGACATGGCATCTTCTCAATTGCCTCAACCTTAGCTCTATCAACTTCTATGCCTCTTTCAGAAACTTTATGCCCAAGAACAATCCCTTCATTGACCATGAAGTGGCATTTCTCCCAATTAAGAACAAGATTAGTTTCTTCACATCTCTACAAAACTTTATCAAGGTTGTGCAGACAATTATCAAAAGAAGTTCCATAGACCGAAAAGTCATCCATGAACACTTCTACAATTTCCTCAAAAAAACTATGAAAGATAGCAGACATGCACCTTTAGAAAGTACCAGGAGCATTACATAAACCAAAAGGCATACGTCTATAAGCATAAGTTCCATAAGGGCAAGTAAAAGTAGTTTTTTCTTGATCTTGTTGTTTAACAGCAATTTGAGAGAAACCAGAATAACCATCAAGAAAACAAAAATGGGTCTTTTTAGACAACCTTTCCAACATTTGATCAATAAAAGGAGGCGGGTAGTGATCTTTCTTAGTAACTTTATTGACTTTCCTAAAATCGATGCACATCCTATAGCTTACCACTATTCTTTGAGGAATAAGCTCGTCATTATCATTAGGGACAACGGTAATACCTCCCTTTTTAGGAACACAATGAACAGGACTAACCCATTCAATATCATCAATAGGGTAAATAATACCATCATCAAGGAGTTTCAATACCTCATTCCTTACCACTTCCTTCATCCTAGGATTTAAACGTCGTTGGTGCTCCACTACCGGCTTCGCATCTGGTTCTATGTTGATAGAGTGCTGACATAGAGTAGGTGAAATCCCTTTTAAATCATCCAGAGTATAGCCCATAGCTCCTCAATGTTTCCTCAAAACTTCCAATAACCTTTCTTCTTCCTTCCCTGAAAGTTTAGCACTAACAATAACAGGATATATCTTTTTATCATCAATATAAGCATATTTAAGATCATCGGGGAGAGGTTTTAGATCGAAAACAGGATCCTTTTTAGGTGGCATCGTGGTACCCAAGTCTTCTACATGCAAGTCATGCTTAAGCATCATAGGTTGATCACGGAGAATCCTGTCAATCTCATTCCTTTCTTCCATGAAGATTTCACTTTCATGATCTTCCATAAACTGCTGCAAAGCATTGTTAGGAGCAAGAGAAATAGAAGCAAGTTGTTCAACCCCAAAATCCTCATTATGGGTTTCCTCTTCGCAAGGTTCTTTAGCAATTTTCGAAAAATTAAACTCATAAGATTCCCCATCAAACTTAGTCAAGATTTTCTCCCTCTTGCAATCAATAATAGCTCCACAAGTACTCAAGAAAGGTCTACCAAACATGATAGGGTAGGTTTTACTAGCAGCCGAACCAAGTACTAGAAAATCAGCAGGGTACTTAATCATACCACAAAGAACTTCCACGTCTCGTACAATACCAATTCGGGAGATGGTCTCTCTATTAGCAAGGTGAATAACCACATCAATCTCTTCCAACTCGCAAGGACTGATTTCATGCATAATTTCTCTTTAAAGCTCATAAGGAATAGCACTAGAACTTGCACCAATAGCACATAAACCATAATAGCAATGATCACCAATTCTAAAAGAAAGCACAGGAACACTAGCCTTTTTAGTTCTATTGGGATGTGAAACAATATTAGAAGCATCCTCACAAAAGACTATGTGCCCATCTTCTACGCTTTTAGTGACAAGGTCTTTCACAATTGCTACCACAGGTTCAATGTTTATTTGTTCATCGGGTTTTACGGTTCTTTTTCACTTTTGGTGATCACATTAGTTATCATAGGATGGTCCTTTACCTTTTCGGGGAAGGGAATCTTCTCGATATAAGGTTCGGGTAAGATGGGATCAATAATGCAACACTCAGCACTTCCAATAGGAGCATAGTCAACAATATCTTTGTAAGGTGCATGGTATTTGTTCTATCCTTTTTTTGGAATTTTGATATAGGAAGCAAAAGCTCTAAAGAAATTCGTAATAACTTGCAAATCAAGACCATAAATATTACTAATATTTTCAAAGTCATCAGTTCCCATAAAATATTCAATGCATTCATAATCATAATTTATACCTGACTTTCTACCTTTGTCATTCTCCCAATCTTCAGGATTGTCTTGAATACGGTCTAGAAGGTCCCATTTAGCTTCTTCTTCCATGCGAATGAATGATCCAGCACAAGAAGCATCCAATAAATCCTTGTCATGTAGAGGGAGCCTTGCATAAAAGTTGTTGATAATAATATTGTTGGGGAGCTCATGAATGGGACATTTGAGCATCAGTAACTTCAATCTCCCCCAAGCTTGAGCTGTACACTCTCCATCAAGAGGCCAAAAGTTGTATATTTGATTCCGATCTTTAGGAATCTCAATAGGAGGATAAAACTTTGAATAAAAGAGAGGCACTATTTCCTCCCATTCTAGATCTTGAACATTCTTCAACAGCTTATACCATTCCTCAGCTCTTCCTTTCAGTGATAATAAGAATAACTTCTTCTTAACTTGATCTGTAGTAATACCTACACACTTGAACAACCCGCATAATTCGTGTATAAAGAGTAAATGATCACCGGGATGGACCTTTCCATCCCCAACATAGTAGTTATCCATAACACGATCAATAATTCTTGCAGGTATTTGGAAAACATCATTCTCAGCAGGTGGTGGTTTATCTACTACCTTAGCAGTGGTAGTAGCATTACCATATAAGAAACTCAACGAATTATCCATAACGAAAATAAAGCAACTAGCAGAAGTAAACAATATTCACAGTAGAAGTTTCCTTTACTAGTTCCACTCTCCAATAGCGCTCCCACAAGTATAGGGGGTGTATCGCAGTATTTTCGATAAGTAAGAGTGTCGAACCCAACGAGGAGCAGAAGGTGCTGGCTAGTGGTATGGATCAGGAATTCTCTGCAAATACTTAGCAAACGGATTTTTAGGGGTTTTTGATAAAGTAAGTAAACAAAGTACGAGTAAATAAAAGACAGTAGGAATAAATGCAGCAAGTGGCCCAATCCTTTATGCAGTAAAGGACAAGCCAATTGTATTACTTAAGATGACCAAACGTTCTTGAGGACACATGGGAAGACTGTCAAGTGCTTTCGCTTCATATAGTTGATTAATCTTATTTAGCTTGCTAAGTGTTGTGTGGGTGAACCTGTGCTAATGTACTACCCCATCCAAGACTAATACATACTTGTGATTATACCCCTTACAAACATCCGTAAGTACAAGAAAGTAATTAAGGTAGAAACCTAACCACAACTTTAAACTCTAAGACCCTTACGTCCCTTGTGCAATGGTTTCCTAACGGGGGTTCGGGTTTCTGTCACTCCGGCAACCCCTACGATTAGTAGCCAAATACACAATGCATTCCTCTATGCCCATATAGGTGAAGTGTCATGTAGTCGATGTTCACATGACACCACTAGAAGAAGTACACCACAAATTAAATAACAATCTATTGAATCTTTCTCAACATAACTCCACTACTAACAACAAGACTTCTCCCCATGTCCTCAAGAAAAAAACGAACTACTCACAAGACATCATATGGATCATGATCAGAGATGGAATAATGATGTATAACAATCTGAACATAAACAATAATTCAATGGTTCATTCAATAGCATCAACTACAAAGAGTAATAAACACCGGGAAAGTTTCCCCTATGAACTATGCAAGATTCAACTCAACTGTTATAGCAATATGGAGGTAGTGATGAGGGTGGTGATGATGATGATGGTGGTGATGATGATGATGATCCCGATGAAGTCCAGCTTATTGGTGGTGTTGATGGCGACGATCTCCCCTCTCCGGGAAGGAATTCCCCTGGCAGAAATCTGTCTACCGGAGAGATCTTTCTCTCTCGGTGTTTTCCGCCCCGTAGAGGCGGCAGAATCTTTCTGTGGTCGCTCCCCGAGTCTTAGGGTTTCGGGAGGATGATATACGCCAGATGGGAGAGGCTAGAGTGGGCCAGGGTGGCCACATCACCTCCAGGCGCGGCCTAGGCCTGGCCGCGCCATGGGGTGGTGTGGCCCCCCTGTGGCCCACCTCCACTCTATCTTCTCGCATCCTTAGTCTTCTGGAAAAATAGGATTTTCCGTATATTTTCCCGGATTTTCTGATATTCGCGAATTTTGCCTCCAAACAGCACCTTTTCCATCAGAATCATGACTGCAGCGGTCCATGCTCCAAAAGTCATCAACCATGCAAAAATAGATGAAATAACATAAGTATCACCTCTCAATACGAAATATGTGAATGAATAATAGTGAATTAAGACATAGAATAGTGATACAAAATGGATGTATCAGTGTGCTGTTATAGCCCTACCATCGATTAGAGTGTCCAACCGGAGAGTAGTTAAGAGTAGTATCATAAAGAAGAATATATTTATATGAGAGTGTTCACTAGTGAAAGTATGATCCCTAGGCCTTGTTTCTAAGCATTGAAACACCATTTGCTACTAGATCTGTTACATGTTTGCTTGCTTCCATCTTCATTTCAGTTTGCCTTTAGTATTTTCCACGCTATCAAAGTATTTTCTAGCATTTTTATTTCACTATTATATCCATACCACTTGTATTTCACTATCTCTTAGCCGAACTAGTGCACCTATACACCTGACAAGTGTATTGGGTGTGTTGGGGACACAAGAGACTTCTTGTATCTTGATTGCAGGATTGCTTGAGAGGGAATACCTTTGACCAGTTCCTCCCTGAGTTCGATAAACCTTGGGTGATCCACTTAAGGGAAAACTTGCTGCTGTTCTACAAACCTCTAAACTTGGAGGCCCAACAATTGTCTACAAGAATAGAAGTGCTAATGTACCGACCTTCCTTGGACTTATACATACTTGTGATTATACCCCTTGCAAGCATCCACAAGTACAAGAAAGTAATTAAGGTACAAACCTAACCACAACTTTAAACTCTAAGACCCTGACATTCTTTGTGCAAAGGTTTCCTAACGAGGGTTTAGGTTTCTGTCACTCTGGCAACCCCTATGATTAGTATCCAAATACACAATGCATTCCCCTAGGCCCATATAGGTGAAGTGTCATGTAGTCGACGTTCACATGACACCACTAGAAGAAATACACCACAACTTAAATATCAAACTATTGAATCTTTCTCAACACAATTCCACTACTAACAACATGACTTCTCCCATGTCCTCAAGAACTAAACGAACTACTCACAAGACATCATATGGATCAAGATCAGAGATGAAATAATGATATGTAACAATCTGAACATAAACGATAATTCAATGGTTCACTCAATAGCATCAACTACAACAAGTAATCAACACCAGGAAAGTTTCCCCTAACAACTATGCAGGATTCAACCCAATTGTTACATCGGTAGGAGGTGGTGATGATGGTGCTGGTGGAGATGATGGTGGTGATGGTGATGATGATGATCCCGATGAAGTCCAGCTTGATGGTGGTGTTGATGGCGACGATCTCCCCTCTCCGGGAAGGAATTCCCCCGGCAGAATTCTGTCTGCCGGAGAGATCTTTCTCTCTCGGTGTTTTCCGCCCGCAGAGGTGGCGGAATCTTTCTGTGGTCCCTCCCCGAGTCTTAGGGTTTTGGGAGGATAATATACGCTAGAGGGGAGAGCCAGGAGTGGACCAGGGAGGCCACACCACCTGGTGGCATGGCCTGGGGTGGGCCGTGCCAGAGGGTGGTGTGGGCCCCCTGTGGCCCATCTCCACTTCCCCTTCTGGCAATCTTCGTCTTCTGGAAAAATAGAATTTTCCATGTATGTTCCAGGATTTTCTGATCTTCGTGTATTTCGCCTCCAAACAGCACCTTTTCCATCAAAATCCTAACTACAGCGGTCCATGCTCCAAAAGTCATCAACCATGCAAAAACAGATGAAATAACATAAGTATCATCTCTTAATATGAAATATATCAATCAATAACAGTAAATTATGATATAGAATAGTGATGCAAAATGGACGTATCAATGATTTGGGAAGTTTTCCCACCATGTTGAGTCCCCACTAAGCAAAAGGCCATGCCAGAGGTATAGGATTTAACTCAGCGGCGGGTGCTCCAGGCTTTGTTGCGAATCGTTGGCATACTTCACATGTTCTGACGATATCTTTTGCATCTTAAACTGCAGTCAGCCAGTAAAATCCTGCCCTAAATGCTTTGTTAGAAATATCTCGGCTACTAGCATGGTGACCACAAACTCCTTCATGTATATCTTTGAGTATGACTTTTCCTTCTTCGGGTGTTACGCATCGCTGCAACACACCTGAAATACTTCTCTTATATAGCTCCCTTTTGATTATTCTGAAGGCCTTCGACATTCGAGTGATTCGCCGGGCTTCTATCACATGTTCGGGTAGCTCACCCTTAGTCATGTATGCTACATACGGTTGCATCCATGTAGGCTCAATTATCATGACCTCTCCGACTTCTTGTTCTTCTTCTTCGATGTCCTCTTCTATACTCTTGGTTGCTGATGGAGCCCCCGAGTCTTTTTGTAGGTGTCTCTTCTTTCCTATTTTTGGTGCTACAACCTCGGAGACTCTTTTTGCTTTGATCGACCGCTCCGTTATTTCTTCCCCCAAAACCCCAGGTGGTATTGGTAAGCACAAGGATCCGATGTTTGCTAGGTTGTCGGCTTCTTCATTGCTTGCTCTTCCTATGTGCGATACTTCGCATCCATCAAATTGAGCTTCCTAACGCCATATAGATCGCGGTAAGCAATCATATTATCGCTGACGGCATCACACTTGTTCATTGCTTGCTGTGCCACAAGATTGGAATCTCCAAAAATTTTGAGGTGATTTGCACCGTAAGCTTTGGCCATTCGCAGGCCATGCAACAAGGCCTCGTATTCAACTTTGTTATTGGATGCATTTGCAAAGCTCATCCAAAGTATATAGTGCATTTTGTCGCCTTGTGGTGATACTAGTATGACTCCTGCTCGAGCTCCTTCTGTTCTTTTTGATCCATCAAAGTACATTGTTCAGACACTAGAAAGGTAAGGTGGACCCACACATTGCAACTCTGTCCATTCTGTGATGAAATACGGCAAAACTTTTGACTTGATTGCTTTGCGCTTCTCATAAGTGATATCTCGAGGGGATAATTCGACACCCCATAGAGAGACATGCCCAGTTGCTTCTAGATTGTTGAGGATGTTTCACAAAGGTGCTTCATTAACCACGATGATTGGATGTTCCGAAAAATAATGGCGTAGTTTTCGTGTTGTCATAAATACCCCATATGCTAGTTTTTGGTAATGTGGGTACCTTTGTTTGGATGGCGATAAGACCTCGCTTAGGAAGTATACTAGCCCTGTACACCATGGGTTTTCCCTTCTTCGGGTCGCTCCACGACCAAGACCGTGCTGACCACCTAATTTGTGGCAGCGATATAAAGCAGTAAAGGCTCTTTCTCTTTTGGCAACACGACGATAGGAGATGTCGAAAGTGTCCTTTTAAGATCTTCGAAGGCGCGTGATACGTTGCTAACGTATCCATAATTTTTGATGGTCCATGCTTGGTTTTATCTACTTTCTTATGTTTTGTCCACACTTTGGAGTACTTTTTATATACTTTCTGGGACTAACCTACTAACAAGATGCCATAATGCCAATTGCCTGTTTTCTAAGGTTTTTGGTTCCAGGAAAGTTAGAAAATGAATATTCTCGGAATTGGACGGGACAAAAGCCAAAGTCAGTTTTTCCCCGAGGGGGACACGGAGCCAGAATACGAGACGGAGAGGGGCCAGAGGGCCGCCACACCACCTGGCCGCGTGGCCAGGCCTGACCCGTGCCAGGGGGTGGTGTGGCCGCCTAGGGCACCCCCTCGGCCTCCCCTTTCGCCTATATATCGCCTCCGATACTGAAACCCTAAGTACCCGATCAAAATTCCACGAAAGAGTCTATAGCCACCGTCATCTCCATCCCTAGATCGGGAGGGATCTGAAGCTCTTCCTGGTACCTTGCCGGAGGGGAGAATTCACCTTGGAGGCCTTCTTCATCACCATGCAAGCCTTCGGTGTGATGCGTGAGTAGTTCATCCTTGGACCACGGGTCCATGTAGTAGCTAGATGGCTGGTTCTTCTCCTTTGTGCTACCATGTTTAGATCTTGTGAGCTCCGTTCATGATCAAGGTCATCTATTTGTAATCCTACATGTTGTGTTTGCGGGGATCCGATGGATATTGAGATGCTATTTCAGATTGATTATTGATTCTATCATGTCTTTGTTATTTGTGATCTTGCATGCTTTCCGTTGTTAGTAGCTATCTTGGCCAAGTAGATGCTAGCAACTCCAAGAGTTAGTATTTATGCTTGATAGTGGGTTCATGCCTCTAGTAATCTGGGGAAGTGACAGAAATCTCTAAGGTACTAGATGTGCTATTGCTACTAGGGAGAAACAACAATCCTTTGTTCATACAACAATCGTATTGTTTACTTTACACGCAATGCGTAATGCAATTATATGTTGCTTGCAACTTAATACTGGAGGGGGTTCGGATGATAACCTGAAGGTAGATTATTAGTCATAGATGCAGTTGGATTACGGTCTATGTATAATGTTGTAATGCCCAATCAAATCTCATAGGAGTCAAGATGATTAGTATATGCATGTATGCTTTCTCGATGTTTGTCAATTGCCCCGCTATCATTTGTTCACCCAACATGTCATCTATCTTAAGGAGAGCCACCACTAGTGAACTATGGACCTCGGTCCTTTCTTTTACCATCAATCTACAATTGTTTACTGCTTTCTGTTTACTTTCTGCAAACTTTTACTTTCTTCCACACAATACGTTTAATCCTTTGTTTTCAGCACAACCGGTGAGATTGAACGTATCTAATGGAAAGAAGTAATAGTTTGCAGAAAGTAAACACAAAGAAGTAAATAGTTTGTAGATTGAATGTAAAGACAAGGACCGGGATCCATAGTTCACTAGAGGTGGCTCTCCTTAAGATAGATAACATGTTGGGTGAACATATTACAGCGGGGCAATTGACAAACATCGAGAAAGCAATACATGCATATACTAATCATCTTGACTCCTTTGAGATTTGATTGGGCATTACAACATTATACATAGATCGTAATCCAACTGCATCTATGACTAATAATCCACCTCCAGGTTATCATCCGAACCCCCTCCAGTATTAAGTTGCAAGCAACAGATAACTGCATTGCGCATTGCGGTAAAGTAAACAATACGACTGTTCTATGAACAAAGGATTGTTGTTTTCTCCCTAGTAGAAAAAACACATCTAGTACCTTGGAGATTTTTGTCACTTCCTAGATTACTAGAGGCATGAACCCACTATCGAGCATAAATACTAACTCTTGGTGTTGCTAGCATATACTTGGCCAAGATAGCTACTAACAACGGAAAGCATGCAAGATCACAAATAACAAAGACATGATAGAATCAATAATCAATCTAAAATAACATCTCAATATCCATCGGATCCCCGCAAACACAACATGTAGGATTACAAATAGATGATCTTGATCATGAACGGAGCTCACAAGATCTATACATGATAGCACAAAGGAGAAGAACCAGCCATCTAGCTACTACATGGACCCGTAGTCCAAGGATTGTTGGGGGGATACCCCCGGGTAGGGTCATGCTGGGGTATAAATGTCGAGTTAGCCGAGGTTCGGCAAGGTCAAAGCAAATGCTGGCCGAGTCAGCTCAAGGCAGGCCGGATCATGGAGTAACCCGGACCAGGGACGTCCATCTTACATGGTCTCAGCCGACTTAAGCCGTAAGTCGGAATGATATATCTAACTTGTATGTAGGAACAGGTATGTCCGGATTAACTATGCAGGATCCGGGTTATATCAAGCTTGCAAGAGAAGGAAGGTATCTCGCTGGTAAAAAGGTGGCTGTTGTACGCGGAGCGTGAGCAAAGCGGACAGAGGTCGGACCACCGAGGCGTGGCCGACAAAGGTGACGAAGCCAATGTCGAGTGACGCAGGCGCCGCAGAGGCTCACGTAGCCTCTGCATGGGTGACGCGGGGGAAAAGTAACCCGGTCGGCTTACTATTTTGGGAGGAGGCATATTCCCTGGAATATGCCTCCACGTATGCCCTAAGTGGAGACCTAGCCACCCCTATATAAGGAGGGCTAGGGCTTTAGTAGAGGGGGTTGATTCTTCACTGGTTGATTTCTAGGAGATTTCTCTGAGGGCTAGCTAGTGGCGAGAGTAAGAAAGTTATTTCTTCCTCCTCTCCCCAATACAGCTCTAGGAGCATTTGTAACCTGTGAAGGAGAATCAGATACAAAGCTTCTGTGTGTGGAATCACCACACCATCCCTCCCTGGATTCCCCTAGTGCATTTAGTCCCCACATTTAGCCTATACATGGCATCTGCCGTGACACCACCACGACAGTTGGCGCCCACCGTGGGGCTAGCGGCGCTAGCAGGGGTGAAGATCTGGATGGAAAACCTCATCGGCACCAGCGAGCGCATTGTCTCCGGCCTCGTTCAGCGCTTTGGAGCGCCGGGTTTCATCAGCGACAATGTTGGCTGCTTCGGCACGCGTCCTCTCCCACGCAACGGCCTCTTCGTCAAGCTCGGCACGCACAAGGTCTATGTTGCTGTCGATGTGTTGTGCGTTCATCCGCAGCACGTCGTCGAAGGAGGCGAGGCATCCCTTAGCGTGGTTCACGGGGCGCGTATCACTCGCTCCCCGGACCGTGCAGAAGTGATGATGACTGCGCCAGCTGCAGGCGCGAGTAAAGATCCGGCACCAGATCCGGAGGTAACACCTAAGGCACCAAGGAAAAGTAGAGGTCCTCCACTAGAGAGGCCTGAGAATGTACTGCAGCAGGCGATGGATAGCTTGGCCAATCCAGTAGCGGTAGCAGTAGATCCGGCTCAGGCACAGGCCGAGCTAGAGGAAACTAGGCAGAAAATACTAGAGGGTGCGAAAAAGATAGCCGCGGCTCAGCAGTCGTTGAACATGACACTACGTGAGTATGCAAAGGCAAATAAAGTAGATGCTGTAAAAGTGAAGGGGAGAAATCTCATGAGTGAAATGAACAGAGAGGGTGATACTAGGATTCACGAATCAGAGAACTGTCTGTCCGTGGGGCTGCCGAAGTACAGTAGCCCGGCAAAGAACCTCAGGGCAGCAGATGCAACCGCATCCGAGTTAGAAGGTCTGACGGGTGAAGCCCGCCAAAGACAGCAACATAGGGTTAACGAGTTGGTTCAGATCGCGAACAGGCAGAACGAGGAATTCCTCAGGGCTAACCCAGAGAGAGCTGGGGCCTCCAAGATCGTTCATTCGGTGGTGGGTAACCCGAAAAAATCCGCTGGAGCCGCATCGTCTCCTCATGGTGGTCCTAGGAGAGAAGAGGTAGTAACTTCGGCCAGGAGGAATAAACAGATAGTCCCATATGACCCGGCAAGGGCTGGGAAAGGAAAAGAAGTGCAAAGAAATGAGTATCGAAAGAGTGTGAGCCGAGGTGAAGCGGGCCGAGGTAACCGCGACCAAGGCAATGCCGGTAAAAGGAATGTTGTAAATGGCAATGCCGGACAGCGTAATGCGGAAGGTGCGGGTCAACCGCAGCAGCGGAATATGCCACTGCAAGAGCGCAGTGCCGGCCAAGGTATGCAACAAAGGGCAGCTCCACCGGAGCAAGATAGATACAATGATGGTAATTCAGAGATGGTGAATGCTGGCTATCCCAGGCGGGACTATCATGTGATAGGATCAAGGTTCAGAAGCAGAGACTTGATGCCTGATGACGCCAGGTTAAAACTGGATCGGTTGTATAGGTCGGAGCAAATTGAGTGTCAAGGTCCTCCGGGTCCAGCATGTTTTGGGCCCTAGATCATGAAGGAACTTCCAGTACCTAACTTTCAGTTACCTAGAGGCACAAAGACATATGACGGCAGCACTAAGCCGGAGGATTGGTTGATTAACTATGCTACGGCTGTAAAAATTGCTACAGGCAACTTGAGGTGGGCTGTGAGATATGTACCCCAGATGTTGGAGGGGCCAGCAAGGGTATGGCTAAACAACTTGCCGCCCGGAAGTATTAACTGCTGGATCGATTTCGAGGAGATGTTCGTTAGAAATTTCTCAAGTACGTATCAGAGACCCAACATGCCACAAACCCTAGCAATGTGCAGGCAGAGACCGAATGAGACAGACCGGGAGTTCTTAACCCGTTGGTGCAATGTGCGAAACTCGTGTGAGGGCATGATTGAATCACAGGCCATAGCTTGGTTAGCGCAAGGATGCAGATATGCAAGCATGCTATGGCAAAGGTTGCAAAGAGATATGCCAACTACATTGGCAGAAACAATCCGGATTGCTGATTCATATGCTTTGGGTGATCCGACGCAACCTAAGCTCACCTCGAATGAGTCAGGAGAGGAGTACTACCAGAGAGATGGAGCCAGGTAATCCCGGAGGAATGAGTATCGAGGTAAAAGAAGAGATGACATACTAGATTACCGGTACAGTTCGCAACAAGTTGCAGCTGTGAATCAAGATCAACCCGGAGCAGGAAGCAGTCAACGTCAGAAAACTGGAGGACAGCAATGGATGCCAAGGAATGATGGGAAGAAAACTTGGACGCTAGAGCAGAAAAAACAGTGGCAAGAGAAGAAAGACCATCCGAGGTATACTTATGAAGCAATGCTGGATCAACCGTGTAAATTTCACACGCCTAATCCAAGTAACCCGGCGGGTCACACAACTAGGCAGTGTGAGTGGATGCGAAAGATAGAACAAAGTGGTTTGGGGAATGCACAGGCACCTCGGAATGATCAACCTCGGCAGGAGTTACCCCGACAGCAATTGCTCTCCGGAGCAAACACGCAACAGTTAATGTTGCCTCCCCCTCCACCGAGGTATGACAACCATGAAAGAAGGGATGTAGTGCATCAGGTGGAAAACCAAAACGAGCAGGATCAGAGGTACCCCGGAAACGAGGGGATAAATGAGTACAGAGAACACCATCAGAGCTACTGTGTGTTCACTACGAAAGAGACAGGCAGGAAAAGCTTGCAGCGCCGATGTATGGAAGTGAATGCGGTAATGCCAGCTGTGACAAGGTACATGCCTTGGTCGGACCAGGAAATCACCTGGAGCATCAAAGATCATCCCAAGCTTATGCCTAGTCCGGGCTCATATGCACTGGTGTTGGACCCAACATTCATTGGGCCTAACATCAATGTAAGATTCTCCAAGGTACTGATTGACAATGGTAGTAGCATTAATATCATGTATGCGGATACGATGCGCAAGTTGGTATCTCGGAGAACATGCTCCAACCTACAAGGACAACTTTCCATGGCATTGTGCCAGGCATTTCTTGTGAGCCCATAGGCAAGGTCTGAGTTGACGTTTTATTCGGCACAAGAGACAACTGCCGAACTGAGAATTTTGAGTTTGAGGTGGTGAACTTAGAAAGTGCGTATCACGCGTTACTCGGTAGACCAGCTCTGAACAAGTTCATGGCAAGCTGCCACACCAGTTATCTGAAGATGAAGTTGCATAGGCCAAATGGTGTGATCACTATAGCCGGAGATTTCCGACGTTCCATTGAGTGTGCGTCGGTCGGGTCAAACCTAGCTGACTCACTCGTGATAGTGCAAGAAAAGAGAAAGATCCAAGAGGTGGCGACATTAGCTCAGTCCGCCCAGCAGTACCTGCCGGCATTGAGTAACCTGCATGGAAGCGTCTCATTCCAAGCGACAAAAGATACCAAGAAGGTGCCTGTTGATGATATGTTCCCTGAGCGTACCGTAACAATTGGGGCCGGGTTAAATGACAAATAGGAAAGCGAGCTCGTCAACTTCCTCTGTGAGAATCGGGACATTTTTGCTTGGTCCACACAGGACTTGCATGGTGTTCCGAGGGAGTTGGTCGAGCACTCTTTGAATGTGAGACCCGGAGCTAAGCGGGTGAAGCAACCTCTTCGCCGCTTCGCCGAAGACAGGAGAAAAGTCATAGGAGATGAGATAGCTCGGTTGTTGGCTGCAGGATTTATCATGGAAGTGCTTTACCCGGATTGGCTGTCTAATCCGGTGCTGGTGGATAAGAAGAAAGATGATCCGAATGTAGCAGTGGTGTGGCGTATGTGTATCGATTACACGAACCTGAATAAGGCGTGTCCAAAAGATCCGTTCCCACTACCAAGGATAGACCAGGTCATAGATTCCACTGCTGGGTTTGAGTTGTTGTCATTCATTGATGCATATTCTGGTTTCCACCAGATACCTCTGAACCCAAATGATCAAATAAAGACTGCGTTTATCACCCCGTATGGGGCTTATTGCTATCGCACCATGCCTTTTGGTTTACGTAATGCTGGGGCAACGTACCAGAGATGTATGCAAAAATGTTTGCATGACCAAATTGGTCAAAATGTGCAGGTATATGTGGATGATGTTGTGATCAAGACCAAGGAAATAAAAACGCTCCTTGACGATATCAGGCAGACGTTCGTGAATCTAAGAAGGTTCCGGATGAAGCTTAACCCGGAGAAATGTACCTTCGGTGTCCCGGCTGGAAAATTACTTGGATTACTCGTCTCCAGCCGAGGTATCGAGGTCAATCCAACTAAGATCCGGGCCATAGAACGAATGGAGCTGCCGAAGTGTCTTAACGATGTCCAGGAGTTCACTGGTTGCCTGGCATCGTTGAGTCGGTTTGTATGTCGGTTGGGAGAAAAGGCACTGCCTCTCTATCAACTCATGAAAAAGTCGGATAAGTTCATTTGGACGCCGCAGGCCAATGAAGCCTTTGCTCAATTAAAGAAAATGTTAGCCACTACACCAGTGTTAGCCTCTCCACTATCAAAGGAGCCAATGTTGCTCTATATAGCCGCAACCAACCGAGTTGTAAGTGCAGTAATTGTGGTAGAGCGTGACGAAGAGGGTAAGTTGGTGCAAAGGCTAGTGTATTATCTGAGCGAGGTATTATCAGCCTCAAAACAGAACTATCCTCATTATCAGAAAGTGGCATACGGTGTGTATATGGCAGCTAAGAAGCTGAAACACTATTTTGAGGAACACCCAATCAAGGTAATATGTGAAGCTCCCATATCCGAGATAATGAGTAACAAGGATGCAAGTGGCAGGATTGCAAAATGGGCAATTGAACTAGCACCTTATGCGCCACGATATCTTTTGCATCTTAAACTGCAGTCAGCCAGTAAAATCCTGCCCTAAATGCTTTGGTAGAAATTGCTCGGCTACTAGCATGGTGACCACAAACTCCTTCATGTATATCTTTGAGTATTACTTTTCCTTCTTCGGGTGTTACGCATCGCTGCAACACACCTGAAATACTTCTCTTATATAGCTCCCCTTTGATTATTCTGAAGGCCTTCGATATTCGACTGATTCGCCAGGCTTCTATCACATCTTCGGGTAGCTCGCCCTTAGTCATGTATGCTACATACGGCTGCATCCATGTAGGCTCAATTATCATGACCTCTTCGATTTCTTGTTCTTCTTCTTCGATGGCCTCTTCTATACTCTTGGTCGCTGATGGAGCCCCCGAGTCTTTTTGCAGGTGTCTCTTCTTTCCTATTTTTGGTGCTACAACCTCGGAGACTCTTTTTGCTTTGATCGACCGCTCCGTTATTTCTTCCCCCAAAACCCTAGGTGGTACTGGTAAGCACAAGGATCCGATGTTTGCTAGGTTGTCGGCTTCTTCGTTGCTTGCTCTTCCTATGTGCGATACTTCGCATCCATCAAATTGAGCTTCCATAACGCCATATAGATCGCGGTAAGTAATCATATTATCGCTGACCGCATCACACTTGTTCATTGCTTGTTGTGCCACAAGATTGGAATCTCCAAAAATTTTGAGGCAATTTGCACCGTAAACTTTGGCCATTCGCATGCCATGCAACAAGGCCTCGTATTCAACTTTGTTATTGGCTGCATTTGCAAAGCTCATCCAAAGTATATAGCACATTTTGTCGCCTTGTGGTGATACTAGTATGACTCATGCTCGAGCTCCTTCTATTCTTTTTGATACATCAAAGTACATTGTCCAGACACTAGAAAGGTAAGGTGGACCCACACATTGCAACTCTGTCCATTCTGTGATGAAATCCGGCAAAACTTGTTACTTGATTGCTTTGCGCTTCTCATAAGTGATATCTCGAGGGGATAATTCGACACCCCATAGAGAGACATGCCCAGTTGCTTCTAGATTGTTGAGGATGTTTCACAAAGATGCTTCATTGACCACTATGATTGGATGTTCCGAAAAATAATGGCGTAGTTTTCGTATTGTCATAAATACCCCATATGCTAGTTTTTGGTAATGTGGGTACCTTTGTTTGAACGGCGATAAGACCTCGCTTTGGAAGTATACTAGCCTCTGTACACCATGGGTTTTCCCTTCTTCGGGTCGCTCCACGACCAAGACCGTGCTGACCACCTAATTTGTGGCAGCGATATAAAGCAGTAAAGGCTCTTTCTCTTTTGGCGACACGACGATAGGAGATTTTGAAAGTGTCCTTTTAAGATCTTCGAAGGCGTGTGATATGTTGCTAACGTATCCATAATTTTTGATGTTCCATGCTTGGTTTTATCTACTTTCTTATGTTTTGTCCACACTTTGGAGTACTTTTTATATACTTTCTTGGACTAACCTATTAACAAGATGCCACAATGCCAGTTGCCTATTTTCTGCTGTTTTTGGTTCCAAGAAAGTCAGAAAATGAATATTCTTGGAATTGGACGGGACAAAAGCCAAAGTCACTTTTTCACCGAGGGGGACACGGAGCCAGAATACGAGACAGGGAGAGGGGCCAGAGGGCTGCCACACCACCTGGCCGCGTGGCTAGGCCTGACCCGTGCTAGGGGGTGGTGTGGCCGCCTAGGGCACCCCCTCGGCCTCCCCTTTCGCCTATATATCGCCTCCGATACAGAAACCCTAAGTACCCGGTCAAAATTCCACGAAAGAGTCTATAGCCGCCGTCATCTCCATCCCTAGATCAGGAGGGATCTGAAGCTCTTCCTGACACCTTGCCGGAGGGGAGAATTCACCCTGGAGGCCTTCTTCATCACCATGCAAGCCTTCGGTGTGATGCGTGAGTAGTTCATCCTTGGACCACGGGTCCATGTAGTAGCTAGATGGCTGGTTCTTCTCCTTTGTGCTACCATGTTTAGATCTTGTGAGCTCCGTTCATGATCAAGATCATCTATTTGTAATCCTACATGTTGTGTTTGCGGGGATCCGATGGATATTGAGATGCTATTTCAGATTGATTATTGATTCTATCATGTCTTTGTTATTTGTGATCTTGCATGATTTCCGTTGTTAGTAGCTATCTTGGCCAAGTAGATGCTAGCAACTCCAAGAGTTAGTATTTATGCTCGATAGTGGGTTCATGCCTCTAGTAATCTGGGGAAGTGACAGAAATCTCTAAGGTACTAGATGTGTTATTGCTACTAGGGAGAAAACAACAATCCTTTGTTCATAGAACAAACGTATTGTCTACTTTACACGCAATGCTTAATGCAATTATCTGTTGCTTGCAACTTAATACTGGAGGGGGTTCGGATGATAACCTGAAGGTGGATTATTAGTCATAGATGCTGTTGGATTATGGTCTATGTATAATGTTGTAATGCCTAATCAAATCTCAAAGGAGTCAAGATGATTAGTATATGCATGTATGCTTTCTCGATGTTTGTCACTTGCCCCGCTATCATTTGTTCACCCAACAAGTCATCTATCTTAAGGGGAGCCACCACTAGTGAACTATGGACCCCGGTCCTTTCTTTTACCATCAATCTAGAACTGTTTACTGCTTTCCGTTTACTTTTTGCAAACTTTTACTTTCTTCCACACAATACGTTTAATCCTTTGTTTTCAGCACAACCGGTGAGATTGACAACCTCACTGTAAGTTGGGGCAAAGTTTTGTGGTTGTGTTGTGCAGGTTTCTGCTGACTCGTGTAATAACAGACTCGTTGGGGAACCCCAAGAGGAAGGTATGATGAGCACATCAGTAAGTTTCCCTCAGTATGAAACCAAGGTTATCGAACCAGTAGGAGCAAGGAAACACCTCCAAGGTGTTGCTAGCTGGACTTTGGTAGGGGCGCACTACCGGTGCTAGCAGCAACGTGGAAACCTGCACAACACAACCATAGAACTTTGCCCAACTTACAGTGAGGTTGTCAATCTCACCGGTTTTTCTAAAAACAAAGGATTAAACGTATTGTGTGGAAGAAAGTAAACAAAAAGCAGTAAAACAATTGTAGATTAATGGTAAAAGAAAGGACCGGGGTCCATAGTTCACTACTGGTGGCTCTCCTTAAGATAGATGACATGTTGGGTGAACAAATTACAGCGGGGCAATTGACAAACATCGAGAAAGCATACATGCATATACTAATCATCTTGAGTCCTTTGAGATTCGATTGGGCATTACAACATTTTACATAGAACGCCATCCAACTACATCTATGACTAATAATCCACCTTCATGTTATCATCCGAACCCCCTCCAGTATTAAGTTGCAAGCAACAGATAACTGCATTACGCATTGCGGTAAAGTAAACAATACGACTGTTCTATGAACAAAGGATTGTTGTTTTCTCCCTAGTAGAAAAAACACATCTAGTACCTTGGAGATTTTTGTCACTTCCCAGATTACTAGAGGCATGAACCCACTATCGAGCATAAATACTAACTCTTGGAGTTGCTAGCATATACTTGGCCAAGATAGCTACTAACAACGGAAAGCATGCAAGATCACAAATAACAAAGACATGATAGAATCAATAATCAATCTAAAATAGCATCTCAATATCCATCGGATCCCCGCAAACACAACATGTAGGATTACAAATAGATGATCTTGATCATGAACAGAGCTCACAAGATCTAAACATGATAGCACAAAGGAGAAGAACCAGCCATCTAGCTACTACATGGACCCGTACTCCAGGGATGAACTACTCACGCATCACACCGGAGGCATGCATGGTGATGAAGAAGGCCTCTAGGGTGAATTCTCCCCTTCGACAGGGTGCCGGAAAGAGCTTCAGATCCCTCCCGATCTAGGGATGGAGATGATGGCGGCTACAGACTCTTTCGTGGAATTTTGATCGGGTGCTTAGGGTTTCTGTATCGGAGGCCTCTTATAGGCGAAAGGGAAGCCGAGGGGGTGCCCTAGGCAGCCAGACCACCCCCTGGCGCGGGCCAGGCCTGGCCGCGCAGCCAGGTGGTGTGGGCTGGCCCCTGGCCCCTCTCTGTCTCGTATTCTGGCTCCGTGCCCCCCTCGGTGAAAAACTGACTTTGGCTTTGTCCCGTCCAATTCCGAGAATATTCATTTTCTGACTTTCCTGGAACCAAAAATAGCAGAAAACAGGCAGCTGGCACTATGGCATCTTGTTAATAGGTTAGTCCAAGAAAGTGTATAAAAAGTACTCCAAAGTGTGGACAAAACATAAGAAAGTAGATAAAACCAAGCATGGGACATCAAAAATTATGGATACGTTAGCAACATATCAACATACCCAAGCTTAACTCCTTCTCGTCCTTGAGTAGGTAAGTGATAAAAAGAAAGAATAATTTTTGAGGTGACATGCACCATCATAAACTTGATCAAAGTATTTGTAAAACATTGATAGCTGGGATCATAGTACTTCAACATAGCATGAAAGATAACGTCTAACAATAAGACATGCACTATGTTGTAATATGAAAAGGTACAAAGAAAAGATTCATGATAACAATGCTTTGCAAGACGTTGTTTGTTTCACATAAAGAAAACATAGCATAGTGGTATTCATCTTGTCCCTCATAGAGTAGCAAACATAAATGCATAGGACACCTTCAAAGCTTAGAAGAGTGACTAGATACAAATAGTTAAAGAACAAGCAATATCAAAATTATGCATCAATCAACAAGTCTTGGGACAATTCACATAGAACTAAGAATGGCCACTATGCTCTCAAAGTAGGTGCATAAAGATAGAAGGTGGAGACTCAACATAAAGTAAAAGAAAGGCCTTCATAGAAGGAGTAAGTAGGGATTCAAGTTTCATAAAGAGCTTCCAAAAATTATGGTACTATTAGCTTTCAGCTCTCATTGCCCCTATCATAAGCATCTTTAGGTGATTAAGGTTAAAGTAACACAACTAAGTGGATATGCTTGACAAGTTCTAAGCTGAAATCTCATGCCCCTTACTTACGAAGACCGAACCTCATGCTACTCTACTTTAGTCACAAGTAAGCTCTTGTCATAGTAAGTACATATGTATCATAGAGAACCGCCAACGGGGTACCCCTTGCACATGATACATGAGCTATCCCATAATCAAAATGACAAGGCAAGCAGACAATGAGCATCTCATCGATCTTTTTATTTGTTATTTGCATAGGTTTTTATTGAGGATGCTTCATAGAGTGCTCATTATGGTTATGCTACAAGTTTCCACCATGATTAGGCATGACTTAGGCTAGCGGCCCAGGCGTTTCTCTAACACAAATAAAAACTCCATGATCTTACAAGTTCCCCTTTTATTTCACACCGCTGGGATCCATAAGCAAAAGGACATGATATAAACTAGGTACAATGTACAAGGGCAATGTTGAAAGCGTTCCCCATGATACATGGTTCTGCTAACTTCAACTTATAAAGTGCAAGCCTATACGCAACAAAGATAGACGCAATGGTTCAAGTTTATTAAGTGCAAGAAAAGTAAAGTGTGCCATCAAGTTCGTGGAGAGCTTTAATCACTTATTTTCACATAACAAGTTTAATTCGGAAGGTAGATAAAAACATGAATATACTGGAATAGCAAATGCTAATAGGTAGGTATGGTGGACTCTTTGGAATAACTTGGTTTTATTTGGAGTTGATGCATGAGTGGAACTCATACTTGGTTATGGAGGCTAGGAAAAGACTGGGAGCGGACCAACTAAGAGAGCAATAATGGCCATAATCATGCAAATCGACAAAACATAATTAATTAAAGCATAAAGTGATATTACAAGTCGAAAACTAAAGGATCATAAGGCTATGGTGACTTGAGTTAAGCTTGGGGATGTTGATACATTGCAAATGTATCTATAATTTTTGATGTTCCATCCTTGGCTTTATCTACTTTCTTGTTTTTTGTCCGCACTTTGGAGTACTTTTCATATGATTTCTTGGACTAACCTATTAACAAGCTGCCACAGTGCTAGTTGCCTGTTTTCTGCTATTTTTGGTTCCAGAAAGTCAGAAAATGAATATTCTCGGAGTTGGACGGGGCAAAAGCCAAAGTCAATATTTCACTGAGGGGAACACGGAGCCAGAAGATGAGGCGGAGAGGGGCCAGGGGCCAGCCACACCATAGGGTGGCGCGGGTCCCCCTTGGCCGTGCCAACCAGGTGGTGTGGGCCCCTCCAGCCTCCATCGACATTGCCTCTCTTCGCCTATAAGATGCCTTCCGATGCGAAACCCTAAATCATCAAGCCTCTAGCCACAAAAAGTTCCGCAGCCACCGCCGCCATCAAAGGGGAGATTCAGGGGACAGAAAGTCTCTCTTCCGGCACCCTACCGGGATGGGAAAGTGCCCCCAGAGCCATCTCCATCAATCTCCACCACCATCTCCATCACCATTGCTTATTCCCATGATGATGAGGGAGTAGTTCTCTCTCGAGGGCTAAGGGTTCTATCGGTAGCTATGTGTTCATCTCTCTCTCTATGCATGATCTTATGAGATCATGAGCTTGTAATCTATAGATCTACCTTGCTACTCAAGTGCTTTAATAGATCTCTGCTCTCCCCATGTGTGTGAAAGTGACAGCGTCCACACCATGGTGGCACTTAGGCTAGAGATTACAAATACTTGTTATGAGTTATATTTGGAGTTTATGTCTTTGTTAAATTGTGGTGTTTGTTGGACTCATCTAGTAATCAAGGTGCCAGTGTGGGGTTATCTAGATGGGAAGATGAACTTTGAGGTGTGTATGTGATGACCCACAAGTATAGGGGGTGTATTCGCAGTATTTTCGATAAGTAGAGTGTCGAACCCAACGAGGAGCAGAAGGTGCTGGACAGTGGTATGGATCGGGAATTCTCTACCAATACTTAGCAAATGGATTTATAGGGGTTTTAGATATAAAGCAAGTAAACAAAGTATGAGTAAATAAAACACAATAAGAATAAATGCAGCAAGTGGCCCAATCCTTTCTTTAGCAAAGGATAAGCCGGTTGTATTACTCAAGATGACCAAACGTTCTCGAGGACACATGGGAATATCGTCAAGTGCTTTCGCTTCATATAGTTGATTAATCTTCTTTAGTTTGTTAAGTGTTGTGTGGGTGAACCTGTGCTAATGTACCGACCTTCCTTGGACTAATACATACTTGTGATTATACCCCTTCCTAGCATCCGCAAGTACAAGAAAGTAATTAAGGTACAAATCTAACCACAACTTGAAACTCTAAGACCCTGACATTCCTTGTGCAAAGGTTTCCTAACGAGGGTTTAGGTTTTTGTCACTCCGGCAACCCCTATGATTAGTATCCAAATACACAATGCATTCCCCTAGGCCCATATAGGTGAAGTGTCATGTAGTCGACATTCACATGACACCACTAGAAGAAATACACCACAACTTAAATATCAAACTATTGAATCTTTCTCAACACAATTCCACTACTAACAACATGACTTCACCCATGTCCTCAAGAACTAAACGAACTACTCACAAGACATCATATGGATCAAGATCAGAGATGAAATAATGATATGTAACAATCTGAACATAAACGATAATTCAATGGTTCACTCAATAGCATCAACTACAACAAGTAATCAACACCGGGAAAGTTTCCCCTAACAACTATGCAAGATTCAACCCGATTGTTACAGCGGTATGAGGTGGTGATGATGGTGCCGGTGGAGATGATGGTGGTGATGGTGATGATGATGATCCTGATGAAGTCCAGCTTGATGGTGGTGTTGATGGCAACGATCTCCCCTCTCCGGGAAGGAATTCCCCCGGCAGAATTCTGTCTGCCAGAGTGATCTTTCTCTCTCGGTGTTTTCCGCCCCGCAGAGGCGGCGGAATCTTTCTGTGGTCCCTCCCCGAGTCTTAGGGTTTCGGGAGGATAATATATGCCAGAGGGGAGAGCCAGGAGTGGACTAGGGAGGCCACACCACCTGGTGGCACGGCCTGGGGTGGCCCGCGCTAGGGGGTGGTGTGGGCCCCCTGTGGCCCATCTCCACTTCCCCTTCTAGCAATATTCGTCTTCTGGAAAAACAGAATTTTCCATGTATTTTCCTGGATTTTCTGATCTTCGTGTATTTCGCCTCCAAACAGCACCTTTTCCATCAGAATCCTAACTGCAAAGCGGTCCATGCTCCAAAAGTCATGAACCATGCAAAAACAAATGAAATAACATAAGTATCATCTCTTAATATGAAATATATCAATGAATAACAATAAATTATGATATAGAATAGTGATGCAAAATGGACATATCAATGATTTGTGAAGTTTTCCCACCATGTCGAGTCCCCACTAAGCACAAGGCCATGCCAGAGGTATAGGATTTAACTCAGCGGCGGGTGCTCCAGGCTTTGTTGCGAATCGTTGGCATGCTTCACATGTTCCGACGATATCTTTTGCATTTTGAACTGCAGTCAGCCAGTAAAATCCTGCCCTAAATGCTTTGTTAGAAATATCTCGGCTACTAGCATGGTGACCACAAACTCCTTCATGTATATCTTTGAGTATGACTTTTCCTTCTTCGGGTGTTACGCATCGCTGCAACACACCTGAAATACTTCTCTTATATAGCTCCCTTTTGATTATTCTGAAGGCCTTCGACATTCGAGTGATTCGCCGGGCTTCTATCACATGTTCGGGTAGCTCACCCTTAGTCATGTATGCTACATACGGTTGCATCCATGTAGGCTCAATTATCATGACCTCTCCGACTTCTTGTTCTTCTTCTTCGATGTCCTCTTCTATACTCTTGGTTGCTGATGGAGCCCCCGAGTCTTTTTGCAGGTGTCTCTTCTTTCCTATTTTTGGTGCTACAACCTCGGAGACTCTTTTTGCTTTGATCGACCGCTCCGTTATTTCTTCCCCCAAAACCCCAGGTGGTATTGGTAAGCACAAGGATCCGATGTTTGCTAGGTTGTCGGCTTCTTCATTGCTTGCTCTTCCTATGTGCGATACTTCGCATCCATCAAATTGAGCTTCCTAACGCCATATAGATCGCGGTAAGCAATCATATTATCGCTGACGGCATCACACTTGTTCATTGCTTGCTGTGCCACAAGATTGGAATCTCCAAAATTTTTGAGGTGATTTGCACCGTAAGCTTTGGCCATTCGCAGGCCATGCAACAAGGCCTCGTATTCAACTTTGTTATTGGATGCATTTGCAAAGCTCATCCAAAGTATATAGCGCATTTTGTCGCCTTGTGGTGATACTAGTATGACTCCTGCTCGAGCTCCTTCTGTTCTTTTTGATCCATCAAAGTACATTGTTCAGACACTAAAAAGGTAAGGTGGACCCACACATTGCAACTCTGTCCATTCTGTGATGAAATACGGCAAAACTTTTGACTTGATTGCTTTGCGCTTCTCATAAGTGATATCTCGAGGGGATAATTCGACACCCCATAGAGAGACATGCCCAGTTGCTTCTAGATTGTTGAGGATGTTTCACAAAGGTGCTTCATTAACCACGATGATTGGATGTTCCGAAAAATAATGGCGTAGTTTTCGTGTTGTCATAAATACCCCATATGCTAGTTTTTGGTAATGTGGGTACCTTTGTTTGGATGGCGATAAGACCTCGCTTAGGAAGTATACTAGCCCTGTACACCATGGGTTTTCCCTTCTTCGGGTCGCTCCACGACCAAGACCGTGCTGACCACCTAATTTGTGGCAGCGATATAAAGCAGTAAAGGCTCTTTCTCTTTTGGCAACACGACGATAGGAGATGTCGAAAGTGTCCTTTTAAGATCTTCGAAGGCGCGTGATACGTTGCTAACGTATCCATAATTTTTGATGGTCCATGCTTGGTTTTATCTACTTTCTTATGTTTTGTCCACACTTTGGAGTACTTTTTATATACTTTCTGGGACTAACCTACTAACAAGATGCCATAATGCCAATTGCCTGTTTTCTAAGGTTTTTGGTTCCAGGAAAGTCAGAAAATGAATATTCTCGGAATTGGACGGGACAAAAGCCAAAGTCAGTTTTTCCCCGAGGGGGACACGGAGCCAGAATACGAGACGGAGAGGGGCCAGAGGGCCGCCACACCACCTGGCCGCGTGGCCAGGCCTGACCCGTGCCAGGGGGTGGTGTGGCCGCCTAGGGCACCCCCTCGGCCTCCCCTTTCGCCTATATATCGCCTCCGATACTGAAACCCTAAGTACCCGATCAAAATTCCACGAAAGAGTCTATAGCCACCGTCATCTCCATCCCTAGATCGGGAGGGATCTGAAGCTCTTCCTGGTACCTTGCCGGAGGGGAGAATTCACCTTGGAGGCCTTCTTCATCACCATGCAAGCCTTCGGTGTGATGCGTGAGTAGTTCATCCTTGGACCACGGGTCCATGTAGTAGCTAGATGGCTGGTTCTTCTCCTTTGTGCTACCATGTTTAGATCTTGTGAGCTCCGTTCATGATCAAGGTCATCTATTTGTAATCCTACATGTTGTGTTTGCGGGGATCCGATGGATATTGAGATGCTATTTCAGATTGATTATTGATTCTATCATGTCTTTGTTATTTGTGATCTTGCATGCTTTCCGTTGTTAGTAGCTATCTTGGCCAAGTAGATGCTAGCAACTCCAAGAGTTAGTATTTATGCTTGATAGTGGGTTCATGCCTCTAGTAATCTGGGGAAGTGACAGAAATCTCTAAGGTACTAGATGTGCTATTGCTACTAGGGAGAAACAACAATCCTTTGTTCATACAACAATCGTATTGTTTACTTTACACGCAATGCGTAATGCAATTATATGTTGCTTGCAACTTAATACTGGAGGGGGTTCGGATGATAACCTGAAGGTAGATTATTAGTCATAGATGCAGTTGGATTACGGTCTATGTATAATGTTGTAATGCCCAATCAAATCTCAAAGGAGTCAAGATGATTAGTATATGCATGTATGCTTTCTCGATGTTTGTCAATTGCCCCGCTATCATTTGTTCACCCAACATGTCATCTATCTTAAGGAGAGCCACCACTAGTGAACTATGGACCTCGGTCCTTTCTTTTACCATCAATCTACAATTGTTTACTGCTTTCTGTTTACTTTCTGCAAACTTTTACTTTCTTCCACACAATACGTTTAATCCTTTGTTTTCAGCACAACCGGTGAGATTGAACGTATCTAATGGAAAGAAGTAATAGTTTGCAGAAAGTAAACACAAAGAAGTAAACAGTTTGTAGATTGAATGTAAAGACAAGGACCGGGATCCATAGTTCACTAGAGGTGGCTCTCCTTAAGATAGATAACATGTTGGGTGAACATATTACAGCGGGGCAATTGACAAACATCGAGAAAGCAATACATGCATATACTAATCATCTTGACTCCTTTGAGATTTGATTGGGCATTACAACATTATACATAGATCGTAATCCAACTGCATCTATGACTAATAATCCACCTCCAGGTTATCATCCGAACCCCCTCCAGTATTAAGTTGCAAGCAACAGATAACTGCATTGCGCATTGCGGTAAAGTAAACAATACGACTGTTCTATGAACAAAGGATTGTTGTTTTCTCCCTAGTAGAAAAAACACATCTAGTACCTTGGAGATTTTTGTCACTTCCTAGATTACTAGAGGCATGAACCCACTATCGAGCATAAATACTAACTCTTGGTGTTGCTAGCATATACTTGGCCAAGATAGCTACTAACAACGGAAAGCATGCAAGATCACAAATAACAAAGACATGATAGAATCAATAATCAATCTAAAATAACATCTCAATATCCATCGGATCCCCGCAAACACAACATGTAGGATTACAAATAGATGATCTTGATCATGAACGGAGCTCACAAGATCTATACATGATAGCACAAAGGAGAAGAACCAGCCATCTAGCTACTACATGGACCCGTAGTCCAAGGATTGTTGGGGGGATACCCCCGGGTAGGGTCATGCTGGGGTATAAATGTCGAGTTAGCCGAGGTTCGGCAAGGTCAAAGCAAATGCTGGCCGAGTCAGCTCAAGGCAGGCCGGATCATGGAGTAACCCGGACCAGGGACGTCCATCTTACATGGTCTCAGCCGACTTAAGCCGTAAGTCGGAATGATATATCTAACTTGTATGTAGGAACAGGTATGTCCGGATTAACTATGCAGGATCCGGGTTATATCAAGCTTGCAAGAGAAGGAAGGTATCTCGCTGGTAAAAAGGTGGCTGTTGTACGCGGAGCGTGAGCAAAGCGGACAGAGGTCGGACCACCGAGGCGTGGCCGACAAAGGTGACGAAGCCAATGTCGAGTGACGCAGGCGCCGCAGAGGCTCACGTAGCCTCTGCATGGGTGACGCGGGGGAAAAGTAACCCGGTCGGCTTACTATTTTGGGAGGAGGCATATTCCCTGGAATATGCCTCCACGTATGCCCTAAGTGGAGACCTAGCCACCCCTATATAAGGAGGGCTAGGGCTTTAGTAGAGGGGGTTGATTCTTCACTGGTTGATTTCTAGGAGATTTCTCTGAGGGCTAGCTAGTGGCGAGAGTAAGAAAGTTATTTCTTCCTCCTCTCCCCAATACAGCTCTAGGAGCATTTGTAACCTGTGAAGGAGAATCAGATACAAAGCTTCTGTGTGTGGAATCACCACACCATCCCTCCCTGGATTCCCCTAGTGCATTTAGTCCCCACATTTAGCCTATACATGGCATCTGCCGTGACACCACCACGACAGTTGGCGCCCACCGTGGGGCTAGCGGCGCTAGCAGGGGTGAAGATCTGGATGGAAAACCTCATCGGCACCAGCGAGCGCATTGTCTCCGGCCTCGTTCAGCGCTTTGGAGCGCCGGGTTTCATCAGCGACAATGTTGGCTGCTTCGGCACGCGTCCTCTCCCACGCAACGGCCTCTTCGTCAAGCTCGGCACGCACAAGGTCTATGTTGCTGTCGATGTGTTGTGCGTTCATCCGCAGCACGTCGTCGAAGGAGGCGAGGCATCCCTTAGCGTGGTTCACGGGGCGCGTATCACTCGCTCCCCGGACCGTGCAGAAGTGATGATGACTGCGCCAGCTGCAGGCGCGAGTAAAGATCCGGCACCAGATCCGGAGGTAACACCTAAGGCACCAAGGAAAAGTAGAGGTCCTCCACTAGAGAGGCCTGAGAATGTACTGCAGCAGGCGATGGATAGCTTGGCCAATCCAGTAGAGGTAGCAGTAGATCCGGCTCAGGCACAGGCCGAGCTAGAGGAAACTAGGCAGAAAATACTAGAGGGTGCGAAAAAGATAGCCGCGGCTCAGCAGTCGTTGAACATGACACTACGTGAGTATGCAAAGGCAAATAAAGTAGATGCTGTAAAAGTGAAGGGGAGAAATCTCATGAGTGAAATGAACAGAGAGGGTGATACTAGGATTCACGAATCAGAGAACTGTCTGTCCGTGGGGCTGCCGAAGTACAGTAGCCCGGCAAAGAACCTCAGGGCAGCAGATGCAACCGCATCCGAGTTAGAAGGTCTGACGGGTGAAGCCCGCCAAAGACAGCAACATAGGGTTAACGAGTTGGTTCAGATCGCGAACAGGCAGAACGAGGAATTCCTCAGGGCTAACCTAGAGAGAGCTGGGGCCTCCAAGATCGTTCATTCGGTGGTGGGTAACCCGAAAAAATCCGCTGGAGCCGCATCGTCTCCTCATGGTGGTCCTAGGAGAGAAGAGGTAGTAACTTCGGCCAGGAGGAATAAACAGATAGTCCCATATGACCCGGCAAGGGCTGGGAAAGGAAAAGAAGTGCAAAGAAATGAGTATCGAAAGAGTGTGAGCCGAGGTGAAGCGGGCCGAGGTAACCGCGACCAAGGCAATGCCGGTAAAAGGAATGTTGTAAATGGCAATGCCGGACAGCGTAATGCGGAAGGTGCGGGTCAACCGCAGCAGCGGAATATGCCACTGCAAGAGCGCAGTGCCGGCCAAGGTATGCAACAAAGGGCAGCTCCACCGGAGCAAGATAGATACAATGATGGTAATTCAGAGATGGTGAATGCTGGCTATCCCAGGCGGGACTATCATGTGATAGGATCAAGGTTCAGAAGCAGAGACTTGATGCCTGATGACGCCAGGTTAAAACTGGATCGGTTGTATAGGTCGGAGCAAATTGAGTGTCAAGGTCCTCCGGGTCCAGCATGTTTTGGGCCCTAGATCATGAAGGAACTTCCAGTACCTAACTTTCAGTTACCTAGAGGCACAAAGACATATGACGGCAGCACTAAGCCGGAGGATTGGTTGATTAACTATGCTACGGCTGTAAAAATTGCTACAGGCAACTTGAGGTGGGCTGTGAGATATGTACCCCAGATGTTGGAGGGGCCAGCAAGGGTATGGCTAAACAACTTGCCGCCCGGAAGTATTAACTGCTGGATCGATTTCGAGGAGATGTTCGTTAGAAATTTCTCAAGTACGTATCAGAGACCCAACATGCCACAAACCCTAGCAATGTGCAGGCAGAGACCGAATGAGACAGACCGGGAGTTCTTAACCCGTTGGTGCAATGTGCGAAACTCGTGTGAGGGCATGATTGAATCACAGGCCATAGCTTGGTTAGCGCAAGGATGCAGATATGCAAGCATGCTATGGCAAAGGTTGCAAAGAGATATGCCAACTACATTGGCAGAAACAGTCCGGATTGCTGATTCATATGCTTTGGGTGATCCGACGCAACCTAAGCTCACCTCGAATGAGTCAGGAGAGGAGTACTACCAGAGAGATGGAGCCAGGTAATCCCGGAGGAATGAGTATCGAGGTAAAAGAAGAGATGACATACTAGATTACCGGTACAGTTCGCAACAAGTTGCAGCTGTGAATCAAGATCAACCCGGAGCAGGAAGCAGTCAACGTCAGAAAACTAGAGGACAGCAATGGATGCCAAGGAATGATGGGAAGAAAACTTGGACGCTAGAGCAGAAAAAACAGTGGCAAGAGAAGAAAGACCATCCGAGGTATACTTATGAAGCAATGCTGGATCAACCGTGTAAATTTCACACGCCTAATCCAAGTAACCCGGCGGGTCACACAACTAGGCAGTGTGAGTGGATGCGAAAGATAGAACAAAGTGGTTTGGGGAATGCACAGGCACCTCGGAATGATCAACCTCGGCAGGAGTTACCCCGACAGCAATTGCTCTCCGGAGCAAACACGCAACAGTTAATGTTGCCTCCCCCTCCACCGAGGTATGACAACCATGAAAGAAGGGATGTAGTGCATCAGGTGGAAAACCAAAACGAGCAGGATCAGAGGTACCCCGGAAACGAGGGGATAAATGAGTACAGAGAACACCATCAGAGCTACTGTGTGTTCACTACGAAAGAGACAGACAGGAAAAGCTTGCAGCGCCGATGTATGGAAGTGAATGCGGTAATGCCAGCTGTGACAAGGTACATGCCTTGGTCGGACCAGGAAATCACCTGGAGCATCAAAGATCATCCCAAGCTTATGCCTAGTCCGGGCTCATATGCACTGGTGTTGGACCCAACATTCATTGGGCCTAACATCAATGTAAGATTCTCCAAGGTACCGATTGACAATGGTAGTAGCATTAATATCATGTATGCGGATACGATGCGCAAGTTGGTATCTCGGAGAACATGCTCCAACCTACAAGGACAACTTTCCATGGCATTGTGCCAGGCATTTCTTGTGAGCCCATAGGCAAGGTCTGAGTTGACGTTTTATTCGGCACAAGAGACAACTGCCGAACTGAGAATTTTGAGTTTGAGGTGGTGAACTTAGAAAGTGCGTATCACGCGTTACTCGGTAGACCAGCTCTGAACAAGTTCATGGCAAGCTGCCACACCAGTTATCTGAAGATGAAGTTGCATAGGCCAAATGGTGTGATCACTATAGCCGGAGATTTCCGACGTTCCATTGAGTGTGCGTCGGTCGGGTCAAACCTAGCTGACTCACTCGTGATAGTGCAAGAAAAGAGAAAGATCCAAGAGGTGGCGACATTAGCTCAGTCCGCCCAGCAGTACCTGCCGGCATTGAGTAACCTGCATGGAAGCGTCTCATTCCAAGCGACAAAAGATACCAAGAAGGTGCCTGTTGATGATATGTTCCCTGAGCGTACCGTAACAATTGGGGCCGGGTTAAATGACAAATAGGAAAGCGAGCTCGTCAACTTCCTCTGTGAGAATCGGGACATTTTTGCTTGGTCCACACAGGACTTGCATGGTGTTCCGAGGGAGTTGGTCGAGCACTCTTTGAATGTGAGACCCGGAGCTAAGCGGGTGAAGCAACCTCTTCGCCGCTTCGCCGAAGACAGGAGAAAAGTCATAGGAGATGAGATAGCTCGGTTGTTGGCTGCAGGATTTATCATGGAAGTGCTTTACCCGGATTGGCTGTCTAATCCGGTGCTGGTGGATAAGAAGAAAGATGATCCGAATGTAGCAGTGGTGTGGCGTATGTGTATCGATTACACGAACCTGAATAAGGCGTGTCCAAAAGATCCGTTCCCACTACCAAGGATAGACCAGGTCATAGATTCCACTGCTGGGTTTGAGTTGTTGTCATTCATTGATGCATATTCTGGTTTCCACCAGATACCTCTGAACCCAAATGATCAAATAAAGACTGCGTTTATCACCCCGTATGGGGCTTATTGCTATCGCACCATGCCTTTTGGTTTACGTAATGCTGGGGCAACGTACCAGAGATGTATGCAAAAATGTTTGCATGACCAAATTGGTCAAAATGTGCAGGTATATGTGGATGATGTTGTGATCAAGACCAAGGAAATAAAAACGCTCCTTGACGATATCAGGCAGACGTTCGTGAATCTAAGAAGGTTCCGGATGAAGCTTAACCCGGAGAAATGTACCTTCGGTGTCCCGGCTGGAAAATTACTTGGATTACTCGTCTCCAGCCGAGGTATCGAGGTCAATCCAACTAAGATCCGGGCCATAGAACGAATGGAGCTGCCGAAGTGTCTTAACGATGTCCAGGAGTTCACTGGTTGCCTGGCATCGTTGAGTCGGTTTGTATGTCGGTTGGGAGAAAAGGCACTGCCTCTCTATCAACTCATGAAAAAGTCGGATAAGTTCATTTGGACGCCGCAGGCCAATGAAGCCTTTGCTCAATTAAAGAAAATGTTAGCCACTACACCAGTGTTAGCCTCTCCACTATCAAAGGAGCCAATGTTGCTCTATATAGCCGCAACCAACCGAGTTGTAAGTGCAGTAATTGTGGTAGAGCGTGACGAAGAGGGTAAGTTGGTGCAAAGGCTAGTGTATTATCTGAGCGAGGTATTATCAGCCTCAAAACAGAACTATCCTCATTATCAGAAAGTGGCATACGGTGTGTATATGGCAGCTAAGAAGCTGAAACACTATTTTGAGGAACACCCAATCAAGGTAATATGTGAAGCTCCCATATCCGAGATAATGAGTAACAAGGATGCAAGTGGCAGGATTGCAAAATGGGCAATTGAACTAGCACCTTATGCGCCACGATATCTTTTGCATCTTAAACTGCAGTCAGCCAGTAAAATCCTGCCCTAAATGCTTTGGTAGAAATTGCTCGGCTACTAGCATGGTGACCACAAACTCCTTCATGTATATCTTTGAGTATTACTTTTCCTTCTTCGGGTGTTACGCATCGCTGCAACACACCTGAAATACTTCTCTTATATAGCTCCCCTTTGATTATTCTGAAGGCCTTCGATATTCGACTGATTCGCCAGGCTTCTATCACATCTTCGGGTAGCTCGCCCTTAGTCATGTATGCTACATACGGCTGCATCCATGTAGGCTCAATTATCATGACCTCTTCGATTTCTTGTTCTTCTTCTTCGATGGCCTCTTCTATACTCTTGGTCGCTGATGGAGCCCCCGAGTCTTTTTGCAGGTGTCTCTTCTTTCCTATTTTTGGTGCTACAACCTCGGAGACTCTTTTTGCTTTGATCGACCGCTCCGTTATTTCTTCCCCCAAAACCCTAGGTGGTACTGGTAAGCACAAGGATCCGATGTTTGCTAGGTTGTCGGCTTCTTCGTTGCTTGCTCTTCCTATGTGCGATACTTCGCATCCATCAAATTGAGCTTCCATAACGCCATATAGATCGCGGTAAGTAATCATATTATCGCTGACCGCATCACACTTGTTCATTGCTTGTTGTGCCACAAGATTGGAATCTCCAAAAATTTTGAGGCAATTTGCACCGTAAACTTTGGCCATTCGCATGCCATGCAACAAGGCCTCGTATTCAACTTTGTTATTGGCTGCATTTGCAAAGCTCATCCAAAGTATATAGCACATTTTGTCGCCTTGTGGTGATACTAGTATGACTCATGCTCGAGCTCCTTCTATTCTTTTTGATACATCAAAGTACATTGTCCAGACACTAGAAAGGTAAGGTGGACCCACACATTGCAACTCTGTCCATTCTGTGATGAAATCCGGCAAAACTTGTTACTTGATTGCTTTGCGCTTCTCATAAGTGATATCTCGAGGGGATAATTCGACACCCCATAGAGAGACATGCCCAGTTGCTTCTAGATTGTTGAGGATGTTTCACAAAGATGCTTCATTGACCACTATGATTGGATGTTCCGAAAAATAATGGCGTAGTTTTCGTATTGTCATAAATACCCCATATGCTAGTTTTTGGTAATGTGGGTACCTTTGTTTGAACGGCGATAAGACCTCGCTTTGGAAGTATACTAGCCTCTGTACACCATGGGTTTTCCCTTCTTCGGGTCGCTCCACGACCAAGACCGTGCTGACCACCTAATTTGTGGCAGCGATATAAAGCAGTAAAGGCTCTTTCTCTTTTGGCGACACGACGATAGGAGATTTTGAAAGTGTCCTTTTAAGATCTTCGAAGGCGTGTGATATGTTGCTAACGTATCCATAATTTTTGATGTTCCATGCTTGGTTTTATCTACTTTCTTATGTTTTGTCCACACTTTGGAGTACTTTTTATATACTTTCTTGGACTAACCTATTAACAAGATGCCACAATGCCAGTTGCCTATTTTCTGCTGTTTTTGGTTCCAAGAAAGTCAGAAAATGAATATTCTTGGAATTGGACGGGACAAAAGCCAAAGTCACTTTTTCACCGAGGGGGACACGGAGCCAGAATACGAGACAGGGAGAGGGGCCAGAGGGCTGCCACACCACCTGGCCGCGTGGCTAGGCCTGACCCGTGCTAGGGGGTGGTGTGGCCGCCTAGGGCACCCCCTCGGCCTCCCCTTTCGCCTATATATCGCCTCCGATACAGAAACCCTAAGTACCCGGTCAAAATTCCACGAAAGAGTCTATAGCCGCCGTCATCTCCATCCCTAGATCAGGAGGGATCTGAAGCTCTTCCTGACACCTTGCCGGAGGGGAGAATTCACCCTGGAGGCCTTCTTCATCACCATGCAAGCCTTCGGTGTGATGCGTGAGTAGTTCATCCTTGGACCACGGGTCCATGTAGTAGCTAGATGGCTGGTTCTTCTCCTTTGTGCTACCATGTTTAGATCTTGTGAGCTCCGTTCATGATCAAGATCATCTATTTGTAATCCTACATGTTGTGTTTGCGGGGATCCGATGGATATTGAGATGCTATTTCAGATTGATTATTGATTCTATCATGTCTTTGTTATTTGTGATCTTGCATGATTTCCGTTGTTAGTAGCTATCTTGGCCAAGTAGATGCTAGCAACTCCAAGAGTTAGTATTTATGCTCGATAGTGGGTTCATGCCTCTAGTAATCTGGGGAAGTGACAGAAATCTCTAAGGTACTAGATGTGTTATTGCTACTAGGGAGAAAACAACAATCCTTTGTTCATAGAACAAACGTATTGTCTACTTTACACGCAATGCTTAATGCAATTATCTGTTGCTTGCAACTTAATACTGGAGGGGGTTCGGATGATAACCTGAAGGTGGATTATTAGTCATAGATGCTGTTGGATTATGGTCTATGTATAATGTTGTAATGCCTAATCAAATCTCAAAGGAGTCAAGATGATTAGTATATGCATGTATGCTTTCTCGATGTTTGTCACTTGCCCCGCTATCATTTGTTCACCCAACAAGTCATCTATCTTAAGGGGAGCCACCACTAGTGAACTATGGACCCCGGTCCTTTCTTTTACCATCAATCTAGAACTGTTTACTGCTTTCCGTTTACTTTTTGCAAACTTTTACTTTCTTCCACACAATACGTTTAATCCTTTGTTTTCAGCACAACCGGTGAGATTGACAACCTCACTGTAAGTTGGGGGCAAAGTTTTGTGGTTGTGTTGTGCAGGTTTCTGCTGACTCGTGTAATAACAGACTCGTTGGGGAACCCCAAGAGGAAGGTATGATGAGCACATCAGTAAGTTTCCCTCAGTTATGAAACCAAGGTTATCGAACCAGTAGGAGCAAGGAAACACCTCCAAGGTGTTGCTAGCTGGACTTTGGTAGGGCGCACTACCGGTGCTAGCAGCAACGTGGAAACCTGCACAACACAACCATAGAACTTTGCCCAACTTACAGTGAGGTTGTCAATCTCACCGGTTTTTCTAAAAACAAAGGATTAAACGTATTGTGTGGAAGAAAGTAAACAAAAAGCAGTAAACAATTGTAGATTAATGGTAAAAGAAAGGACCGGGGTCCATAGTTCACTACTGGTGGCTCTCCTTAAGATAGATGACATGTTGGGTGAACAAATTACAGCGGGGCAATTGACAAACATCGAGAAAGCATACATGCATATACTAATCATCTTGAGTCCTTTGAGATTCGATTGGGCATTACAACATTTTACATAGAACGCCATCCAACTACATCTATGACTAATAATCCACCTTCATGTTATCATCCGAACCCCCTCCAGTATTAAGTTGCAAGCAACAGATAACTGCATTACGCATTGCGGTAAAGTAAACAATACGACTGTTCTATGAACAAAGGATTGTTGTTTTCTCCCTAGTAGAAAAAACACATCTAGTACCTTGGAGATTTTTGTCACTTCCCAGATTACTAGAGGCATGAACCCACTATCGAGCATAAATACTAACTCTTGGAGTTGCTAGCATATACTTGGCCAAGATAGCTACTAACAACGGAAAGCATGCAAGATCACAAATAACAAAGACATGATAGAATCAATAATCAATCTAAAATAGCATCTCAATATCCATCGGATCCCCGCAAACACAACATGTAGGATTACAAATAGATGATCTTGATCATGAACAGAGCTCACAAGATCTAAACATGATAGCACAAAGGAGAAGAACCAGCCATCTAGCTACTACATGGACCCGTACTCCAGGGATGAACTACTCACGCATCACACCGGAGGCATGCATGGTGATGAAGAAGGCCTCTAGGGTGAATTCTCCCCTTCGACAGGGTGCCGGAAAGAGCTTCAGATCCCTCCCGATCTAGGGATGGAGATGATGGCGGCTACAGACTCTTTCGTGGAATTTTGATCGGGTGCTTAGGGTTTCTGTATCGGAGGCCTCTTATAGGCGAAAGGGGAAGCCGAGGGGGTGCCCTAGGCAGCCAGACCACCCCCTGGCGCGGGCCAGGCCTGGCCGCGCAGCCAGGTGGTGTGGGGCTGGCCCCTGGCCCCTCTCTGTCTCGTATTCTGGCTCCGTGCCCCCCTCGGTGAAAAACTGACTTTGGCTTTTGTCCCGTCCAATTCCGAGAATATTCATTTTCTGACTTTCCTGGAACCAAAAATAGCAGAAAACAGGCAGCTGGCACTATGGCATCTTGTTAATAGGTTAGTCCAAGAAAGTGTATAAAAAGTACTCCAAAGTGTGGACAAAACATAAGAAAGTAGATAAAACCAAGCATGGGACATCAAAAATTATGGATACGTTAGCAACATATCAACATACCCAAGCTTAACTCCTTCTCGTCCTTGAGTAGGTAAGTGATAAAAAGAAAGAATAATTTTTGAGGTGACATGCACCATCATAAACTTGATCAAAGTATTTGTAAAACATTGATAGCTGGGATCATAGTACTTCAACATAGCATGAAAGATAACGTTCTAACAATAAGACATAGCAACTATGTTGTAATATGAAAAGGTACAAAGAAAAGATTCATGAATAACAATGCTTTGCAAGACGTTTGTTTGTTTCACATAAAGAAAACATAGCATAGTGGTATTCATCTTGTCCCTCATAGAGTAGCAAACATAAATGCATAGGACACCTTCAAAGCTTAGAAGAGTGACTAGATACAAATAGTTAAAGAACAAGCAATATCAAAATTATGCATCAATCAACAAGTCTTGGGACAATTCACATAGAACTAAGAATGGCCACTATGCTCTCAAAGTAGGTGCATAAAGATAGAAGGTGGAGACTCAACATAAAAGTAAAAGAAAGGCCTTCATAGAAGGAAGTAGGGATTCAAGTTTCATAAAGAGCTTCCAAAAATTATGGTACTATTAGCTTTCAGCTCTCATTGCCCCTATCATAAGCATCTTTAGGTGATTAAGGTTAAAGTAACACAACTAAGTGGATATGCTTGACAAGTTCTAAGCTGAAATCTCATGCCCCTTACTTACGAAGACCGAACCTCATGCTACTCTACTTTAGTCACAAGTAAGCTCTTGTCATAGTAAGTACATATGTATCATAGAGAACCGCCAACGGGGTACCCCTTGCACATGATACATGAGCTATCCCATAATCAAAATGACAAGGCAAGCAGACAATGAGCATCTCATCGATCTTTTTATTTGTTATTTGCATAGGTTTTTATTGAGGATGCTTCATAGAGTGCTCATTATGGTTATGCTACAAGTTTCCACCATGATTAGGCATGACTTAGGCTAGCGGCCCAGGCGTTTCTCTAACACAAATAAAAACTCCATGATCTTACAAGTTCCCCTTTTATTTCACACCGCTGGGATCCATAAGCAAAAGGACATGATATAAACTAGGTACAATGTACAAGGGCAATGTTGAAAGCGTTCCCCATGATACATGGTTCTGCTAACTTCAACTTATAAAGTGCAAGCCTATACGCAACAAAGATAGACGCAATGGTTCAAGTTTATTAAGTGCAAGAAAAGTAAAGTGTGCCATCAAGTTCGTGAGAGCTTTAATCACTTATTTTCACATAACAAGTTTAATTCGGAAGGTAGATAAAAACATGAATATACTTGGAATAGCAAATGCTAATAGGTAGGTATGGTGGACTCTTTGGAATAACTTGGTTTTATTTGGAGTTGGATGCATGAGTGGAACTCATACTTGGTTATGGAGGCTAGGAAAAGACTGGGAGCGACCAACTAAGAGAGCAATAATGGCCATAATCATGCAAATCGACAAAACATAATTAATTAAAGCATAAAGTGATATTACAAGTCGAAAACTAAAGGATCATAAAGGCTATGGTGACTTGAGTTAAGCTTGGGGATGTTGATACATTGCAAATGTATCTATAATTTTTGATGTTCCATCCTTGGCTTTATCTACTTTCTTGTTTTTTGTCCGCACTTTGGAGTACTTTTCATATGATTTCTTGGACTAACCTATTAACAAGCTGCCACAGTGCTAGTTGCCTGTTTTCTGCTATTTTTGGTTCCAGAAAGTCAGAAAATGAATATTCTCGGAGTTGGACGGGGCAAAAGCCAAAGTCAATATTTCACTGAGGGGAACACGGAGCCAGAAGATGAGGCGGAGAGGGGCCAGGGGCCAGCCACACCATAGGGTGGCGCGGGTCCCCCTTGGCCGTGCCACCAGGTGGTGTGGGCCCCTCCAGCCTCCATCGACATTGCCTCTTCGCCTATAAGATGCCTTCCGATGCGAAACCCTAAATCATCAAGCCTCTAGCCACAAAAAGTTCCGCAGCACCGCCGCCATCAAAGGGGAGATTCAGGGGACAGAAAGTCTCTCTTCCGGCACCCTACCGGGATGGGAAAGTGCCCCCAGAGCCATCTCCATCAATCTCCACCACCATCTCCATCACCATTGCTTATTCCCATGATGATGAGGGAGTAGTTCTCTCTCGAGGCTAAGGGTTCTATCGGTAGCTATGTGTTCATCTCTCTCTCTATGCATGATCTTATTGAGATCATGAGCTTGTAATCTATAGATCTACCTTGCTACTCAAGTGCTTTAATAGATCTCTGCTCTCCCCATGTGTGTGAAAGTGACAGCGTCCACACCATGGTGGCACTTAGGCTAGAGATTACAAATACTTGTTATGAGTTATATTTGGAGTTGGATGTCTTTATTAAATTGTGGTGTTTGTTGGACTCATCTAGTACTCAAGGTGCCAGTGTGGGGTTATCTAGATGGGAAAGATGAACTTTGAGGTGTGTGATGACCCACAAGTATAGGGGGTGTATCGCAGTATTTTCGATAAGTAAGAGTGTCGAACCCAACGAGGAGCAGAAGGTGCTGGACAGTGGTATGGATCGGGAATTCTCTACAAATACTTAGCAAATGGATTTATAGGGGTTTTAGATAAAGCAAGTAAACAAAGTATGAGTAAATAAAAGACAGTAGGAATAAATGCAGCAAGTGGCCCAATCCTTTATGCAGCAAAGGACAACCCGATTGTATTACTTAAGATGACCAAATGTTCTCGAGGACACATGGGAAGACTGTCAAGTGCTTTCGCTTCATATAGTTGATTAATCTTCTTTAGCTTGCTAAGTGTTGTGTGGGTGAACCTGTGCTAATGTACCGCCCCATCCAAGACTAATACATACTTGTGATTATACCCCTTGCAAACATCCGTAAGTACAAGAAAGTAATTAAGGTAGAAAGCTAACCACAGCTTTAAACTCTAAGACCCTTACGTCCCTTGTGCAATGGTTTCCTAACGGGGTTTCAGGTTTCTGTCACTCCGGCAACCCCTACAATTAGTAGCCAAATACACAATGCATTCCCCTAGGCCCATATAGGTGAAGTGTCATGTAGTCGACGTTCACATGGCACCACTAGAAGAAGTACACCACAACTTAAATAACAATCTATTGAATCTTTCTCAACGCAACTCCACTACTAACAACAAGATTTCTCCCATGTCCTCAAGAACAAAACGAACTACTCACAAGACATCATATGGATCATGACCAGAGATGGAATAATGATGTATAACAATCTGAACATAAACAATAATTCAATGGTTCACTCAATAGCATCAACTACAAAGAGTAATCAACACCGGGAAAGTTTCCTCCTATGAACTATGCAAGATTCAACTCAATTGTTACAACAATATGGAGGTGGTGATGAGGGTGCTGATGATGATGATGGTGGTGATGATGATGATGATGATCCCGATGAAGTCCAGCTTGATGGTGGTGTTGATGGCGACGATCTCCCCTCTCCAGGAAGGAATTCCCCCAGCAGAAATTCTTACGCCGGAGAGATCTTTCTCTCTCGGTATTTTCCGCCCCACAGAGGTGGAGAAATCTTTCTATGGTCGCTCCCCGAGTCTTAGGGTTTGGGGAGGATGATATACACCAAAGGGGAGAGGCTAGAGTGGGCCAGGGTGGCCACACCACCTCCAGGCGCGGCCTAGGCCTGGCCGCGCCATGGGGTGGTGTGGGCCCCTGTGGCCCACCTCCACTCCATCTTATGGCATCCTTAGTCTTCTGGAAAAATAGGATTTTCCGTATATTTTCCCGGATTTTCTGATCTTCGCAAATTTTGCCTCCAAACAGCACCTTTTCCATCAGAATCCTGACTGCAGCGGTCCATGCTCCAAAAGTCATCAACCATGCAAAAATAGATGAAATAACATAAGTATCACCTCTCAATACGAAATATATCAATGAATAATAGTGAATTAAGACATAGAATAGTGATGCAAAATGGACGTATCAACTCCCCCCAAGCTTAGACTTCGCTTGTCCCCAAGCGAAACTGAGCTCAATAAACATGGCCTCAGGTTTATGGAGTGAAGAGTCGATAAAAGAATACGGACAAGAAGCATCACATTCATCAAATACATTGATCATAATAGAAGACAACTCACTATTATATATCTCAACTTGTAATGAGTAAAGGAAACACAATAGAGATACATGAAGTGAATCATAATTGGTAATGGCAAACTTAGCTCTTGGCCGAAGAATAGTTGATAATTTGCTAGAGTTCACAAATAGCTGGCTTTTTTGAATGATAGCTTTCAAAGTAGTAAACATCAAGATAAGAGCAATGTGCAAGACAAGGAATATAAGAAACATGATTGAATAAATCATCATATGAATGAATGAAACACATGAACTCAAAATACTTGCTGAGATAGAAGGGAATAGGTTTACTGACTCACCTACAAAGTAAAAGAAAGGCCCTTCAAAGAGGGAAGCAAGGATTGCAAGTCTCATAAAGAGCTCCCAAAAATTATGATACTTACTAGCTTTCATCTCTCATTGCCCCTATCATAGGCATCTTTAGGTGATTAAGGTTAAAGTGATCAAAAATGAGGATATGCATTAACAAGTTGTAAATTGAGAATATCATGTCCCTTGAATACGAGGGCCGCTCCTCATGCTACTCAAGTTTAGTCACCGGTAAGTTCTTGTCATCGTAAGCATATGTGTATCATTGAGAACCGCCAATGGGGTACCCCATGCCCAATGATACGGAAGAATCCCCATATAAAAATGACAAGGCAAGCAGACAACAAGTATCTCAACAATCTTATTATTTACCATGGGAATATGGTGCTTTTTTCTCTCTTTCCTCTTTTCATAATCTCTTTTTTTTTATTTTTTCTCAATCTCTATCTCTTTTTTTATAAGAAGAATGCTTCATAGCTACTCGTTATGGTTACGCTGCAGGTTTCCACCATGTCAGCATGGATTAGACCAGCGGCCCAGGCGTTTCTCTAACACATATGCATAACTCCATGGACTTACAAGCTCCCCTTTCATTTCACACCGACGACATCCATAGACAAAAGAACATGATATCAACTTGGTACAAAGTACCAGTGCAATGTTGAAAGCATTCCCCATGACAGCATGGTTCTGCTAATTCACAACTTACAAAGCGCAAGCATATACGCAACATAGGTGAGCACAATGGTTCAAGTTTATTAAATGCAAGAAAGTAAAGTGTGCCATCAAGTTCGTGAGAGCTTTAATCACTAATTTTCACATAAGAATTTTAATTTGGGAGGTAGACAAAACAAGAATTTACTTGGAATAGCAATAATGCTACTAGGTAGGTATGGTGGACGCAAATGGCAAAGGTTTTGGTTTAAAGGAGTGGATGTAGGCGAAGAATTTCTCTCAGTACAGGTTTTTGGCTAGCAAGGATGGGTAGCAAGTATAAGAGTTGAAGGAAACAAACAAACATACAAGTGATAAAGACAAACATGCAATCTTCCTTGGAAGCACAAAACATCTTAACTAGAGAATACTAGACTTATGAGCAAATCAAGAAGAAAGATGATGAAATTATTTTTTCTTTAGAGTACTTCTATCTTTTTCTTTTCAACTCTCAAAAAGGTGTTGCTACTGACCGAGCCAGGTTTGCCAAAACCAACTAAATTAACTCAATGATCCCAAAGTGATACCAATACTAACAACAAGATCAATCATATAACCACGAATTGAAAACTAACATAAGCTATGCAAAAGAGTAAATGATAGAACTTCTCATTAATATTCCATAACGGAAACTCACACCAAGGGATACATATCTAACGAAAGAGGGGAAACTTCCATAATGCAAACCAAACTACATAATAACTCCTTTATTCATGATATGACTCTACTAATAAGGTAAAAAGATAGAAGATAGTGATATGATACCGTGGCACTCCCCCAAGCTTGGAACAAACCAAGGGGATGCCAAACCTAATGACGAATTACTCCTTCGGTAGTGGTGGTATCCTCTCATCTTCGTCCGTCTTCCAGGGTAAAGGCTTCCCATCAACAAAGGACATTGTGGTTTCCAACATCCTGAAACTTGTAGCAGCATGTATGCGTTTAAATCTAGCCTCATACTCACAGTTTTGATTTTGAACGTCATAGAACTGTGCTTGCAGTTCGTTGGTTGTTTGGCGGAGTGAGAAGACTTCGTCTTTGAGTTCAGCAGTCTCCTTTTGGTGCTCAGTGATGAGTTCGGAACAAATCTTATGGATGATATCCACTTCGCGCTCCGCCATCTTCCTGTACCTAAAGACTTCTTGCTCCAGTGCTTCCATCCTGTCCTCCAGACTTCCTTCACCTTTAGGGCCTTGAACCAATTTATCCGGACCTCCCCACCTTCGAGCAACAACTCCTTGGGATGAATCTTCAATTCTCTCATGTATGGGTTGATGATATCTTCCAAGGAATTTCCCTTAACTGATCGAGTGGAAGACATTGAGGCTAAAAATGTGAGATTTTACCTGGCAGAAACAGATCGAAACAAAAATACGACGAAAACACGATATACAGACCTCGGGGGATCCGGGGGGTTATATATTACGAAGTTTCGTATCAAAAGGAAGGTATTGGGAGAAAACGAGTTGAAGGCGGAGTCCTGGGTGGCCTCACCACCTGGTGGCGCGACCAGGGGTAGGCCCGCGCCATGGGGTGGTGTGGGCCACCCCGGCTCTGGTTTCGTCCCTTTTTCGCTTCGAAACTTTCCTTATCGACTAAAAACTGCAAAAATATAGTTGTATTGTATTTTCGCGGAACTTTTCTTACCAGAACTGTTACCTAGATGAAAACAGACTCTGCAGGTCTCTGAATTTGGTCCTCAATGAATTTCCCTAGACTTATAACTTGAAAGGCATCAATATCTTCATTGTAAGAATCTCCAGCAATATAGTGTTTGAGTCGCTGTCCATTCACTACTTGTGTAGTATTATCTTTTAGAGAAGAAATTTTTATTGCTCCTGAACGGTATACTTCTTCAATGATGAAAGGTCCTTCCCATTTTGATAGTAGCTTACCTGCAAAAAATCTGAGATGAGACCTATACAATAGAACTTTCTCACCAACATGAAATTCTCTCTTAAGTATTCGCTTGTCATGCCATCTTTTAACTTTTTCCTTAAAGAGCCTAGCATTCTCATAGGCTTCACTCCTCCATTCATCTAAAGAACTTAAGTCAAATAATCTTTTCTCACCAGCGAGCTTACATTCTCTATTTAGTTCTTTCACTGCCCAGTAAGCTTTGTGTTCTAATTCTAAGGGTAGGTGGCAAGCTTTCCCATAAACCATTTTATAAGGAGACATTCCCATAGGATTTTTGTAAGCAGTTCTATAAGCCCATAAAGCATCATTCAACTTCTTAGCCCAATTTTTTCTAGACCTATTAACAGTCTTTTGCAAGATAGATTTAATTTCTCTATTTGATAACTCTACTTGCCCGCTAGTTTGGGCGTGATAAGCTGAAGCAATTCTATGATTAACATCATATTTAGCAAGGGTCTTCCTAAAACAACCATGAATGAAATGAGAACCCCCATCAGTCATGAGATACCAAGGCACCCCAAACCTAGGAAATATAACATCCTTAAGCATTTTTAGAGAAGTCTCCCCGTCAGCACTCTTTGTAGGAATAACTTCTACTCACTTAGTAACATAATCAACGGCAACAAGAATATGAGTGTAACCTTTCGAAGGAGGGAAAGGACCCATAAAGTCGAATCCCCAAGAATCAAAAGGTTCAATAACTAGAGAATAGTTCATATGAATTTCATTGCGTCTAGAAATATTACCAACACGCAGACATTCATCACAAGATAAAACAAATTTTCTTGCATCTTTAAAAAGGGTAGGCCAGTAGAAAACTAATTGTAGTACCTTTTGTGCAGTTCTATCTCCTGCATGATGTCCTCCATAGGCACTACCATGACATTTACGCAATATCTCCTTTTGTTCATATTTTGGAACACATCTTCGCATAATACCATCCACTCCTTCTTTGTATAAGTGTGGGTCATCCCAAAAATAATTCCTCAAATCATAGAAGAACTTTCTTCTTTGCTGAGCTGTAAAAGTTGGAGGCAAATACTTGGAGACAATAAAGTTAGCATAATCAGCATACCAAGGGCTTCCTCGCGAGCTCACCCCTACTGCAGCTAACTGTTCATTTGGGAAACTATCATTAACTATGAAAGATAGCAGACATGCACCTTTAGAAAGTACCAGGAGCATTACATAAACCAAAAGGCATACGTCTATAAGCATAAGTTCCATAAGGGCAAGTAAAAGTAGTTTTTTCTTAATCTTGTTGTTTAACAGCAATATGAGAGAAACCAGAATAACCATCAAGAAAACAAAATGGGTCTTTTTAGACAATCTTTCCAACATTTGATCAATAAAAGGAAGCGGGTAGTGATCTTTCTTAGTAACTTTATTGACTTTCCTAAAATCGATGCACATCCTATAGCTTACCACTATTCTTTGAGGAATAAGCTCGTCATTATCATTAGGGACAACGGTAATACCTCCCTTTTTAGGAACACAATGAACAGGACTGACCCATTCACTATCAGCAATAGGGTAAATAATACCAGCATCAAGGAGTTTCAATACCTCATTCCTTACCACTTCCTTCATCCTAGGATTTAAATTTCGTTGGTGCTCCACTACCGGCTTCGCATCTGGTTCTATGTTGATAGAGTGCTGACATATAGTAGGTGAAATCCCTTTTAAATCATCCAGAGTATAGCCCATAGCTCCTCAATGTTTCCTCAAAACTTCCAATAACCTTTCTTCTTTCTTCCCTGAAAGTTTAGCACTAACAATAACAGGATATATCTTTTTATCATCAATATAAGCATATTTAAGATCATCAGGGAGAGGTTTTAGATCGAAAACAGGATCCTTTTCAGGTGGCATCGTGGTACCCAAGTCTTCTATAGGCAAGTCGTGCTTAAGCATCATAGGTTGATCACGGAGAATCCTGTCAATCTCATTCCTTTCTTCCATGAAGATTTCACTTTCATGATCTTCCATAAACTGCTGCAAAGCATTGTTAGGAGCAAGAATAATAGAAGCAAGTTGTTCAACCCTAAAATCCTCATTATGGGTTTCCTCTTCGCAAGGTTCTTTAGCAATTTTCGAAAAATTAAACTCATAAGATTCCCCATCAAACTTAGTCAAGATTTTCTCCCTCTTGCAATCAATAATAGCTCCACAAGTACTCAAGAAAGGTCTACCAAAAATGATAGGGTAGGTTTTACTAGAAGCCAAACCAAGTACTAGAAAATCAGCAGGGTACTTAATCTTACCACAAAGAACTTCCATGTCTCGTACAATACCAATTGGGGAGATGGTCTCTCTATTAGCAAGGTGAATAACCACATCAATCTCTTCCAACTCGCAAGGACTGATTTCATGCATAATTTCTCTTTAAAGCTCATAAGGAATAGCACTAGAACTTGCACCAATATCACATAAACCATAATAGCAATGATCACCAATTCTAACATAAACCATATTAGAAGCATCCTCACAAAAGACTATGTTCCCATATTCTACGCTTTTAGTGACAAGGTCTTTCACAATTGCTACCACAGGTTCAATGTTTATTTGTTCATCAGGTTTTACAGTTCTTTTTTCACCTTTGGTGATTACATTAGTTATCATAGGATGGTCCTTTACCTTCTCGGGGAAAGGAATCTTCTCGATATAAGGTTCGGGTAAGATGGGATCAATAATGCTATACTCAACACTTCCAATAGGAGCATAGTCAACAATATCTTTGTAAGGTGCATGGTATTTGTTCCATCCCTTTTTTGGAATTTTGATATAGGAAGCAAAAGCTCTAAAGAAATTCGTAATAACTTGCAAATCAAGACCATAAATATTACTAATATTTTGAAAGTCATCAGTTCCCATAAAATATTCAATGCATTCATAATCATAATTTATACCTGACTTTCTACCTTTGTCATTCTTCCAAGCTTCAGCATTATCTTGAATACGGTCTAGAAGGTCCCATTTAGCTTCTTCTTCCATGCGAGTGAATTATCCAGCACAAGAAGCATCCAATAAATCCTTGTCATGTAGAGGGAGCCTTGCATAAAAGTTGTTGATAATAATAGTGTTGGGGAGCTCATGAATGGGACATTTGAGCATCAGTAACTTCAATCTCCCCCAAGCTTGAGCTGTACTCTCTCCATCAAGAGGCCAAACGTTGTATATTTGATTCCGATCTTTATGAATCTCAATATAGATCGCGGTAAGCAATCATATTATCGCTGACGGCATCACACTTGTTCATTGCTTGCTGTGCCACAAGATTGGAATCTCCAAAATTTTTGAGGTGATTTGCACCGTAAGCTTTGGCCATTCGCAGGCCATGCAACAAGGCCTCGTATTCAACTTTGTTATTGGATGCATTTGCAAAGCTCATCCAAAGTATATAGCGCATTTTGTCGCCTTGTGGTGATACTAGTATGACTCCTGCTCGAGCTCCTTCTGTTCTTTTTGATCCATCAAAGTACATTGTTCAGACACTAAAAAGGTAAGGTGGACCCACACATTGCAACTCTGTCCATTCTGTGATGAAATACGGCAAAACTTTTGACTTGATTGCTTTGCGCTTCTCATAAGTGATATCTCGAGGGGATAATTCGACACCCCATAGAGAGACATGCCCAGTTGCTTCTAGATTGTTGAGGATGTTTCACAAAGGTGCTTCATTAACCACGATGATTGGATGTTCCGAAAAATAATGGCGTAGTTTTCGTGTTGTCATAAATACCCCATATGCTAGTTTTTGGTAATGTGGGTACCTTTGTTTGGATGGCGATAAGACCTCGCTTAGGAAGTATACTAGCCCTGTACACCATGGGTTTTCCCTTCTTCGGGTCGCTCCACGACCAAGACCGTGCTGACCACCTAATTTGTGGCAGCGATATAAAGCAGTAAAGGCTCTTTCTCTTTTGGCAACACGACGATAGGAGATGTCGAAAGTGTCCTTTTAAGATCTTCGAAGGCGCGTGATACGTTGCTAACGTATCCATAATTTTTGATGGTCCATGCTTGGTTTTATCTACTTTCTTATGTTTTGTCCACACTTTGGAGTACTTTTTATATACTTTCTGGGACTAACCTACTAACAAGATGCCATAATGCCAATTGCCTGTTTTCTAAGGTTTTTGGTTCCAGGAAAGTCAGAAAATGAATATTCTCGGAATTGGACGGGACAAAAGCCAAAGTCAGTTTTTCCCCGAGGGGGACACGGAGCCAGAATACGAGACGGAGAGGGGCCAGAGGGCCGCCACACCACCTGGCCGCGTGGCCAGGCCTGACCCGTGCCAGGGGGTGGTGTGGCCGCCTAGGGCACCCCCTCGGCCTCCCCTTTCGCCTATATATCGCCTCCGATACTGAAACCCTAAGTACCCGATCAAAATTCCACGAAAGAGTCTATAGCCACCGTCATCTCCATCCCTAGATCGGGAGGGATCTGAAGCTCTTCCTGGTACCTTGCCGGAGGGGAGAATTCACCTTGGAGGCCTTCTTCATCACCATGCAAGCCTTCGGTGTGATGCGTGAGTAGTTCATCCTTGGACCACGGGTCCATGTAGTAGCTAGATGGCTGGTTCTTCTCCTTTGTGCTACCATGTTTAGATCTTGTGAGCTCCGTTCATGATCAAGGTCATCTATTTGTAATCCTACATGTTGTGTTTGCGGGGATCCGATGGATATTGAGATGCTATTTCAGATTGATTATTGATTCTATCATGTCTTTGTTATTTGTGATCTTGCATGCTTTCCGTTGTTAGTAGCTATCTTGGCCAAGTAGATGCTAGCAACTCCAAGAGTTAGTATTTATGCTTGATAGTGGGTTCATGCCTCTAGTAATCTGGGGAAGTGACAGAAATCTCTAAGGTACTAGATGTGCTATTGCTACTAGGGAGAAACAACAATCCTTTGTTCATACAACAATCGTATTGTTTACTTTACACGCAATGCGTAATGCAATTATATGTTGCTTGCAACTTAATACTGGAGGGGGTTCGGATGATAACCTGAAGGTAGATTATTAGTCATAGATGCAGTTGGATTACGGTCTATGTATAATGTTGTAATGCCCAATCAAATCTCAAAGGAGTCAAGATGATTAGTATATGCATGTATGCTTTCTCGATGTTTGTCAATTGCCCCGCTATCATTTGTTCACCCAACATGTCATCTATCTTAAGGAGAGCCACCACTAGTGAACTATGGACCTCGGTCCTTTCTTTTACCATCAATCTACAATTGTTTACTGCTTTCTGTTTACTTTCTGCAAACTTTTACTTTCTTCCACACAATACGTTTAATCCTTTGTTTTCAGCACAACCGGTGAGATTGAACGTATCTAATGGAAAGAAGTAATAGTTTGCAGAAAGTAAACACAAAGAAGTAAACAGTTTGTAGATTGAATGTAAAGACAAGGACCGGGATCCATAGTTCACTAGAGGTGGCTCTCCTTAAGATAGATAACATGTTGGGTGAACATATTACAGCGGGGCAATTGACAAACATCGAGAAAGCAATACATGCATATACTAATCATCTTGACTCCTTTGAGATTTGATTGGGCATTACAACATTATACATAGATCGTAATCCAACTGCATCTATGACTAATAATCCACCTCCAGGTTATCATCCGAACCCCCTCCAGTATTAAGTTGCAAGCAACAGATAACTGCATTGCGCATTGCGGTAAAGTAAACAATACGACTGTTCTATGAACAAAGGATTGTTGTTTTCTCCCTAGTAGAAAAAACACATCTAGTACCTTGGAGATTTTTGTCACTTCCTAGATTACTAGAGGCATGAACCCACTATCGAGCATAAATACTAACTCTTGGTGTTGCTAGCATATACTTGGCCAAGATAGCTACTAACAACGGAAAGCATGCAAGATCACAAATAACAAAGACATGATAGAATCAATAATCAATCTAAAATAACATCTCAATATCCATCGGATCCCCGCAAACACAACATGTAGGATTACAAATAGATGATCTTGATCATGAACGGAGCTCACAAGATCTATACATGATAGCACAAAGGAGAAGAACCAGCCATCTAGCTACTACATGGACCCGTAGTCCAAGGATTGTTGGGGGGATACCCCCGGGTAGGGTCATGCTGGGGTATAAATGTCGAGTTAGCCGAGGTTCGGCAAGGTCAAAGCAAATGCTGGCCGAGTCAGCTCAAGGCAGGCCGGATCATGGAGTAACCCGGACCAGGGACGTCCATCTTACATGGTCTCAGCCGACTTAAGCCGTAAGTCGGAATGATATATCTAACTTGTATGTAGGAACAGGTATGTCCGGATTAACTATGCAGGATCCGGGTTATATCAAGCTTGCAAGAGAAGGAAGGTATCTCGCTGGTAAAAAGGTGGCTGTTGTACGCGGAGCGTGAGCAAAGCGGACAGAGGTCGGACCACCGAGGCGTGGCCGACAAAGGTGACGAAGCCAATGTCGAGTGACGCAGGCGCCGCAGAGGCTCACGTAGCCTCTGCATGGGTGACGCGGGGGAAAAGTAACCCGGTCGGCTTACTATTTTGGGAGGAGGCATATTCCCTGGAATATGCCTCCACGTATGCCCTAAGTGGAGACCTAGCCACCCCTATATAAGGAGGGCTAGGGCTTTAGTAGAGGGGGTTGATTCTTCACTGGTTGATTTCTAGGAGATTTCTCTGAGGGCTAGCTAGTGGCGAGAGTAAGAAAGTTATTTCTTCCTCCTCTCCCCAATACAGCTCTAGGAGCATTTGTAACCTGTGAAGGAGAATCAGATACAAAGCTTCTGTGTGTGGAATCACCACACCATCCCTCCCTGGATTCCCCTAGTGCATTTAGTCCCCACATTTAGCCTATACATGGCATCTGCCGTGACACCACCACGACAGTTGGCGCCCACCGTGGGGCTAGCGGCGCTAGCAGGGGTGAAGATCTGGATGGAAAACCTCATCGGCACCAGCGAGCGCATTGTCTCCGGCCTCGTTCAGCGCTTTGGAGCGCCGGGTTTCATCAGCGACAATGTTGGCTGCTTCGGCACGCGTCCTCTCCCACGCAACGGCCTCTTCGTCAAGCTCGGCACGCACAAGGTCTATGTTGCTGTCGATGTGTTGTGCGTTCATCCGCAGCACGTCGTCGAAGGAGGCGAGGCATCCCTTAGCGTGGTTCACGGGGCGCGTATCACTCGCTCCCCGGACCGTGCAGAAGTGATGATGACTGCGCCAGCTGCAGGCGCGAGTAAAGATCCGGCACCAGATCCGGAGGTAACACCTAAGGCACCAAGGAAAAGTAGAGGTCCTCCACTAGAGAGGCCTGAGAATGTACTGCAGCAGGCGATGGATAGCTTGGCCAATCCAGTAGCGGTAGCAGTAGATCCGGCTCAGGCACAGGCCGAGCTAGAGGAAACTAGGCAGAAAATACTAGAGGGTGCGAAAAAGATAGCCGCGGCTCAGCAGTCGTTGAACATGACACTACGTGAGTATGCAAAGGCAAATAAAGTAGATGCTGTAAAAGTGAAGGGGAGAAATCTCATGAGTGAAATGAACAGAGAGGGTGATACTAGGATTCACGAATCAGAGAACTGTCTGTCCGTGGGGCTGCCGAAGTACAGTAGCCCGGCAAAGAACCTCAGGGCAGCAGATGCAACCGCATCCGAGTTAGAAGGTCTGACGGGTGAAGCCCGCCAAAGACAGCAACATAGGGTTAACGAGTTGGTTCAGATCGCGAACAGGCAGAACGAGGAATTCCTCAGGGCTAACCTAGAGAGAGCTGGGGCCTCCAAGATCGTTCATTCGGTGGTGGGTAACCCGAAAAAATCCGCTGGAGCCGCATCGTCTCCTCATGGTGGTCCTAGGAGAGAAGAGGTAGTAACTTCGGCCAGGAGGAATAAACAGATAGTCCCATATGACCCGGCAAGGGCTGGGAAAGGAAAAGAAGTGCAAAGAAATGAGTATCGAAAGAGTGTGAGCCGAGGTGAAGCGGGCCGAGGTAACCGCGACCAAGGCAATGCCGGTAAAAGGAATGTTGTAAATGGCAATGCCGGACAGCGTAATGCGGAAGGTGCGGGTCAACCGCAGCAGCGGAATATGCCACTGCAAGAGCGCAGTGCCGGCCAAGGTATGCAACAAAGGGCAGCTCCACCGGAGCAAGATAGATACAATGATGGTAATTCAGAGATGGTGAATGCTGGCTATCCCAGGCGGGACTATCATGTGATAGGATCAAGGTTCAGAAGCAGAGACTTGATGCCTGATGACGCCAGGTTAAAACTGGATCGGTTGTATAGGTCGGAGCAAATTGAGTGTCAAGGTCCTCCGGGTCCAGCATGTTTTGGGCCCTAGATCATGAAGGAACTTCCAGTACCTAACTTTCAGTTACCTAGAGGCACAAAGACATATGACGGCAGCACTAAGCCGGAGGATTGGTTGATTAACTATGCTACGGCTGTAAAAATTGCTACAGGCAACTTGAGGTGGGCTGTGAGATATGTACCCCAGATGTTGGAGGGGCCAGCAAGGGTATGGCTAAACAACTTGCCGCCCGGAAGTATTAACTGCTGGATCGATTTCGAGGAGATGTTCGTTAGAAATTTCTCAAGTACGTATCAGAGACCCAACATGCCACAAACCCTAGCAATGTGCAGGCAGAGACCGAATGAGACAGACCGGGAGTTCTTAACCCGTTGGTGCAATGTGCGAAACTCGTGTGAGGGCATGATTGAATCACAGGCCATAGCTTGGTTAGCGCAAGGATGCAGATATGCAAGCATGCTATGGCAAAGGTTGCAAAGAGATATGCCAACTACATTGGCAGAAACAGTCCGGATTGCTGATTCATATGCTTTGGGTGATCCGACGCAACCTAAGCTCACCTCGAATGAGTCAGGAGAGGAGTACTACCAGAGAGATGGAGCCAGGTAATCCCGGAGGAATGAGTATCGAGGTAAAAGAAGAGATGACATACTAGATTACCGGTACAGTTCGCAACAAGTTGCAGCTGTGAATCAAGATCAACCCGGAGCAGGAAGCAGTCAACGTCAGAAAACTGGAGGACAGCAATGGATGCCAAGGAATGATGGGAAGAAAACTTGGACGCTAGAGCAGAAAAAACAGTGGCAAGAGAAGAAAGACCATCCGAGGTATACTTATGAAGCAATGCTGGATCAACCGTGTAAATTTCACACGCCTAATCCAAGTAACCCGGCGGGTCACACAACTAGGCAGTGTGAGTGGATGCGAAAGATAGAACAAAGTGGTTTGGGGAATGCACAGGCACCTCGGAATGATCAACCTCGGCAGGAGTTACCCCGACAGCAATTGCTCTCCGGAGCAAACACGCAACAGTTAATGTTGCCTCCCCCTCCACCGAGGTATGACAACCATGAAAGAAGGGATGTAGTGCATCAGGTGGAAAACCAAAACGAGCAGGATCAGAGGTACCCCGGAAACGAGGGGATAAATGAGTACAGAGAACACCATCAGAGCTACTGTGTGTTCACTACGAAAGAGACAGACAGGAAAAGCTTGCAGCGCCGATGTATGGAAGTGAATGCGGTAATGCCAGCTGTGACAAGGTACATGCCTTGGTCGGACCAGGAAATCACCTGGAGCATCAAAGATCATCCCAAGCTTATGCCTAGTCCGGGCTCATATGCACTGGTGTTGGACCCAACATTCATTGGGCCTAACATCAATGTAAGATTCTCCAAGGTACCGATTGACAATGGTAGTAGCATTAATATCATGTATGCGGATACGATGCGCAAGTTGGTATCTCGGAGAACATGCTCCAACCTACAAGGACAACTTTCCATGGCATTGTGCCAGGCATTTCTTGTGAGCCCATAGGCAAGGTCTGAGTTGACGTTTTATTCGGCACAAGAGACAACTGCCGAACTGAGAATTTTGAGTTTGAGGTGGTGAACTTAGAAAGTGCGTATCACGCGTTACTCGGTAGACCAGCTCTGAACAAGTTCATGGCAAGCTGCCACACCAGTTATCTGAAGATGAAGTTGCATAGGCCAAATGGTGTGATCACTATAGCCGGAGATTTCCGACGTTCCATTGAGTGTGCGTCGGTCGGGTCAAACCTAGCTGACTCACTCGTGATAGTGCAAGAAAAGAGAAAGATCCAAGAGGTGGCGACATTAGCTCAGTCCGCCCAGCAGTACCTGCCGGCATTGAGTAACCTGCATGGAAGCGTCTCATTCCAAGCGACAAAAGATACCAAGAAGGTGCCTGTTGATGATATGTTCCCTGAGCGTACCGTAACAATTGGGGCCGGGTTAAATGACAAATAGGAAAGCGAGCTCGTCAACTTCCTCTGTGAGAATCGGGACATTTTTGCTTGGTCCACACAGGACTTGCATGGTGTTCCGAGGGAGTTGGTCGAGCACTCTTTGAATGTGAGACCCGGAGCTAAGCGGGTGAAGCAACCTCTTCGCCGCTTCGCCGAAGACAGGAGAAAAGTCATAGGAGATGAGATAGCTCGGTTGTTGGCTGCAGGATTTATCATGGAAGTGCTTTACCCGGATTGGCTGTCTAATCCGGTGCTGGTGGATAAGAAGAAAGATGATCCGAATGTAGCAGTGGTGTGGCGTATGTGTATCGATTACACGAACCTGAATAAGGCGTGTCCAAAAGATCCGTTCCCACTACCAAGGATAGACCAGGTCATAGATTCCACTGCTGGGTTTGAGTTGTTGTCATTCATTGATGCATATTCTGGTTTCCACCAGATACCTCTGAACCCAAATGATCAAATAAAGACTGCGTTTATCACCCCGTATGGGGCTTATTGCTATCGCACCATGCCTTTTGGTTTACGTAATGCTGGGGCAACGTACCAGAGATGTATGCAAAAATGTTTGCATGACCAAATTGGTCAAAATGTGCAGGTATATGTGGATGATGTTGTGATCAAGACCAAGGAAATAAAAACGCTCCTTGACGATATCAGGCAGACGTTCGTGAATCTAAGAAGGTTCCGGATGAAGCTTAACCCGGAGAAATGTACCTTCGGTGTCCCGGCTGGAAAATTACTTGGATTACTCGTCTCCAGCCGAGGTATCGAGGTCAATCCAACTAAGATCCGGGCCATAGAACGAATGGAGCTGCCGAAGTGTCTTAACGATGTCCAGGAGTTCACTGGTTGCCTGGCATCGTTGAGTCGGTTTGTATGTCGGTTGGGAGAAAAGGCACTGCCTCTCTATCAACTCATGAAAAAGTCGGATAAGTTCATTTGGACGCCGCAGGCCAATGAAGCCTTTGCTCAATTAAAGAAAATGTTAGCCACTACACCAGTGTTAGCCTCTCCACTATCAAAGGAGCCAATGTTGCTCTATATAGCCGCAACCAACCGAGTTGTAAGTGCAGTAATTGTGGTAGAGCGTGACGAAGAGGGTAAGTTGGTGCAAAGGCTAGTGTATTATCTGAGCGAGGTATTATCAGCCTCAAAACAGAACTATCCTCATTATTAGAAAGTGGCATACGGTGTGTATATGGCAGCTAAGAAGCTGAAACACTATTTTGAGGAACACCCAATCAAGGTAATATGTGAAGCTCCCATATCCGAGATAATGAGTAACAAGGATGCAAGTGGCAGGATTGCAAAATGGGCAATTGAACTAGCACCTTATGCGCCACAATATGACAGAAGAGAAGCAATTAAATCTCAAGTTGTGGTGGACTTTTTTGTGGATTGGGCCGAGGTGCAATACGAACCACCATTGCCAGATCCGAACTACTAGAGAATGCACTTTGACGGGTCAAAAACAAAAACCGGGTTAGGTGCCGGAGTTGTGCTTACCTCGCCAAAGAAGGACCAGCTGAAATATGTGTTGCAGATCCACTTCACTGCATCAAACAATGTTGCAGAATACGAAGCACTTATACATCGGCTCAAAGTGGCAAAGGAGGTTGGTATACGTCGGATCCAATGCTTCGGTGCCTCGGATCTCGTAGTCCAGCAGGCCTCCGGGCAATGGGATGCTTTGGATGCAAACATGGCGTTATACAGATTTCATGTGCAGAAAATATCTGGTTACTTTGAGAGATGTGAATTTCACCATATACCTCGGGTGGAGAATGAGGCTGCCGACGTACTGTCGAAGCTCGGTTCAACCCGACAAGCAATTACATGGCCATTTGTTGTATGGTGCTTGGAAATATGACTCACATTTTTGTCATGGTGGACAAGTTTACAAAGTGGATTGAAGTGAAGCCAATAAGTAAATGTGATGGAGCTACGGCCGTAACATTTCTCAAAGACATCATCTTGAGATACAGTTATCCTCACAGTATCATAACAGATAATGGCACAAACTTTGCTGAAGGAGCATTTGCGCATTTTTGCCGAGATAAGAAGATCCGGCTGGACGTTGCCTCGGTAGCCCACCCCGCATCGAACGGACAAGTGGAAAGAACCAACGGATTAGTATTATCCGGGATAAAACCCCGGATCATTGAGCCGCTGCAAAGATCAGCGGGGTGCTGCATAGAAGAACTACCAGTGGCACTGTGGAGTTAAGCGCCCCCAACCGACTTTACGCATTCATTCGCGAGACTGGTCCATGCTTGACATACGGCTTGTATCATATAAAGTGGATTTGGGGGGTGTCTGTCTCTCTCGCATTAGTTGGTATGCCATTTGCAATGGAGGGCCCCGAAAGGGGTGTAGTATAGACAACTACTTGATCAACATTGTGGTGAAATTTCGTAGGTAAGAACGGTTCTTGTGCAAAAGCCTAATCAGCCACATAAAACATGAAAATATAAAGTAGAGGCGTCTACTTTGTTTTGGAGGGGGTGTTGTGATGAGATAAGGTTGTGGCAAAGGTAAAGTACTTACTTTATTTTGGTAAGTAGTAGTGGACGGTCACGGAGGTGACAGACTACCACACTGGAAGGCACCGTTACCCTGGTGCCTACGACGGCGGAATCCGGAGGCACGACATGGAGATTAAGGCGAGAAGGACCATATCGCATCACTCTTACATTCAATGTTTATTGTTTGTTTGTCTTATTGTGTGCTAGTATTAGATACTCGACGGTAGCCTAATAAGATGACCCCTAATTAAAATACCAATGAAAGTGGTCTCCCTTAGTGTGCATGATGAGGGGTAACCTTGGCAATGCCCATGGTGATGGACTTGGGGTTTCGCGGAAAAAATAACGCTGGGGATTTCGTCGGATGTCAGGGAAACAATGGAATCAAAGTCACCTGAATATTGAGCAATTGCGCTATTACAAGTTGTCTTCTAGATTTCGGTACCCTCGCTTGGGCTTCTCCCGTCTATATATAATAGGTCGGGTCTCAAAGCTATATGCGGATAGGTTTCATACACGCGTAATTACAATACCAACACAATGTCGGTTCATAGTATCTTTCCTAATACAATCAAAGCCTTTGTCGGTTGCTTCCTTAGGATGTCATCTGAAACCTTCATGGGCCATAAGCCTTCATCCAATCATAGGGTAGAGAATCATGAGCATCCGAGTAATCATACCTATGTCAATAGCCTCCGAGACTCCACTTGAACCGCAGTTTCAGGTTGAGTCTCAAGATTTCTTTTTTCTTTTTATCTTTGTAGGGATTTTCGTACAACAAGTCTGATGCTTTCGATGGATAGGGAACCAGTTAATTGCTCCTGGGCAAAAACAATGTTGTCCTACATGAAATTCAAGTCCCTAGGCTCGAATCCAGAATTTGCTACTGGTGCAATATAGTTTGAGCCGCTGAGGTCTTATCAAATATTGAATTCCAATTTTCTTTTTTATCGGGTACCCAACGCGTCCATCGCGATTTTTTATCATATCGTTGATACGGATATTTTACTGGCAGAGCGCATTCTTGTGCGATTACCAGGCCACATAGGATGAATCATGGGGTCTTACCTTCATGTTTCTGAACACAACATTCATATTTTCTATCGCGTCTGAGCGTGATCCGAGATTGTTGGCTTTTTTGGCGGTTGGCCTGCTGGGCCGTCAAGGTTTCTGATTTTATCAGATAATTTCAATGCTTTATACTGGCTCCTGATGGGAGTAATACCTTTTTGAGGATACACTGGTGTAAAACTCAAAGGTGTTTGCAACCATGAATATATTTTATGCACAACTGGATTTCTATCGGGTGCACGCTAGCGCTCCCGATGGGAGTAGCCCCGAGGCTATGTTCGAATGCCTATATCTGGACATAGGCTCATAGTCGCTGTTAGCTTGATGGAAAGCATTGACCTTTTGAACAATAAAAAGATTAAGGTAAAAATAACTTATCTCTTTATATATAAGGCGAAAAAATCAATGATACATTATTCTTTGAACGGATGGCCTGTAGCCGTTGTCCTGGTTATTCTGGATTAATAAGCCAAGCTATAACTCTTATCATATTACTTATGCGTAAAAGCATCGTAGCTGTGCTACGTTCCATGGATTTGAGTAATTTACTCATATCTTCTTGTCTTATAGTTGATATGCTCCTCCCAGAATAACTTCTGTGACAATATATGGTCCTTCCCATGGCGATTCTAACTTATTGTGGCCATCTTCCTTGAGGCGAAGAACTAGGTCCCCTACTGCAAAGGACCTAGGCCGCAATCTTATGCTATGGTAATTGCGCAGGTTTTGCTGGTACATAGTTGCTCTTTGGAGGGCTTCATCAAGTGCATCCACATCATCTTCAAGTGCTTCCCTTGATTCCTCTTCATCATATGCAGCTACTCTTGGGGATTCGTGTGACACCTCAACAGGAAGCACGGCTTCCGCACCATGGACCAAAAATAAAGGCATCTCTTGTGTTGAATTATTTGGAGTTGTATGTAAACTCCATAATGCATATGGTAGTTCATCCACCCATGCTCCTTTTGCTCTATCAAGTGGTGCTAGTAGTCTTTTCTTGAGTCCAGCAGTAACTAGTCCATTGCCTTTTTCTACCTGTCCATTTGTTTGTGGGTGAGCTACCGAAGCGTAGCTTACTTTGATGCCCATCTCCTGGCAGTACTCTTTGAACTCATTGGAAGTGAAATTGGTCCCATTGTCCGTGATGATGATGTTCGGTACGCCAAACCGAAATACTATGGATTTGATAAAATTCACAACCAAAGTCCCGTCTTGGGTGGTGGCAAGCATAGCTTCAATCCATTTAGTAAATTTGTCGACTACTACTAGTAGAAAGACGTGTCCTCCTGGCGATGATTTGTGAAGTTTTCCCACCATATTGAGTCCCCACTGAGCAAATGGCCAGGTTAGAGGTATAGGATTCAACTCAGCAGTGGGTGCTCCAGGCTCGTTGACATGCCTCATATGTTCTAACAATGTCTTCGGTTACTAGCATGGTGACCGTAAACTCCTTCGTGTATATCTTTGAGTATAATTTTTCCTTCTTCGGGTGTTACGCAACGCAGCAACACACCCGAAATACTTCTCTTGTATAGTTCCCCTTTGATTATCCTGAAGGCCTTTGATCGTCGGGTGATTTGCCGGGCTTCTATCACATCTTTTGGTAGCTCTCCCTTAGTCATATATGTTATATACGATTGCATCTAGGTGGTCTCAATTAGCATGACCTCTGCAATTTCTTGTTCTTCTTCTTTGACGGCTTCTTCCATGTTCTTGGCTTCTGAAGGAGCCCCCAAGTCTTTTTGCGGATGTTTCTTTTTCCCTGTTTTTGGTGCTACAACCTCGAAGACTCTTTTTGCTTTGATTGATCGCTCTGTTATCTCCTCCCAAAAAACTCCAGGTGGTATTCGTAAGCACAAGGACCCGATGTTTGTTAGACTGTCAGCTTCCTCATTGCTTGCTCTTCCTATATGTGATACTTCACACCCATCAAATTGAGCTTCCATAATACTATATAGATCGTGATAAGCAATCATATTTTCACTGACGACGTCGCACTTGTTAATTGCTTGTTATGCCAAAATATTAGAATCTCCGAAGATTTTGAGGCGAGTTGCACCGCAAGCTTTGGCCATTCGCATGCCATGCAACAGGGCCTCGTATTCCGCTTCGTTATTAGATGTGTTTGCAAAGGTCGTCTGAAGTATATAGCGCATTTTGTCGCCTTGAGGTGATATTAGTACGACTCCTGCTCCTACTCCCTCCATTCTTTTTTATCCATCAAAGTACATTGTCCAAGCACTAGAAAGGTCTGGTGGACCCGCACATTGCAACTTCGTCCACTCTGTGATAAAATCCGACAGAACTTGTGACTTAATTGCTTTGCGCTTCTCATATGTGATATCCCGAGGGGATAATTTGATGCCCCATAGAGAGACACGTCCAGTTGCTTCTGGATTGTTGAGGATGCTTGACAAAGGCGCTTCGTTGACCACTACGATTGGATACTCCGAAAAATAGTGGCATAGTTTTCATGCTGTCATAAATACCTCGTATGCTAGTTTCTGGTAGTGTGGGTACCTTTGTTTGGATGGCGATAGAACCTCGCTCAGAAAGTAAACTGGCCTCTGCACACCGTGGGTCTTCGCTTCTTCGAGTCGCTCTATGACCAAGACCGTGTTGACCACCTGATTTGTGGCAGCGATATAAAGTAGTAAAGGCTCTTTCTCTTTTGGCGACACGATGACAGGAGATGTCGAAAGTGTCCTTTTAAGATCTTCAAAGGTGCACTGAGCTTCTTCCGTCCACTCGATTTTTCTAATTTCCTCATGAGGGTGTAGAATGGCAGCGCTTTTTCTCCTAACCTTGGAATGAAACGACTGAGTGCCACTACTCGCCCTGCCAGTTGTTGTATGCCACGCAGATTTGTTGGATTCTTCATTGTTAGTATTGCTTGTATTTTGTCTGGATTAGCCTCGATTCCCCTGGCTGATACCAAATATCCGAGGAGTTGCCCTACCAGGACTCCAAAGGAACATTTCTTCAGGTTTAGTTTGATGCTAAACTTGTCGAGATTTTTGAATGTTTCTTCGAGGTCCTTAATCAGCGCAGATCCTTGACCTGTTGTAACTATGACGTCATAAATATACACTTGCACATTTGTGCCTATTTGGCTGCCCAGACATTTCTTCATCATCCGCTGATATGTTGCTACAGCGTTCTTGAGGCCAAAAAGCATTGTTGTGTAGAAGAATACACCATAGGGTGTTATAAACGCCGTTTTCTCCTGATCTTCTTCCTTCATCCTAATCTGGTGGTATCCTGAGTAAGCGTCCAAGAAAGAAAGACGTTCGCATCCCGCAGTTGCATCGATTATTTGATCGATTCACGGCAACGGGAAGTGATCTTTTGGGCAATGCTTGTTCAGTGCAGTAAAGTCGATGCACATCCAAAGTTCTGTAGTGTTTTTCTTTGGAACACATACGGGGTTTGCGAGCCACTCTGATTTCGTTAGTTCTTTGATAAAATTGGCATCAATGAGGCGATGGAGCTCCTTTCCAATGGCCTTGCGATTTGGCTCTGCGGAGCGATGAAGCGGCTGCTTGACTGGCTTCACCTTTGGATCTAGATTTAATGCGTGCTTAGTGAGTTCCCTGGGAATTCCCGACATGTCAGAAGGTAGCCATGCAAAAATCTCCCAGTGCTCACGGAGGAACTCGATGAGCGCACTTTCCTATGTGGGATCAAGGTTAGAGGCCACAAATGTTGTTTTCATTGGGTCAACATGGTGGATCTGTACTTCTTTTGTGTCTTTTGCTGTGTCAATAGCCTGATTGGGATTGACACGCGCTACTTCCAAAGGTTGTGCGTTTGCTAAAGTTTTGAGTTGTTCAAACTCTGTTGCCATCCCGAAAGATTCAGAAATTTTGTTGAACTCCCGATCGCAGAAGCTTCCTAGTACCGTGATAATTCCCTTTGGTGCTGTCATTTTCATCACTAAGTATGCATAATGCGGCACCGCCATAAACCGTGCAAAGGATGGTCGTCCTAGGATTGCATGTTATTGTGATGGCCAATCCATAACTTCAAATTCGAGTTTTTCTCACCTGAAATTTATCTTGGAACCAAAAACAACGTCAAGAAATACTTTGCCTAAAGGGATTTCGGCTTTACCTAGAACTATTCCGTGGAAAGATGTTTTTGTTGGCGCGAGATTGTCCAGGGGGTAGCCTATTGTTCTCAATGTTTTTGCGTAGATAAGATTTATGCTACTTCCTGCATCCATGAAGACCTTGCTCATATCGAACCCGCCGATTTGTGCTTCGACTATCAAGGCTGAGTGACCTGGGCGTGGGACCCAAAGTGGGTGATTGGCTCTACTGAATGTGATTTCTTGCTCTGACCAGTGGAGGTATTCGGGTGTGGTTGAGGTTGTTGTTTCCGCCATATTGATTTGTCTTGTGATGATCTTCTGAATTCTGTTGGATGGGCACCCTTTCCGAATCATGGACATTGCCCCTTTTGACCTGGGGTACTCGTTCCTTTGATCGTTGATGCTTTGTGGTGGTGTTGTTGCTGGTGGCGGTGTTGTTGCTGGTGTTGTTGCTGAGTCGATGTAAAAATGCATATTATAGGGTCCTTCCAACATTTGCATTGTAGACATAGGTGGATCTCGTGCTCTTGGCTGGTACCGTTGTGTGGGCTGGCTTCCTCCGACATCATCCCTATTCCGGCGGTATCCGTTGTTGTGGTCGTTGCTTCTGTTGTTACCTTCTCTCGAAAAACCTGCTGCGACATAACTTTGTCCCGTGCTTCCATCATTATTCCTTTTTCTTCTATCATTGCCGCGCCTATCCCTGTCTTCTTCTGGTGATCGCGCGCGTTTGTTATGCAGCGCATCCTCCCCATCAGCCCAGCGATTTGCTATTTCCATTAGCTGGGAAATTGTTTTGGGTTTGACCCGTCCCAGTTCTTCTATGAACTCTCGTCGACGGAGCAATCGATGGCCCTTTTGTCGGATATGGACTCAGCTGAGTTTTTAATGATATTTCATTGTTGGATGAATGCTCTTATGGATTCCCCAGATTTTTGTTTGCACCCTCGTAGCTGCTCCAAGGATGCTGGTCGCTTAAACATGGATTGGAAGTGCCGGATGAATTTGTCTTCCAGGTCGTTCTAGCTCCCGATGGAATCTTTGGGTAACTGCCTTAGCCACGATCTTGTGGCGCTGGTGAGATGTAGTTGTAGACTTTGCATTGCGGTAGTTGTGGAGCCCCCCTATAGTTTGACGGTGGCCAAATAATCTGCTAACCAAGCTTCGGGTTCATGGAGTCCATCGTATTTGTGGCGATCATGTGGAAGTTTAAAGTCCTTAGGTACTGAGGCCTTGCGAATCCTCTATGTGAAATAGCTAGCCCCACATAGCTCGTGATCGTCTTTGTCGCGTCCATCCTGATATCGTCGCCTACGGCTTTCATCTCTTCCGCTGCTCCTATGTTGGGTGTTGTCGTTTCTTGTATTACTTCGCGGCTCGGATCCTACGAGATGCGCCTAGTGTGGTGATCGAGATCGTCGGGTGTATCCTACTTGCCAAGGATTGTTGTGATGGTGTGGGGATCTTTCGGGTTGACGTGTGATTCCTTGTTCTGCTTCCGCGAGAAAGGCTCCTACCAAGCCAAGGTTCATCATGGCGGAGCGATGAAGGGCCGCACGCAGATCATCGGGTGCGGGTTGAGTTGTGATCAGGTATGTTTGCGCGGCCACAATGTCCGCCTGAGCTGTTTTTGCCTTGATGTTTCCTGCTTGATAAATTGGCATGAATGATAGGTTGAGATCTCGGATGATTCCTCTTATTTCTGCTTCGGGGATATTCTGTAGTCGAGATGTTTCCCTTCTTGGTGGTGCTGCTCCTGTTACACTCCTTGATCCTCGAGTAGAGCTTAATTGTGCCCATCCTAAGCTAGATTCTGTTGGGTTCGCAGCATAGAAAACAAAAAAATTCCTACGATGGGAACTATACGCCAAGATCTATCTGCTAGATACAAGCAACGGGTGGATATACATCCATAGAGAACTTACCCTCAAAGATAACAAAGCTTTGTTAACGAGTTGGAACTCGTGGATGATGTAGTCGTACACTTGCCGATCTCAAGATCATGATGAAGTCCAGCAGGTCCGGCTCCAGCACGTCCATCAGATCCAGCTCCAGCAAGTCCAGCACCACCAAGTCCAGCACCGCAAAGCAGCGGTGCATCCGTGATCGCACACACGTCTGGTACCCCGACAACCTCCATCCCTCGCTCCAGCAAAGCAGTGGAAGCAACAACTCCTTTCCAGATAAAGCCACCGGGAACATGTATCCCGCTAATCCGAGACCATGGGGAATAACTAGAGGGGGAGAGAGATCCTTCATGAGGAGGTGTATATTATGAGGAGGAGAGGGGGACTTTTATAGGGAAGAGGGGGGTCACCCAAGGGCCATGGCATGGTAGCCATGGTGGTCCCCCCACCTCTTCCACATTCATGTGGGTGGAGCTCCCACTCCCATAAAAAGCCTCCACTCAAAATTCCACTCACACATGCATTAAATTTCCACCAAATTTAATGCAAGCTCTCATTAAATAAAACTATTTTATTTATTTTATTCCGAATTTTGTTAATTACATTAATTAACAAACATTCACATAAAAACCCCTGCAACATTTCAATATCACATGCAGAACCAATTTTAGCAATTTCACCCGAAACAGTTTCGGTGTCTATTGAAATAATTCTAGCGCTTTCTTAAATCTTTATCTGAAACATATTTGCTCCAAATGGTGTCGGTATCCCTTAAGTGTGTCACCCTACGGTTCGTGAATAATGCAGACATGATCGAGACCCCTCTCCGATCAATAATCAGCTGCGGGACCTGGAGATCCGTACAGACTCCCACATATTCAACGATGAATCTTGTGATCGTGTGAACCTTTAACGTCATAACTAAATCCGTTTGTCTCGCGATATATTACATGTCTGAGATTCGATCATCAGCATCCAAATACCTAGTTTGATCTTGTTACCGACATGCACTCTTTTCTTGTTCCCGTGATATAACATTCTAGTGATCACATCACTTGCTTGCAAGCTATCTTAATGTGATATCACCAAGAGGGCCCAGAGTATATCTATCCATCATTGGGATGGAAAAATCCACTTTAATTAGCAAACATTCACATATAGCCCCTTGCAATATTTCAATATCACATGCAGAACCACTTTCTGCAATTTCACCCGAAACAATTTCCGGTTTCTATTGAAACAATTCCTGCGCTTTGCAATTCTTTCGTCTGAAACATATGTGCTCCAAAATGGTGTCCGGTAACTCTTAAGTGTGCCACCCTACGGTTCGCGAATAATGCAGACATGATCGAGACCCTTCTCCGATCAATAATCAGCAGCGGGACCTGGAGATCCGTACTGACTCCTACACATTCAACGATGACTTCTGTGATCGTGAGAACCTTTAACGCTTGTAACTAAATCCCTTTGTCTCTCGATATATTACATGTCCGAGATTCGATCATCGGTATCTCCATACCTAGTTTGATCTCGTTACCGACATGCACTCTTTTCTCGTTCCCGTGATATAACATTGTAGTGATCACATCACTTGCTTGCAAGCTATCTTAATGTGATATCACCGAGAGGGCCCAGAGTATATCTATTCGTCATCTGGATTGACAAAGTCCACTCTTGATCCATGAGCCTCAACATAACACCTTTGTAGTACTGAACCCATCTTTATAGTCACCCTATTACAGTGTGACGTTTGATGTTATCAAGATACTCTTCCGGTGTTAGCAATTAACATGATCTCATGGTCTAAGGATAAAGATTACTTCGTATGATGTTATAGCAATATAAACATAATGACTTGATCATAATGCTATACTTCGGATGAATGTTCATCACATCATTCCACCAATGGTGTGACCTTGTTATTAACAACATCCAATGTCCATGATCAGGAAACCTTGATCATCTTGTTAATCAACAAGCTAGTTTATATGAGAGGCATTACTAGGAACTTTGTATTTTGTTTATTAAACACATATGTATTAACGTTTCCAATTAATACAATTTTAGCATGCAAAATAAACATTTATCATAAACATGTAATAACATAATAACCACTTTATTATTGCCTCTCGGGCATATTCCCTTCAGTCTCCCACTTGCACTAGAGTCAATAATCTAGTTTGTAAACTTGTATATACAACACCTAGGTGTTGAATATACGCGTTTGCTAGTGGTTAACATAATCTCCGGATCTGGCACTTTCAGGTCCGTGTGTATTTGCATGTCTTTGCGTCTCTACGCATCACTCATTCTCAAATGAGATGGCATTGTATAAATTTGGTCCTTTGGTGAGACCTTTAGTTCGTTCAGGTTAAAATATGTTGATATTATTGTCATACAATATATCTTCATAGTATTAGCCCACTTCGAACCACACCTAGTTTGACAAAAAACTATACTTAACACAAATGCCCTCCTTTGTTGCTACTATAGCAGTCATATACTTAGCCTTTTGTTGTAGTATCTGTCACAATGCCTCAACTTTGGAACTCATCCAAATTCATAATGGAACATCCTTTCCATTACATTGTGCCACCCATAGTCTAAAATGAGATAAATTTAATTTGTATCTTGTGACAAAACTAGTATCAATGTAACACTTTACAATGAACTACCTTTAACTTTTTGTCACTTATACATGATATATTCTTTGTTCTTCCAAAGCTCATAAGAATATCTTTACTATCGTCCAATGATCATCTTATGAATCATTCTGGTATGTGCTCATAACATTTAGAGCATAGGACATATCTAGATATATACATATCACGGTATAATCGGTCAAAATATTCATGTGATTTTACTCACCAAGTGTTAAAACACTTGAATCTTGATACAATCATTTCCATGCAGCAAGAACCTTTCTTGTTGTTTCCATATTGAACCCTTTCAATATCTCATATATGTACGTCTGGCATAACCATATTAGCGCCTCAATCTATCCATATAAACATTGATGCCAAATATTCCGGTTTTGCCCAAGTCTTTCATCAAAATCCTATTTTAATGAAATTCTTAACTTGTGTCAATAAAAGATACAGCATTTCCAATCAACAATATGTACTCTGCATAATGTATTGGAAATTTTTCTTAGTGCTCCCACTTAATTTCTTGCAAATGCAAGCATCTTCATCATCTCCGATGAAATTAAACTCCTTTAACATTTTCATCATGAAGATTCCAACTACGCTATGCTTACTTCAACTATTGAAGTTTGCATGCCCTTTAAGCACCCTTTGAATTAACAAAACCCTTTGGACCGTGTCATGTACACGTCCTAGGTAACCATTATATTAGAAGAACTTTGTTTTGTTTATTCAACTACCATATACCAAATTATATGTAGTGGTTGCTACATTAATTCGTCAAGACCAAATATCGCTATGAAAGATCAAATCTTGTCATAGTCAACTCCTTGAACATTGTCATAAACTTCTTTCCAACATGTCGACTATTTCATAGATGTTAAACATCCATGTCTATTTTGAAGGAAATATGCCCTGAGAGGCAATAATAAAGTTGTTATTATATATTCCTTATATATGATAGATGTTTATTTTACATGCTAGAATTGTATTGATCGGAAACATCAATACATGTGTGTTTAATAAACAAAAAGGGTTCCTAGTTATGCCTCTCTTATAGACTAGCTTGTTGATTAACAAGATGATCAAGGTTTCCTGATCATGGACATTGGATTTTGTTAATAACAAGGTCACACCATTGGTGGAATGATGTGATGAACATTCATCTAAAGTATAGCATTACGATCAAGTCATTATGTTTATATTGCTATAACATCATACGAAGTAATCTTTATCCTTAGACCATGAGATCATGTTAATTGCTAACACCGGAAGAGTATCTTGATAACATCAAACGTCACACTGTAACAGGGTGACTATAAAGATGGGTTCAGTACTACAAAGGTGTTATGTTGAGGCTCATGGATCAAGAGTGGACTTTGTCAATCCAGATGACGAATAGATATACTCCGAGCCCTCTCGGTGATATCACATTAAGATAGCTTGCAAGCAAGTGATGTGATCACTAGAATGTTATATCACGGGAACGAGAAAAGAGTGCATGTCGGTAACGAGATCAAACTAGGTATGGAGATACCGATGATCGAATCTCGGACATGTAATATATCGAGAGACAAAGGGATTTAGTTACAAGCGTTAAAGGTTCTCACGATCACAGAAGTCATCGTTGAATGTGTAGGAGTCAGTACGGATCTCCAGGTCCCGCTGCTGATTATTCATCGGAGAAGGGTCTCGATCATGTCTGCATTATTCGTGAACCGTAGGGTGGCACACTTAAGAGTTACCGGACACCATTTTGGAGCACATATGTTTCAGACGAAAGAATTGCAAAGCGCAGGAATTGTTTCAATAGAAACCGGAAATTGTTTCGGGTGAAATTGCAGAAAGTGGTTCTGCATGTGATATTGAAATATTGCAAGGGGCTATATGTGAATGTTTGTTAATTAAAGTAATTAACAAAATTCTGAATAAATTTAATAAAAAGAGTTTTATTAAATGAGAGAGCATTAAATTTGGAGAAATTTAATGCATTTAAAGTGGAGACTTTAAAAGGGAATGTGAAGAGGCATTTTAATGTGGAGGGGTTACCACCACATGAATGGGGGAGGTGAGGGGTCACCCCCCCCCCCCCCATGCGCCGGCCATGGAGAGAGGGGGCACCCCCCCTCCTCCTATAAAAGGCCACCCCTTCCATCCTTCATCCTTACACCTCCTTGTGAAGGATCTCTCTCCCCCTCTAGAATTATTCCCCCATGGTCTCGGATTAGCGAGATACATGTTCCCGGTGGCATTTTGTCTAGAAGGAGTTGCTGCTTCCACTGGATCGCTGGAGCGAGGAGGTGGAGGTTGTCCGGTGGCTTGAACGTGTGTGCGAGTGCGGATGCGCTGCTGAGTTGCGGCGCTCGGACTTCCTCATGATCTTGAGATCAGCAAGTGTACGACTACATCAACCACGAGTTCCTACTCGTTAACAAAACTCGTTGTCTTCGAGGGTAAGTTCTCGTTGGATGTATGTCCACCCGTTGCTTTGTACCTAGTAGATAGATCTTGGCGTGTAGTTCACACCGTAGGAAATTTTTTGTTTTCTATGCTGCGGACCCAACATATTTCTTTATAGATCCAAACACGACCGATAGGCTTCACGCCTTTCCGGAGGGTCTTCCAAGTTCAGAAACTTGATTTCTCGTGTATGAATACTATTACGGATTCTTGACTTCTAGTCGTTTTATGGAGTCAGGGCCCATCATCTCTTCTTTGCATGCAGTCAGTTCATCATTGTCAAAACAATAATGACTTTGTTTCAAAACTTACTATTTGATTCTTACCGACCCACATGGTTCAATAAGAACTCCAATCTCCAAGATCACACCCTTTGTAATCACGGGAGACATGAGCATTGTGGCCGCCACTGGGACACTTTCTGGCGATGCGCTACTTAGCACATATAGCTAAGGTTCAACAACCTTATCGAAGTTCTATTGTCCTCCCACTTAACTTTTCATTAAAAATTCCTTCTCAAGAAACTTGACGTTCCAAGCGACAAACTCTTTTGTCCTCGGTTTTATGGAGGAATTCCCAACTAATTCTTTGGGATAACCTACAAAGACGTGCTTATCAGACTTTGGTTGTAAACATTTTACTTATGCATAGCATAACAAAATTTAAGAAAAGACAATTCGGGTTTTCTCCTAAACCATAACTCATATGGTGTCATTTCAATGGATCACGATGGTGCTCTTTTCAGTGTAAAAGCCGTAGTCTCTAAACCTTTAATCCTTAAAACATTATGGCAGTTTTATAAATGACACCTTTGATCTTACCATGTCAAACAAGGTTTGATTTGATCTCTCGAACATACCATACTCCTGTGGTTTATCGGGAAATGCAAATTCATGGAACAATTCCTAAAATCTTAGGTGTTTTGCTAAACCTGTAACTCAAATATCTTCCTTTATGATCAAATCATAAACTCTTTTATTTTCTTGTTACAATGATTTTTCACTTCATCTTGAAAGTCTTTGAATAATTTTCAAATGTTTCATACTTCTTCGTTATTAAGTAAATATATAGATATATTCACTCATATTTCTGGAGAAAGCATATGAAGTAAAAATATCCATCGCATATGGCTACACATAATGGACTATATACATCAACATGCATAATATCCAATAAATTAGTCATTTGTTCCTCTTTGGCCTATGGACGGAGTTTCAATTATCTCGAGGAAAGTTTCACAAGCGCCAATTGATCCAAATCAAAAGACTCCAAAAATCCATCAACATGGAGTTTCTTCATGTTTACTTTCCAATATAATTCAAACAGCGATGTCACTTCCTAAGTGATCTTCCAATCATTTGTCTTACGACATTTTAGCAATAATGTTTATGGATGTGATTTCTCCAACTAGACTTGTAAAAGTTCATCCATCCTTTATGGAATACGGTAATTATTTGAACAACCATTGTTCTCGTAATACCGGAACAAAATAACAATTATTAAAACAAATCTTTAAGGCTAGGTTTGATGACAACGAAAACACAATAACACTTTATTTGTTTTCGATGAACATCATCACTTATTCTCTTGCCAGTTACTTAGGCTGTTGCAGTTCATGAATTATGTTGTTCTGTATGACACTTCACACCAACCAATTCGGTATCCATTACCGGTATCCAATACCTCAGAACCACATTGTTTAACAAGAAAGGAATACCGCCATAACATGTACATCTTCTATATACCTAAGTTGGACATCTCCAACCTTTTCTTTTCTGCCAAATATTTTATAGATTCTCTTTCAACAATTCCTTTTCTTTTAAAAGAATATATCAACATCAATAGTGGTGTCATTCACATGACACATAGTACAAAGCGTATATAGTCAAATACTAATACCTTTGGACTTGCACTTTGAAGTAGATCACCATCATCAAATGTTTGGTGTTCTTTCAAAATTCCATTCTTTAGTAATCTATTAGTGTAGTAAACATTTTACTTACATCTTCTATTCATCCTTATCATGACAACTTTCATGATCAAGCTACTATAGCCTATAAGGAAGAATCGCGAGTATAATGTTAGTTCCCAAAACCTTTTTGGGAGATCCAGATGCCTAGCATCTCCATCCTTCACAAATTCTCATACAATATGAGAACATGTATCTTGCTAAATTATACTCTATCATAATGCAACCAAAAACATTGTTTCAGATTTCACAATATCTTCCACACATGATGGTCTCTGAAACAATTTTTTAGCTCCTAGATAAACTTGATATTAAAACAACTTTTGAATATCAATAATCATGGAGGCAAACATGATACTTTAGATACTAACATTGGAATTCTTACTCTTGATTTTATACTACTTATTAAACTTCATGGAGTAAATAGAATTTGCTGAAAGTTTGCAATAGGACTTCTAAACTTTAAATTGACATTCAAAACAATACGATACCAGTTCGTAAAGTAAATATCCAGAATTCTATAGTTCTATATCTCAATTAAAACTAAGCATAAGGTAGTGAACAGATGTCAATGACTACAACAAATTATGCAAATTTACTTCGATTTAGTTTATGATAAATTGAGTTCGACTAATCCAAATTAGAAATGAACTCCCAATCAAAAATGACATCCCTTGTGCCCTTTTGGTGATTACATGAACCAAATCCACTACACCAAGTCCGATCATCACGTGAGTCAGTGTAGCTTCAAAGGCGAGCATCAATATGGGATCACATCAACTATATGACTAATGCTTAACCTTTCGGTCCGTGTTCTGAGGCCATGTCTGTACATGCTAGGCTCGCCAAGTAAGAACCTTAGTATTCGCGTGTGTAAAACTGTCTTACACCATTGTATGAAAGCGTAGAGTCGAGTACAGCCGATCATCACGTGATGTCTCGAAACACGATCCATAGAACGGTGCATACTTAAGAAAGAACACATTTTATCTTGATATTTAAATGAGGGATCATCATACAATGCTACTAAAAGCGCCAAACTAGCAATATAAGATGCGAACATCAAATGTTTAAAGTGGAATGATATGGTCCATACATTTGATCACCATCATGTGCATCGTGGTATGATCTCTATCATTCCTTAGTGAGTAAGGCCAAGGTCTATGGAACTTACACGTTAGGTGTGTTGTAAGGGTATCTACCATACATCAACTTACAACCTTACCATATCATGACACTAGCCCAGCAACAATCTAAACTAGACGCCTCTAATTTATCCATTGCAAATTTTACGTGGCTTAGGGCTTTCGGAGATAGAACGGTCTTACCTACGAACATCGAACCACAACGATAATAACTAAGTTATTAGCAACTCGTTGTAAATCAGATATTGACTATAGTAGGAGAGACAGACACCCGCTAGCCACTTATGCAAAACTAGTTGCATGTCAGTCGTGGAACCGGTCTCATGTGCGATGACATGTAAAGTTGGTCCAGGCCGCTTCATCCCACTATGCCACCAATATCCAAAATACATGAAAGAAGCAATAACATGATCATCATTGCCCACATATAAACATATGTGTACTGCCCGTGCAAAGCACCTACGCATAGATCAGGCTCTGATACCACTGTTGGGTTTGCAGCATAGAAAACAAAAAAATTCCTACGATGGGAACTATACGCCAAGATCTATCTACTAGATACAGAGCAACGGGTGGATATACATCCATAGAGAACTTACCCTTGAAGATAAGAAAGCTTTGTTAACGAGTCGAAACTCGTGGATGATGTAGTCGTACACTTGCCGATCTCAAGATCGTGATGAAGTCTAGTAGTTCCGGCTTCAGCACGTCCATCAGATCCAGCTCCAGCAAGTCCAGCACCACCAAGTCCAGCATCGCAAAGAAGCGGTGCATCCGTGATCGCACACACGTCCGGTACCCCGACAACCTCCGTCCCTCGCTCCAGCAAAGTAGCGGAAGCAGCAACTCCTTTCCAGATAAATCCACTAGGAACATGTATCTTGATAATCCGAGACCATGGGGAATAACTAGAGGGGAAGAGAGATCCTTCACGAGGAGGTGTATATTGTGAGGAGGAGAGGGGGCCTTTTATAGGGAAGAGGGGGGCACCCAAGGGCCATGGCGTGGCAGCCATGGTGGTGCCCCCACCTCTTCCACATTCATATGGGTGGAGCTCCCACTCCCATAAAAAACCTCCACTCAAAATTCCACTCACACATGCATTAAATTTCCACCAAATTTAATGCAAGCTCTCATTAAATAAAACTACTTTATTTATTTTATTCAGAATTTTATTAAATACATTAATTAACAAACATTCACATAAAACCCCTTGCAACATTTCAATATCACATGCAGAACCAATTTCAGCAATTTCACCCGAAATAGTATCGGTGTCTATTGAAATAATTCCATCGCTTTCTTAAATCTTTATCTGAAACATATTGGCTCCAAATGGTGTTGGTATCCCTTAAGTGTGTCACCCTATGGTTCGTGAATAATGTAGACATGATCAAGACCCCTCTCCGATCAATATTCAGCAGCGGGGCCTAGAGATCCGTACTGACTCCCACATATTCAACGATGACTCTTGTGATCGTGTGAACCTTTAATGTCATAACTAAATCCCTTTGTCTCGCGATATATTACATGTACGAGATTCGATCATCGGCATACAAATACCTAGTTTGATCTCGTTACCCACATGCACTCTTTTCTCGTTCCCGTGATATAACATTCTAGTGATCATATCACTTGCTTGCAAGCTATCTTAATGTGATATCACCGAGAGGGCCCAGAGTATATCTATCCGTCATCGGGATAGACAAATCCCACACTTAATCCTTGAGCCTCAACATAACACCTTCGTAGCACTGAACCCGCCTTTATAGCCACCCTGTTACGGTGTGACGTTTGATGTTATCAAGATACTCTTCCGGTGTTAGTGATTTCATGATCTCATGGTCTAAAGACTAAGATTACTTCGTATGATGTTATAGCAATATAAACATAATGACTTTGATCGTAATGCTATACTTCGGATGAATGTTCATCACATCATTCTACCAATGTTGTGACCTCGTTATTAACAACATCCAATGTCCATGATCAGGAAACCTTGATCATCTTTTTAATCAACGAGCTAGTTTGTATGAGAGGCATTACTAAGAACTTTGTATTTTGTTTATTAAACACACATGTATTAATGTTTCCAATTAATACAATTTTAGCATGCAAAATAAACATTTATCATAAACATGGAATAAGATAATAACCACTTTATTATTGCCTCTCGGGCATATTCCCTTCAAATTCATCGGCTAATCTCTTTATTTCATCAAGTTGCCTTTACATTCGAAGTAGGTCTCTCTTCTTATGGTGGAGCATATATTGGTATGCTGGTAGATCCTCATGTGAAGCATCCGCTGTCATCAGGATTGCTCCTGAAATTGCCTCCCTTGCTTTTTGCCATGCCGATGCTAGTAGCCGAAGTCCTTGTCTCTCTCCTGCATGCGGTTCTCCGCATCTTCCTTGGACTATGCGATTATATGGTGTTCCTCCTCTATTTTCGTGGTATCCTTCATTGTTGTGGTTTCCTGCACGTTCATCTGACAAAATATCATCAGGGTTGACGATAGGATTACCGTTTTCGTTGCGTGGTGTTGAGGTATCTCCGTTGATCATGCACACTTGGTGGCGTGTTATGCGTGGCATAATGGCGTCATCTCCTGCTTCAAAGTTTGGGCTGGTAGTATTCCGTGATCGTAGTTCTGGATAGATTTTTGCCATCCTTGCTTCGAAGTCGACATTTTCGCTTCTTTCGTCGGGTTCTGAGTTTTTCGGGTTTGCTTCGTATGGTGGGGTTGGATGATGACCTTATTTGCCTGCTTCCATCTGTGATGTGACGTCCGTGGAGGATCCGATGGAAGATGTTGGTGGCTCCGTAGGCGTAGTTTTTCCCACCGATGGTTCTAATGCAATCAGGGTTGAAGGGTGTGATTATTGCAGGTTGTCTGCTTGGAAGTGGAAGCTTCCGATGATTAGATCGGATACGCCGTTAAAATCGACGGATACCAATATAGGGGTGGGCGGGTGTGGATCTGCTTTCATCGAGTTGATGCTTGGTGGAGAGCGTTCTACTGAATCCATGTTTCCAGCGTTCAGGCTTCCCACAGACAGCACCAATTGACGGGGTAACCTCGGCAATGCCCATGGTGATGGACTTGGGGTTTCGCGGAAAAGAGAACATTGGGGATTTTGTCGGATGTCAGGGAAACAATGGAACCAAAGTCGCCTGAATATTGAGCAATTGCGCTATTACAAGTTGTCTTCTAGATTTTAGTACCCTCGCTTGGGCTTCTCCCGTCTATATATAATAGGCCGGGTCTCAAAGCAGTATGTGAATAGGTTTCATACACGCGTAATTACAATACCAACACAATGTCGGTTCATAGTCTCTTTCCTAATACAATAAAAGCCTTTATCGGTTGCTTCCTTGGGTTGTCATCTGAAACCTTCGTGGGCCGTAAGCCTTCATCCAATCATAGGGTAGTGAATCATGAGCATCAGAGTAATCATACCTATGTCAGTGCACCACCAAGAAAGTTCTTTGGTATGAGGCAGGTCGTGATGAGTGGGTATTTGACATATCTACAGTCGCATATAATGGGTGTAATCCATGTTGCAAAGTGAATACACTAAGGTTGATTTAGCGAGCCTAGCACGTGTGGACATGGCCTCGGAACATGGATGGTCAAAATATCGAGCATGAGTCGCATGAATGATGTGATTAACATTTAGGCGTCCACCTTTGCAACTATGTCGCCGGCCATGACGATCGGGGGCGGTGTAGTGAATAGGGATCGTGTAATCACTAGAACCCTTCTAGGGATAGGAGTTTTTAGTGGAGTTATTATTTAACTCATTTAGTTATAAACTTAGTCTAAATTCCTTTTGCAATTATAAATAAAATGGTTCTCCCTGATGCTACCTCCCTGCTGACGATTGGTTAGATGGAGAGAAGCTCAAACTTTTCTATGTGGGTTGCGCGTCTCCACGTTCTCCTTAGCGAGAATAATGTGGTCGACTATATACTCCACGAGCTGGATTTGTTGCAGCCTAGTATCTATGAGACCCCAGAGCAGCAGGAAGACCGCTCTTATCATCGTGAGATTTCCACTTTCATATCAGTGGCGATGCGCTTCAGAATGGTGGATGAGTTGTGGCCAGTTGTGGGTAATCTTGACCCTCGTACGGTAATGGTACAACTTAGGACACATTTCGTGGAACAAGTGCGCATATGGGAGCATGAGCTGATGGGAGATTTCCTCTCCATAAAGATAGAGGAGAACACTTCGCTTGGTGGGAACTTGCAACGCATGCATGATGCGTACATGAGGCTTGCATACTTCGTGGATAGCTAGTTGACGAGCTCTTTTGCAAATGATGTTGTGATGCGGTCGCTGCCACCAAGCTACCAAGCACATGCTAGGACTTGCATCATGAGAGGCGGTGCGGGAACACAGGATTTCCACGAGTTCATATCACATTTTAGGAATGTGAAGGTTGAACCCATTGCTGAAGAGGTTATCGATGACAAAGGTATATATTTGATATACAGTTTTATAAATGTTATAATCTTGCAAACACATATTGCAGTGTTAAATTATTTGATACTTGTTCTGTTTTTGGTGAAAACAGGTCCATCTGCATGAGAGCTGCTTGCTGGAGAGTAGGTGACGTTGCATGTTGATGGCGAGCATGATGAAGATGGCCAACGACACTCTCCCTCGACATTTATCACTTAGTTTATCATTTTGGATGATTATTGTAATCGATAGATTGTGAACTTATTTAGTGTGTCTCACACTTCGTGAAACGGTTATTCCTATGAGCTTGTAACAAACAGTTGTTCCACTTCTATTAATGATTTCTATTTATGTTCATATCTTGTTCGATTATGTGTATGAATTATCTCGGTTATGAAACTAATTGATAATACATGAATATTTGTAAAATATCGAAAATGCCTTGAAAATACCCAACTTAATGATATGTTAATTTTGAATGAAACCATTGTTTAAATTCAAAGTTATGTTGATAATATGTGAAAGACACTTGTTTTCTTGTCACATATGAATCGTGCCAAGTTTGGAAAGATAACTTAAACACCGTGTATTGCATGAATACATATTCGATGTATTGTATTTCAACTAAATGGTAATTATCATTATATGATTGTTTGAATTTTTGTAAAGAGGTTTACTAGAGGAAACATTAGTATGAAACTATTTGATATGATCAAAGTATGCCATCATCCAAGGGTATTAAAGATAAAAGAGAACCTAATTACTACGAGTTGATCAATAGTAATGAAATTCAACATTATAAGATTGGCATAAAGAAATTGTGAAATGCAATGCATTTGAAACATCAAAATGCAAAGCATCACAATGTCATATTAGATATCAAGTGGGTGAATAGATAGCGCCAAATAAATCAACGTAGTGTAGATGTAAAGGCCATTAGTTAGAAATAGTAAACACTCAATTAATATATATATATATAGTGAACCATCTAAATTCGTGAAATCGGCGCCATATCTTGTATGGATCGTCGTGAAAGTTTTGGAGTTATTCAATATAACCAAAACAATAGTGAATAAGTCCTTTTAGAGTATTCATTGGAAACTTTGAATACGAAATCCATGGCTAGTACCAAAATTAAGGCAAAACTAGTGTTGCTTAAATTTTGGCGCTTTCTCGAGAAAGTTTGTGTTCTTGACTGTGAAGCTTATGGAAGATAGTGAAAAACACGATGAGGATTCAAAACCCTGTAGCAAAGTGTTGAGAAGCGCAACGGAAAGCGTTCCTGAATGATTCTCTTCATAAAGGAAAGAATCAATGATAATGATCATTGTGTTTTCCCCACTAGTGTTTTCACTACATATAGTAGGATTCAAAATGTAATCCACATCTTGTATGGATATATTTGTGAATTACTTGTCATATTACCGGAATATGACATACCTGCAAACTACGAAGGAAAGTAATGGTAAACTAAAATTATGAGAAATCCTAGAGGCAAAATTCACTTAAGATTAGAAAGCAATTTCTTGCTGAATCTTAAAAAGTAATGGGTTACTTGAATTTTCCAAACGACTGCAAAGTCATGAAGGAAAAGGTGAATGACAAAAGCAAGATTTTTCATGAATAATGTATTAGACAAATTCAAAAGAATTTGATTCAAATGTGCTGAAAGCCTAGTGGATTTAAAACTAGTAAGGTACTAGCATGTCGTAATAAAACTCTAATTTTGATGATTGGCCAAAGATTTTTGAAGTTGTTCAAAATAGTGAGTGGATATGCCATTTGCATGAAATTGAATGGGAGCTATGAAAGTCTTCCTAAAACAATATGTGAATGACATGTTTTTGAGTGGGAGCAATATAAGTCTCGAACTCAAATATGACGGGAACACATTTTGAGTGGGAGCAATATAAGTCTCGGACTAAAATATGTTGGGAACATATTTTGAGTGGGAGCTTAAAGAATGATTCTTAAGTGTGTATATGACACATTAAGAATAAAAGCGCAAGTACCGATAAATAATGATTTATAGATATTAGAAGTTTATGGTAAGTATATTACGATATTATTAGTATTCCTAAAGGGATTCTGAAAAGAGTTTTGGGGTAAGAATTGATTAAGGAGTGGTCCTTGGTCAACTCAAATTAGGAATAGCATTAAGTTTAATATCGATGGTTGACAGAAAGAAAAGAATGATCGTCATCCACTATGTTGAGACATAGGTTCTATCTTGTAAAACTATGATGACAATTTAACATAATATATGATCCGAGAAGGAACGTTTGAAAAGTGATTACGTATGAATCACAGAACATTGAGCTAAGTTTGTCCATAGTGTCTAATTGAGAACTGTAGACATGTTACAAAGTCCATGAAGGATGACATATCTTAAAAGCATAAAGGGTTATGTTATAAGGGAATGTGTTAACCTTAGGAGATTGGAAACTCCTATATCGATAATACCGACTAAAGTCAAGTAGGAAGCGAGGTGATAAAACATCGAAATTTGCACATGTTGCACTAGTCGTTTGACGGTTACATTTATAATAATAGATAAGGATACCATCTAAAGTGATGCATACTGTTATGGCGGGACTAGTTCGTCTTTATGCAGAAGGTGTGTCCCGAGGCACAGTGCCCATGAAAAAGCTCGAAGTGGCTGATCTAAAGTCACTGTAGGCCCCTGGAATCCGACCTAATTCTGCTGCCATAACTACGATGCATACACAAAGATGTTATCATATGATGATAAAGTATTAATGTCAATCAAGGTGACATTAGCAAGATGCAAAGAATTTGGGACTATAAAGTACAGACCCAGGACTCAACCTCTTCCATGAGCAAGCATGTTCAAAGGTGCCGGGATACATGGTGCCAATGATTAAGAACAAATGTAGCTAGTTTATTTGTACTCTGGTGCAAGTGGGAGACTGTTGGAAATATGCCCTCGAGAAATAGTAATAAGGATTATTATCATATTTCATAAAGTTTATGATTAAATTTTATATCATGTTATAACTGTATTGAAAGGAAACGTCAATACACGTGTGATATACAAACAACTAGGATTTCCCGGTGAACCTCTATTCATTGGTTTATTGGTCAACAGATGATCGAGGTTTCTTGATCATGTGGCATTTATGCTAGTTGGAAATGGAGTCACCTCATTATGATAATGAGATGATGAGCTATACCCAACCTAAGCATTCACTACTGCAGAAAGGCTTATAGCCTCCAGGTGGTTAGTGACAGGCACAGTTGTGTCTGTCACTACTAAGTATTTCTAGCGACAGGCAATGATAAGCCTGTCACTAGTACGAAACATTAGTGACGGATGTAAAAATGTGGCTGTCACTAGTATTATTTTTTTGAATCCGTCCGTACAAAAAATACTTAGTGACATGCGTATATACGTTGCATGTCACTAGTGACATGCAAAAATTATGATCGTCACTAGTATTTTTGGTGTGGAGCGGCACTAAAAGATGCAAATTTTAGTGACAGGTATTGTAAACGACAGTCATTGGTTTAGGGACATTTTGTTTTGCCCAGCAGTAAGTCCAGATTTTTTCTCCCCCGAAAAAAAAAGTCCAGATTTTTTGTTTAAGGAACTGCCGCAAGGCCAGATTGTGCGTGTTGGCCAGACTAGCCATGTGTGCCAGATTTTTTTCTACCTCACGCATGTTCGCCGGACTTCCGCGTGCATCATTCGCTGGGCCGGCCCATCCGGTCAAGGTCTTGTGTAATTACGTGGATCACATCAGTACACGCGATCCCTTCCCCAACCACCGCCCCCTTGCTCCCCGTCCCCATCCCCGATTCCTAGTCCCCAACCGCCGCCACCCATCCAACGCCGTTGCTCGCGGCGACGCCTTCCCCCGACGTGAGGACGCCGCCCTCCAACGCCGCCGCTCTCCAACACCGCCCTGCATCCAACGCCCCGCCGCGAGGACGCCGTCGCCCGAGGACGCTGCTGCACGGAGCTGCGTTGTTTCCTCCCCTACACCACTAGGCGGCTAGGCCCACCGCCGCCGACGCGTCCCAGGTTCGTCTGCATGGCCGCCTAGGGTTCCCATCACCTCCACCGCCGGCGCCTGCATCACTACGTCCGCCGCCCAGTACTGCTACGTCCACCGTCGACCATCAGTTGGATATTTAATATCAAACTATAGTTAGTTTATCCTCTTTTGTTTATTTAGTCTTGTTTATAAAATCAAGTGAATTTGAATTGACTGGAAATTAGCTACATGTAGACGTATATGAGGCCTTCACTCCTAAGTTGTACCGTACTTTTCAGTTTTTCATATGTGCCTCTATTCTGAATCCGTACCATACTTACTGGTTTTGCATACAAGCCCGTCCTTATTCTGCCTAGGAGAAGATATTCTTTCATTCACATAAGTTACTTTTGTTTCTAACTAAAATATTTTAGCAGGGATGTACTCAACTTGCTTTGGGTGTCTCTTGTTTGAATCGTGCATCTCATGCCTTTGTAAACGGTAATATAATAAGGTGATTTGGGGTTCTAAATCTTGGTAAGATTACTCTCGCATTTCTTTGTCCAATACCATGTAATGGTAGCTAGTGCAAATCCACTTGAGTTGGCTGACTTCTGTGTCATTACTATTTGTAAAGATGTTTATACATGCATGTCTTAAAAAATGCTTCTTCCAGGAGCATTTTATATTAACAAGTACTTTTTTTTTCTGGTGCTTGGCAAGTAAATCTTTCTGAATTACCAATGGTATTTCTTAGCATATGTTGCGCAAGAGGTGAACTGATTCAGTGGTCGAACACATGTTGTAGAATGCACGTGTTGCGCTGCACTACACATCTGCACTGCCATCAGATTTTATTGTGGTCGTGTTATTCAATCTAATACTAAATAGTAACTAGTTAATCTTGGCGCAATGACGCCCGTGGTTGTAAAATTGTCTAACGATTATTATAAAAGATGTGTGTTGAAACGTTGCACTTCTAATTTGCATTATTTTTGCTTCTTTGAGATTTCAAGTATGTACCTATGTTAAGCTTCCCATAAACACTTTGTTACAAAGTGAGATGTATTTGCTGGTCAATTTAATTGGTACGTACCTTAACATGCCTAATCTTATCAGTCAGTTTGTGGAAGAGGAGCCCAGCAGTGGCAAGCACACACGATCTAATCTAGCATCAACAGGTATGCTCCTCCTTTTCTAGTAGTAGAAGCAAATTTTCTCTACATGTAGCAGCTCAGTTTACATTATTGTCAGTTTTGTAGCATATAACATATCGAGGTCAAAGATTTTCTTGGCCGTATATATTTTAGTTGTGTACCGGAATCACGACATGCTATCGAAAATGCATCACCTCCGGGTTGTAGAAAATACTTGAATAATCATGAAATTTTGGAAGAAAGTAATTTAAAAACCATATCACCATCTGGATATTGAAGTATAAGTTCTTCATTATTTTGATGCAACTCTTTTTCTATGGTTAAGGTGCTCTTGATGCATGTGTATTTACTCTTTTTCCATAGAAAATGAGTGCACGCTCAATTGCTCATTCAAGTCACTACCAAGTAAGTGACTTAAAATAAGTTGCAATACATTTATCTTGCCGTCTTAGAGTTTGTAAACCAATCTATTAGTGTCTATTGCTCATGTCTCTGTTCCCACTCTCAAATCAAATGGAGAGAGTGATTTCAGAGCCACGTACTCTAGGAACGGGTAGTGCTATCACAAATTGATAGAAGATTGCTAATACATTCTGGAGGACTACATCTACGGATCCAATTTAGGTTAGCATATTATGTTTGGAGACACGGGCATCTCAGCGAGGATGAAGGATGAGGTGGCCGGCTAAATTACTACGGGCACATATTTTCAGTCTTAATTATTGGCAGGTTGTTCCCTTGTGGTGGATTTTGCCAGTTTGTTCTCCATGTAAATACCTCCCTTTTATTTAATATTACAATCCACACAACTTTTGTTTTTTGAAAAAAAAACGTGCACTGCACGTGCTTGATTACATAGGGGAGGCAAGTGTGACGAATCAAGAAACTCCCCTAAAAAGTGTGAAGAAGAAATGTGTCCTTTCTGAGGAAGTGCTGATCACTTGTTTCATGTCTGATCGATGGTGGTAGTATTTACATAAACAGGGGTTTTGTAGGGCTGTCACCTGCACCAAAAATTTAAGTTCAGTTTATATTATATTGAACATTTAATTGTAGTGTTTATCCTTTCATAAAATTTTATTTAGTCATGCTGATTAGCATATTGAAGGAATTTTATTTAGTCATGTTGTCTTATTATCTTGTATTCCCATATATGAAGTAGTCTGCAAAGTAATTAAGACCGGTATTGGATGTTCACTTTCACTACCTCTTTCTGGTACTGTAACAACTTACAGGTTTTTGGTCTTTAAGACCCTTGGAATGTTCAACGAGGAGGAGATGGAATGAATACTTCGTGGTGAACATGATGCTTGATCCACGTATCGCAACATTGGTCTAGCTACTTGTTGTTTGTCTTGCTCGCGTTGATTGTGCGGTCTTGTTTAATGTAGATAGACTGTGTTTTAGCTGTTTGGGGATTACATGATGTGAGAGATAGGGTATGCATGCGTTGGCAATCCTACTTTTTTTTGACAGAGATTGTACGTATGAGTCTAGTATGTATGAGTCTAATATGTGTAAATATTATGTCATTTGGTTATCTTAACGTACCATTGGTACATCTTATTGTGCTATCTAAAATAGTGGCGGAAAATGATTTATTTTTATAATATCTTATTATGCTATCTGAAATATTCATGAAAAATAAATTTAATTTTTTTTTACCAAAATTCAAACCAGTGACAGGCAGGATAATGGGCATGTCACTATAAAATTCGCAACTAGTGACATGCATCTTTTTTGCTAGTCATCTTTTTTGCTAGTCACTAGTACACACAAACTGCTGACTGGCACCTGCAAATGCATGTCGCTGGTACACATGCTAGTGACAGGCACTTGCATGTCACTAGTAATGTTGTACCAGTGACTAGTTATCAGTGTTAGGCGTTTTGCCTGTCACTAATGGCTAGTTTGAGCCTGTCACTAATGGCATATTCTGTAGTAGTGATTGTGACCCGATCATGTCACGAAGTTCAAGTTACGATGATTAGAATAGACCTAGTGTATTATTTCTTAGACCGTGAGGCCATATCAATCACTGTCACCCGAGGGTACTTTGATAGCATCAAACGTCACTCGGTGAAATGGTGATCATAAATGTTTGTTCAGGTATTCGGAGGAACAATTGAGGTAATATGCGTCAAGTGCGGGATTTGTCCACCGCGTGACGGAAAGTTACTCGAGGGCCCACTCAGAGAAGTTATATCCCATAGCTACGTAACGTGTGATTTGATCACGGGGATGTCACTTGTCGGAACGAGTAAAGTGGCATTTGTCGGTAACGAGATTGAACACGACATGGTGATGTCATTGATCAGATATCGGACAATGCAAGTATTGAGAGACAAAATGAATAAGACATGACGTTCATGGTTCAAACGATGAAAGATTTCATGGAATGCACAGGGTCACATGGTCATCCAGGTCCCTCTGTTGATCATTAGTATGGGAGGGTCCCGACCATGTCTGGAGTATTCCCGAACCGTGGGGTATCATGCTTAAGGGCTTGATGATGCTCAGAGAGTGTTTTTAGGATCAGTAGAATCACCGAAGAAAAGAGAAGAGAGAAAACCGGAAGGGTTTAGGTAAGTCCGGAGGATGTCCAGAATGAGAGGGAATGAGTTCCACATCAATGGGGATTGAATAATATGTAAGTGAATGTTAAATATTGATTTAATCATTCAATTATATTTATTCAATAAAATGAAAAGAATTAAAAAGCGTCAAATACCTAATTGGGCCAAAGCCGGAGGGAAAAGGGCCCATGAGGGAAAAGACCAAAGGGAGGAGAGAGAGGGGGTGGTCGGCTGGGCCTTGGGCACCCCGCGTGGGGCCTACAAGGGCCTTGGCCGACTGGCCAAGCTCCCCCTCTCCCCCCTCCCTTGTTTAGTCCCACATTGCTAAGCTAGTTAGCTATGGGGGGGTCCCCTATATAAAGAGAGGTATTTTGATAAATTAAATACAACTATAATCAATAAAAGGTTCCCTCTATTTTGGGGAGACCTCCAATTGATTCTCTCTCTCTCTCTCTCCCGTGACCGTGGTCCCAAGTCCGAATCGCGCGAGCAGGAGACTTCTTCACCGTGGAGCGTCGTCGCGCTGCGGGATTCGGATCCAGGAGCTCTACTTAGGCAATTGCTGCTGGATCGGGGAAGCGGGAGTCATCGCCAAGCACCGGATGTGTGTAACTCCCTGTGAGGTGCAACACTTGGGGCACTTGGAGTCATTGGAGCCAAAGGAGATGTCGGGACTTCAACACGACCTTGAGGTCCGCTTCGGTTCGTCTACATCAACCACGCTATCCCGAGCATTGACAATGCTTTTAGGTCTTCAAGGGTAAGTTCATGAAAAGCCCCTCCCGTTACTACATTACTAATAGATAGGTCATGGCAACTGGGGTTCTGGGCGTAGGGTAAAATTTATTGTTTTCATACGTGAACCCCTACAAAGTTATGAGAAGAATTTTTTCATAGCATGTTATAATCATCTGTTCGAACCACCAAGATCCATAAAGAGTATTAATATGATCCAATGCCATTATTAGAGCAAAAAAGTGTAAGTTGACAAAAGGTACTCAAGCGATGATCATGAATTATTCATTACTTAATCAGGTGCTCATCTAATTGAACTCGATGATTTTATAATATGCATAATATTCAAACTTCTTATAAACTATTGATACAAAAGGTGTGGAAGCCTCTAAGCCAGGTGATGTGTGAGAGTGTGATATAGCTCACGATGCAGTTATGTATCTGATATTGTAATTATGCTTCAATTGTCTCATTTATCATAATGACTCGTGCCTCATGAACATGATGACCCTGTCTATAGGACATCATCTTGCTCGGGGATGAGCAAGAGTCTAGCTTGGGGAAGTTGATGAGTCTAATTTTGAAGCATATTTACCTTATGTCTTTGCACAAGCAGAGTAGGATTTTTGGTATTTTACTATGTCTTTCGGGGATGAGCAAGAGTCTAGCTTGGGGACATCATCTTGCTCGAGGATGTCCGCCTTGTCAAATACTCTCACCACGTGAAGACGGATCTAAGATCCGACATACATAGAAACTTCTAGCCTCGAAACACCACACCATAGAGGGATCTGAAGGAGGAACTAGGAGAAGGGCGAATCCTTGTCGCTTCACGGATCATCAGAGGAAATCACATCATTCCTTCATTAGTAACCGCTGCATCTTCATCACCATTATCATTCCCCTCTATCATCCATTAGATCTTGTTGTAATTCCAATACAATTATGGTTTGCACTAGATTTACCTTTCCACTTTCAATCCATCCATATGAATATGATGATGTTGTTGATTGCTTCCATGTGTGAGTAGTTCCCTTTGTTCTTGGGGAGATGGAGAAACCCTAGCATTATTATAAAATGAAATAAATATGATCTATTACTTTGGTCCATGATCCATTGATCTATAATATTGTGTTAGATCTCTCTCTTTAGATGGTATGTGAAGTCGACCACATAACATTTGCCCTTGGGACTAAAGAGAGGGACATATCGTTGGGACGTGCACGAGAGTATATCCTATGTTACTTTGTGACTACAAGGACTGGCTTATATCCAAGCAGGAATTAAGAGAGATTCACTAAGCTTATTACGATATCCATGGAGAAACCCTTAATTGTGGTGGTCTGTAGGAGTGATTGCTCACAGGAATCATAGTGGTTATTTAGAGATGAACTCAATACATGATTAAAGAAGCGTCCGTTTACGAGTCTTGTAGTGAACATCTTACTATGGAGCTCTCTCCACACATGTCACGACGGAAGAAATAGATTATCCTAATATACTAGTGGTGTATCCTACATCCACAAGAACATTTTAGCCTTACTGAGTTGCAACACTGTTTCCCAACGCTTTCATTACTTGTTTACTTTACTTGCTTTTATTACTTTCTTACACACAAACACAAACTTTTCAAACATCCTTTGCTTGAAATCAAAGGCAGCCTACAATTATCCTTTGGCAGATAATGACAAGGGTTATAAATACCTTAACCAAAACTAGCTATGGTCGATCTATGCTCTTGCATTCATCAGCTATCAATCTAACATAGTCCAACCTAGACTGTATGAGTATGTGTATGCATGCACGCGTATGCGTGAGCTAGTAGGAAGCTCCCAGTGAGCCTGTCCCTGAATGAGAGAGCCTCCCTGGGTCTTATAGACTTGATCCCAGGGAGCGAGAGATAGGTGGGGACACCAAGGACATCCCCTGGATGTAAACTATAGTGCTACAATATTGATCAGCGTACAAACTGTAGCCTATATCATCTTGTACAAAGGACACTATGGGCAGCGCTTGACGTCTAGTCTTTGTCTTCTCGTTGTCTCCTGAGAGCATCTGATGTTGGGCAGTTGGTACCAATTTGGGTGGAGGAACCGGATAGGGTCGATGGGATCGATCCTAGCAAACCACCAACTATTGATCTGGTTAGGGGTGTTAGGGTGAGCTAGCCTAGGGCGAGCGGTCAGTGGCACTGACTCGGCCTGGTAGGTGCGGACGGCCCAGCCGGGGCACGGGCGGAGCCCAACCAAGGACAACATGCAACAGGGAGGAGGCCCAGTCGGGAGGGCGACACGCGGGGCGCTAGAGGAGCTGAGACGGGTGTGGGAGCTAGCCCAGTCGGGCAGAGGCGCAGTAGGCCTAGCCGAGAGCGCGACTGAAGACAGTCCAACTGGGAGGAGGCAAGGCATGGCCCAACCGGGGCGCGGGGGCCCTAGCCGGGAAAGAACGGCTTGGCAGGCCGACTAGGAGGCTCTAGCCAGTTGAGACTGCGGTTTTAATTCCAGATTCTTTATTTTTTGTCGATGGAGTGTAGTTTTTTGTCTGCCTTTGAATACTTTAGCTGATGACGCTTGTTCTTGTCTATTTTTGGGTGCTCTTGGGGGTATCTGGGGACCATCCCCCGACACTAGCCCCCAAGCGCACACTGACTTCACCCTCGGGGAAGATAGCGCGGGATCCCTCAAGAACTCAATGTTGTCGTAGTAGATGATGATGCCACACACGGCACCCGACTGCACACCTCAGCAGGAAGGGCATGCTTCCATTGGGGTCGTGCGGGCGCACCTAATGGTTGCAAACTTATATGCATCTTGTAATTGAGTCGACTAGGTGTAGACCATGCAAATAAACACACAAAAATAAGTTGGTTGTCAGTACATTAATAGAAAGGACACATGCTGCCAATGGAATGATGGTTTTTAAGTGGTGAAAAACTAGCTCGCACTTCTCTGAACACTTAGTCACTTTCCTGTGTGTTCTATTGTTTACGTTGTGTCCTTGACGATTGGTGTGTCGAGTTGCGGTATGGAGCCAGAATCGAAGGGGTAGCTATAAATACATCGCGCACGGCACTAGAGATTTAGCAGTTAGAAATGTGTGAGCCAGACAGTTATAGCCGGATCGTCCAAACCATAATGTCTTTCATGCGTGAGTTCCCTCCAGCTTTTGATCTTGCTAGCCGTACAGCTGAGTTGCAGTTTGTAGCTGAGATGAAGAGTAGGACTTTGGCACCGCATATAGTTATTGATTTACAAAACAATAGGCTGGGTCAGCTAGTGAGCCCCCCAAGTTAGGGGTTGTCGGAGCCGGAAAACTGAAAGTAGTAAACATTGTGATTTCTGACAAGGAGCTCCTGAGGGTCGCTCGAGGTCAGGAAAGTACTCACATTCTGGTATTTGCGCTGGAGAGGTGGAGGCATTCTCCCGTAGTCGTTGCGGGTGCCAAAACAAATGAAGGTGCTGCAGCTAGCTTGGCTCTAGCCGGGCCATCAACCAAACACGGGCTAGCTGGATTAGGTTCCCAGTCAGCCAGGGAACCAAACGGGCCGAATCAACCACCCGACCGGACTGGCCCAGCTGGATCGGGACACAGCCAACGCACCTAGGCAACCAAATGGAGCGATGGCCATATAGGGCCCCAGCTGGATCAAGGAACCAAATGCAGGGGGCGGATTTTGACTTTTCCCCTTTATTCTTTCTTTTTTGCCTTTTCTTTTTCTCTCTATTCTAGCCGGACAGGTCTTTTTTTATTTTTCCCTTCCCTATCTTTTTCTTCTCTCTTTTCTTTTTTCCAACCAGACTCTCCTTTTCTCCTTATTCTTTTTTTTGAGAAACACGGTGCAAACATAGATGCTCACAACACATACATGCACCCACCCCTATGAACACACACACTCACACCCTACCCCTATGAGCACCTCCGAGAGACTGATCCGGCGGACCGGGTCTTGAGATTGATGAAGTCACCAAGGGTGTCTCACTGTCAACGGGAGTGTCGCTTCCCACTGAAAGAATATTCCGCCTTTTATGCAACACACAGTGTCAAACCTAGGGTTTTAACTTTGGTGGGCTGGGGGTACAACCACCCTCCCAGCCACCCAACCACCCGTTGTTTTGCTTTTCTCCTTATTCTAATCGGCCAGTCCCACCACTCCTTCTCAATTACCTTCCCCAGTCAGATGTAGGGGGCCCGAGCTTGGCCGACAGGGGCAAGGGCAAGCTCGCCTAGGAACCAGAGAGGGGAGGAGGCACTGGGCCGGGGCGGCTGTGGCAGCTACGGTAGGGGGCATGTGCGGGGGAGGGAGATGGGGGTTGTTGTGGTGGGATGGAGAGGAGGAGCTCGTGTGCGAGGCAGTTGCAGAGGGACGAGGCCGTGGGCGCGCTGCGAGGCCATGCAGTTGCGCGGGAGTAGTGGCAAGGACGCGTGCGCAAGGAAGCGTGGGGGCACAGGAGGGAGGAGGAGTTTGACGGGGGTGCTTGGGGGCGCGCAGGCTCTGCACGCGCGGAGAATAGGACATGCAGACGGGCGCATCGGCGAACCGGGCAGACGTGAAGAGGGCTTGCCAGAGCAGCGCATGCGCGTGAATGCGTGGATGCGCCGACAGGCGCGAGATCACAAGAGAGGACGGGAAGGTCGCAGGCGTGAGCGGAGAACAACACGTGTGGATGCTTAGAGCATGGGCGCAACATGGAGGCGCAGATGGCAACGACGACATAGCCGAAGACGACGCGGAGAAAGCGCCGAGCCCTCGCAGTTCTTGATGGAGCGGAGACGATGACATGGAGGCGGCGGTGAGCCCCCGGGAATTTTTTAAATGGAGTTGGTGATGACGGTGATGCAGAGAGGTCCCGTGTGGAACTGGCTCCGGTCGCAGCCATCTTGCCCCAGAGTGGGTGCTAACTATCATTGTATATGCAACAACAATACCTAAGAAGATATGATAGAAGGTGAAAGCAAGCAGGAAATCTAGTGACGGCATTCGTAGGCGAGATTGGGCATAATCAAGTGTAGCAAGACACTTGAGGTACCCAGGTTTAGATCCCTCTTGCGAGGTAAAACTCCTACTCCTACCGATTTGACTATCTAGATGAACACAAGAACAGTGGCGGAGCTAGGCACTAGGTACAGCCCGGGCAAGGAACGAAGACGGTGAGCTAGTTCAGTATTTGCCCATTAATCACCTCACCTAATCACTATGCTTCACTCAAATACTAATGGAGCTTCCACGGTTGAGCCCGGGCAGATGCCCGGGGTCGCCGGGAGCTAGCTCCGCCACTGCACAAGAACTATAAGAGCTCCTCGAGCTGTATAAATAATATCAATATAACAGAGTCGAACCAGACTGTATGAGTATGTGTATGTGTGCATGCATATGCGTGAGTGTATGTGTGCTTGTCAGAGACCTAGCAGGGAGCTCCCAATGAGCCTGTCCCTGAACAAGAGAGCCTTCACGTCAACTATAGTGCACACTATTGATCACAGTACAAACTGTAGCCTATATCATCTTGTACAAAGGACACTATGGGTTGCGCTTCACGTCTAGTCTTCGTCTTCTTGTTGTCTCCTGAGAGCATCCGATGCTAGGCAGCTAGGCAGTTGGTACCGATTTGGGTGGAGGAACCAACCGGGGTCGATGGGATCGATCCTAGAGAACCACCGGCGATAGATCTGGCTGGGGGTGCTGGGGCGAGCGGTCGCTGGCGCCGACTAGGCCTAGTAGGAGCGGACGACCGAGTCGAGGGTGGCTAGCAGGCCCAGCCGGGGTGCAGGCGGAGCCTAGCCAGGGACAGCGGGCGACGGGGAGGAGGCCTATTCGAGCAGGCGACGTGTGGGGCGTGAGAGGAAGTGAGCCAAGCGTGGGAGCCAGCTTAGCTGGGTGGAGGTGCAACAGGCCCAGTCGGGGGTGCAGCAGAAGCTAGCCTTGCCGAGAGGAGGCGAGGCGCGACCCAACCAGGAGGGGGAGAGCCGTGGCCCATATGGGGCGCGGTGGCCCTAGCCAGGAATAACGGCCTAGCAGGCCGACTGGGAGTCTCTAGCCGACGTTTTTTGGTCTGTAATTGAATACTTTAGCTGATGACGCTTGTTTTTGTCTGTCTGGATCTTCTAGGGGGTATATGGGGACCATCCCCCAATAAAACCGTTTATCATTCACGCCATCAGGCAGCTATTATGTTTGATCACGTTTACTTGTCATTTATGTCTGTGAGAGTTTGCTCGTCATTTATGTTTGCGAGAGTGGGACACATTTATCGCGATCGATCATGTTTGCTCATCATTGATGATCGTGAGAGCGTTCATTTCATTTTATACCTTTACGTGTTTTACTCCTGCGTACATATGCGTAAGAAGCAGAAAAATCATACGAAAATAGCAAGGCAAACAAATGTGAGAAAACTTCGAGTAAAAAAGCAATTAACACTAAGAAGTCCAAAAAGGAAAAATAAAAATGAAGAAAAGAGCATAGGAAAATACATAGAAAAAAATCGGAGGTAGGGACGTTAGTGCCAAAAAGGAAAAAATCGAGATGAAAAGAGAAAAATAAGAAAACAAAACGTAAAAAATAAAAGAGGAAGAAAAACACATAGCAAATAAAAAAGCAAAAAAGCCATAAAGGTGAGAAAATGAAATAAAATTTAAAAAGGAAAGAGAGAAAAACAAGGTAGAGGAGCGAGAGCGCTTATCGTGCACAGAAACATGCAAACATCTTTGTCGCATATCGCCATGCCGAGAGCCGCTAATAGACGTAGTCTACTCGTCCACATCGTATCTCCACCGCGAGAAGCCTCATACGCGTACATCGCAGGCTTCTAGCTCGTCCGTCTGACGCATAGAAAGCTACCGGCAAGACTTGACGCCGCCACGTCGCCAGCAGCCGCGTAAACTCGCGTATGTTATCTATGCACCTAGCTTGTTGTAGCCCGCCTGTGAAAACTGAAGGGTTTCCGCAGCAGATAACAAAAAAATTACTACGTTGGAACACCCTAACACCCATGATCTATCTAGTAAGTAAGGTAGTAATAGAGGAAGACAGCGGTAACATACTCTTGAAGACCGAGAGAGCGTTACGCTCATGCATAAGCATGGATGATGTAGTCGTATCCATCCAACCTTAGGATCGTGAAGCTCCTCGCACGTCACCCCTTATCCAGGTACTTGCACGATGATCAGGTCGCTACTAATATTAGCTCCCCCGAGTTATCACACACATACGATGCAATACAACGACTCCCGGACTTTGATCTCTGCCGAGGTTGCGGAAGTAGAACTCCTGGCTAGAATTCCTGCAGCACAATAACGTGTTGCAACAGTATTGACTTTGCACGTACAGTCTTTCTCCGGGACCGTGCCACCGCAAAGGAACCTGAGAGAGAGATAGGGGATTTATCTAAGGAAAACTGTCTTAGAGAATATCTTAATTGGTGTGTTTAATCCATTTCATGGACACCCCTTTATATATGTGGAAGGGGGCGTACCTTTCCCAAAGGTCTAGCCACGTGGGACTAAAATACAAAGGAAAATGGGGAAAACTCGGGCTACCAGCAGGCTGGGCTATTGGGTGACCGGGTGGGCCACTCCGCCAGGCCCAACAATAGCCAGCAAAAGTAGCAATGGCCGGCTGGGTGGGCCAGCCTTGCCCCCCGCGGCCCAGCTCGCGTGTCAATAGCGGCGACGGTTGCGTGGCCTGGGTGGGTTGACTCCCGCCCGCACGGTAGCCAGGCTCGAGTGGGCCAGCTTGCCCCGCGTGGCCCGCTAGCTCGACTGGCTCGCCCAGCTCCCCCGTGTGCCCGAGTTGGGCCGGGGTTGAGCAGGTTTGGGGCGGTGACCAGCAGCTGCTGCTGCGCGCATGCGGCGGATATTATCTACCGCCCTCTCACATGGGCTGGTCAAACCAGCCGAATGTTGGTTGTTGTTTGCTGTCCTTTTTCCTCCAGTTTCCTTCTAGGTCAATTCCCTCCGGGGTTTTAGCCTAATGAGAAAGGCGCACTATAAATTTTAATGTTTATTTAATATAAGTTAATTCATAATTAACATATAATAAATGCATATTATAATTTCATTTATCCGAAACTCTCTTTGCTCTCTTTTCTTCTTTCTTTCTTCGAACAACTTCGGATCTCTCTCGGGACAATTCTAATTTCTCTCTCTTATGTGATTTCATCTTACAGGAGATCTTTAAGCATTGTAGTGCCCTTAAGCATGCTTCCCTATGGTTCAGAAATGCCATTGACATGATCTCGATCAATGATCAACAGCGGGACTGGGGTGCCCATATTGACCCCTATGCACTCCATGAATCACCATCGTGTCGAACCTTAAAAGATATATCCAATTCCCTTTGTTACGTGATACAAGACTTGCCCGAGATCTCATCATCGGTATCATGATACCTTGTTCAATCTCATTTCTAACAAGTACTATTTTACTCGTTCACGTGAAATTACGTCCCCATGACCTAGTCATACGCTGCACAACTTATTGATGTAATTCACCGAGTGGGCCCAGTGTATCTTCCCGTCACGCATGAGAACAAATCCTGACTTTGATGCATAGGCCTCAACATGTTCCTTCGGACTACTCAACATGCACCTTTATTGTCACCTAGTCACGGGAATGATGGTTGATGTAGTCAAAGCAATCCTCTGGTAACAGTAATTAATATGATCTCACAGTCTAAGGATTAGGACACTCCATTTCTAACAATTGCAACGTGACCTAAGTGACATGATCGTGTTGCAACAATCATCGGTGGGAAATGTCCATCACATAATTCGAGATGATATGACTTCATTGTCAATTGGCTCTAATAGCACCATAATCAGGAAACCTTGATCATCAGCTGCCCAATGAACTAGTTGAATAGAGGCTACTAGGGGCCTGGGTTTGTTTATATACCACACTTGTATCATTGTTTCAACTTGATACAGTTATAGCATGATATAAAACTATTATGAACTAATGAGATATGATAATAAACCCCTTTATTATTTGCCTCTAGGGCCTATCTCCTTCAGTATTCCACTTACACTAGAGTACAAATAATCTAGATGCATTGCTACTAATCGTAAACCATAAATCATATGTTTTTATTGATCATGCTTGCTCATGGAGGACTTTCTGTCCTAAATCTGTTTTACCAGATTCATAAGGTCCTATTTTGCAAATCAATAATGTCATCTATTTGACTTTCACACCATTATCATATAATGTGTTGTACATTTTGGTGGCAAAGTGAGACTTCTGTTTTCTAGTATAAACAATGACGATCTATTAGTCAATTGAACTTTCAAGATGTCATGTGTATCCATAAAACACACTTAGTCGAAAGTCAAAATTTCTAAAACCAAAACCACTAGTGCTTATTCTGCAGTATTCTAATACTTCTATATCTATATAGACTTTGATCAAATTGCAATATTTGCAACTTTGATCCCTGACTATGCTTCCTCTATGCTAAACTTAAATCTTGTCTAGGGATTAACTTCAATCACTCAGAAACCCATTCTTACATCAAGAACCTAGATCACAGTATATCAAGTATAAATAACATGGTTTTTCTAAAAACCATATGGTGAAGGAACAAGTGATGTGATGCATCTTTCATTCCTTTAACTATTGTCATAAATACTGAGTCACTACTCAATACTTCTCCTAATCGTTCAAGTAAGAACCAATTCTTCACTTGAATCCATTTTGAACTGTTTTCATAATCTCAACTAGGTCCCTTTGAACTACTTTCAGAACTCCAAGTATTTTTACATTTATTGTTTATTAAACATCCTAATCTAATCACATAGATCCACTATATCTAATATATGTTAAATTTCATCCATCTAATGATATAATCATTCCTAATACCAAACACATTATTCACTAATATATCAATTACATATTCAAGAACATTGTCACGCTCCCACTCAAGTATTTCATCAATATTTGATATTCTAGCATATCACTCATCTCCCACTCAAATATGTCATCCACATATTCGACTTGGAAAAATTTCTTAGCTCCCACTCAATTTATAGACTTTTCTCGATAATCTTTGGCAAATTCAAAATTCTTTGATCTCATATAGAATCGAGAATTTTCTGCTACAAGACTTAGCAATTCCTGATTGGTCAAAACCTACTTGTTGTACTAGTTACAACCTTTTTATTCAAACTCTTGAAGACATTGCAATTTTGATCAATCCTTTGCCAATTTCATGACTTTATGTCATTTCTTGTACTTAGGTCCATCAATCTTTCTTTGTAGTTTGTAGGTATGTATTATTTTAATAATAGGACAAGTGAATGAAGAATGAAATTCTCCAAATGGAAAAACAAATTCTTAGATCCTACTTTCTAAAGTATTAGAAGAAACTTATGCTTACACTTCCACTAACACTTCTATAAAAAAACAATTTCTCAAAGAAGTACCACGCTGAGACAATACAAACTTTTCTTCTTCGAGTATTAGTTTGGAATTTGCATGCATAGTCTTACTAATGATGCATCACAAAGACTTACAATTCACAACGGTCTCGAACTATCAAAATCTCTAGAAACTCAAGCTTGCCATATCTCATATGGTGTTGTTTCCGCGAACCTTTAGATGTTCCTAATACTTTTGAGTGTTTACTAATTCAGTCTCTAAACTATAATCCCTAACGTTAATCCATCTGAAGATCATTTGGACCATATGTATTTCATACACTATGACAATGATATTCAGACAATTCAATACATTTTGAATTTTTTCAATTATCATAATTTGTGGAACAATTTTTCACAAGTCCATTTATGCCAATTGTCTATTAACTTGAATTCTGAATTACTTTGATTAAATCGTAGAGACTTTGGAATTCTTATTAATTCTATATCCACTTCATTCTAAAATCATTTAAACAATTCAAATAGGTTCAAACTTATGTTTCATTAAGTGAATACACATATTTACTTAAACTCACCATGAAGTTTATAAAATAATGATTTCCACTATCTATCGCATATCACCGTTTTACCAGAATGCGAAGTTTTAGTCATTTTGCCCAACGAGGCATTGTTTTGCAAAGTTTCTAGATCAAATATCTAAGACCCTGATTTTCATTAACATGAAAAGCATGCAATAACCACAATGACTTAAACAATAGTGTTATTCAATATTTAAACTTGAATATCTTTTGGCATTTTTCATAAATGTCATTTTTATCATACAGATAAAGACTAGAATAACTTATTTATAATCCCAATGTGAATCACCAAAATAAATTATTCATCAAAATAGAACAAATGATTGATTCTTATTAATATGAATAACTGTCTCGCAATAAGCAAGACACACTAATAAGTTTCATAAACTTGATTACAAAGCTTTTATTTAAATCTACTAATCCTAATGATAAACTTCAAGGGAAGGAGTGTCATCGGCCATCAACTAGCTTGTTTACCGTCATCATGCCATCAAAGCCTCATTCCATTATGTAACTCTCACACAGAGGGTCATGTTTTCAATAAAACAAGATTAAGTAACCAATACTTAAAAACTACATAAGTGTTTCATGGAAACATTTATTACTTGTATATCACATATACCATTTCCGTTGACGACGATCCCAGCTTTGGGTTCGACCATGGTGAAGGTATCACGGCGGTCATGAAGAGTCATATCTTCTCTACCATTGGATTCATCACGGAAATCTTTTAGGTGTTCATAAAGGACATAGAGGAGATGGTTTTCTATGAGGATCCTTCTTAGGCGTTGGTACCATTCGATGTAATTCGTCCCATCTAACTTAAGTTTGTCCCTGTTTATTAATGGACCAAAGATGTCCTGAACTGAGGGGAATGGCCATAATCTATAAGACATTTGCAAAGGGACTTATACTAAGTTCATAATTGGAGTTCAAATTTGTAATCATATTAATAAACGAGCTCCCACTTCCCTAAAGACAGTTTAGTGATTACACGACCCCTTTACACCACATCAACCCTGATCATCACGGCCTTTGGTGCGGCTGTCAGGGTGGACTATACTCGTCGATCACATCATCCATGTGACTCGGCTTGATCTTTCGATATACGTGTTCCAAGGCCATGTCTGTACATGCTAGGCTCGCTAACCCAACCATAGTGTATTCGATATGCATACATGGCTTGGACCCACCATATGTGAATGTAGATATGGCTAGCACCCGATCATCACGGCTTGCTTCATAATGACGAACTTTCTTGGTGGTGCACACTAATGGGATAACACTACATTGGTATTAATTAGGGATCATCCTATTTAAATACTATCATTGTATATCTAATACTTGCACTCAAAACAAGATGCACACAAAGATTAAATCATATATAATCTTAATGTGATGTGACATGGTTGTCTTCGCGCTCCATGATATCCATCAGGTGCGCCGGTTTGATGCCAAGTCCATGATGCCACCGGTCTTGTCATTCATCATCGCGATGACTACTACTATATGACTTAGTAATAAGAAAAGTAAACTACATTACCTTATTCACGAATGTAACCATATCACATAACAAAGTCTTCCCATTAACATAAAGTAAGATGTCTCTACTTTATCTATTGCAGATTTTACATGGCTATTCAGGCTTTCGCAATAGAACGTTTCTACGTACGAACTTCCAATCACAACATGGATACAGTAGTTGTCTCTACTACACCCCTTTCGGGGCCTTCCATTGTATATGCTATATCAACTAATGTGAGAGAGACAGGCACCCGCTAGCCACGTATATGGTACAACCATATGTCGAGCGTGGAACTAGTCTCGCGTAAGATTACGCGTAAGGTCGGTCCGGGCCGCTTCATCTCACAGTACCGTGATATAATAAACAAATACACGTGGGAAGGTAACAACTAGGGTATCAATGCCCACACTCTGCATGTGTCTATTCGTACTATCATACTACCCATAGATCATGCTCTGATACCACTAAAGGGTTTACGCAGAAGATAACAAAAATTTACCACCCTAACACCCATGATCTATCTAGTAAGTGATATAGTAATGGAGGAAGATGGCAATAACATACCCTTGAAGACCAAGAGAGTGTTACACTAATGCAGGAGAATGGATGCTGTAGTCATACCCTTCCGACCTCAGGGTCGCAAAGCTCCTCGCACATCACCCCTTGTTCAGGTCCTTGCACGACAGTAGGATTGCTACTAATGGTAGCCCCCGAGTTATCACACACATATGGTGCAATACAATGACTCCCAAGCTCTGATCCCTACCGAGGTTGCGAAAGTAGAACTCCTGGCCAGAATCCCTGTAGCACAACAGCGTGTTGCAGTGGTGTTGACTTTGCGTGTATAGTCCTTCTCCGGCACCGTGCCACCACAAAGGTAACTGAGAGAGAGGGGGATTTCTCTAAGGAAAAGTCCCTTAGAGAATATCTTAATTGGTGTGTTTAATCCCTCCCATGGACACCCCTTTATATAGGTGGAAGGGGCGTACCTTTCCCAAAGGTCTAGCCATGTGGGACTAAAATACAAAGGAAAAAGGGGAAAACTCGAGCTACTAACCGCCTGGGCCATTGGGTGGCCGGGTGGGCCACCCCGCCAGGCCCAACAACAGCCAGCAACAACAACGATGGCTAGCCGGGTGGGCTAGCCTCGCCCCCCGTGGCCTAGCTCGCGCGCCAGTAGTGGTGGTTATGTGGCTGGGTGGGCCGACTCCCACCCGTGCGGCCCGACAAGCTTGCCTTGCGTGGCAGCCAGCGGCAGCCTGGCCCGAGTGGGCCGGCTCACCCCGCGTGACCCGCCAGCTTGACTGGCTTACCCACCTGCCCAGCTCCCCCGTGTGCCCAAGTTGGCCCGGGGTTGAGCAGGCCTATGGTAGTGGCGAGCAGCTGCTGCTGCACGCATGTGGCGGATATCATCTATCGCCCGCTCACATGGGCTGGTCAAACTAGCCCAATGTTGTTTGCTGTCCTTTTTCCTGCAGTTTCCTTCTAGGTCAATGCCCTCTGGGGTTTTGGCCTAATGAGAAAGTCGCACTATAAATTTTAATTTTAATGTTTATTTAATATAAGTTAATTGATAATTAACATATAATAAATGCATATTATAAATTACCGTTTATCCGAAACTCTTTTGGGTCTCTTTCCTTCTTTATTTCTCCGAACAACTTCGGATCTCTCCCAAAACGATTCCGATTTCTCTCTCTTTTGTGGTTCCATCTTACAGGAAGATCTATAAGCATTGTAGTGCCCTTAAGCATGCTTCCCTACGGTTCGGAAATGTCATAGTCATGATCTCGATCAATGATCAACAGCGGGACTAAGATTCCCATATTGACCCCTATGCACTCCATGAAACACCATCGTGTCGAACCTTAAATGAAATATCCAATTCCCTTTGTTACGGGTACACGACTTGTCCGAGATCTAATTATAGGTATCATGATACCTTGTTCAATCTCGTTTCCAACAAGTACTGTTTTACTCGTTCACGTGAAATTCCATCACCATGACCTAGTCATATGTCGCGCAACTTATGGATGTAATTCACTGAGTGGGCCCAGTGTATCTTCTCGTCGCACAAGAGAACAAATCCCAAATTTGATGCATAGGCCTCAACCTGTTCCTTCGGATTACTCAACATGCACCTTTATGGTCACCTAGTCACGGAAAGGACGGTTGATGCAGTCAAAGAAATCCTTCGGTAACAGTGATTAATATGATCTCACGGTCTAAGGATTAGGACACTCCATTTTTGACAATTGCAACTTGAACTAAGTGACATGATCGTGTTGCAACAATCATCGGTGAGAAATGTCCATCACATCATTCCAGATAATATGACTTCATTGTCAGTTGGCTCTAATAGCACCGTGATCAAGAAAACTTGATCATCAGCTACCCAATGAACTAGTTGAATAGAGGCTACTAGGGACCTGGGTTTGTTTATATACCACACATGTATTAATGTTTCCGCTTGATACAGTTATAACATGATAAAAAAATTATGAACTAATGAGATATGATAATAAACCCCTTTATTATTTGCCTCTAGGGTATATGTCGTGGTGTGGCATGGCAGATGCCATGGATAGGCTAAAGATGGGGCCAATGAGTGCTAGGGGAATCCAGTGAGGGAAAACGTGGTGATTCCACGCACAGATGTTCTTATATTTCCTCTATCAATGGTGAATACAAGTGCTCCTCGAGCTATTCGTGAGAAGGAGACTATGTCTCTTACCCCCCACAACCTAACTCCAGAGTTCTAACTTAGATAGAGAAAATGATCGATCCCTCTCTATGGAGGCCCCGGTGCTCCTTATATAGGGGAGCCCGGGTTACAAAGTTAGGGCACACGTGGCAGCATATTCCCTGAATATGCCCCTTGGTTAAAGCTAGATGCTTCTTTTTTCCCTTTAACGACTCGTCCGGGCTTTGGATGTAACCCACAGCGTAATCCTTGCCTTTAAGCGTCACCAGACATGGGCTACATCAGTCGACATTGCCCACGTCATCTTGGTCGCCCCTGTCCTGCTGGTCCCTCCCTCTGCTTTGCTTTGCTCATGATACATCTAACAAAGCCACCTTTTAACCAGTGGGAGGTTCCTTCCTTCTCTTGGAAGCCATATGATAGTCCGGCTAGCACGTGGCTAACCCGGCTACGAGGGTACCTGCATAATAGACAGACAAACTTGGCCGGCATATATTTTATGCCGGCCGGGCTAAGGCTAGGGAGGTGCTCCACGGGCCTGGTTACTCTGTAGGTCGGCCTGCCTTGAGGTGACCCAGCCATCACTTGCTTCGATCGTGCCGTACCTCGGCTAACTCGGCCTTTATACCCCGACGTTACCCTATCCGGTTGTATCCCCCCAACATTAGTCCCCGAAGTTGGTGTGGTCTTTGCAACTTTTAGTTGTTAAGGCCATAGCAGGTTCCCATATCCGGATCCTTGTCTCTTTGGCCGAGTTACCCCATAATCCGGAGTTTTTTCTCTCGCGCTCCATTTGCTCATTCCGAGTTATTCCTTGCTGGCCGCGTCTTCTGCTCGCTTATCCGGGTTACCTTTCCTTCTATTGTACGCTTCCCACGTCCCACGTGGAGGGTAATCATTGTTTCGCCTCATTTTAAGGGCCACGCCCATTTACTGCGCCAATTACTGTTGCAATGTCAGGAATAACTATTGCGCACGTCCCTTCACTACAGCACCTCGTTAACCGTAACACCATGTCATGTCATGGGACCTTCTGCTCCATGTGGCCCTTGCTATGGCTGTGCTCTGGTTGGTTGATTCGGTTGCGTACACGCCCGGTGCGTGTGGCAGGGCAACCGCAAAGGATCCCACTACACGCCCTCTCGCACGGTTAAGTAGGGGACTGGGGGCAATCTTGGGGAAGTTCCCCACATATCGCGCGCTCCCATGCCTCCTTTCTCCTTCACTGCAACTCCACCGCCACCACTGCTTCTTCGCCATTGCTGCGCCGCCACGACCGTGCTCAACAACTCCTCGCACACCCTATAAAAACAAAGATTCACATCATTGTCTATTGTGTCGATTGCATCCACAATGTCGACTCCTTACTTACAACAGCCGTACACTTGGCGAATTCACCTTCTATGCACCCTATATCAATGTCGAGTTCACAAGTAACATCTCCTCGACTACCTGAATCGCATCCGATGAGAGAAACATTCGGATGTTGTGTCTACAATGCACAATAAGACCTACAAATCCTATCTGATGGCCTGGCAACCGCATCCACTGTGCTCTACCAGATAAATACCATGATTACAACCTGAAGAAAACCCCAATGGACGTGTTGGGTAAAGATATATAGGCTGGCATTTGACTCAGTAGAGCCTCCACGACATGACTCGAAGTAACCTAGCCCGTACCGGATTCTAGTCCGAGGACTCGAATCTAAAGTAGGTGTTGTTTTTTCCCCAAGAGCAATTAACCGATCCCGGTCTGTTAAGAGAATCAGGCACACTTACCAATATCCCTATCGCAATTAAGCATCTACACACATGTTGACCCGATGTACTTCCGAGTCATCTCCTTTTCCTTATGATACCATCGTCTTCGACCACGCATCTGAGACTTCAAAAGCCTCCACCTGAATCTACGATTTGACTAGACACTCGAGGGCTACTGACATGGGTATGCCTAGAGGGCACATTCCTCTAGCCTACCTAGATCAGCCCAGCGGAAGGCCCACACGATGACCTACTAAGGATCCTAAATACCAAGACAAATTGGTGACCATGAAGCTCATATTCCTGACACGTGGAGCAAGGAAAGCTCAAGACTAGGAAACCCAACACATCATCGAAACTCTCATCGCAAGCAGGCCAGATCCAATCTGCGAATCCGTAGCCATCTCAATGACCTTGTAACCTTCGGTTTCTTCATCAATCAAGAACAAACAAGTAGGAGTAGGGTTTCGCTCTGGGGGCCTGAACCTGGGTAAACTCGCGTCCCCATTGTTTGTTTGTTAGCCGACGAAGTCTCCCGCACGTATCACCTTGTCGAAAACTCAAGTCCATCAAGTATGGGCATTTCCATGGAAACCCCACATCACTATGGGATCGTGAGGGGCAGAGGGAAAGTCTAGTAAGGTTCTGGAGGTGCTAGAGAGCCCTTGGATCAAAGAAACATCATTCCAATGGGCTAGTTTGTATCTCTAACCATATAAATTGAGGGGGCCTAATTTTGTAGGGACCAAGCCAAAGCCATGAAAATCCTTCCCTTGGCATTTGCCAAGGAGGGGGAGAAGCTCCTCCATTGTTGCGCCATCTCTAAGGAAGAAGGGGGCCAAGGGGCCGCCACCACCATAGCCTTCTTCTTCATCGCCATGCATGGGGCTTCTCCTCCTCCCCATCAACAATTCCACCAATACTTTGATCTTTGTAATGTCTCTCGATTGTGAGTAGTTTCCCATGTTCCCGAGGGCATAGGATGAATTGGTTATGATTTCCATATAGTATATGTGAGTATTTGGTCAAGTTTTATTCCTCTACATGGTTTTATGATGGTAATATGCGAATGTTAGACTGTATGTTACTTCACCTATATGGGCAAATAGTATCACCAAGAATTGGCACAATGCTCTACTTCCTGGGGATGGACGATAACATGCCGGACTAGCCAAGTAGATGACGTGCCAACGACCAGGTAAAATATGTGTGCACTTCCTCTAGTGCATGAAGAAGGCCAAGAAGAGCATAGAGACCTGCAAGATCTACATCTTCAAGGGTTACACCTTGAGGGTATCCCCATAGATATGCAGTCTACCAGGGAAGTGTTCACAGGATTGCATAAGATAGGCATGCACGACGCGAGATGCCTCACCCACATGGGCCTCAGGGGCTGCCCAACAAGGTGATGATGGGAACCCATCCATCCCAGCTAGCATTGCGGGATGGGCACAAAAGTCAACAATCCACACATTGACAATACCACGCGGGGAGGCATGCGGGACATCTAGTGTGCTCTTCCATGCGACTGTACACCCGCATTAATTGCCACTACAGGCGCGACAGGTGAGACAATACCGAATGATGTTGTCTGGTCCCATCGACATCGAGTGCAAAAGCACACCGCTGCTGACTCGTGTAATAACGAGCTCGTTGGGGAACCCCAAGACGAAGGTATGATGAGCACAGAAGTAAGTTTCCCTCAGTTATGAAACCCAGGTTATCGAACCAGTAGGAGCAAGGAAACACCTCCAAGGTGTTGCTAGCTGGACTTTGGCAGGGTGCACTACCGGTGCCAACAGCAATGTGGAAACCTGCACAATACAACCACAGAACTTTGTCCCCAACTTACAGTGAGGTTGTCAATCTCACCGGTTTGCTGAAAACAAAGGATTAAACGTATTGTGTGGAAGAAAGTAAAAGTTTGCAGAAAGTAAACAGAAAGCAGTAAACAGTTGTAGATTGATGGTAAAAGAAAGGACCAGGGTCCATAGTTCACTAGTGGTGGATCTCCTTAAGATAGATGACATGTTGGGTGAACAAATTACAGCGGGGAAATTGACAAACATCGAGAAAGCATACATGCATATACTAATCATCTTAACTCCTTTGAGATTTGATTGGGCATTACAACATTATACATAGACCGTAATCCAACTGCATCTATGAATAATAATCCACCTTCAGGTTATCATCCGAACCCCCTCCAGTATTAAGTTGCAAGCAACAGATAATTGCATTACGCATTGCGTGTAAAGTAAACAATACGATTGTTCTATGAACAAAGGATTGTTGTTTTCTCCCTAGTAGCAACGACACATCTAGTACCTTAGAGATTTCTGTCCCTTCCCCAGATTACTAGAGGCATGAACCCACTATCGAGCATAAATACTAACTCTTAGAGTTGCTAGCATCTACTTGGCCAAGATAGCTACTAACAACGGAAAGCATGCAAGATCACAAATAACAAAGACATGATAGAATCAATAATCAATCTGAAATAGCATCTCAATATCCATCGTATCCCCGCAAACACAACATCTAGGATTACAAATAGATGATCTTGATCATGTACGGAGCTCACAAGATCTAAACATGGTAGCACAAAGGAGAAGAACCAGCCATCTAGCTACTACATGGACCAGTAGTCCAAGGATGAACTACTCACGCATCACACCGGAGGCTTGCATGGTGATGAAGAAGGCCTCCAGGGTGAATTCTCCCTTCTGGTAGGGTGCCGAGAAGAGCTTCAGATCCCTCCTGATCTAGGGATGGAGATGACGGCGGCTACAGACTCTTTCGTGGAATTTTGATCGGGTACTTAGGGTTTCTGTATCGGAGGCGATATATAGGCGAAAGGGGAGGCCGAGGGGGTGCCCTAGACAGCCACACCACCCCCTGGCACGGGTCAGGCCTGGCCGCGTGGCCAGGTGGTGGGGGCGGCCCCTGGCCCCTCTCCGTCTCGTATTCTGGCTCCATGTCCCCCTTGGTGAAAAACTAACTTTGGCTTTTGTCCCGTCTAATTCCGAGAATATTCATTTTCTGACTTTCCTGGAACCAAAAATAGCAGAAAATAGGCAACTGGCACTGTGGCATCTTGTTAATAGGTTAGTTCCATAAAATGTATAGAAATACTCCAAAGTTGGAACAAAACATAAGAAAGTAGATAAAAATCAAGCATGGTACATCAAAAATTATAGATACGTTAGCAACGTATCAACATCCCCAAGCTTAACTCCTGCTCGTCCTCGAGTAGGTAACAGATAAAAAGAAAGAATAATTTTTGAGGTGACATGCACCATCATAAACTTGATCAAAGTATTTGTAAAACTTTGATAGTTGGGATCATAGTACTTCAACATAGCATGAAAGACAAAGTTCTAACAATAAGACATAGCAACTATGTTGCAACATGAAAAGGCACAAAAAAAAGATTCATGAATAACAATGCTTTGCAAGACGTTTGTTTGTTTCACATAAAGAAAACATAGCATAGTGGCATTCAGCTTGTCCCTCATAGAGTAGCTAACATAGATGCATAGGACACCTTCAAAGTTCATAAGAGTGACTAGATACAAATAGTTTAAGAACAAGCAATATCAAAATTATGCATCAATCAACAAGTCTTGGGACAATGCACATAGAACTAAGAATGGCCACTATGCTCTCTCAATAGGTGCATAAATATAGAAGGTGGAGACTCAACATAAAATTGGAAGAAAGGCCTTCATAGAAGGAAGTAGGGATTCAAATTTCATAAAGAGCAAAAATTAAGGTACTTATTAGCTTTCAGCTCTCATTGCCCTATCATAAGCATCTTGAAGTGATTAAGGTTAAAGTGAACAAACTATGGAGTATATGCTTGACAAAGTATAAGTTAGAAATCTCATGTCCCTTGAATACGAGGGCCGCTCCTCATGCTACTCAAGTTTAGTTACCGGTAAGTTCTTGTCATAGTAAGTACATGTGTATCATAGAGAACCGCCAATGGGGTACCCCTTGCCCGATGATACGGAACCATATCAAAATGACAAGGCAAGCAGACAACGAGCATCTCAGCAATCTTCTTATTTACCATGGGAAAATGGTGATTTTTCTCTCTTTCCTCTTTTCTCATATCCCTTTTTTTCTTTTTCTTTTTTTCTCAATATCTAACTGTTTTTTATAGGAAGAATGCTTCATAGACAGCTCATTATGGTTACGTTGCAGGTTTCCACCATGACAGCATGGATTAGACCGGTGGCCTAGGCGTTTCTCTAACACACGTACATAACTCCATGGACTTACAAGCTCCCCTTTCATTTCATACCGACGACATCCATAGACAAAAGAGCATGATATCAACTAGGTACAAAGTACAAGTGCAATGTTGAAAGCGTTCCCCATGACAACATGGTTCTGGTAATCCCCAACATATAAGTGCAAGCATATATAACATAGATGACACAATGGTTCAAGTTTATTAAAGGAAAGAAAAGTAAAGTGTGCCATCAAGTTCGTGAGAGCTTTAATCACTAGTTTTCTCATAACAAGTTTAATTCAGAAGGTAGATAAAAACATGAATATACTTGGAATAGCAAATGCTAATAGGTAGGTATGGTGGACTCTTTGGAATAACTTGGTTTTAGGATTTGGATGCATGAGTGGAACTCAGTTATGGAGGCTAGCAAAAGACTGGGAGCGACCGACTAAGAGAGCAATAATGGCCATAATTATGCAAAGCGACAAAACATCATTAATCAAAGCATAAAGTGATATTACAAGTCGAAAACTACAGGATCATACAGACTATGGCGGCTTGGGATAGTCATAACATGGTGTGAGCATGTGCCAAGTCAACCCAAATAAAGCATCAAAGTAGAATACCACAATATTATGCTTTAATATGCTAAAACAATGCACGGTTCTTCCAAGGCCCATTAAGCAATCTCAATTGTTTATAACATGTCATGCTACAACAAAGATCACTAAGCATAAAGCCAAAACAATATCAAGCATGGCATGACAAAGCATAGGCCACGGTCAAAAACAAGCTCCTTTTACCACTTAAGCATGAACTTTTCCTATTCTTTTCCAATCCAAACCAAGCTATTTGAAAACCAATGCATGAAAGAGGGAGTCCAACCAATTTATTCAAGAAAACTAAGAAAACCAAGCAAACGAAAACCAAAACCAAAACGAAAAAGAAGACGCTCCAAGAACAACACAACTGTGCATGAAACAATAAAAATGAAGTGTTTGGAAGAAATCTGGGATTTTTATTGATGAAGAAGAGGATGCCTTGGGCATCCCCAAGGTTTGACGTTTGTACCTCTTGAATATTTCTTGGGGTGACATGGGGTGGCATCCCCAAGCTTGAGCTTTAGTCCATTCTTCTTCTCATTACATCATTCTCTCCATACACCTGAAATTTTTCCTTCATACAAAACTTCACACAATCTTTATTAGCAACATTAGTGCACTCAAGATAATAAGTCTTTAGGTTTAGTTTCAACACCAATAAAACTTCCATTAAAACACAAGCTACTGTAGCACTTCCCTCAAAAAGCTCAATTCCCCAAAAGAACTCAAAAAGGAACCAACAAGAAGCAAATGCAAATAATGGCAAAAATCTGTCAAAACAGACCAGCAGGTAAAAACCAATTTTTTCGAAGACATTATGTTGCTCAAATAAAAAAGTGTTTAACTAACAAAATTTATATAAAAACCTGGGCAGAAGCACAAAAATTCACGCCTCAAAACGATGTACAGAGATTTTACATGAATTTTTACGGTGAAGCACAAAAATTTGTTTCGGGACATGAACTTTCCCAACCATTACTTCTCTCTCATTAGAGGTTACTCTTGGCACAAATATCAAATAAAAGGATAAGGAGCGGTTATTACAGAGGTAATAACTTCCAAGACTCATCTAAAACTTTTGGGTTATCTCCCAATAAGTACTTTTCTTTAACACCTTTAAGTTAGGCATAAGAAGCAAGAAAAAGAATCAAGTGTTCTCAAATGAAGAACCATTAAGATTAATACCAGAAATATCTTCAACAAGGCAAGGTATCTCATCCAAATAAGTTCTAGAGGATCCTCTCTCAACGCTCTTGGGTTCACTATTTTCATCAAACAGGTTTTCAGGAACAATCCAATCAAGATTCTTTTCTATGGATTCATGCATTGTACAAGTTTGAAAGGTATTGGTATCTTAATTTCCTCCCCATTAGGTTCGGTTTTGTTCATCTTTTCTCGTGTACCAACAACATCTACACATGAGCCTAGCAGATTAAAACGTTCAAATACTTTTCTAGCTTCGGCAACATCATAGAATTCCTTAAGCAAAGTTTCTAGAATAAAATCTCTCTTTTCAGGGTCCTCAATTTCTTTAAGTTTAAGAAACATTACTTGCATTAAGGGGTTAAGGTTAACAAACCTAGCTTCCAACATGTGAACTAAAGAAGCTGCAACAATTTCATAGTTTGGAGCAAGTTCTGCAAGGGATCTATCCTCAATATCCTCATGCTTACTAACATGATTAAAAATTCTTGAATATTATCTTTTCCAATTATAGAGCCACTACCTATTCAAAGGTCTTTTAGGGTGAATTTAGGGATCAACATGGTGAGCTAAGGAAGAGGTAACAACTATAGAAAGACTTAATTTTTTGTGTGTTTTTAATAAAGAAAGCAAACTAATACAACTAACTTTTATGTGTTTTTGATAAAGAAACAAGCAAACAAAGCAAAAATAAACTAAGAAAAACAAAAACAACAAAGTAAAGAGATTGGTTATGAGGGACTCCCCTTGTGAAGATGTCCTTGACTCCCCGACAACGGCGCCAGAAAAGTACTTGATGACTCGTGTAATAACGAGCTCGTTGGGGAACCCCAAGAGGAAGGTATGATGAGCACAGCAGTAAGTTTCCCTCATTTAGGAAACCAAGGTTATCGAACCAGTAGGAGCAAGGAAACACCTCCAAGGTGTTGCTAGCTGGACTTTCGCAGGGCACATTACCGGTGCCAATAGCAACGTGGAAACCTACACAACACAACCACAGAACTTTGTCCCCAACTTACAGTGAGGTTGTCAATCTCAACGGTTTTGCTGAAAACAAAGAATTAAATGTATTGTGTGGAAGAAAGTAAAAGTTTGCAGAAAGTAAACAGAAAGCAGTAAACATTTGTATATTGATGGTAAAAGAAAGGACCGGGTCCATAGTTCACTAGTAGTGGCTCTCCTTAAGATAGATGACATGTTGGGTGAACAAATTACAGCGGGGAAATTTACAAACATCGAGAAAGCATACATGCATATACTAATCATCTTGACTCCTTTGAGATTTGATTAGCCATTATAACATTATACATAGACCGTAATCCAACTGCATCTATGAATAATAATCCACCTTCAGGTTATCATCCGAACCCCCTCCAGTATTAAGTTGCAAGCAGCAGATAATTGCATTACGCATTGCGTGTAAAGTAAACAATACGATTGTTCTATGAACAAAGGATTGTTGTTTTCTCCCTAGTAGCAACAACACATCTAGTACCTTAGAGATTTTTGTCACTTCCCCATATTACTAGAGGCATGAACCCACTATCGCGCATAAATACTAACTCTTGGAGTTGCTAGCATCTACTTGGCCAAGATAGCTACTAACAACGGAAAGCATGCAAGATCACAAATAACAAAGATATGATAGAATCAATAATCAATCTGAAATAGCATCTCAATATCCATCGTATCCCCGCAAACACAACATGTAGGATTACAAATAGATGATCTTGATCATGAACGGAGCTCACAAGATCTAAACATGGTAGCACAAAGGAGAAGAACCAGCCATCTAGCTACTACATGGACCCATAGTCCAAGGATGAACTACTCACGCATCACACCGAAGGCTTGCATGGTGATGAAGAAGGCCTCCAAGGTGAATTCTCCCCTCTGGCAGGGTGCCGGGAAGAGCTTCAGATCCCTCCCGATCTAGGGATGGAGATGACGGCGGCTACAGACTCTTTCGTGGAATTGTGATCGGGTACTTAGGATTTCTATATCGGAGGCGATATATAGGCGAAAGGGGAGGCTGAGGGGGTGCCCTAGGCGGCCACACCACCCCCTGGCGTGGGCCAGGCCTGGCCGCGTGGCCAGGTGGTGTGGGCGGCCCCTGGCCCCTCTCCGTCTCGTATTCTGCTCTGTGTCCCCCTCGGTGAAAAACTGACTTTGGCTTTTGTCTCGTCCAATTCCGAGAATATTCATTTTCTGACTTTCCTGGAACCAAAAACAGCAGAAAACAGGCAATTGACACTGTGGCATCTTGTTAATAGGTTAGTCCAAGAAAGTGTATAAAAAGTACTCCAAAGTGTGGACAAAAATAAGAAAGTAGATAAAACCAAGCATGGAACATCAAAAATTATGGATACGTTAGCAACGTATCAACCGCCCAAGCCAAGGGATTGGCAGCATCACCACCCCTCGCTGACCATTGTCGTCTCCTTGTTCAATGACATAGCCATATTAGGATGGAAAACTGGTGTGGGATCACATGGCGTGGCGACGGTGTCCGGAACGGGGTTGGGCATACACAAACACAACGATGTACCCAGGTACGAGGCCCTCGTGGTGAGGTAAAACCCCTACTCCTACATGTCTGCACTATATGTGGAGTATATGTGAGCTACAATGGTGCTCCTTGAGCTGTGTAGAAATGGAGCTAAGCTAGAGGGAGAGGAGAGAGTTCTAGCGAGAAGGAGCGTATGATCTTAGAGCTGCCTAGGAGAGGCTCCTTGGTGCACCTTATAAAAGGGTGCCCAAGGGACAAGGTGGGGCCTAGGTGGCCTAACTTTACAGTGGCAGATGAATAAAGTTACATTGTAGTTGTATTGTAGAGGTATGGGGCGTCGTAGTAGCAGTGCTTTATGTCTTATCCTTGTGCGACATAGGGAATCCTAAGCAGTAGGGGATCCAATGTTGGCAGGGGAATCGCTAGCACGGCCGGGATCCAGTCGGACTAGACCATCTGGCACGATCCAGCCGGATTGAATCATCTGGCAGGCTCTAGCTAAATTGATCAAGGCAGGCTCCAGCCAGATTTTCCAGGTGGACTCCAGCCGATTTTGCCAGGTAGGCAGCCTCCAGCAGGATTTGCCATGTAGTCTACAGCCTGATTGAGCCCAGGCGGGCTCCAACCATATTTTCCAGGCGGGCTCTAGCCAGATTGAGCCATCTGACAGGTCCAATTTTTCTAGGCAGGCGCCAACCGGATTTCTGTAGGCTACCAGGTTTCTACAGTCTTTGAGGTACCTGGGTACCATCCCCCGACAACCATACCATGTGGCATGTGGATTCAGGATCCGACAATGTTTGTATCGCACAGGCACACTATCGACTATGGTATCCCTTAACCTATAAAAAGAGGGCCATCACGAAAGTGGAGGGGGTTTGGATGGTTGGCTATTGAGTGAGTAGCTTGGCTACTTGTTGGCAGTACCCATCGACTAACTAGTAGAGAACGATAAAGCATGGGAAGCTATCTAGGATAGTTCATCCACCCCTAGCAAGCTAGGAAGAGGGATTACTTCCCCTTGTAAACTCTCACATATCAAAGATCAACTTAGATATGCAGGACATGGAGATATTAGCCTACGGGAGGCCTATACTTCGGTAAAAAGCCTTGTGTTTGTCGTGCTTTGTAGTTTATGTTGGTCATGTTCGCTGTCTCTCGTTCTCTATACTAAACAGTTGGGGGTGTCTCCCATCCCTAGTGTCTATGCTCCAAGACGCGACAACGGGTCCAAAACGTTGATGGCCCTAACATCGGCATAGTACTAACCTCTCACAAAGAATACAAAGCTCGTTATGTCTTGCAGATACACTTCACTTTCACTAATAACATGGTGGAGTACGAGGCTCTACTTCATGGCATGTGCATCGCTAAGGAGATGAGCGTAAATCGACTCTACTACTTTGGCGACTCTGAACTGGTGGTCGGACAAATTTCTGGCACTTGTGACACCAACAACCCCGGCATGGATGCATATCGCAATGTCATCGACCATCTTGGAGGCCACTTCACCGGCTACCAACTAGAACACATCGATAGGAGAAAGAACGAGGAGGCCGACACACTTCTGTTTTGGCTCTAAGAGGGAGATGCCCGTACCTAGCATCTTCCTGAACCATCTTCATCACTCTTCCATCTTGCTACTAAAGGAGATCGAGTTGGCGAGACCACCTTCACCCGATGATCTCAACGCACTTCTATTCTTGTAGATAGTTGTTGGGCCTCCAAGAGCAGAGGTTTGTAGAACAGCAGCAAGTTTTCCCTTAAGTGGATTACCCAAGGTTTATCGAACTCAGGGAGGAAGTGGTCAAAGGTATTCCCTCTCAAGCAATCCTGCAATCAAGATACAAGAAGTCTCTTGTGTCCCCAACACACCCAATACACTTGTCAGGTGTATAGGTGCACTAGTTCGGCGAAGAGATAGTAAAATACAAGTGGTATGGATAATTATAAGTGGTAACGGTGATAGAAAATAGCTTGATGACGTGGAAGAGACTAAAGGCAAACTGAAATAAAGATAGAAGCAAGCAAACATGTAATAGATCTAATAGCAAACGGTGTATCAATGCTAAGAAACAAGGCCTAGGGATCATACTTTCACTAGTGAACACTCTCATATAAATATATTCTCTTCATGATACTACTCTTAACTACTCTCCGGTTGGACAGTCTAATCAACGGTAGGGCTATAACAGCACACCTCAAAGTCCATCTTTCCCATCTAGAAAACCCCACACTGTCACCTTGAGTACTAGATGAGTCCAACAAACACCACAATTTCATAAAGAAATCCAACTCCAAATATAACTCATAACAAGTATTTGTAATCTCTAGCCTAAGTGCCACCATGGTGAGCACGTTGTCACTTTCACACACATGGGGAGAGCAGAGATTCATTAAAGCACTTGAGTAGCAGAATAGATATATAGATTACAAGCTCATGATCTCAATAAGATCATGCATAGAGAGAGAGATGAACACATAGCTACCGGTAGAACCTTAGCCTCGAGAGAGAACTACTCCCTCCTCATCATGGGAATCAGCAATGGTGATGGAGATGGTGGTGGAGATCGATGGAGATGGCTCCGGGGGCACTTCCCCGTCCCGGCAGGGTGCCGGAACAGAGACTTTCTGTCCCCCGAATCTCCTCTTCGGTGGCGGCGGCGCTGTGGAACTTTTTGTGGCTGGAGGCTTGATTATTTAGGGTTTTGGCATCGGGAGGCATCTTATAGGCGAAGAGGCAAGGTCGGTGGGCGGCCAGGGGGCCCACACCACCTGGTGGCATGGCCAGGGCTAGCCCGCGCCACCACATGGTGTGGCCGCCCTATGGCCCCTCTCCGTCTCGTCTTCTGGCTCCGTGAGTCTTCTGGTAAAATATCGACTTTGGCTTTTGTCCCGTCCAATTCCGAGAATATTCATTTTCTGACTTCCTGGAACCAAAAATAGCAGAAAATAGGCAACTGGCACTATGGCATCTTGTTAATAGGTTAGTCCAAGAAATTATATGAAAAGTACTCCAAAGTTGGAACAAAACACAAGAAAGTAGATAAAACCAAGCATGGAACATCAAAAATTATAGATACATTTGCAATGTATCACCCGACTCAGTCCTGGTCGTTGTCACGGATACAACTCCCAACTAGACCACGCCATTGATGGATGTAAAATTCATACATGAACTTTGTAGTTTATTGCCACTTATTCCAACATATTTTAATGTTATCTAGTGTTATCAGAGTAAATAATAGCGCTAGATTGTTTCGGCTCAAACTACTATCCACATCGTCGTTCCTTGTGTCACCGTGCGGTGGACCGCGCGTGCCATGGGCCCGCTGTTAGCGTATAAGGGCAGTACCATGCTCTGTGAGAGGCATTCCTGCCGCGACACACCTCCGCACCCACCTAGTGGTGGGGCCCACTGAGAGCCGACGTGGCACCATGAGCCCATGTTGGTTGCGCATTATCGTGGTCATGGGGCCCGCCCACAGTCGGTGTGGCGCCATAAGCCCATGCCATCCGCAGTTTTCACATACGTGGGGACCGTGTAGAGCCGATGTGGCAGTGTAAACCCATGCCGTCTATCAGTGTAGACCAAAGATGACGCAGGTTATTGCAGATATAGATTCGATCTGGCAGCATAAACATACACGGTTTAAATTTATCGCGGTCAGATCCTATTGTGGGTTGTGTCTAGACCCGAGTTAGCAACACAGACTATAGGCGTCTATAGGTTCTCACTGCGTGTACTATTTAGCTTGCCCCTCGCACCATCTTGTCGTCTCATTCGTTCCTAAAAGACATGCGGTTGCTCAATCGTCTAGTCAAACATAATTAAGTGATGCGGCCACCCATACTAGCCACCTTGTCGGGTGTAAACGCCAACAAGCAGGAGCCTACATGTGACGGACCGTCTCCCTACGAGTGGAGTTAATGGAGTAGTGGTCATTTCGCCTGACCACGATGCCCATAATAGGCCCGCATGTCGTCCTCCATTGGTGCACCCACCGTTACCCACCTCACGCTTCCTATACGTAGAACTCCGATGGGTTGCGACAATGATGAGCCGCCATGACCAGGAAGCAGCGGGAGTAGGAGAGGCGGGATCAGGGGCAGGTGTGGTGGCCTCTAGCTGAGGAACCTCAGCCTCGATGAGGCCACGATGATGTTCGAGGCCAGCCTCCTCGTGCCGCCCTACTGGCATCTGCCCAATGGCTGGGATCTTGCCCACAATGGCAACATCGTCCCTCCACTTCCACACGATGATGACTTGCACACGTTTATGGAGTACCAATGGTCCCTGCCGTTGGCGAACATCCAGCAGGATCTAGTCCGGAGTGACACGATGTGGTTGCAGTTATGCACTCATATGGGATAAAGATAAATTTAAGCACATATTTAAGCACATTCATGTGTAAAAAGATCTAATAGTGATAAGATGCAACACATCCTTAGATACTAGAGCCCCTGAAACCACATGCGATAATAGTCTCTTGGTCCAACCATTATACCATGAAACAACGAGGTTACAACGATTATTAACTAAAACATACCAAAGCCTTAAGATTGGTGATGTTGTTGTATATCCCAAGCACATCACTAAGCGAATATTGTACTTCCTCTTTCTGTCTCTAGGGTTTCACGCGTAAGACGTTGTTGTCCACTCATCTCACCTCACACCTTGATCAATTCGCAGGGTCCTGGGTACCTACAAGTCCTCGGATCGAGGTAGAGATAAAGATACAAGATAACAAAGTTCCTATTCAATCACTACACAATATTCCCATAGAATTAGATGCACACAATCGTTGTGAGGCTTCACCTCAACCTGCATCCCGTGAGGACTACTCACTCATAATAATAAGATCAATGATAGAAATCATTGTTGAAATACTTAGATTGAAATCAAATATTCTTACAATGGTCACCAATTCACAAGGATATCTCTATTACAAGATGATGGCTATGGATATGAAGGGGATTGGAGATGGAGATGATGAATTACAGTGGTGGTGGTGTTGTGGATCTCCTTTGGTGTGTGACAGATGAGATCTAGGGATGGCGACTCTGTTCTACGACGACTCTATTCTGCGGCGACTAGTGTCTTGAATGATCTCGCCCCATCACAAAAGTGATTTTGTTTGACCTAAGGGAGGCACCGAAAGGTGTAGGGACTTGCTCGTACTGATGCTCATTCCGACTACTAGAACCCCCTTTTTATCCCTGGTTGACTTGGTTGTGTTGGCAATGACATATTCTTCAATAATTGTTCCTGATTTCGTCATAAAAGTGTGGTTTTCTGCACATCACAAATTAAGAGAAGGATTTGCACATCTTTGCAATAATTAGTCATTAGTAGCAAGGGTAGAGAGATATCTAATCAATTGTTTGACTTAAAATAAGATTTAAACACGGATAAAGATGACTTAATAGCCATTAGCCGACCAACAGGTTTACAAGCCCAGGGTTGTCGGACCCATCTTCTTCAAATCAGAAAGCCGACTGCACATCACTATTATGTTGTCTGCGTGGTCGGCGGGAACTCCAACGTTCATGTGACGGGGTTGTCTCTGCTTGCCGACAACATAACAAGGCATTAGAGTCTCGCCTGCTTGTGTCTCCTCCTTCGTATAGAACCATTTTTGCCTCTAACCAGACAGAGCCTTCTTCGGCAGCGACAACTCGAAGAACTCTATACCGACACAAACTTGGAGGGTCATGCCTCTGGTTGCTTGCATGTGCCCGCCTTTATTCTCTAGCGTGACGCGACCGTGGAAGATGGCCATCCAAAGGGGTAAGAAAGGGGGACGACCCAAATAACACTCGCAGAAGGCAAAAAAGAGTGCAATTTGTTGGACTGAATGAGGCCCCAAATCATGGAGCCCCAAACTACAGAAATGGATAAGCCTCCAGAGAAAATGCGGAGAAGGGAAGGCTAGGCCACATGTTAGGAAGTAGAGGAACACGATGAATTCACCCGGCTCCGACAACGACTCCAACTCATCTCTAGGGATCCTCCAGCGGTTGAGCTTCTTCTCTCGCAAGATCCCAGTGTAGGGGAGCAGATCAGACGCCTTCGTCTTCAACTTATTCCATGCACACCTAACCGCCATAGTTCTCTCTCAGAATATTCATGAGAATAAGGTGCACGATGGAGGAGGAAGATGGTGTACGCGGGAAGAATAGATGACACGGTTGATGGCTCAATGCACGGCGCCCAGAAAAATGCTTGATGGTGGTGTTGATGTAGAGCTCGTTGGGAACCCCGAGAGGAAGGTATGATGAGCACAGCAGCAAGTTTCCCTCAGTTATTGATGTCTACGCACTTCTATTCTTGTAGACAGTTGTTGGGCCTCCAAGTGCAAAGGTTTGTAGAACAGCAGCAAGTTTTCCCTTAAGTGGATCACCCAAGGTTTATCGAACTCAGGGAGGAAGTGGTCAAAGGTATCCCCTCTCAAGCAACCCTGCAATCAAGATACAAGAAGTCTCTTGTGTCCCCAACACACCCAATACACTTGTCAGGTGTATAGGTGCACTAGTTCGGCGAAGAGATAGTGAAATACAAGTGGTATGGATAATTATAAGTGGTAATGGTGATAGAAAATAGCTTGATGCCGTGGAACAAACTAAAGAGAAACTGAAATAAAGATGGAAGCAAGCAAACATGCAACAGATCTAATAGCAAACGGTGTTTCAATGTTTAGAAACAAGGCCTAGGGATCATACTTTCACTAGTGAACATTCTCATATAAATATCTTCTCTTTATGATACTACTCTTAACTACTCTCCGGTTGGACACTCTAATCGATGGTAGGGCTATAACAGCACACCTCAAAGTAAGCATTTCCCATCTAGAAAACCCCACACTGTCACCTTGAGTACTAGATGAGTCCAACAAACACCACAATTTCATAAAGACATCCAACTCCAAATATAACTCATAACAAGTATTTGTAATCTCTAGCCTAAGTGCCACCATGGTGAGCACGCACTTTCATGTACATGGATAGAGCAGAGATCTATTAAAGCACTTGAGTAGCAAGGTAGATCTACTTGATTACAGAGCTCATGATCACAATATGATCATGCATAGAGAGAGATGAACACATAGCTACCGGTAGAGCCCTTAGCCTCGAGGAAGAACTACTCCCTCCTCATCATAGGAATTAGCAATGGTGATGGAGATGGTGGTGGAGATCGATGGAGATGGCTCCGGGGGCACTTCCCTGTCCTGGCAGGGTGCCGGAACAGAGACTTTCTGTCCCCCGAATCTCCCCTTCGGTGGTGGCAGCGCAGCGGAACTTTTCGTGTCTGGAGGCTTGACTATTTAGGGTTTATGCCTCGGGAGGCTTCTTATAGGCCAGAGGGCAAGGTCGGTGGGCGGCCAGGGGGCCCACACCATGCCCTGGCGCGGCCTGGGGGACCCGCGCCATGGGGTGGTGTGGCCACCCTGTGGCCCCTCTCCGACTCTCCTTCTGGCTCCGTGAGTCTTCCGGGAAAATATCAACTTTGGCTTTTGTCCGGTCCAATTCCGAGAATATCGATTTTCTGACTTTCCTGGAAAAAAAAAACAGCAGAAAACAGGCAACTGGCACTGTGACACTTGTTAATAGGTTAGTCCAAGAAATCATATGAAAAGTACTCCAAAGTGTGGACAAAACATAAGAAAGTAGATAAAACCAAGCATGGAACATCAAAAATTATAGATACATTTGCAATGTATCAACATCCCCAAGCTTAACTCCTGCTCGTCCTCGAGTAGGTAAGTGATAAAAAGAAAGAATAATTTTTGAGGTGACATGCACCATCATAAACTTGATCAAAGTATTTGTAAAACATTGAGAGCTGGGATCATAGTACTTCAATCATAACATGAAAGACAAAGTTCTAGCAATAAGACAAAGAAACTATGATGCAACATGAAAAGGCACAAACAAAAGATTCATGAATAACAATGATTTGCAAGACGTTTGTTTGTTTCACATAAAGAAAACATAGCATAATAGTATTCAGCTTGTCCCTCATAGAGTAGCAAATATAAATGCATAGGACACCTTCAAAGTTCATAAGAGTGACTAGATACAAATAGTTTAAAACAAGCAATATCAAAGCTATGCATCAATCAACAAGTATTGGGACAATGCACATAGAACTAAGAATGGCCACTATGCTCTCAAAGTAGGTGCATAAAGATAGAAGGTGGAGACTCAATATAATGGTGGAAGAAAGGCCTTCATAGAAGGAAGCAGAGATTCAAGTTTCATAAAGAGCTTCCAAAAATTATGGTACTTAATAGCTTTCAGCTCTCATTGCCCCTATCATAAGCATCTTGAAGTGGTTAAGGTTAAAGTGACACAACTAAGAGGATATGCTTGACAAGTTATAAACCTAAATCTCATGCCCCTTTCTTACGAAGACCGATCCTCATGCTACTCAACTTCAGTCACGAGTAAGCTCTTGTCATTGTAAGTACATGTGTATCATTAAGAACCGCCAACGGGGTACCCCTTGCACATGATACGGGAGCTTTCCCATAATCAAAATGACAAGGCAAGCAGACAATGAGCTTCTCAGCGATCTTTTTATTTTCTATTTGCATAGGTTTTTATTGAGGATGCTTCATAGAGTGCTCATTATGGTGATGCTGCAAGTTTCCACCATGATTAGGCATGGCTTAGGCTAGCGGCCCATGCGTTTCTCTAACACACATACAAACTCCATGATCTTACAAGTTCCACTTTTATTTCACACCGTCGAGATCCGTAAGCAAAAGAACATGATATCAACGGGGTACAAAGTACAAGTGCAATGTTGAAAGTGTTCCCCATGAAACATGGTTCTGCTAATTTCAACTTATAAAGCGCAAGCATATACGCAACAAAGAAGGACCCAATGGTTCAAGTTTATTAGATTCAAAAAAAATTAAAGTGTGCCATCAAGTTCGTGAGAGCTTTAATCACTAGTTTTCTCATAACAAGTTTAATTTGGAAGGTAAACAAAAACATGAATATACTTGGAATAGCATATGCTAGTAGGTAGGTATGGTGGACTCTTTGGAATAACTTGGTTTAGGGAGTTTGATGCATGAGTGGAACGCATACTTGGTTGTGGAGACTAGCAAAAGACTGGGAGCAACAAACTAAGAGAGCAATAATGGCCATAATCATGTAGAGCGACAAAACATCATTGATCAAAGCATAAAGTGATACTACAAGTTGAAAACTAAAGGATCATAAAGTCTATGGTGACTTGAGATAGTCATAACATGGTGTGAGCATGCGCCAAGTAAACCCAAATAAAGCATCAAAGGAGAATACCACTATACTATGCTTTAATATGCTAAAACAACGCATGATTCATCCAAAGCACATTAAGCAATCTCAATTGTTTATAACAAGTCATGCTACAACAAATAATACTAAGCATAAAGCCAAAACAATATCAAGCACGGCATGACAAAGCATAGGCCACAGTCAAAAACAAGCTCTCTTTACCACTTAAGCATGAACTTTCCTACTCTTTTCACAACCAAACCAAACTATTTGCAAACCAATGTATGAAAGAGGGGGTCCAACCAATTTATTCCGAAAACTAAGCAAACTAAAGCAAACGAAAAACCAAAACAAAAACAATAAATAAGACGCTCCAAGAACAACACAACTGTGCATGAAACAATAAAAATGAAGCGTTTGGAAGAAACCTGAGATTTTTATTGATGAAGAGGGGGATGCCTTGGGCATCCCCAAGCTTTGACGCTTGTACTTCTTGGATATTTCTTGGGGTGACACGCGTGGCATCCCCAAGCTTGAGCTTTAGTCCATCCTTCATCTCATTACTCATTCCTTCCATACACCTGAAATTTTTCCTTCATACAAAACTTCACACAATCTTTATTAGCAACATTAGTGCATTCAAGATAATAAGTCTTTAGGTTCAGTTCTAACACCAATAAAACTTCCATTAAAACACTAGCTACTGTATCACTTCTCTCAAAAAGCTCAATTCCCCAAAAGAACTCAAAAAGGAACCAACAAGAAGCAAATGCAGAAAATGGCAGAAATCTATCAAAACAGACCAGTAGGTAAAGACGAAGTTTTTCAAAGACCTTCTGTTGCTCAAATCAAAAAGTGTTAAAATAACTAAAGTTAGATAACAACCTGGGGCAGAAGCACAAAAATGCACGCCTCAAAAGGACATACAGAGATTTTACACGAATTTTTACGATGAAGCACATAAATCTGTTTCGAGACATCAACTTTTCCAATCATTACTTCTCTCTCATTAGAGGTTACTCTTGGCACAAAAAGCAAATAAAAAGGATAAGGAGAGGTTACTACAGAGGTAATAACTTCCAAGACTCATCTAAAACTTTTGGGTTATCTCCCAATAAGTACTTTTCTTTAACGCCTTTAAGTTAGGCATGATAGTTTAAGAAGATGCTCCCATAAGAAATATGAATTGAAGTAAAAGAGAGCATCAAGAAGCAAATTCAAAACACATTTAAGTATAACCCACTTCCTATGCGTAGGAATTTTGTAAATAAACAAGTCATGAAAGCACAAAGCAACAAGCATAGGAAAGCAAAACAAGTGCAACTTCAAAATTTTCAACATAAAGATGGGAAACTTAATATTGTTGAGATACATAAAACCATGTTTCCCTCTCTCATAATAACTTTCAGTAGCATCATGAATAAAATTAACAATATAACTATCACATAAAACATTCTTATCATGAGCCACATGCATATAATAATTATTACTCTCCATATAAGCATAGTCATTCTTATTAATTGTAGTTGGAGCAAATTCAACAAAATAGCTATCATTATTATTGTCATCACCATAATCATCAAATATAGGAGGCATATTGTAGTCATAATTAATTTCCTCCTCAATAGTAGGTGGACTGAAAATAACATATTCATCATTATAATCATCATATATTTGAGGTTTGGTATGATCATAAGCAACAAAATAGCTATCTTCCAAAGCTGGGGAACTAAAAAGATCATTTTCATAGGAACTAGCTTCCCCAAGCTTAGACTTTTCCATAGCATTATCAATAATAGTGTCCAAAGAATTCATACAAACAACATTGCTATTAGCATGCAAATAAAGTTCCATATGTTTTTTAATTTTCTTTTCAAACACTTCATGTCCTAACTCAAGATAAATACTATAAAGCTCTCTAATTTTGTTGTTGTTTTCCATTAAGCCTAACTACTGAAAACAAGAAACAAAAAAGACAAAATTGCAGAATCTAAAGGAAATAACTTCGAGTACTCACACCGGAGGATGTGATTACCTTTTACCTTACCTCCCCGGCAACGACGCCAGAAAATAGCTTGATGTCTACGCACTTCTATTCTTGTAGATAGTTGTTGGGACTCCAAGTGCAGAGGTTTGTAGAATAGCAGCAAGTTTTCCCTTAAGTGGATCACCCAAGGTTTATCGAACTCAGGGAGGAAGTGGTCAAAGGTATCCCCTCTCAAGCAACCCTGCAATCAAGATACAAGAAGTCTCTTGTGTCCCCAACACACCCAATACACTTGTCAGGTGTATAGGTGCATTAGTTCGGCGAAGAGATAGTGAAATACAAGTGGTATGGATAATTATAAGTGGTAATGGTGATAGAAAATAGCTTGATGCCGTGGAACAAACTAAAGAGAAACTGAAATAAAGATGGAAGCAATCAAACATGCAACAGATCTAATAGCAAACGGTGTTTCAATGTTTAGAAACAAGGCCTAGGGATCATACTTTCACTAGTGAACACCCACATATAAATATCTTCTCTTTATGATACTACTCTTAACTACTCTCCGGTTGGACACTCTAATCGATGGTAGGGCTATAACAGCACACCTCAAAGTAAGCCTTTCCCATCTAGAAAACCCCACACTGTCACCTTGAGTACTAGATGAGTCCAACAAACACCACAATTTCATAAAGACGTCCAACTCCAAATATAACTCATAACAAGTATTTGTAATCTCTAGCCTAAGTGCCACCATGGTGAGCACGCTGTCACTTTCACATACATGGGGAGAGCAGAAATCTATTAAAGCACTTGAGTAGCAAGGTAGATCTACTTGATTACAAAGCTCATGATCACAATATGATCATGCATAGAGAGAGATGAACACATAGCTACCGGTAGAGCCCTTAGACTTGAGGAAGAACTACTCCCTCCTCATCATGGGAATCAGCAATGGTGATGGAGATGGTGGTGGAGATCGATGGAGATGGCTCCGGGGGCACTTCCCCGTCCCGACAGGGTGCCGGAACAGAGACTTTCTATCCCCCGAATCTCCCCTTCGGTGGTGACGGCGCAGCGGAACTTTTCGTGGCTGGAGGCTTGACTATTTAGGGTTTATGCCTCGGGAGGCTTCTTATAGGCCAGAGGGCACGGTCGGTGGGCGGCCAGGGGGCCCACACCATGCACTGGCGCGGCCTGGGGGGACCCACGCCATGGGGTAGTGTGGCCACCCTGTGGCCCCTCTCCGACTCTCCTTCTGGCTCCGTGAGTCTTCCGGGAAAATATCAACTTTGGCTTTTGTCCGGTCCAATTCCGAGAATATTGATTTTCTGACTTTCTGGAACAAAAAACAGCAGAAAACAGGCAACTGGCATTGTGGCACTTGTTAATAGGTTAGTCCAAGAAATCATATGAAAAGTACTCCAAAGTGTGGACAAAACATAAGAAAGTAGATAAAACCAAGCATGGAACATCAAAAATTATAGATACATTTGCAATGTATCCGTTATGAAACCAAGGTTTAATCGAACCAGTAGGAGCAAGGAAACACCCCAAAGGTGTTACTAGCTGAGATTTGGCAGGGCGCACTACCGGTGCTAGAAGCAACGTGGAGACCTGCACAACACAACCATAGAACTTTGTCCCCAACTTGCGATGAGGTTGTCAATCTCACCGTGTTTTGCGGAAAACAAAGGATTAAACGTATCAAATGGAAAGAAGTAAAAGTTTGCAGAAACTAAACACAAAGAAGTAAACAGTTTGTAGATTGTATGTAAAGAAAAGGACCGGGATCCATAGTTCACTAGAGTTGGCTCTCCTTAAGATATATAACATGCTGGGTGAAGAAATTACAGCGGGGCAATTGGCAAACATCGAGAAAGCAATACATGCATATACTAATCATATTGAATCCTTTGAGACTTGATTGGGCATTACAACATAATACATAGACCGCCATCCAACTGCATCTATGACTAATAATCCACCTTCAGGTTATCATCCGAACCCCCTCCAGTATTAAGTTGCAAGCAACAGATTATAGCTTTATGAACTGCGTGTAAAGTAAACAATATGATTGTTCTATGAACAAAGGATTGTTGTTTTCTCCCTAGTAGCAACAGCATATCTAGTACCTTAGAGATTTCTGTCAATTCCCCGGATTACCAGAGGCATGAACCCACTATCGAGCATAAATACTAACTCTTGGAGTTACTAGCATCTTCTTGGCCAAGATAGCTACTAACAACGGAAAGCATGCAAGATCACAAATAACAAAGACATGATAGAATCAATAATCAATCTGAAATAGCATCTCAATATCCATCGGATCCCCGCAAACACAACATGCAGAATTACAAATAGATGATCTTGATCATGAACGGAGCTCACAAGATCTAAACATAAGGAGGAGAACCAGCCATCTAGCTACTACATGGATCCGTAGTCCAAGGATGAACTACTCATGCATCACACCGGAGGCTTGCATGGTAATGAAGAAGCCTCTAGGGTGAATTCCCCTCTCTGACAGGGTGCCGGGAAGAGCTTCAGATCCCTCTCAATCTAGGGATGGAGATGACGGCGGCTAAAGACTCTTTCGTGGATTTTTGATCGGGTACTTAGGGTTTACATCCCGAGGGCATCTTATAGTCGGAAGGGGAGGCCGAGGGGGTGCCTGGGCTGGCCACACCACCCCTGGCGCGGGCCCGGCCTGGCCGCGCGGCCAGGTGGTGTGGCTGCCCTCTGGCCCCTCTCCGTCTCGTATACTGGCACTTGATGACTTCCGGAAAAATAGGCACTTTGGCTTTTGTCCCGTCCAATTCCGAGAATATTCATTTTCTGACTTTCCTGGAACCAAAAACAGCAGAAAAACAGGCAGCTGGCACTGTGGCTCTTGTTAATAGGTTAGTCCAAGAAATCATATGACAGTACTCCAAAGTTGGAAAAAACACAAGAAAGTGGATAAAACCAAGCATGGAACATCAAAAAATATAGATACATTTGCAATGTATCAACATCCCCAAGCTTAAATCCTGCTCGTCCTCGAGTAGGTAAGTGATAAAAAGAAAGAATAATTTTTGAGGTGACATGCACCATCAAAGACTTGATCAAAGTATTTGTAAAACATTCAAAGCTGGAATCATAGTACTTCAATCATAACATGAAAGACAAAGTTCTAGCAATAAGCAAAGAAACTATGATGCAACATGAAAAGGTACAAACAAAAGATTCATGAATAACAATGTTTTGCAAGAAGTTTGTTTGTTTCACATAAAGAAAACATAGGATACTAGTATTCAGCTTGTCCCTCAATAGAGTAGCAAATATAAATGCATAGGACACCTTCAAAGTTCATAAGAGTGACTAGATACAATAGTTTAAAACAAGCAATAACAAGTTATGCATCAATCAACTAGTCTTGGGACAATGCACATAGAACTAAGAATGGCCACTATGCTCTCAAAGAAGGTGCATAAAGTTAGAAGGTGGAGACTCAATATACTGGTGGAAGAAAGGCCTTTTGTAAAAGGAAGTAGGGATTCAAGTATCATAAAGAGTTTCCAAAAATTATGGTACTTATAGCTTTCAGCTCTCGGTGCCCCTATCATAAGCATCTTGAAGTGATTAAGGTTAAAGTGAACAAACTATGGTGTACATGCTTGACGAAGTATAAGTCAGAAATCTCATGTCCCTTGTATACGAGGGCCGCTCCTCATGCTACTCAAGTTTAGTCACCGGTAAGTTCTTGTCATCGTAAGTATATTTCTATCATTGAGAACCGCCAACGGGGTACCCCTTGCCCGATGATACGGAAGAATCCCCATATCAAAATGACAAGGCAAGCAGACAACGAGCATCTCAGCATTCTTCTTATTTACCATGGGAATATGGTGCTTTGTTCTCTCTTTCCTCTTTTCATAGTATCTCTTTTTTTCCTCTGTTTTCTCAATATAGGACTCTTTTATTTATAAGAAGCGTGCTTCATAGACAGCTCATTATGGTTACGCTGCAGGTTTCCACCATGTTAGCATGGATTAGACCAGCGGCCCAGGCGTTTATCTAACACATATACATAACTCCATGGACTTACAAGCTTCCCTTTCATTTCACACCGACGACATCCATATACAAAAGAGCATGATATCAACTAGGTACAAGTACCAAGTGCAATGTTGAAAGCGTTCCCCGTGAAAGCATGGTTCTGCTAATTCTCGACAAATAAGTGCAAGCATATACAACATAGAAGACACAGTGGTTCAAGTTTATTAAGGGCAAGTAAATTAAAGTGTGCCATCAAGTTCGTGAGAGCTTTAATCACTAGTTTTCTCTTAACAAGTTTAATTTGGAAGGTAGACAAAAGCATGAATATACTTGGAATAGCATAAGCTAGTAGGTAGGTATGGTGGACTCTTTGGAATAACTTGGTTTAGGGAGTTGGATGCATGAGTGGAACTCATACTTGGTTATGGAGGCTAGCAAAAGACTGGGAGCGACCGATTAAGAGAGCAATAATGGCCATAATCATGCAGAGCGACAAAACATCACTGATCAAAGCATAAAGTGATACTAAAAGTTGAAAACTAAAGGATCATAAAGGCTATGGTGACTTTGGATAGTCATAACATGGTGTGAGCATGCGCCAAGTCAACCCAAATAAAGCATCAAAGGAGAATACCACTATACTATGCTTTAATATGCTAAAACAACGCATGATTCATCCAAGGCACATTAAGCAATCTCAATTGTTTATAACAAGTCATGGTACAGCAAATAATACTAAGCATAAAACAAAAACAATATCAAGCATTGCATGACAAAGCATAGCCACAGTCAAAAACGAGCTGTTTTTACCACATAAGCATGAACTTTCTTACTCTTTTCCAAACCAAACCAAACTATTTGCAAACCAATGTATAAAAGAGGGGGTCCAACCAATTTATTCAGAAAACTAAGCAAACCAAGCAAACTAAAAACCAAAATGAAAACGAAAAAGAAGACGCTCCAAGAAAAACACAACTCTGCATGAAACAATAAAAATGAAGCGTTTGGAAGAAACCTGAGATTTTTATTGATGAAGAGGGGGATGCCTTGGGCATCCCCAAGATTTGACGCTTGTAATTCTTGGATATTTATTGGGGTGACATGCGTGGCATCCCCAAGCTTGAGCTTTAGTCCATCCTTCATCTCATTACTCATTCCTTCCATACACCTGAAATTTTTCCTTCATACAGTACTTCACACAATGTTTATTAGCAACATTAGTGCACTCAAGATAAATAAGTCTTAAGGTTCAGTTATAACACCAAATAAACTTCCATTAGAACACTAGCTACTGTAGCACTTCCCTCAAAAAGCTCAATTCCACAAAAGAACTCAAGAAGGAACCAACAAGAAGCAAATGCAGAAAATGGCAGAAATCTGTCAAAACAGACCAGCAGGTAAATTCGAATTTTTTCGAAGACCTTCTGTTGCTCAAATCAACAAGTGTTGAACTAACGAAAGTTATATAACAACCTAGGGCAGAAGTACAAAATTTTACGCCTCAAAAATACGTATAGAGATTTTACACGAATTTTTACGGTGAAGCACAGAAATCTGTTTCGGGACAGCAACTTTCCCAATCATTACTTCTCTCTTATTAGAGGTTACTCTTGGCACAAAAAGCAAATAAAAAGGATAATGAGAGGTTATTATAGAGGTAATAACTTCCAAGACTCATCTAAAACTTTTGGGTTATCTCCCAATAAGTACTTTTCTTTAACGCCTTTAAGTTAGGCATAAGAAGCAAGAAAAAGAATCAAGTGTTCTCAAATGAAGAAGCATTAAGACCAAATTTCGTTTTCATAGGAGAAGCAAAAGAAATCTTTTCTCTCTTTTTGGGGAAGTGTTCTATACCTTTCTTGAGTGGGAGTTGATATTTAATGGTGCCTTCTTTCATAACAATGATGGCACCAACAGTTCTAAGAAAAGGTATTTCCAAAGTAATAGGACAAGAAGCATTGTATTCAACATCCAAAACATAGAAATCAACGGGGACATAGGAATTATTAACCATAATAAGAACATCATTAAGACTTCCCATGAGTTTATTTTAGCATTATCATCAAGTGGGACATTCAAATAACAATCTTAAGGTGGAGGCAAATAAAGCATATCATAAATCCTTCTAGGCATAATAGAAACACTACTATCAAGATCACACAAAGCTTTGAAATCAAAGTCATTCACTTTCATATTAATGATGGGTTCCCAACCATCTTATTGCTTTATAGGAATAGAAGCCTTATGTTTCATCTTTTCTTCTTTAATCTTTATGAGAGCATCAGTAATGTGTTTTGTAAAAGCCATGTTCATAGCACTAGCATTAGGACTTTTAGCAAGCTTTTGTAGGAACTTAATAACTTCAGAGATATTGCAACCATCAAGATCAAAATCAACTTTATCATCTAAAGTAGTAGAACTATTACTAGCCTCAACACTAGTGGTGGTGATAGTAGAAACACTAATGTTTCTAGCAGTTTCATCTTCTCTTTCCCACTTAGCATGTAATTCAGCTAGTAGTCTAACATTTTCATCAATTCTTACTTGTATGGCATTATTAGCTGCAAAGGGATTCTCATTAGTTTCAGGTTTAGCAGCCATTTTATTCAAAGTAGATTGAGCTTCAGCCAAAGATGATATATTTCTTTCAGCATTAGAGAGTTTTTCCTCAATAGTTTTATTGAAAGCAGTTTGTTTACTAATAAACTCTTTAAGCATAACTTCAAGTTCAGAGGGAGCACTCCTATTATTGTTGTAAGAATTTCCATAAGCATTACCATTGTTGGGAGGATATGGCTTATAATTGTTGTTACCAAAATTGTTCCTATAAGCATTATTACCATAAGCATTGTTGCCAAAATTGTTATTTCTTATGAAGTTCACATCAACTTGCTCTTCTTGAGCAACCAAAGAGGCTAAAGGAACATTATTTGGATCAATATGGGCTTTCCCATTAACAAGCATAGACATAATAATATCAATTTTATCACTCAAGGAGGAGGTTTCCTCAACAGAATTTACCTTATTACCTTGTGGAGCTCTCTCAGTATGCCATTCAGAATAATTAACCATCATATTGTTCAGAAGTTTTGTTGCAGCACCCAAGGTGATGGTCATAAAGGAGAATATCATTTTGTGGCCCGAAAGTTGGGGTGGCCAGGCAACACGGTACCTGAGTTCCCTGATATCATCCACGATGACTATAGTTGGCGTGCCAAATACTCAGAGGGTCCTTTTCGTCCTGAATTCAACTTTACGTTTCAATACAAAAAATCAGGCTGACGGCCGTCAAGTTGGGTCCCCCCGTCAGCTTTCGCCGTTATGTCGTTGTCGTCGTCGCTGCCATGTAGGCTTGCAACATTGGCGCATGCATCCTTTACGCGTCTGCTTCTTCCTCCGAGGCGGCAATTTGTGGTCGTGGCCATGGCGTGGAGCTAGGACTTGGACAAACCTGCTCGTCCCGTTCTCCTCCACATCCCGAATCGGAGCTCGCCCTCACCATGACCGCACCATTGGCATAGCGCAGGGACGGGAATTCATTCTCGGGTGAGATCTGTACCCATGCCGACCATGCTCGGTCCTATTGGTCTCCTCCAGAATCCAAGCTCGTCGTCGCCATGGTCGCACACGCACCAGCCATGGCGCCTTCCTCTCCGAACCCCAAAGCCACATCCACCTAGTTCGGCACAACGCCAACAAGGTGAAAATGCATCAAGTTTTCTTCTTGTGATTGTAGAAAAACATGTATGTACCGTGGCCGTAGCATACTCTAACAATGTACACATATATTGTTTACTATATTTTCATTTGAAATTAGTAGCTCCGTGATGACGAAACATAGAGAACCTAAATGGAATGACGATGACGACCATGTTCTGTACTTTGCATTGCATCAACAAGTGCTCGCTGACGAAGCAAGTTACTAAGAGAGTGGAGTTCATCACCCATTGCCAAAAAATACGTGAACAAATCAATGAGCGATTCAATGCAAATAAGCGTAGAAAAGCTAGATCCATGTCATCAGTCATCAATAGGTGGCACATTCTAGTGATGTGTTCAAATGCGTACACGATGTATCATTTGCTTGAAGTGGTTGTTATCCTGAGCAAAAATGCGTGGTATGCACATTACATTTGTATGTTCTATGCTGCAATTCTGTTGTTATGGGCGTGGAAAGAAAAGCTGGGCTTCACTGAATATTACGCAGTTAGGCCTAACTTAGTCTTACACAAATAAGCACAGCTTAGTCTTTACACACATAAGCGTAACTAATGATAAAGATAAAGACAAATGGTTCATCGGATCTGCCAGTATGAGCACTAGGTCCCTAGAGCTGGTGGTATCGTCGGAACGAACTAGAATGCTGTGTTTGGCAGTCTTTCATTCTCCTTCAAATAGTACGACCCCACTGATGAGCCAATTGTAGGACCCCTCCCCCCAACGTGGATTCGGCTCCAGGTCGGATCTGGAGTGTCAACATGATAGGCGCGTGAGTGTGCAACAAACACACAGTCTGCTATCAACACTGGAAGTGCTGGCACCTCAGCAACAACACCAGCATGTTCTTCTTGGACTCCGGCAGTAGCCTCAGCATGTATTTCGTAAGCTTCACCAGTAGCAGCATTAGCAAGTATTTCGTCAGCTTCACCAGCAGTAGCATCACCAAGTATTTCGTCAGCTTCACCAGGAGCAGCAGCAGCTAGTTCTTCGTCAGCTCCACCACCACCAACACCACCACCACCACTACCAGCAGTAGCAGCATCAGGGGCCAGGGCTGCCTGAGCAAATACAGGTTCAACAACTCCAGGGGCTCCGACAAAGAAAGGGTAGTCGATCCCAAGAAAGACAGATTGTCCCTTCAGATTATTGACTCTGCTCCAGACTTGCTCTACTAGGTCTTCGGATGGGCATGCGGACCTCGAGAAAACGTGACACCGCAGCGATGGGTATGAAGAAAGTTGTGTCCCCATATGTTCTATTGTATCTCCAACGCTGTTTAGTGCTCCCCTGATATGAATCCACAAGAGTTCATCATGCTGTTCTGTGTTGTCTCCGAGAGGTGCCAGGAACCAGCGCCGTGTCCCAAGTTCAGCATCTGCTACTGCATCTTCAATGACCGGAGCTGGAATTATGCGCGGGGCTGCGTGGGTACCTGCGTGTTACTAACAGTCAGTAAACAGAATTTTGAATGGGATCTTACATGCTATATGACACCATGACTCACCCCAAATGGACGGCTCCCAAACACGCACGTCGCCGCTAGGTTCCATGACCGCATAAATGCGTTGCGGTCTGTATGAAGAGTAGCCGTAGGTAAAGACGGTGTCGACATACTTCTCCGGCCGCAGGAAGTCATCGCGCAAGACTGTCCATTCCTTGTCTTCTAGGCATCTAATGAATGCGATTGCCTTGTCGAACACCACTAAGATGTCGTACTCCTAGTTCTTCCACGCCCCCTCCTGCGGTCTATGTGGGAGTTGTACCTTCACGAGCTCAAGTTCTGCCATGTTGAACCTGTAAGCAAATTTGGAAATGTGCGGCGGACACCCGCTGTTGAATGCAGTAATGCCGACACCCTTCAAAGATGGCACTGCAAGTCTCTTCGATCTGTAGCAATTTTTTAGAGTCCAAGTACTCCCATCCTGGGATAAAAGGACCAGCCACTCGCGGTTGCCACCCACCCAGTTCTGGTCATCTCTCATTTCCGTCTCTTCTTCTTCCTTGATATTCACCACTACTGATTCCGACCACTTATCCAGCAACATCAGTTTTGCATGAATATTCTGCAGAGTTTGTTGTCAGTTGGTACAATCACCTAGCACAGATTCCATTGCAAATACAATTTGACAAATGGACCTTTAGATTAAAGTACACAAAATATCGCCTAAATACGAGTGTCTCCTCATATATCGCCTAGATTGTGCCTATGTCACTACGAAGATAGTCAATATATGGAGTAGGAGCAGAGCCCCCCCAGAACAAACTCCTGACGATGATCATAATTAAACAGCTTGGGGCATAACAGCCTTAAATCGTCTAATTTGTTTGGTTTTATTTTAGGAAACAGAATATCACCTAGCAGGCATTCCATTGCAAAATCGAAATTGACAACTCGTCTATCACCTAAAGTAAGACCGTGTCACTACGAAAATACTAGAATATCAGGTACGAGCAGAGCTTCCGCTGTACAGAATAGTCTTAAATGGTTCGATTTGTTCAAACCGCGCATGCACACAACATGTTCGACAAAAGGAACATAGGATTCCGATGAGACTTTAGCACATATGAATCAATGATATGACTGAATGAATAAGCTAGATACTGGAACTTACATGGCCATCGCGGTCGTCTGGCCATTTGCTGTTATCGGGGTAAAGAAGGCCTGTCGTGCCGAACGGTTGTTCGTCCATGTTCCACATCGTCACGCGATAGCCAGGGATGCATCGAGCGAGGCGGCCGGCTAAGATGATGTCCAACTCCGAGGCAATCCTATTCACGTTCGCAGCGCGAGGTTCGGCCATCCCCAATCCTCATGGTAGCGGTCGCCCTGGCCATCCGCGTCGTCGCCGCATGCCTTTCGCTTAAGCCTGCTGCTACCCCAAGCTCTACCCATAGCGGCAAATGGAGTCTGGAATCTGGTAGATTAATGGAGGCGTTGTGATAAGGAGGCGGATGGATTCGAGAGGGGGTGGAATCAGGGATGGGGGCAGTTGTTTGAGTGGGGAGCGAATTTGCAAGGAACCACCGCCGCCGCCGTTTCTCGTCCGCGTGGAAGAAAAGAAGGGGGACGTAATTATTGAGGGCGGGCACCGGAACTGTCTAGAGGAAGTGAAAAAATAAATCGTAAAAGGGAAATGTGTGGCCCGCCTATCAGTGAGTGAAGGTCGGCACGTATAAACGTGCCTACGTTTGAATTGATTCCACCGCATGCAAGTGGTGCAGAACAAATTTTAGGAAGTGCTAGCGTCGACGTGTAAAACCGCCGTTTTTCGCCACCTTCACCCTACTACGAACGGTCGTGCACCATTCCAGATATTGGTAAGGGCGGTTCCAATCTTTCACTTCTCCGTCTCATTTCCTCCTCCATGGCCCCATCGTCTTTCTCCTCCACGGCCTCATCCATTTCCTCCACCACCGCATCACCCTCTTCCTCCGTATCCTTTCCCTCTTGCCTGTAGTCATGGACGCTCCAGACGTCCGAAACCACGGCAGGCAAGAAACTGCGCACTTCGACATCGAAGTACATGGCGGGAAGAAGATCGATGTCGTCTACACCACTGACCCTCGGACGGTGAGGAACACTCTAAATAATTTCACGAGTTGGCTGCAGTTCAAAGAAAACAGGTTCGTAGGTCTCGACCTCGAGTACAGCCGTGATTGCCATAGGATCGCTGTGGTGCAACTCTCCATGAAGGGGCACGTCCTCGTATACCAGCCTTTTTGCGAGAAGGGGCTGACGGGATCTGGTAGACTTTGCTGTCTTTTTGTTCCTGAACCATCTGTTTGCAAAAGTTATTGCTATATTATTTGTCTGAATTCATTTTCATGCAGGTGGGGCGAAAGCATTAGGGATCTGTTTCATGACTTTCTCGTGAACCAACACATAACATTTACCAGTGTTGACATCACGAATGACAGTAAACTGCTTGAAAGCCCGACTGTCAACATTAGAATCCCAAAGGAGTGCAGAGTGGACATCCAGGAAATTTCTGGATCCCAGGGACGAAGGGCGGCAAGACCGGGATGGCCGCTCTTGCCTCCGAACTCATAGACCCGTGGTACGCTGACATGAAGGGCTGATTGCCGAGATGTTCATGGAGGCGTTTAGGGCACGATTACTGGGAGGATAAGCCACTTTCTGAACCTAATCTAAAGTACGCTGCAATTGACGGGTATGTTAGCCACGAGCTGTACCGCCAGATTGTTAAATCTCGTTCCAGGCATCGCATCATTGAACCACCACCAAGGCAGGTTGTTTGTCCCAGATGCCAGATCGTAGATGAATCTACAAATCGGGGCAAGCGACCGAAGGCATCCTGGGATCAGTTGCCTTCTCCAACAGGCTGGGATGTAGACTATTAGTGCATGATTGTTGTGTTTATGAAAACATGTTATTTCATAAGTACACTATGTGAGAAATTACGAACTGCTGTGTATTACCTTTGTCAAACTATAATCTGGTTTATGACTGTATCCTTCTCTGTAATCTGGGTTTGGTTATGACTTATGACTATATCACACCTTACGCATGTCAGTCCTGGATTCTGCCGCATGCAAATGGCACAGACGGAATTTGTAAGAATGAATGTTGAGCATACAAAAGGGGGAATGTAATTCATACAGGTTAAGTAGCTAATAACACAGGGATCATATGAGCTTGGTTCTTACACACAGAATGCTTAGAAAATACAGGCGAGATAAAATACAGGCGAGATAAAACTAGGAACAAAATGCGAAACTAGTAGTGGTAAATAGCACACTCACCCACCCACCAGATCCTGTTGAGCATCTCGTAGCAGACATACGCGTCCCTGGCTGCATACTTGATCGCATCGTAATCCAGGTGCCTCCACTCCCATCACTCGTGCAGGTGCTTCGGGGACTCGATTTTCATGCCGGCGTACTCGCGGTCGATGATGTCGGAAGCGAGTCTAGCCATGCCGGCTTTCCCCGTATCGCCATCCGGGTACCTCCACAAACGTTGGAGATCGACATGATTGACGACATGAACGAGGAGATCCCGTTCTAGTTTCGGAGTGTCGTTCTTGATGTCAACGCTGGCGAAGTAGATCTCCCTCCTGTGTAGGAACTCGTGATGCTCCGGGCATAAAGATTTGGCCCTACATACGTGATATAGTAGGCAGTGGTTGCGCATGGACAGCTGCAAAAGCGTTGTCCTCTTCCTATCTCTTGTATACTCGAGGTCAAGGCCGACAATCTTGTACCTGTCCATCAGATCTTGTAACCACCACTCGTACTTGGCGATGACCTTGGCCACCTCCGCTGACGCATTTGTGTGGACGACCGCCAGCTTGGTGGTGCCATGGGCGGTGACGGTGTACTCGTCGGTGTAGTCACTCCCGTCGCTGAACACGTCGTACTCTGCGTCCATGGCAGCAGCTAATGCGACGGCGGTGGCTAGGACTGGGCGTGGAGGTGGAGTGATCTGTTGCGGTGATATGACCAGGCGGAGGCGGTGCCTGCGGCAGCGTCGATGGTTCTTGCGGTGGCGGCGCCGGCGGAAGGAATGAGTTGGGGATTTTTGCACAGTGATGTGCTGAGGAGACAGAAGGCGATGATTAAATTCCGTTTACCAATATTCCGGTCATACCCATGCGGAAGCAAGTTTGACCGGGCGAGCACCGATGATTTCCAATCCTAGCGATTAAATTCGGCGTCTGTCCTGGTAGGCGATGGGACGGGTGTGCGACGTGGCTTTGGCATGGCAGAGACCGGTCACGTAGACCACCGTCCCGTTGCCGATCCGCAGCGGGTGCGCGGTGCTGACACGACGTAACGTGACATGACAGAAGGAAGTGTACACTTATTATTAATTCCTAACAAGTTTAAGAAGTGTAAGCATAGACATGGACCTAGCATCCCTGCACCCCGGGGCAGCCGCCCAGCCGATCAGGCCCGCCGATTGCGCAAAGCTTGTCCCGAATTTGCCAAAATGAAGCTCATTTGCCCATGCTTCTATAAGTTTCTCTATAGGCCACTTGTGTAAGCATGCACGATCCAGCAACTTTGCAACACACGTGTCGGTGGAAAAGCATTAGGTTTCAACACACCACATAGTTTAGGGATTTAGAATAGCTACATTGTGGAGCTCTAGCCAAATTGCATGGTAAAGCCAAATTTAGCTTTTTGTCAGATTTAGCTATAGCAACATTTGTCTCGTTTGTCCTCACTTTTTCCCTCCCGATATTCCGAAGCCCTCACATGCGCTCGGCCGTCTGGTCAAAGGCTTGGCCGTTACGTGCGCCATGACGCCTAAAGTGGCCTTTTTAAAGAGCGCCATTTCCCATCTCTCTAACAGTTGTGTTTTTTTGCCCAAAAATGTAGGGAATCTAGAGCAACTTCTCTCTTCATTCATTGTTCCTTTTGCGATCATTTTTCCCCAATCTGGTAGAAAAACTAGAGCAGCAAAACAAACCAGCACCATAAATAAATTCAGTAAACAGAGCATATGTAGATAAAGCAGCTAATATAGGTTATATAGTATGGTACTTAACGAGGTTCGACAATTAGGCTGCTCAGCAGCGGACTGCTTCAACATAGACAAGACAAAAGAAGCTGCTTTACAGCAGCAATAGCAATAACAGCTGATCAATGGCCCCTCGTGGCCTCTGCCTGGAGGGCATCCACCTCCTCCCTCTGGCGCCTCCTCCACTTCTTGCTGCCCAGCCCCTTGACCTTGGGCACCTTGGGTCTGATCGGGGGCATGCGACCCTCCTCTATAGCCACCTTCTAGAGGTTCGGAGGTGAAGACCGAGCGCCTGGTGCTTGGCCCTGAAGCCATGGACGTTCACGGACTCACCGTAGGTCCTCACGTCCTCGGCATGCTTCACGAGGGAGTTGAAGCCCGTGCCGTGGAGCCTCCTGGTGGGGCAGAAGGGGCACCTGTACATGTCGCCGGTGAAGAAGTTGTTGTACTGACCGGACTTTAGCCTCCTCAGCACATGACGAGTCTTGGTGTCCTGTGACTCATCGTCGCTGCAGAGGTCGCTGCTATCCTCCTGTTGGAAAAAAATAGAAGAGTGAAATAAGGACATGATTTAGATACTTTGATTATCAGGATTGATTTTTTGCATAAATTAACCGAATGAGATCTCCCGATTATTCCCCAAATCTCAAACCAAATCGAATACTGATCCCAACTACGAACAGGGGGATTCATCGAAAATCGAGATCTAACATAATAGGATTAGCTACTATAAAAAATACGAACAGCCGAGCCCTAATAACATATGATCTAGCATCCAACGATGGGAACGGGGGAAGAACAAGGGAAGGGGAGAAAACCCTGGTTACCTCAGACCATGGGTCGGCGATGCTGGTGTCGTAGGGGTTCTCCGGCCTTATGTAGACAACCTCCTCGTAGGGGTCCCAACCGAGCGGGATCTGTCCGAGGCCGGCCGGGGCCTCCTCGCCGGAGGCTACGGCGGATGCGGGGACGGGGACGGGGGGCTCCTCGCCGGCTGCCTTGGAGGCACCGATGGCCACGGCGCCGATCTTCTCCATCGCCGGCGTGGTTGGGGTTTTGTTGGGCGTTTGCAGAAGCTGATGGGATAGTGGAAACGGTTGAGTGAGCGAGTGCGTATGAGTGGGAGTGGGAGTGGGGAGATGATACATTACAAACGTATCTATATTTTTTGATGTTCCATGCTTGGTTTTATCTACTTTCTTGTGTTTTGTCCACACTTTGGAGTACTTTTCATATGATTTCTTAGACTAACCTATTAACAAGTGCCACAGTGCCAGTTGCCTGTTTTCTGCTGTTGGTTCCAGGAAAGTCAGAAAATCAATATTCTCGGAATTGGACCGGACAAAAGCCAAAGTTGATATTTTCCCGGAAGACTCACGGAGCCATAAGGAGAGTCGGAGAGGGGCCACAGGGTGGCCACACCACCCCATGGCGCGGGTCCCCCTAGGCCGCGCCAGGGCATGGTGTGGGCCCCCTGGCCGCCCACCGACCTTGCCCTCTGGCCTATAAGAAGCCTCCCGAGGCATAAACCCTAAATCGTCAAGCCTCCAGCCACGAAAAGTTCCACAGCGCCGCCGCCATCGAAGGGGAGATTAAGGGGATAGAAAGTCTTTCTTCCAGCACCCTGCCGGGACGGGGAAGTGCCCCCGGATCCATCTCCATCGATCTCCACCACCATATCCATCACCATTGTTGATTCCCATGATGAGGAGGGAGTAGTTCTCTCTCGAGGCTAAGGTTCTACCGGTAGCTATGTGTTCATCTCTCTCTCTATGCATGATCTTATTGAGATCATGAGCTTGTAATCTATAGATCTATTCTGCTACTCAAGTGCTTTAATGAATCTCTGCTCTCCCCATGTGTGTGAAAGTGACAGCGTGCTCACCATGGTGGCACTTAGGCTAGAGACTACAAATACTTGTTATGAGTTATATTTGGAGTTGGATGTCTTTATAAAATTGTGGTGTTTGTTGCACCTATCTAGTGCTCAAGGTGACAGTGTGGGGTTTTCTAGATGGGAAAGGCTTACTTTGAGGTGTGCTGTTATAGCCCTACCATCGATTAGAGTGTTCAACCGGAGAGTAGTATCATAAAGAAGAATATATTTATATGAGAGTGTTCACTAGTGAAAGTATGATCCCTAGGCCTTGTTTCTAAGCACTGAAACACCGTTTGCTACTAGATCTGTTACATGTTTGCTTGCTTCCTTCTTTATTTCAGTTTGCCTTTAGTCTCTTCCACGCCATCAAGTTATTTTCTAGCACCGTTGTCTTTTATCTATACCACTTGTATTTCACTATCTCTTCGCCAAATTAGTGCACCTATACACCTGACAAGTGTATTGGGTGTGTTGGGGACACAAGAGACTTCTTGTATCTTGGTTGCAGGGTTGCTTGAGAGGGAATACCTTTGACCAATTCCTCCCTGAGTTCGATAAACCTTGGGTAATCCACTTAAGGGAAAACTTGCTGTTGTTCTACAAACCTCTGCACATGGAGGCCCAACAACTGTCTACAAGAATAGAAGTGCGTAGACATCAAGCTCTTTTCTGGCGCCGTTACCGGGGAGGTAAGGTAAAAGGTACTCACATCCTCCGGTGTGAGTGCTCGAAGTTATTTCCTTTAGATTCTGCAATTTTGTCTTTCTGTTTCTTGTTTTCACTAGTTAGGCTTAATGGAAAACAACAACAAATTAGAGAGCTTTTTAGTCTTTTTCCTAATGTAGAACATGAATTCTTTGAAAGAAAATTAAAAAACCCTTGGAACCTTCTTTGCATGCTAATAGCAATGTTATTAGTATGAATCTTTTGAACACCTTTGTTACTAATGCTATGGAAACGTCTAAGCTTGGGGAAGTTGGTTTTTATGAAAATGATCTTTTTAGTTCCCCGGTTTTAAAGAAGAAAATTTGCTCTGATGATACTTTATCTCCCATATGTGGTAATTCTAATGATACTTGTGATATTTTAAATCCACATACTGAAAGCATCCCTTTTAAAGTACCTATAAAAATTGTTGAACGTGTTATGAACAACTCTTATTTTGGAGATGGAACTGTCCATCATGGTGATCATTTACTCTTTATACACGAATTATGCGGGTTGTTCAAGTGTGCAGGTATTTCAATGACCCAAGTTAAGAGGAAGCTATTCTCTTTATCACTTAAGGGCAAAGCAAGGGAGTGGTATGAGCTACTAGATGATCATCATCATTTGGAGTGGAAGGAACTTGAATCTCTCTTTTACTCTAAATTTTATCCTCCTCATGAAATTCATAAAGATAGGAATTATATTTATAATTTTCATCCTCATGATGGAGAAAGTATTTCCCAAGCATGGGGGAGATTGAAGTCACTAATGCTCAAATGTCCCATTCATGAGCTCCCCGGGAATATTGTTATTAATAATTTCGGCTTTCAGGACATTACAAGGACTATCTAGATACTTGTTTAGAGGGATCCTTCACGAGTAAGGAGGTCAAAGCTAAGTGGGATCTTCTTGAAACAATTCAAAGAAATACCAAACATTGGGATAACAACAAAGGTAAAGAACTAGGTATAAACTATGAGTATGATTGCATTAAGTCTTTCGCTGAAACTGCTGATTTTCAAGAGCTTAGTGCTAAATATGGTCTTGATCCTCAAATTCTTATTGATTGTTTTAAAACCTTTGCTTCTCATATTAATGCTCCTAAAGAAAAGTGGGACATGTATCATGAGCCTTTTAAAGACACTTGCATGGAAAATGAAATTGTTGTTAATGATAACAATAAACATGCTCAAACCTCTGAAAGTACTATTTCTTATAAGCATGTTAATTTTTGTGGAATACATAGACCTTGTGAGAATAATCAAATTGAAGAAGAATATTGTATCACCCACAGGAATGAAAAAACTAGAATGTGGTATAGGGCTTTAAATGATCTTGGTAAAAAAGTTTGTGCCCTTTATCCTTTTATTTGTGAACTTTGCTTTGAAGTGGGTCATTTCAATTTTCAATGCTCAGGCCATAATTATAGCCCTTCTAATCCAATGAGTACTGCAATTTTGTATTGTGATGACATGATCACTCCTAATCATCATGATGAACTTACATTATTTTTGGGGTGTGAAGAGTTATCAAGGAAAACCTCTTTGGTAGATATGGGTGCTTTTGATATGAATAGTGTCATGCATGGTTGTCATCTTTATTGTGTTGATAATTGCCACACAAATACTTACATACAAAATATTATAGAAGATGAGATTTTACCAAAATATGATAGGACTAATATGTGTTTTGATCTTATTAATGAAAAGAAGGAATCCTCCAAAGTTTCTTCTATTGTCTCTAACAATGAACCAAGGTATATGGAGAAGCTTCCTTTCAAGCCTTTCCCTACTAAATAGAAGAAGAGAAAGAATAAGAGGAGGAGTAAAAGGAGAGAGGAAACGGTATTTTCCCCTAAGCATGTTGCTCCTATTATAGTTTTTGATGAGTCTGAACTCGATGATGTTCCTATGCCTATTACCTATAGTTGTGATCATGATTGGGAAACGCACACTACTTTTGATATTGAAAATCTCTTCGGTACCAATTCTGAAAATGATGATATTAATAATTGCTATACTATTAGTGCTATCCATGATCCTTCCAATGATGATATGTTTACAAATGAACACACTTTGGAAGATAACTATTCTATTGCTTATGATGATACTATACCTCCAATATATGATGATTGCAATGATGATTATGATATTTTCAGTCCACCTACTATTGAGGAGAAAATTAATTATGATTACCATATGCCTCCTGTATTTGATGATTATGGTGATGAAAATAATAATGATAGTTATTTTGTTGAATTTTCTCCCACTACAATCAATAAGAATGACTATGTTTATGTGGGGAGTATTAATTCTTTTATGCATGTGGCTCATGATAAGAATGTTTTATGTGATAGTTATATTGTTAATTTTATTCATGATGCTACTGAAAGTTATTATGAGAGAGGGAGACATGGTTTTATGTATCTCCATAATATTAAGTTTTACCTTTTTATGTTGAAAGTCTTGAAGTTGCACTTGGTTTGCTTTACTATGATTGTTGCTTTGTACTTTCATGACTTGTTTCTTTACAAGATTCCTATGCATAGGAAGTGGGTTAGACTTAAATGTGCTTTGAATTTGCTTCTTGATGCTCTCTTTTACTTCAATTCATATTTTTATTGTGAGCATCTTTTCAAACTATCATGCCTAACTTAAAGGCGTTAAAGAAAAGTACTTATTGGGAGATAACCCAAAAGTTTTAGATGAGCCTTGGAAGTTATTACCTCTGTAATAACCTCTCCTTATCCTTTTTATTTTGCTTTTTGTGCCAAGAGTAACCTCTAATGAGAGAGAAGTAATGATTGGGAAAGTTGCTGTCCCGAAACAGATTTCTGTGCTTCACCGTAAAAATTCGTGTAAAATCTCTGAACGTCTTTTTGAGGCGTGATTTTTTGTGCTTCTGCCCCAGGTTGTTATCTAACTTTCGTTAGTTCAACACCTTTTGATTTAAGCAACAGAAGGTCTTCAAAAAAATTCGTCTTTACCTGCTGGTCTGTTTTGACAGATTTCTGCCATTATTTGCATTTGCTTCTTGTTCGTTCCTTTTTGAGTTCTTTTGGGGAATTGAGATTTTTGAGGGAATTCCTACAGTAGCTAGTGTTCTAATGGAAGTTTATTTGGTGTTAGAACTGAACCTTAAGACTTATTTATCTTGAGTGCACTAATGTTGCTAATAAAGATTATGTGAAGTTTTGTATGAAGAAAAAATTTCAGGTGTATGGAAGGAATGAGTAATGAGATGAAGGATGGACTAAAGCTCAAGCTTGGGGATGCCACGCGTGTCAACCCAAGAAATATCCAAGAATTACAAGCGTTAAAGCTTGGGGATGCCCAAGGCATCCCCTTCTTCATCAATAAAAATCCCAGGTTTCTTCCAAATGCTTCATTTTTATTGTTTCATGCACAATTGTGTTGTTCTTGGAGCGTCTTCCTTTTCATTTTCGTTTTGGTTTTTCGTTTGCTTTATTTTCTTAGTTTTTTGAATAAATTGGTTGGACCCCCTCTTTCATACATTGGTTTTCAAATAGTTTGGTTTGGATTGGAAAAGAGTAGGAAAGTTCATGCATAAGTGGTAAAGAGAGCTTGTTTTTGACTGTGGCCTATGCTTTTTCATGCCATGCTTGATATTGTTTTGGCTTTAGTCTTAGTATTCTTTGCTGTAGCATGACTTGTTATAAACAATTGAGATTGCTTAATGTGCCTTGGATGAATCATGCGTTGTTTTAGCATATTAAGGCATAGTATTGTGGTATTCTCCTTTGATGCTTTATTTGGGTTGACTTGGCATATGCTCACACCATGTTATGACTATCCCAAGTCACCATAGCCTTGATGATCCTTTAGTTTTCAACTTGTAGTATCACTTTATGCTTTGATCAATGATGTTTTGTTGCTCTGCATGATTATGGCCATTATTGCTCTTTTAGTTTGTCGCTCCCAGTCTTTTGCTAGCCTCCATAACCAAGTATGAGTTCCACTCATGCATCCAACTCCCTAAACCAAGTTATTACAAAGAGTCCACCATACCTACCTACTAGCTTATGCTATTCCAAGTATATTCATGCTTTTGTTTACCTTCCAAATTAAACTTGTTATGAGAAAACTAGTGATTAAAGCTCTCACGAACTTGATGGCACACTTTACTTTTTGCATCTAATAAACTTGAACCATTGGGTCCTTGTTTGTTGCGTATATGCTTGCGCTTTATAAGTTGAAATTAGCAGAACCATGTATCATAGGGAACGCTTTCAATATTGCACTTGTACTTTGTACCCCGTTGATATCATGTTCTTTTGCTTACGGATCCCGGCGATGTGAAATAAAAGTGGAACTTGTAAGATCATGGAGTTTGTATGTGTGTTAGAGAAACGCCTAGGCCGCTAGCCTAAGCCATGCCTAATCATGGTGGAAACTTGCAGCATCACCATAATGAGCATTCTATGAACCATCCTCAATAAAAACCTATGCAAATAGCAAATAAAAAGATCACTGAGATGCTCATTGTCTGCTTGCCTTGTCATTTTGATTATGGGAAAGCTCCTGTATCATGTGCAAGGGGTACCCCGTTGGCGGTTCTTAATGATACACATGTACTTACAATGACAAGAGCTTACTCGTGACTGAAGTTGAGTAGCATGAGGATCGGTCTTCGTAAGTAAGGGGCATGAGATTTCGGTTTATAACTTGTCAAGCATATCCTCTTAGTTGTGTCACTTTAACCTTAATCACCTTAAAGATGCCTATGATAGGGGCAATGAGAGCTGAAAGCTATAAGTACCATAATTTTTGTCAGCTCTTTATGAGACTTGAATCCCTACTTCCTTCTATGAAGGCCTTTCTTTTACTTTTATGTTGAGTCTCCACTTTCTATCTTTATGCACCTACTTTGAGAGCATAGTGGCCATTCTTAGTTCTATGTGCATTGTCCCAAGACTAGTTGATTGATGCATAACTTGATATTTCTTGTTTTAAACTATTTGTATCTAGTCACTCTTATGAACTTTGAAGGTGTCCTATGCATGTATGTTTGCTACTCTATCAGGGACAAGCTGAATGCCACTATGCTATGTTTTCTTTATGTGAAATAAACAAACGTCTTGCAAAGCATTGTTATTCATGAATCTTTTGTTTGTGACTTTTCATGTTGCAACATAGTTTCTTTGTCTTATTGCTAGAACTTTGTATTTCATGTTATGACTGAAGTACTATGATCCCAGCTTTGAATGTTTTACAAATACTTTGATCAAGTCTTTGATGGTGCATGTCACCTCAAAAATTATTCTTTCTTTTTATCACTTACCTACTCGAGGACGAGCATGAGTTAAGCTTGGGGATGTTGATACATTGCAAATGTATCTATAATTTTTGATGTTCCATGCTTGGTTTTATCTACTTTCTTGTGTTTTGTCCACACTTTGGAGTACTTTTCATATGATTTCTTGGACTAACCTATTAACAAGTGCCATAGTGCCAGTTGCCTGTTTTCTGCTGTTTTTGCTTCCAGGAAAGTCAGAAAATCAATATTCTCGGAATTGGACCGGACAAAAGCCAAAGTTGATATTTTTTCGGAAGACTCACGGAGCCAGAAGGAGAGTCGGAGAGGGGCCACAGGGTGGCCACACCACCCCATGGCGCGGGTCCCCCCAGGCCGCGCTAGGGCATGGTGTGGGCCCCCTGGCCGCCCACCGACCTTGCCCTCTGGCCTATAAGAAGCCTCCCGAGGCATAAACCCTAAATCGTCAAGCCTCCAGCCACGAAAAGTTCCACAGCACCGCCGCCACCGAAGGGGAGATTCGGGGGATAGAAAGTCTTTCTTCCAGCACCCTGCCGGGACGGGGAAGTGCCCCCGGATCCATCTCCATCGATCTCCACCACCATCTCCATCACCATTGTTGATTCCCATGATGAGGAGGGAGTAGTTCTCTCTCGAGGCTAAGGTTCTACCGGTAGCTATGTGTTCATCTCTCTCTATGCATGATCTTATTGAGATCATGAGCTTGTAATCTATAGATCTATTCTGCTACTCAAGTGCTTTAATGAATCTCTGCTCTCCCCATGTGTGTGAAAGTGACAGTGTGCTCACCATGGTGGCACTTAGGCTAGAGATTACAAATACTTGTTATGAGTTATATTTGGAGTTGGATGTCTTTATGAAATTGTGGTGTTTGTTGGACCTATCTAGTGCTCAAGGTGATAGTGTGGGGTTTTCTAGATGGGAAAGGCTTACTTTGTGGTGTGCTATTATAGCCCTACCATCGATTAGAGTGTTCAACCAGAGAGTAGTTAAGAGTAGTATCATAAAGAAGAATATATTTATATGAGAGTGTTCACTAGTGAAAGTATGATCCCTAGGCCTTGTTTCTAAGCACTGAAACACCGTTTGCTACTAGATCTGTTACATGTTTGCTTGCTTCCTTCTTTATTTCAGTTTGCCTTTAGTCTCTTCCATGCCATGAAGTTATTTTCTAGCACCATTGTCTTTTATCTATACCACTTGTATTTCACTATCTCTTCGCCAAACTAGTGCACCTATACACCTGACAAGTGTATTGGGTGTGTTGGGGACACAAGAGACTTCTTGTATCTTGGTTGCATGGTTGCTTGAGAGGGAATACCTTTGACCACTTCCTCCCTGAGTTCGATAAACCTTGGGTAATCCACTTAAGGGAAAACTTGCTGTTGTTCTACAAACCTCTGCACTTGGAGGCCCAACAACTGTCTACAAGAATAGAAGTGCGTAGACATCAGGAGGCCTCTATTAAAGGAGAAGGGAAGCGGCGTTTCGGTGCACTATCGTGCACCGCGTAGGCTAATGCACCGTGCACGGCCACACGTGTCCGCTACCTCCCCGTGCACCGCACACGCGTACCGTGAGTCACGTTTTTCCCTCGTGTCTAACCATGGAGATTCAGTTGTACTCAGTTTTTTCCACTAACCGTTGATCCTCTGTGATCTAGCGGACAGGATAACCCTTATATCTGTCGGGGGCACCCCTCTATCCATGCAAAATAACGAGTATGCCACCGGAACTTTAACAACATAAACAGATGAACTAGAATATATTTTGAAGGGTACGAAAATAGAAATCCACATAGTTTAAGGGTCTAGATACGGCAAGAGAACTAAATATTATTAGTGTCCGGGCCAACACAGTGACGGGGTTGGTCGGCTAGGAGTTGCTGATTCCTAAGTAAGAGGACACTAGGCCGTTTTTGACATACCCCCTCAGGAACTTGCCATAAGCAGCGTGCTTAGCCTTGGTCGCCGACTTGTGTTTACTAGCCAGGCTTTTACCGATGCCAACCGCATGCGGAATCAAGCTGGCAATCCTCGGGTTGACTCCTTTCTTACAGAAAGGGCACCTGAGCTCCCCAAGTCGAGTGCGGAAAGGGATTATCCCGCTCTTGAGCTTCTTCATGACATGGCGGCTCTTGTTGTCCCTGGTCTCCTTGTCAGAGTCCATCTCACTTGAATACACCTGTAATGTATGGAATACAAACCGAAATGAGCAAAATAATAAATATATATTCCTTCCACCATTCCAAGTTACTTTCGATGCAATAACATGTCTATATAGGTTCAGCGGTTCATTACGACCGTCTCCCCAGCTCGCTCCTAAATTAATGTGGTTTGTGTTCTTGGTAACTTATTAATAAATAAATAATGTGGATTCATTCAGAACAGACTAGATCTCTCCATGTACCGGTTCGTACGTTGCATCTAATCATTAGGACTAGATTTTTTTATGACGCCTGGATAGATTAAGCTCGAGTAGAAAATATGAAACATGTAGAAATAGATGTACCTCCGGGTACATGAGTGGAGCGTGTTCATCGAACTCCACGCTCTCATCGGCGCCTTCGAAGTCGTCAGCACCGGCGTGCACATGGTCCCCCAAGGGGTTGAACTACACGTCCTCCTCGGCCTGTGCTGCGTGATGCTCCTCCAGATCTGCCGCGTGAAGCACCACCCCGGCGGCGATGCCCGGACACTCACCCCCATGCACTGGTTTCCTGGAGAAGGTTCGTGCGAGTACGTTCAAGATTGTGGTGTTTTACTGGATAGGGAAGAGAGAGTAGTGGATGAGTGCGAATGGAGGACCCGATAGGCTGGGTTTTTAATGCGGGGACGTTTAGGCCTCCTCGAGGGCCCCGGTTGACAGCTCTTCCGGCTGCGGCTGCTGCGTGGAAGGTTCGTGTGGTGGGGGCCTGACGGAAGTGAGAGTGCAGGCGCGCTGCGTAGTAAAAATGGTATAGCCGGTGGTCCGTGGATGACCGGTTGCCGTGTAGTAGACTTGTAGCCTTTGCAGACTAGATTAAACATGAAATGACCACTCGACCACTTTTTCCATGGACGGCATCGTGTTCCTTCATGTAGAAGTCTCGTTGAGGGAGACGTCTGTGTTGTCTCGCGTTGTCCTGTGAAGGGCACGACGTGTGCAACGAGCCTTGTTGGATCACACAGGATCAACGGTTGGTGCGCACGATCTGCGTGACAGTTGTGACAACCAATCAGGGCGTAGCAGACAGAGTGGGCACAGGTTTGGGCTTCTACGAAAGAGAGAGAGAGAGATAGAGAGAGAGAGAGAAAGAGCGAGAGAGATAGGATGTTTGTTCATATACTAAAACCACAAACAAACATGGATCAACCACTAGAGTCATTGCATGTGTGTTCTTATCACAAACCACATATGGATCAACCAGTGGTCATTGCATGTGTGTTATTTTCCATAAACCACTTATGGATCAATTACAGTCATTGCATGTGTGTTATTTCCACAAACCACACATGGATCAACCACTAGAGTCATTGAATGTGTGTTATTTCCACAAACCACACATGGATCAACCACTAGAGTCATTGCATATGTGTTATTTCCACAAACAACACATGGATCAACCACTAGAGTCATTGCATGTGTGTTCTTATACTAAAACCAACACTAGAGTCATTGCATGTGTGTTCTTTCCACAAACCACACATGGATCAACCAGTGGTCATTGCATGTGTGTTCTTTTCCACAAACCACACATGGATCCACCAGTGGTCATTGCATGTGTGTTCTTTCCACAAACCACATATGGATCAACCAGAGTCATTGCATGTGTGTTCTTTCCACAAACCACACATGGATCAACCACTAGAGTCATTGCATGTTTGTTCTTATACTAAAACCACAAACCAGCACTAGAGTCATTGCATGTGTGTTCTTTTCCGCAAACCACACATGGATCCATTAGACTCATTGCATGTGTGTTCTTTTCCGCAAACAACTTATGGATCAACCAGTGATCATTGCATGTGTGTTCTTTTCACAAACCACATGTGGACCCACTAGAGTCATTGCATTTGTGTTCCTATACTAAAACTAGCACTAGAGTCATTGCATGTGTGCTCTATCCACAAACCACACATGGATCCACCACTGTCATTGCATGTGTGTT